>CM053036.1:116049907-116684074 GCA_028564925.1 Lithobates sylvaticus
AAAGACATTTTGTATGTCTATCAGCCTGCAATAAGGTATTAGCCGATGTGCTCTTTCGAAAGGTACGTGTTATTATATGCCCACACGCAACAAACTAGGAGGTCCAAAAAAGGGGGGGGATCTGCACCCTATCGAAACCGTACGTGTGTCTCCATCTACGAATGTGGGTGGAACTTGATGTATACACCTCACCAATGTAACTTGGCCACATTCATACCTGAATAAGGTACAATGAGGACGTATTGGTCCTATGGAAGGGTGATGTAGACATGTTAGTGTTAAGACATTCGATAAATGAATGTAACATGTCCACATCACCCTTCCATAGGACCAACACTAGGCGATCCAAAAAGGGGATCTGCACCCTATCGAAAGCCTACGCGTGTCTCCATGAATGGAGTGTGTCCCTGGAGCCTGGAAGTCCGTGTGGACAGACTTACAAGGGGACAGCTAATAAAAGATAAGAAAAGGTGTTAATTTAAGGGTGCCTGAATGAATCTTACTGCGTGCGGGACAGACGGCTGGAGAGACGGACATCATCTGCACTACAGGCTTCCAGGACACACTACAGCTGATACACCTTATTGTGGTTTTGACCTGCCATAATAGAGGGTCCACCTGTTGTGGTAAGGGCACATCATAAGTTTAGTGTTGGTGATGTCACATGGTGGAGGATTAATTTTTATTGTTCATTCACAAGCACTTGATTTACTACTTCACACGGTTTTGCCCTTTATAATTACATTTTTTGTCACTTGGACTGTTTTCAGTACAGTTTGGACTTTTTTGTCATTTTAGAATAGCGCAACTTTCTCATTTCGTTTCATTGTTGTTTATTGTGTCAGATCTCACATTTTATTGTTGCTGCTTTTGCCAGTTTATATACACAAACTGATTAGAACCATAAACAGGACAAACAGAGGTTGAATCTCCCTAACGGTGACACAGACGACAATAAAAATCTCACAAGTTTTTTTAATTCTTCCCAACTCTATCCAAAAAAGTGCCCCTGATTATCTGTGCAGCCCCAACAGTGCCCTGCAGTGATGCCAGTCAGTGACTGCTCATCAGTGCCACCCATCAGTGTCCATCAATGCTGCCCATCCGTGCCGAACTATCAGTGCAGCATATTAGTGCCCATAAGTGCCTCCGCATCAGCAAACTAAGAAAAACTTTTTTTTTTTCTTCAAAATATTCTGTCTTTTTTCGTTTATTTATTTTTATTTTTATGATTAAATACCACCAAAAGAAAGCTCTATTTGTGTGAAAAAATTATACAAATTTCATTTGGCTACAGCACTGCATGACCGTGCCATTGTCATTCAAACTATGACAGTGCTGAAGGCTGAAAATTGGCCTGGAAGGGGGGGGGGGGGGTAAAAGTGCCCAGTATTGAGCTGGAAAATCCTTGTCGATTTTACTTTTTTTTTTAGGCGCAGATTACTTTAAAATGGTGTGTATTCACACAAATATGAAACATCAAATTATGTATGAAAAAAAAATAAAAAAAATAAATAAAAAATAAAAAAAAAAAACACACACACACACACACACACACACACACACACACACACACACACACACAATTTTACATTAAAACTTCTCAAAGTAAATAAAAAGAAAAGAAAAAAAAAAAAAACCCCCACACACATTTAGATTATAAAAACACACAAAAACAGTCGGATCCAAATGTGAGATAATCACTACCAATATCTATTAGAACATTGGGGGTTATTTACTAAAGGCAAATCCACTTTGCACTACAAGTGCAAACTACAAGTGCAAAGTGCACTTGGAAGTGCAGTCGCTGTAGATCCGGAGGGGGACATGCAAGGAAAATAAAAACAGCATTTAAGCTTGCACATGATTGGATAATAAAAATCAGCAGAGCTTCCCCTCATGTCAGATCTACTCCTCAGATTTACAGCGACTGCACTTCCAATTGCACTTGTAGTGCAAAGTGGATTTGCCTTTTGTAAATAACCCCCATTGCATTATACCAACATTGGTTATAACAGCTCAAACAGCTCTAGCTTAACTCCATATTACATATAGAACAGCTATTCAGAAAGGCTGGATACATGTGTAGTTGCCATGGCCACTGTAAAGCATTAGCCGGCAAAAAAGAGCTTTAAAAAAGGCCAAAATATGTTGTTCAATAGAAATGTGCTCTCTAATTCAATTGAATTACATTAAATGGTACCTACAAGAATGTCAGACTGGAGTTTTCATTAAACCCAACCTTGCAACACAGACTGCAGCCCACACAAAACATTTTCATAACAATTCATACATGTCGTTCCCTTAGAACTGTAAAGACTTAGAGAGCTAAGTATTTGAAGAATAGCAAATGGTTACAGGGTTATCAGAGCTTGTTCGTATAAACGAACAAAAGAGTGTAAATGGCAAGTTGTTGCTATCATTTAGGAGTAAATTGCATGAACACAACAAATCTATTCAATAAAAGAAGTGCAAAAGATTAAGCATTAAATGAAAGGCACAGTCCCAAAAAAAGTACCAATCAGAATCCATCTTGTACTACTCAGTCAATTCTGAATACTGGATATAGATTACTGCACTTTTTTGTTAAATAGGATTGCATGATTAGTCCTAAATATATAGTTTTGAAGTATAACTCCAGAAACATCATTTGCACCTAAATTGGCTCTAAACACTAACCCCTAAACTTCTTTTTAGAAAGCCTGCCATTCCCAGGACAAAATTACTAATGCTAAGGGCTCGATTTATAAACGGATAGGAAATAGTTATCTGCTCACAATAATGCACGTTAATTCTCAATACCGCGTCTTGCATTTTGCGCTAAAGTGCAGGCTGTGGCGTTAAGCCTACAGTGGTTTAAGCAGGTCCCTGTGCTTAAAAGAGAAGTGTGGAAATGTAAAAAACACACACACTACTGAACTGAACAGAGCAATCAAAGACTGCAGATCCTTCAGTTCTCGGTCCACTCTGAGCAGAAAGCTGTGACTGTCAGTCACCAGCTTTGCTCACCGGAGTGCTGGCCGTAGAATGGGGTGGGAGCAGCTGGTTCAGGCTCTCAGCAGCACACAGAGGCTGAGCCAGCTGCCGGTCCGGCATGTGGGTGAATCCCAACATTATTGGCAGGATCCCTGCATAGCCTAGGCTGGCACTTGATGCCAGCCGACAGCAGATTTTAGCCTGCTGTTGGCTGAATCTGAGTTACAGGAGTGCAGAAATAAAGTGCACTCCTGTGACCCATAAGGGAAGTATGGCCAAAAGAGCCATACTTCGAGTGTAGCATTATTTAGAGAAGAGCTGGTCACGTTAGTTAACAGTTCACGTTGCAGTCTCTAACGTTTTTCTCCCCTGCGTGCCACATTCATTTCTATTGTGCTCCACTGACTCAAAGTTTGTACTGCAGTGCACATTTGTAAAGCACATTGCTAACTACTAGATGTAGCACTGACCCCCGAAGGAGCTGCTGGAGGTTTGATTGGGCCTGTACTCTGCTTTTAAACCTCCAATAACTTTGCTCAATCCCCTTGACACAACTGTGGTGCAATGTTGATTTGAAGCTAACAATAAAAGGATAACCCCACAATGTACAATCTAACAATAGTATACCTTTATCATTACCTGGGTATCCGATGCTCCACCTGCTGGAAAAGAAACAACGCTTCACACCAATTGTACTTAACCAGAAATGTGTTTTTACTGGAACTGGTATAAAACAGTATTTGCACTGTCACACAAACGTAATGCAACAGCACAATGAGTATTCACAACAATCTGTACATATAAAGTGGTCTTGGATGGCCCCTGAAAGTGTGTCTCCAAGTGGGACTAATGCTCAGAGTGCCAATGCCCTAACTCTGGGCACCTTCCCACTTCCAGCACACCTACGTAACCACAGGAATGTAAAGTTATCACTACAGTACAAACACAATTACTAAGGAGCTCCCCCTACTTTATGATACAGTCCCTCTTAATATTAATAGGATGCAAGGCCTTGCAATAAGCAGATGCGGTCTTTAGTCTTCTGCTAGCTATTTGTGTTGTAGAAATTGTAATCCAAACAGTTGAAAAACAAGGATTATTGTAAGGTGAGTGTTAGAATTGTCCTTGCAATACAGCACACTTACAACTGCCTTTGGTGCAATTGGTTCTGTATCGCACAGTGTCAGTAATCAATGGTGTAGAGCAGCACAGTGGTGTAGTGGTTAGCACTTTCACCTAGCAGCAATAGAGTCACTGGTTCAAATCCTGACCACGACACCTTCTGCCTGGAGTTTGCATGTTCTCCCTGTGCCTGCGTGGGTTTCCTCCGGGTACTCCGGTTTCCTCCCACACTCCAAAGACATGCTGGTAGGTTAATTAGATTCTGTCGATAAAATTGGCCAAATATGTGTATGTTGTATGTGTTTGTAAGCGTGTCGGGACCCCACAGGGCAAGGACTGCGCTATACCACAGATGGACACCAGTGGCAAAAAGCGCCCTGAGGCGATTCAGTTCATTCAATGGAATGTAGGCTTGAGGCCTGCTTAAACTCAGTCCTTTAGATAAGGTCTCTTCTGTGGGACTACAGGTCCCAGCAACACTGTGTTTAGAGTCTAAGTGTGAAAAAATGCGTTAATAGCTATGGACGGCAGCCCTCTCACCCAACCAGGCCTGGAGAGTAAAACAGCTCCGCTCGTCTCAGTCTTGCTGCTGTCACACTGCTCCGTTCTGCAAGATGATCGGGACCCTCAGATGGCTCCGTCGGGTGTCTCTGCATCCTTCCCCGATCCGGTCACACTGTCCTTCCAGCACACAGGTGTAAAGCAGAGTCGCTGGCTGTTCCGTTCCGCAGTTGGTGTACGTCGCGCTCTCTGGAAACCTCCTCACAGGTCCTTGTAGGCAGGCCACGTGTCCAGAAGAGAGAGAAAATGGCTGCGCGGGCTCTTTTATAGCCTACCCAGCATGCAGTTCAGCGATGAGTGTTCATGGGTAGGTAGGTCATTGGAAATGTAAACAGTCACTTCCTGTAACATTTCCAATGTTCTTGGGATAGGAAATAATCTAAATCCATTTCCCCTAGAGGCCACTAGATGGCGCCAAATACTAAATTATAACACTGCTCATAGATTAACATTGCATTACATTAGCAGGCAAAAATACCAGCGCTACATAGAGATTCAGAGATGCAGTGCTTTTCAGACCCATGGGTTGACTGGGCTGGGTCACTGTGGAGCTTCAGCTTTTGCTCTTACTACCTTATGTATTTAGATGACATGTTTTGCAGCATTAGTGAGCTTTTCCATCCAATAAATCCTCACTTGTTATCTGTGATGTATACTTTGCCACTAGGTTTACAGACAAGAGTAAATTAACATGACTATGTTATAAACATTATATTTGGGAATAAACTCTTCCCGTTAATAAAAACCCTTACCCTGAGCTCCACCAGATCACTTACAGTTTGGGCAAAGAGGACATGGTCGCTGTCAACCAGGTACATTGTGGGCGTTTGGTATCATAAGAAACCTCTGGCTGTGAATTATTTTTAGTCAAAACAGACCTTCTCAGAAAACATAGGTTTAAAAAAATAAAATAAAAAAAAATAAAAAGCAGCAAAGCTTGCTTATATAGTCAGAAAATATGGCTCCCCCTTCTAAACATACACTTACATATGTTTTTAAAATAATAACACAGTGGGATAGACATATCTTTTTCACGTTTACAGTGGGTATAGAAAACAATCACACCCCCCATTTAAAATAATCACGTTGTTGTTTGGCAGCCTGAAATGAAGACAGACTCAGTTTTTGTTTTATCCAGCTGTATTTACTCAGTGCAACCCTTGTGGCGGTTTTTTGTTGAACCACCTTTTGGTTTAATTACAGCCTTTAGTCTGTTGGGATGTCTCTACTGGTTTTAAGACCCCTTTCACATTGTGCCAACCCCGGGCATCAGCAGTTAAGCGGCGATATTTTTAGCGCCGATTTACCGTCGCTAGAGGGGCAGTTTTAACCCCCGCTAGCGGCCGAAAAGGGGTTAAATCCGCCCGCAAAATGCCACAGCGTTTTGCCGGCGGTATGACAGCGCTGCCCCATTGATCTCAATGGGAAGAAGCGGTGGAGGAGTGGTGAGTTCACCACTCCAAAGAAGCTGCTGGCAGGACTTTTTCTGACGCCCTGTCAGCACAACGCTCCAGTGTGAAAGCCCTTTCACACTGGAGTGAATGGAGCAGCTGTTTTAGGGCGGTTTGCAGGCGCCATTTTTAACTCTATAGCGCCTGCAAAAAACGCCCCAGCGTGAAAGGGGTCTAAGCATCTAGACTTTGCAATATTTGCCCACTCTTCTTTGCAGAACTGCGCACGATGAATTGCATTTGATGGTGACTGTGGACTGCAGTCTTCAAGTCATTCCACAGATTTTTAATGGGGTTTAAAAGGGTTGTAAAGGCAGAAAGTTTTTTATCTTAATGCATTCTATGCTACAAGATTAAAAGCCTTCTGTGTGCAGCAGCCCCCCCTCATACTTACCTGAGGTCCCTCTCTGCTCAGCAATGTCTACGAGTGTCTCACCCGTCTGAGATTCTCCCTCCTGATTGGCTGAGACACAGCTTTCATCAGATTCTTAAGGCTGGGTTCACACTGCAGCCCGGAGAGGCTCACAGCAGGGGTCCGGTGCATCCCCATTCACCGTTTCAGGTCCAATTTCAGCACCAAATTTTTGTCTGAATTCGGACCTAAAATGGACCAGAAGACACACAGGACTCCTGTGAGTGAAACCCAATTTTATAGCACTGATCGCTGTAAAAATGGTCCCAAAAATGTGTCAAAATTGTCTGATGTGTCCGCCATAATGTCGCAGTCATGATGAAAAAAAAATTATTAATAAAAATGCCATAAAACATATTTTGTAGACGCTATATCTTTTGTGCAACCCCCCCCCCCCCCTTCGAGCAGGACAACTCCAATGGAGCGAGCCCCACGTGGAAGGGGCACTACAAACAATTTAAATAAACACTGTGGCCAATTTTTGAACATTAAATCCAGGGCTTTTTTTCCCCTCAGAAAAAATAGGTACAGAAACTCTAACACGACCCCCTCAAAAGTGCAGTGTTCGGTGGTGCACCGCATACAGAGTGTAGAGTTCAGCCTTCTTCCACAGTTGCTTATCTCTGCATCCCCATCTAACTTACACCCCTTTTCAGCTCTGGCCTCTGCATGCAATATCCCCCCCATCACTCCTCTGCCCCCCCCCCCCATCTTCTCCCCCCTCTTTAAAAAAGCTCCACCATCTTCCATGTGTCTTACTTTTGTTTCTGTATTAAGCTGAAGCACCCTGTTGGCTTAAGTACCTCCCCACACTGTAGTTGGCTCCACCTCTCTCAATTGCAGGGAGATTATCCAGTGGGGGTGTCGGCATCCACACTGCACCCCGAGCACCTGAATCTCTCTTGTCTCCATCCTGCATTCAGTGGGGGCCACTCAGGAGATACTATCTGTGGGAGCCATTGGGAGACAAGCTGTCACTTGTAAACACAAAATCCGGACTTCTGTGTTTACAAGTAACAGTGGTGAGCAGAGGGCCCGAGCCAGAGATGGTAGAACTGAGTTCCACCAAGTTCCAGCTTAAAAAAAAGCCCTGATTAAATCTAATCTCAAGTGTGTGTCTCCTTTATTTTATTATGCCATTATGACTCCTTTGTACTTTCCCATATGTCTGTATTGTATATTGTAGCATTAACAGTACCCTTCCCAGGAAACCTCTGTCCCTCTTGTCAATCATCACTACAGTGCATTACACGGGATGGGCCCAAAACCCATAGTTTGTGCGGAGGTCAGCAATGGGGTACATGATATCCATTCCACCACTGCAAAGTAGTAAGTAAAAAGGTGAAATGACTGTGTTTAGTGATTGCAAGCCTCCTTTAAACATTCTGCTTTTTATTCAGTCTTATTAAAAAAAAAATCTGGCTGAAAATTCTAAAAAGCAATTATGCCAAAATGAGTAAACATGTATACCAGGTTTAATGTAGATAAATAGAGGGCAGAATGACGCGGAATTACCACTGAGCTGAAGTTACAGGATGTAATCATTAGACAGATGCAGCTCGTGTTTTATTTAAATTCTATTTTGAGCAATCGCGCTGCAAGCGCTGAAAATTACTGTGGCCCATACCGAAGACAAACTGACAGCAACACAAATAGAAAATTCACATAATGATCATTAACAATTATAAGAGCTATGCAAATAAAATAAAAAAAAGGGGGGGGGGGGACAGACACGCCATCAGAAGACATTGCAAAAATTTAAATAATAGAAACCATTAAATGCACTGAACAGCTGTGGGCATGCTTTTATATTACTGTTAATATTGCAGTTTATAAGTCCAGGTCTGCAAAATAAAACAGTGGTGGCCAAAGATCAATGGGATACAGCCTACACTACAATACAATTACATTGAATCATCACACATGGCCAAAAAAAAAAAAAAAAGCTCATTACTCAACTCCTGGCACCTGTCAGATACATTTTTCTAAGCAGTTAAATAGACAATTCTATTAAGTGATGAAGTGCATGATAGAGCAGCAAGAGGATGGTCTCTGCATATCAATAAAAACACAGAGACTAAATAGAAGGGAAATAGCTTGCTATGTATTCCTCTCTCCATTGCCCCATTGCAGTCCATGCACTGCTGACTTAGTAACTGTTTATCTGCAGTAGCAGTAAGCACTCATCCATATGCTTGCAACGTGTGCTGAGCAATAAGTATCACACAGAACATAGAATAACTATAACATTGACACAAGCTAAAAAAGCAAATACTAATATTTATGCTATGGATAGCAAGGTTTGTACACAGTGCAGGGACTTTATCCTAATATCAGCAATAACACATAATAAAGGCACATGCATTCAGAACAGTAAGGATTTCATTTATAATAAAGTAAGATAAAAAAAAAGCCTACAAGCTATGTCTGCAGTGGCCTGGTGCTCACATTGCAGGGTGCAGGCTCAGCAGCTGTCATATAGGCTCTGCAGATCTCTAACAATAGGCAAGTTAAAAGGATGGAAACTTACCTTGCACACAGAATGCAGTGTCCTTGCTGTGGGCACACAACATGCTGCTGTATTATTCTGCTGTTGTCTGTATGCTCTGACTTCATTGAAGCCATCAGTATCCCCTGGCCAATCACAGGAGCCTCCTCCCTCTTTATTAGACTGGCTCTGGAATCGTCCACTGTGCTGGATGGGGCTTGCTGCTTCCCAGGCTGCTGGATGGGAGGAAATAGGAAACATTAATGTAATTCTTTCCCCACAAATCCATGTGTGTGTTTGAGAGAGAGAGCAGATCATCAGCATTGTTCTTTGCATGGGAAAAAGGTGTACTGACTGCATGGAGCCAAGTGGAGAGAAGTGCAGCAATGGACAGGAAGAGTTTGGGCTCAGCTACACGTGAGATTTAATCTCTTCTTGTTTGCAAGAAATTTAACCCCATATTAGCAAAGGATTTGCTGGATTTAACTAAAAAGCTCTGTGTTGCAGTTGTCAAAAAGGAATTAAAGCTAAAATCCAGCCCAAAATGCTCTGTTAGTATTTATGTAGAAAGTGGAAGGGTTGGAAGCTCTGCCAGGTTTTTATTGCTATCTGTATCCCCCTAATGCTGGATTCACACCTTTTGCATTTTTTGTGCTTTTTGCATTTTTTTAGATTTGCACTGCAGAACATGCTCCATAGGAAACCATGTTAAATGGGCTGTAATGCTACTGTAAAAAAATGCAAAAAGCACTAAAACTGCATCGGTGTGAATCCAGCCTAAGGCTCCATTCACACTAGCGCGTTTTTTGGTGCATTTTGCAAATTGGAGAAATGCAGGGAAATTTTTTAACATGGTTTCCTATGGAACATGTTCACATCAATGCATTTTTGTGCCTCTGCGTTTTTGGAAAGGGTCGGGGACTTTTTTTCATGCAAAATGCAGCGTTTTGCATGTAATAGAAATCAATGGACCTGCATCCAAAATGCAAGTACCGCGTTTTTCCCGCGATTTGTGTTTTTTTTTTTTTACACTGTATATAGCTGGTTGCTAAGCAACCACAGCATAATAAAAATAAAAATAAAAATACAAAAACGCAAACCGCGGTAAAAACGCGTATCAAAAAACGCGGCAAGCACCGCAAAAAGCACTGCAAAAACGCTCAAAAGCAAAATGCATAGATGTGAATCGAGCCTTAGAGCCTTTTTACATCAGCAGCTGCTTTAGAACGCAGCTGCTGGTGTCACTGTGCCATGCAAAGATTGTGGTGCTGATCAGCGTGCAGCAACCTTTCCTTTAAAGAAAACAAAAAAAATAATTAAAACTGAAGTTTAGGTGTACGTATTTTGCATTGGTCTAGCTAGGATAAGTTTAAATCACACGATCAGAAAATCATACAAAAAAATACCACTTTCAAAGCGATTGTAAAATAATCTGTTCGTTAGTACACAGCTTTTGTCCAAAAAGGGACAAACACAAAATTTTATCTGGTACCATACCAGATCGTACGATTTTTGTTTAATCAGTACAGTTTCTGTCCAAAAATACACTACAACACATGACATCACTCCCCGAATTTTTATTTTGTCATAGAAAAATTTTCGTACTCTTCATTTTCTTCTTCATTTTCAATCTGGAGACTAGCATGCCAAAAAAAAACGGACGATTATTCATTTGATCTCATTGTGTGTACTAGGGTTCGGTATGCATTTGTTATACCTGCAAGATCCCCATTGAAGCCAGAAAATCACTCTAGTAGTGCTGATCAACTTGTAGGTGCGGTGCAGCGTGCTGTGGTGGCAATTATTCACACAGACGGGTGCAATAAAGAACTTGTATTGACAAACGCAGTAACAGTTCACAACAGAACTTGGGGGGGATCCGCCCAGCCGGGTACACTCATGTTTTGCAAAGACAAGGATGAAGTGAAGCTCTGCCAGCCTGGCAGTGTCTGTAAAAAGAGCAAAATGCGACCTTGCCGGCTTGTGCCCAAATGGGAAGCTGTCCAGAGTAATCACCGTCCCTATGCTTTCCCTCCTCATCAGGAACCTTTCAGTACTACTGGTACTGTACCTGACAGGTGGGGTACCTCTCCCTATGCTACCCACTCGAATGAAGCAGGCCAAACCCTGAAACCAGGGCATTAAATTGTTTTTTGCCTGATCCAAAATGGCTGCTAGGATCACATGGGGTAGCTGCATCCAATAGAATATCTTCCCCAGTGACCCAAGGAAACCATAGAGGAACCCTCTTCCTCTTGACTTCCTCCTCCAACAACCTTGCCTCTGCAGGAGAGCTCCACCTGTCATGGAGAAAGTAGACTGCACCTACCTACAGGCTGCCTGCTGCAATGTGCAAACAGGAGGTCACTCGCTCTCTCAGTAAGGGCACCATTTAGAGCAGTGGTCAAACCTGTCCTCCAGTACCCTCAACAGGCCATGTTTTGGGAGTTTCTCTTAGATAAAATAGCTGTCAAATACCAAGCCATTGACTCTGATTTAAAGCACCTGTGCAAGATAAAAGAAAAACCTGCAAACATGGCCTGTTGTGGGTACTTGAGGACAAGGTTGAGAACCACTGATTTAAAGAACACACTTTCTCAATGAATGCAAAGCATTCTCTGATTGGATGAGTTGGACAGGCAGGTTTGTGAAATCACAATCTCCACCTTGTACAATCAGAACACCTTGCATTCATTGAGGAAATACAAAGTGTTCTCTTCAAGGCAACCCATGCCAAACAGACAACCTCATGTGTTCACAATGCAGCAGGGCAGCCAATCAGCAGGGGACCCAGAAGCTAGCTGCGAACATTGTGGTAGCGGTGTCCATTACAGTGATTTCCAGCTTCCAGGGGGTTCACAAGGTATGACAATTGCATACTTACATTGATTTAGGCTGGGTTCACACTGAGGAACAGAACGGCTTACAGCAGGGGTCCTGTGCGTCTCCATTCACCGTTTCAGGTCGGATTTCAGTCCGAAGTTTTGGCTGAATTTGGACCTGAAACAGACCAGAAAACACACAGGACTCCTGTCCAATCGCATCAGAGCAGCTCCGAAGATGTGTGAACCGGCTTCATAGAGGACCAGTCACAATTTCCAGACATGGGAATTGGATGCGGGAAACCTGCATCCAATTCGCACTGGTGTGAACCTAGCCTCAATGAAATGCCACAAAGTGCACCCCAAACACCAGTGTGGTCTGTCGCTTGTAATCAAAGCCATTTGCTTTACCTTTTGTTGGGACTGTGCTGGGCAAAGCGTGTAGCAAAATCCCAATGCTATGAATGGGCCTCCAAAATGGACATTCACTCACATTTAAGACATCACATCATCCTAATCCTCCCTCTTATTACTCATTTGGAATTTTTTATTTTTTTTTATTTTCATCAGGTGCTCCCACTTATACTATAGTCATACACTATACGAAAAATCTTTTAAAAGCGCGTTCGATAAATGGACAAACGTTCGGCAGAGCTCCCGATTCATCATGTAGTAACCAAATGTTGAATAAGTCGTTCAATGGACATAAATTTATCGGTTTATCATTCGGTTTGTGCACATAGATAGGTAGTGACAAAATATATTTGACCTTTCCACCTCGCTTTGTATGCAGTAGCCAGCATTCATTATGGAAAGACCTTTCTTTGCCTCTTCGTTACTTCATTACAATATGACCTGCTAGATGAATGTATTTTTTTTTGGTGTGTAGGGGAAAGGTAATTGAGTCTGGATTGTACGGTCGTTCTAACTAAGTATTTTACTTCCAAATTATAATTTTCTCGCGCATTAAAAACTGAACGACTTTTACCGCCTGTGAAACCCTAACCTTTCAAATTTTGAATAAAACCTTTCAAACTCTTCAATCACTTTTTCGGCTCTGAAAAGTTGAAAACGATTGTAGTTTTTCACCCACTAATTATTCGCAAAATTGAACAAAGGTTATGATTGATAGAATTTCATATGATTTTTCAAATAGTGTATGGTCGACATTACTAGTTTTTTTTCCTAGGTGAAGATGATATAGCTCTCGGTCTGCCTGTCCGCAGCCCTCCCCCTCCCAATGCCAGATCTCACATAAGTGGAGAAGACACGCACCTGTCATCCGCTCACTCTGCTCAGCAGAGGATGAGGACAGATCCCCTGCTAAAAAAAAATGATCTGGCTTATGTGAAAGGAGCCCTTAAGACCCATACAAACTCAGAAAATCAGAAGTCAAATTTTATCCGAACGATCTGCCGTTTTGACAGACGATTCCAAATTTTCGGATAACAAAAACTGGATGTGTAGGCTATAAAATTTTTGTCGTATGTGAACACATCGTCCGATTTTCGTTTAATTAGTACAGTTTTCATCCCAAAAAAATTGTAAGAGCAAGACTACGCATGCTCAGAAACGAAAGAACACATACAAAACTATTTAATGCATTACATCACTTCTGAAGTTGAATTCTGTCGTACGAGAGTTTTCGTATGTGGAGTAACCTCTTCACTTTCGTTATGAGACAGCATACAACAAAAAAACGGATGAAAATTTGACTGATAATCTGATCTTGTGTACCAGGCTTTAGGTATATGTAGGTTACCTGTACAGAGTAAAAGTGCACTTTAAAGTAGAATTAAAAAGTAAAACCTTTTTTTTTTTTTTTTTTTCATTATTGCCATGTGTCCCATACGGGAGATTTCCCTTCGCCGTAGCCAAAACCAGAAATCAGAGGAAATCCCTCCAAAGTGAGGAAATCCCTTGTTGTCACCAGGGTGATCCAGAATTGGTGTCCCCATTGGGTGATTTACCCTTTATTTTACTGGTGTGTGGGCGGGGCCGCTTACCTTGCACATGAGGGTACCTTTCCCGTGGAACGTGCTCACCAATGTCCCGGGACCAGGCGGAGACCACGCTCATGTGAAAATCAGACATTATGGCGGTTCCCAGACTTAGGGATGAGCCTTCTACAGAGTGCAGTAGAACAATGTACAGAGTCCTGTAACGTACTGTCCCGTGTCCCTACACATACCTTCCTTCTGTATTTTGCCCTCTCCACCTGTCCAGCGTACCTTTTTGTTTCACTCCCAGTGACAGAATGGGGTCCCACTGTACACTTAAGCCCCATACACACGGTCGGATTTTTGCATGGATTCTGTCCGATCGGACAATGTTGTTGAAAAATCAGACCGTGTGTATGCACCATCGGACAGTGTACGTCGGATTGTCCGACGGACAAAGTCCTATCTCCTGCTGGATAGATTTTCCGACAACACGGTCCGATCACACCAAATCCGATCGTGTGTACCGTTGTCCGACGGACAAAGTGCTACGCATGCTCAGATCACATTACAAGACCCAAGCTATTGGCTACTAGCCTCTACGTAGTCCCGTCGTAGGCAACAAACGTCACCACGTTCAGAATGATCGGATTTTCCGACAACTTTGTCCGACCGTGTGTACGCAAAACCAACATCAGACAAAGTATGACGGACATGGTCTGACGGACCTGGTCCTCGGATAATCCGCGCGTGTGTATGGGGCTTAAGTGTGGCCCTCATGCATGCACTTGTTAATCTCTTTACTCCCATACCATGCGGCCAGGCTCTGGGTCCCAGTGAATCAGGTTTGGTCCTGGTTGCTTCGGGAATCTGACCGCTAGGCAGGGAGCCAGATCAGCTATCCCTTCGCTAACGGAGGACCCATTACCTACATCAGATACCACGCTTCACGACTGGCTGCAGTTCTTGGTTAACCATAGTAACTGCATAATTCCTCCTACTTCTCTTGCCACCTACATCTTTTGTAGTGGCTTTTCTTCATGCCCTACATATGCTTTACTGACCATAATTCTTTCCTACACCACAAACCTCCATGCACCCCTTTAATTGACTTCAGACCAGGCTTAGAACAGTTGACGCAACTTTACTTGATCATTGTGGCACAGTGCAAAATGAACAATTTATTTGTTACATTCACCAACAGGCTGCCCAGGCATACCACAAAAAGGTAGCAGTCCAATAGTGGCATCCGCAAAGGATTTGTTCTCCAGCTTTCTGGTGTCCTTCGATGGGCTGCTGGGTGCAGAAATCCCACTCAGTGCTCCATGGTAGTGACAGCATCTCGAGTAACAGGGATCAGGAAGAGCCCCAAACCTGGCAGGCAGTGTCCAAATAGCAAGCAATTGTGCTGCAAGTTTGAAAATGACTTGCTAAACTATTGCTAGACTTGCCAGGCTGCACAAGTTTGTTGCACAAGTGCAGCAAGTCTGCCTTGCATGATTCCAGGTCAACTTTCTTTGCAAACATGCTGCAAGTTCTGGTTCAGTTATGTTATGCAATAGTCATATCACCACAGGGGTCACTGTGACTGAATGTTCATGCTGTAGACTTGCAGAGCTCTTGCTGTAGACTCACCACTGCAACTTTGCTCTTGCTAGAGACTTGCCACGCAGTTTTGCTACAAATGGGAAAAGTGTCAACTAGAACTTGTGCTTCAAGTGTACAATTTACAAGTTAACAGACTTACAATTCGACACAGCCACAAATTTGTGACAAGTTATCCCTGGATTGAGGGGCTTCAGGGGGCGTTTGCTTAATTAGGAGGAAACTGGCGTTTCAGTTTTCTCATGGTTTAGTAAAATCCATTTTTGGGACCTGGAGCCTGGAGATTTCTTAGTGATGGGATAAAATCTTCAGTTCTGGGTCCAGATTTTGTGAACCACCAGCACATTGTTGGCCAGGTGTGTGCCGGGCTATTAGTATGGTTCTGGGCTCAACCCTTTTGAGGAGTCCAGGTATGCAAGGGAGAAGCCAGAGGGGTGCATGTCTGCGCTAGAAAAGACAGACCCAAGCCTGAGTGCTAGAGCAGCAAGGAGCTGGTATCTGTATGTAGCGATACCCCCGCAGGAGCCGCTTAAGTATGCTTGTTGCGTACTCTGCCTCTCAACCCCAATAATAGCCTCTGCCCCTCTTGGCACACCTGGCAATGGTTTTAGTGCAATGACCAATGAGAAACACACACACACACACACACACACACACACACACACACACACACACATCATGATAAAACACAGAAATTGTCTTTACTGTAATATTTCTGTGGAAAAGTAACAAACAGGAACTGTGTGTGTGTGTGTGTGTGTGTGTGTATATAATCTCTCTCTCTCTCTCTCTCTCTCTCTCTCTCTCTCTCTCTCTCTCTCTCTCTCTCTCTCTCTCTCTCTCTCTCTCTCTCTCTCTCTCTCTCTCTCTCTCTCTCTCTCTCTCTCTCTCTCTCTCTCTCTCTCTCTCTCTCTCTCTCTCTCTCTCTCTCTCTCTCTCTCTCTCTCTCTCTCTCTCTCTCTCTCTCTCCTGGAGAGCAATAACTGAGATTAAGAGCAATATAGCTCAATCCGATATTCAGCCCTAAATATGTGTGTGTGGGTCCTTTGGCACTAGTAGCTTTAGTCCTTTTTGAAGAACAGATACAACTTTGTGTCTTCAGCTAGCCACTTTCGTTGGTGCACTTAAACTTCTGAATAGTAGGGCCAAACAACACAACTTGCCCGGATTATCAGGTGAAGAAAGCAGCATCTTTCTCAGCACGGTGATGGGACAATGGTGTCTGTAGTCTGTATAGTGTCCCTGGAAATGGATGGCCTTATCTTTTAGCCCTGTGGCACTACAAGTGTCAATATACAGTGTCCATTTAACTTCTTCTGTGGTGCAGTGTCCCTGTTTCCTGCAAATGGGCAAAAGCCCTCTCGCCCAACTCTACAATCAAGGCCCAAACGAATGTCCTCGAACAGCAGGCTCTCCTGGCGACCCGACTGGTCACCTTACACTGGAACACTTGACCGTCGGTTCAGGTGCGCCTGGATGTGCACCTGAGATCCCCCTCTCTCCGGCTGGATGTCCTGACTGGCGGCAGAGGCCAAAATCACGCGCTGTCTGATTTCTCCTCAGGAAATCCAAATGGAGTCTCTCCGTTCCTGCCCTCAGAGCATGATGGTCTTTTGTAGTTCCATACAGGTAAATCTGAATGTGAAACTTGAGTCCTAGAACTACAATTCCCTTTATGCTTTGCTCCCTGATGGTAATCACTCTGACAGCTTGCACTAGTGGAAAACAGTCTCATTGCAACAATGTTGCAGAGTGTCTTTTGATACTGCAGGTAAGATAGCTAGCTCCCTGCTACATGTATGGTCTGTGGGAGACAGGCAAGGGCCTGAAGTGGAAGGCCTGAGCAGAACTGCTGTATGTGTAAACCAGGAGGCTGAACAACAATTTTGTTGCATATGTAAGCCAGGAGGCTGAATTTTACCATTACTTTGGGGGTTATTTACGAAAGGCTACAAGTGCACTTGGAAGTGCAGTCGCTGTAGATCCGAGGGCGACATGCAAGAAAAATAAAAAACAGCATTTTAGCTTGCACATGATTGGATGATAAAATCAGAGCTTCCCCTCATTTCAGATCTACCCCTCAGATTTAAAGCGACTGCACTACCAAGCGGATTTGCCTTTCGTAAATAACCCCCTTTGTGTTTGATGGTGGAAAACCCCTGCCAGGGTAACCCTTTTGATTTTGTTTTCTGGAACTTTATTTGAACTTTCTTTAATAAAAGTGGGCCAACAAGATTTTAAATGATATCTGGCATAGACTGTACTCGCTAGCGGGCGCTACACTTGAACTCTACAACCCCAAACTTTACAGAACATATAAGGTTGTTAGGCAAAGGACAATAGAGCTGTACGGCAGGCACAAGGAGATGCCTGCTATGTGCTATCACTAAATAGGTTTTCACCTGTTTCACTTCAGGTTTGTTTTTAGCACTGGCTTTCAGTTATGAGAAAGAGGGAAACCTCTGAGACAAAAGTATTAAGGCAAATGCAAACAACCCTATTACACTACCAATTCTTCAGACCATGAAGAATTAATGCTCAAGAAATTATTGGTTAAGCTCATAAGTGTTTTTTTTTTTCCCACTAATGCTCTTCCTTTGGCTTTTAAAAGCAGAACTCCAGGCAAAGTGCTAAACGCACAGATGAAATGCATTTAGGAGAGCCGTTTTATCTGACAAAAGATTTGTATTTCTGTCCACGAAGTCTAAGGCTCCGGTGCGTCCCCGTTCACCGTTTTAGGTCTGATTTCAGACCGAATTTTTGGCCTGAATTTGGACCTGAAATGGACCAAAAGACGCACAGGACCCCTGTGCAAATTTGGCACCGGAGCCGCAGCGCAGATATGTGAACCGTCTCCATAGAGAGCCAGTCTCAATCTCCTACCATGCGAATTGGATGCGGAGAAACCCACATCCAATTCATATAGGTGTGAACCCAGCCTAAGGAATTACATAGCTCTGTCCACAGTGCAGCCCTGTGTAGCGCCCTCGTTCCTAGAATAGGGTTACAGGTAAATTTAGTTACGCTGGGTGGTAGGCAGCCTGGCTAATTTGTAGTGTTTAGTGATTCACTTCTGTGTTAATTCCATTTGAGTGTGGCTTTTCCCTTTTTGTCAGTAGGTGGCACTGTTGCCTTTGACATTAGTATGATGAGCTACAGTATATGCAAGTTATGGATAAACATACTTTTTTCAGCCAATCATATTTTCTGCGTTGCATGCTGGAAAAAGCTATTTAAAGGCACAAAGTCAGGTGACCAGTCCAGTTCTTCACACCCAGGGCTTAGGCCTGAGTGGATGTGTGTACAGTTCCTGGTTGCTAGGCCTCAGGCTTATCCAGCGGGCTGTGAAGCCTGTCCGGGTGTTCGAATATATGCAGAGGAAAGCCTGCCAAACATCCGGAAACTATTCTAGAGGGATGGAGTTCTAGGGAAGCACCAGAGAGAGGATCCTTCAAGGGCAGGAGGCTATCAAGTGGCTGAGACGACTGCTGGTTCATCTTAAAGGCTCTTTTTCCTGTACTGCTGTCTACCTTTTCTCACCTATTTTTGTCTAAGGAGTCTGCCTGTTGCTGATCGTTATTAAGGGTGTCCTGTGCCCGATCCCCTCTCTCCCACATTTTTGCTGTTCTGAAAAATAAACTTCTCTATTCTTTAAAGCATAAAAGTGACTTGGGCCCAATGTTCTTGTCCATCACCCACCATGCCCACAAACCTACACCCTGAGAATGTATGTCAGCCATCCCTACCCCTGGTAGTCACCATCAGGCTCCCGGAAAATCGGGGTAGGTGCTACACCTGTTTTCAGGATGATCCATGGTCATGCCCAAAGATCTGCAGCTCATGGAACAGTGCATAGAATCAAGGTTGTGTGTGCTATGCATGTTTTCTGATTGCTTAAATTTTTGGATAAAAAGTTTTTAACCATGTGCACTTGCGCAGTAATCATGACGCATCACGGAATCTAATCGAATTGTGGACTGGATAATCGTTAATCTAATCGTGAGACCAGTGATGATGCGCACCCCTACAAAATACATTGAACCACTTGACCTCGAAGGTTTTACCCCCTTCATGACCAGACCTTGTTTTGCTATTCAGCACTGTGATACTTGAACTGGCAATTGCTCGGTCATGCAACATTGTACGCAAGTTAAATTTAATATATTATATATTTTTTTTTTTTTTTTTTTTTTTTACCCAAACAGAGCATTTTTGGTGGTATTGGACCACCACTGGGTTTTTTATTTTTTTATTATATAAAATGAAAAAAAGACCGCAAATTTTCAAAAAAAGTCCTCATTTCTGTTATAAAACATCCAATAAAAAAATCTGATTTCTTCATAAATTTAGACCAAAATGTATTCTGCAACATATCATTGGTATATAAAAAAAAAAAAAATCCCAATAAGTGTATATTGTTTTTTTTTGAAAGTTTATGAAAGTGTCTAAAAAAAAAAAACTATGCTGGAATTTATGCAGCTATAGATGCTATACTGGTAATGGCGGTGATCAGCAACTTATAGTGGGGCTGTGATAGGGTGGCGGAAAATCTGGCACTACCAGACACTATCTGGGAGGGTCACTAACTGACACTGACGTCACTAGTGATGCTAATACAGTGATCAGTGATAATACTGTACACTGACACTGTACTAATGACTGGCTGGGAAGGGGTTAACATCTAGGGGCATTCAAGGGGTTAACTGTGTGCCTAACAATGAGTAATGTGAACTGCTTTTACTTTACTATCTGGTTGTTCCCTGTACACCGAGTTCTGTGTTTTTATAAACACAGAACTCTGTGTGTTATTGGATACAGCTGATCAGCTTGACTTCAGCCAAAATCATTGGTTAAAATCAGCTGCCACACTTGTGCTGTGTCCAATCACAGAACCAGTAAGCAGGGGACGCGTGCATGCACTCCGCTAAACCCAGAAGAAAGAGCTGACATACAGGTACATGATTGTGACTGCACCTGCTACCCGCTCGCAGTTTATTTACGGCATAGGCGTGCGCAGGGGTTGTGCCGGGTGTGCCCAGGCACACCCTAATCACCCCGTGTGGCGCAGATTCCCCCTGCTGATGTTTCACCAAAGCCACCCAATGGGGCTCCTAAAAAAAAAAAAAAAAAATATTACAAAAATAGAATACAAAACTACTGAAACCAACCTCTGTCCTACTAACACGTCCGTGTTTTAATGCATTTTAAAATGTGTGTGTGTGTGTGTGTGTGTATATGTATTACACACACACACGCGCACACACGCACATGCACATGTTTGAGCTTTGGGGTCCACACCCTAATGCAATAGGCTGCGCACACCTATGATTTATGGTGAGCGGTCAGCAGATGGTTAACCAAATAAAACCAAATAAACCGCGCTAAAAAATATTTAGGGGAAAAATTAATAAAATCCTAACCTAAAAGGCTGCTGCTAGAAGTGGGATACTAACACACAAAATATACGAATGGATAAAGCTGCGCCAAAAAAGTTAATAACACATAAATGAAACGAAAAAAAAAAAAACACAAATAACCAGATAATTATATGCAAAAAAGGAAAATGAAGTGCATACACAACGTAACTATAGAAGAATACACAGAATGTAATAAATAAAGAAAATAAAGTCCAGTGAGGACCACATTAGTCCTGATTATATGTCTTCTTTAGTAAAAAGCCTGGGGTGTAGTGTGGGCGTGTCGGCTTCCGTACTCTGCTCTAGTATATCCGTACTGTCCACTGATAGTAATTGCTGGTGATGTCCCGGTGATTGGAGTCTATTAGGGGAAGTCTGGAGAGGAATCAAGAGTGAGAGCACCGCCGGGATTGGGATTACGGGAGGAGTCAGACGTGTATGGACTGTGGAGTAGAGACTATAGAATATAAACCAGAACCACCAACCTGGAGCCACCTAACTGAGCCTTGCACGCTGCACCGGAGAGGAGATAACCAGTTGGATGTCCTTGAGCGGAGCGGAGGTTGTGGAGGTCCCTCTTTTCTTTGGATTGGTTGTCCCTGATTTGATCGGTCCCATCAGTTACCTCCTTACCCGGGAAGTTGCAGGCTTCATAAGCAGTGCCTTTTACTATTAGCCATCTGGTAAGCGCCAAATTCAAAAGGTGGATGGGATTGCACAGAACTCTTGCATGCTTGTCACAGCGGTGCTTTATATGCAACAAACTACAAGTCTGCCCATTATATACAACCAGGCTTTTTACTAAAGAAGACATATAATCAGGACTAATGTGGTCCTCACTGGACTTTATTTTCTTTATTTATTACATTCTGTGTATTCTTCTATAGTTACGTTGTGTATGCACTTCATTTTCCTTTTTTGCATATAATTATCTGGTTATTTGTGTTTTTTTTTTTTCGTTTCATTTATGTGTTATTAACTTTTTTGGCGCAGCTTTATCCATTCGTAGATGGTTAACCACTTGCTTACTGGGCACTTAAACCCCCTTCCTGCCCAGGCCAATTTTCATCTTTCATCGCTGTCACTCTTTGAATGACAATTGCGCAGTCATGCTACACTGTACCTATATGACATTTTTATCACACAACTAGAGCTTTTTTTTGGTGGTATTTAATCACTACTGGGGTTTTTATTTTTTGCTAAACAAAAAGACTGACAATTTAAAAAAAAAAATACAGTTTTCATAGCTTGTTAGAAAATTTTCCAAACAGGTAATTTTTCTCCTTCATTGATGTCCACTGATGAAGCTCCACTGATGGGCACTGATAGGTGGCACTGGAGGGCACTGATCAGGAGGCACTGAAGAGGTGGCACTGGTAGGTGGCACTGATGATGAAGCACTAATTGGCAGCAATGGTAGGTGGCAGGTGAAAGTTGGAAGCCACACGTGAGTCTTTTGTGTTTTCTACATCCATGATTCGTTGTATAGGTGGTGTGTAGTTTTTGCTGAATACCTTTTAATTTCAGGATGTTACAGCTATTATAAGAATAATATGTGAATTTTAATGGAAGGCTTGGCTCACCTGCAGGTAAAAGAAAGGAACATAACATCTGGAGAAATAAATACAAAGATGCCGTTCTGGTGCCAATTCTTATAGTTGATCTCCATATTAAGCTATGCAATTGAGGCTGGTACATGCTGAATTACCACGCTGCTCATGTCTTCCAGTCTTCTCAAACTATGTGCTGCCTAAATATACCCCAGTGCCTGAAATATGAGATTCTTCAAAATGCTGAATGTATAACATCTGGAAATCTGGATTTGAATCCTTACTTTACGCCTTTCTCTCAATGCAGCAGCCAGTGCAGGCTGCTCCTATTTAGATGATATAACATTTTAGTTGGTATGGTGAAGAATGAGAAGTGATTACCAAGAAGTATTAAACGTAATTAAACATTGCACCTACAGTAGATACGCAGCTGCTGACAAACAGGCTAGGTGTAGCAATGTCATTGAGGTCACAAGGAGTAGGAGTGAATTAAAACACAAATTTTAGCAGGTTTAAGGCTTCGTTCAAACGTGACTGAGGTTAGGGGGGGTTAAACCTGGTAGTTGAGCCATAGGCGATAATCTTCTGGTGCTGCAGAGGTTAACGCAACCAGTGGACTGTCACAGGCACTCTTCAAGGGTACCGACTATGCCCACCCTTACTGCCCACTTCTTCATCCTACAGCTTCTATGAATGGAGGAAGGAAAGGGTGGACATAGTCCCATAACAGGTCCAGCAGCTGTATACCCCACAGCACCAGAAGATTACCACGCTGTATGGGAGGGCACAGAGGCTGGAAGATGTCAACTAGGACAACCTGCACCAGCATGAGGGACACTTTTCCTGAAATGTAAGTACTTTGCTCGTGAAATTAAAAATAATACATTTAGGCTGTAAGTGACTTAGAAAGTATGAAGCCATTGGATCAGTATGGCAGCCAGGGAACTAGTATGTTCTAAACATCAAAGCTCATCAAAAATACACCTTCTTGTGTTTCTGTCTGCTATGCTAGTAATAAATTATGTATTTCAGTTAGTATGAACAACCTTGCCTTTCCTGTTGTATTTGCATGTAATCTTTATGTGGTTTGTGCTTCAAACAGATTTGGGTGGAATAGAGTTTCAGGTATCGGGAAGGTGCACATTTATAATGCAGTCAGTTTAGGGCGAGCCAGATACAACCATGATGATTCATCCTAAAAGACAGAATTTGGACACCTGTATGGGAAGCTGACCCATGTTTGGGGACACATTATAGCACAGATATACAGTAGATTTATGTATACATAGATTTGTGCTACCATTACATTTGTTATACCAATAGGCCCCATTCACACATTGCGTAGAGGGAAAGCACGTTTCTGCTCGCTTTTTTTTTTTTTTTTTTTAGCGGGTTTCCGCAGGTTGCGCATAGTGAATGGGCTGCTCTACGTGTGACAAATGCACCAAAGAAACTTGTGCACCTTTCCAGGCATGGAGCGTTTGCGTGTTTTTTCATGGAGATGCCTTAACCAAATGTTTACTATATATGAAATGCACATCTCTGTGGAAGTACACATTTGCACTGTGAACTATGACACTGTCTTCGGTCACACTGAATCCGACTTTGAAATCGTGTGACTTCACTTGAAGCCGCACGATTTTAAAGTTGCATGTCAGTGCGACTTCAGGTGTGTCTTGGAAGACTTCATGCACAGATGTCTATGCAAGTCGCACCCCAACTTGCAAAAAGTAGTGCAGGAACTAATGGAGTTGGAGTCGCACCTATTTGACTGCTTTCATTGAGGACCAATAGGGTGCGACTTGTCATGCAATTTGAAACTATCAAATCGCATGACAAGTCCCACTGGTGTGACCAGGGCAAGGACTAACCTGGAAATTGCTCTGTAAAATATGTTGTTAAATGTGTAGCATAGAGAAATCAGAAACGACAAACAGTTTATACAATGATCGCTGCCTAGGTACTGTTATCAAGCAAACGATGTAACATAAATAATGTATGCAAATAATATACAAAGGCCAGCATAAGCCATTAACCATACAATCAATCCTCCGCAGCTCCAATGAAAGTGAGGGGGATTTTTATCAACTGAAAAGCTTAAACTAAATGGACTTGTACCTTTTTTCAACCTGAGTAACTATGTAAAGTCTAAGATTAGTAAATTTTAACTAAGATTTGTCCCCGGTGCATCTGGCTGCTGTCTTAGTTAAAAACCAAAGTCCTCTGCTTCGCCCACCCACAACAATATAGCCGCTGGACCTGTTAGAGGCACTTGTGAAGAGTGCCGACTATGCCTGGCCTTTCTGCCCCCTCCTCCATTCAAAGAAGCCATACTATTGCTTCCTTCAATGAAAAGGACTTTTCATTAATGGGGGAGTGTAGGGGACTTCACATGTCAACTAAGAAGCCTCCCACACAAGGGACATTTGTCATTCAATGCAATTAGTAAAGTGATTGTAAATGCTCAATTTATCAACTTACGCCTAAGGGTAAAACAAATCTACAAGTGATTGTAAAAGAAAATGTTATTAAAAAAAACTAACAAACATGTTATTCTTACCTACTCTTTTCAGTTGATTTTGCACAGAGCAGCCCCGATCCTCCTCTTCTCCGGTCCCCTGCTGGTGCTCTGGGCTCCTCCCCCTTGCCGAGTGCCCTCATAGCAAGCTGCTTGCTGTGGCGGGACTTGTGTGTGCTCGCTCCCATGCCGGCTTTCTGCGTCCATAAGACACAGATCGCGGCTCAGCCCCGCCCCCTGCTCCCACCTCACTGGCTGTGATTGACAACAGCGGGAGCCAATGGTTTCTGCTGCTGCTTCCCAGCCAATCAGGAGGGAGAGCCTCATGCACATTGCTGGATTGAGATCGGGCTTAGGTAAGTATTAGGGGGGCTGAGGGGGAGCCATTCTATACATGAAGGTAAAAAACCTTCATCTTTTACAACCACTGTATTGCCAAAGCATTTTTTTTTTAATTTAACTGTATATTTCTTACTACCATAACCTACCACCAAAGAACTACCCCAAAAAAATTATCCTGCTCCTGACGATCGCAGCGATATTGCATATGTGTATGTTATTTGTATCCCTGGTACAGCCCAGAAGCAATAGTGCACATTTTTTTTTTTTGTCCTACCTAAAAAAAAAAAAAACACTGATGCTAATTAAGAAAAAAAAATCCTGCCCAAAATATACCGTGACCCCTTTTTTGATTTAAACACTAACCCTGGCACTAGATAAAACCATGAAATGGTTTTTTTTTTTTTTTTTTTTTTTTTTTTTTAACAAACACTTTCCCCCTCTCTGCAAGGAAAGATACAATGTATCTTTCCTTTCCATTCACAGAAAGCGAAACACAGAGGTGGGCTTCACAGTGACTGATTACTATAGTAGCCAATTAGAGGCTACCACAGCAATCAGGTGGCACGGAATCAGGAGTTAAGGGTCCTAATCGTCAGTATGGGGCCCAGAGCTCTCTGTGAGACCTCGGTCTCTGTACTGTGCTCCCAGTACAAAGGGAGATATGCATTCAGGAGGTTAAAATAACAAACATGTTATACTTACCTGCTCTGTGCAATGGTTTTGCAGAGTAGACCCAAACCTCTTCCTCTCGGGTCCTCCACTGTCGCTCCTGGCTCCTCCCCCGCTGAGTGCCCCCATAGCAACCCGCAGATGTCTCTGAGCCAATGAGGGAGAGAGCTGCTGTTATTGTGCACATTGCTGGATCGAGATCAGGCTCAGGTAAGTATAAGGGGGAGGGGGGTTGGTGATAAGCTGCATGCAAAAGGGTTTTATACCTTAATGCATAGATTGCATTAAGGTAAAAAAAAACTTCTACTTTGAAAAAACACTTTAGCCTGGGTTCACACTATTGCGAATTCGCAGCGGTGGAAAACACTGAGAATTCGCAGGACATTTCAAAACCCATTGTTTTCAATGAGGCATGTTCACATATGTCCGGTGCATGCGCACTGCGCATTGCAGAAAAAACGCAACCGACTTTGGTGCGGTGCGGGGCGGATCAGGTGCGAATTCAGGCTTATTATCTTCTATGGGCACGCATCTGATTCGCATCTGGCTTGCGTTGTGAACAGAAATTCGCGCCACTCCAACACCTCCCCTTCTTCCTGTTTCTCCCCTGTGTGTTTTGAAATCCGGACTGGAACCAGCATGTCGAAAAGAGGACGAAAAGCGTCATCAAAGGCGAAAGAAGCTGTGGATTGTGAGGAGTTGATCAGACTTGTGAGGGAGAAACCCATGATTTATGACACCCGGTGTCATGGAAGGAGCCTAAACACAGGCATCCGGCACAAGTGAACAGATCAATGGGCTGCACTAAAGGAATCAGGCTCCAAGGTAAGTGATAAAAATATATATGTATTAAAGAATAAAGACACGTGAAAATCAACACAGCAAACCACAAACAAGCAAGAACGCAAATACACAGCAAACGCCAAAACCCTAATCTAACTAACTAAAATACACACAAGAAAATGGAACACATATATACATACATACATACATACATACATACATACACAAGGCTGGGAGAAGAGACCAAGGGGAAACCGGAAGTAAGGGAAAATCAAGGCAGGAATCAGGGGACAACATCCAGGACAGGGCAGGAAGCGGATCAGGTTTCAGAACAGGCAGAGACAAAGCTACAGGAAGGAATACTGAAGCACTGAGCTTCAGTGAAGGACAGGCTTATATACTCTCAGCAGTTCAACAGGTGCAGCTTGATTACTGGGAGACCCCTGCTGGTGGCCACCAGAACTGCACCCTTTGATGCCGAAGGAAACAGTGACACCAGCAGGCAATCCAGGTAATGGCACCGTTCCTGACACCCGGCATCCTAAATATAAGGACAACGTTGTCAAAAAACGTGCATGGCAGGACATTGGCAGAGACCTCTTGCCAGAGTGGAGCAGGTGCTCTTCCCAAGTTCAGGCTGACAAATTAAATTTTTTTTTTTTTACTACCTGTAGATGCTGTCCTGTATTTTTTATATGGTGTACATTAATTTAATTTATTAGATTTTAACAAACAGCATCTGGTCACCCCCAAATCTGTACCAGGCCACATGCTGTAAACATTGTGCACATACCAGTTTTATCTAGCGATGGAGGAGTCCCTAAATAAATGCATATTCTTAGAATTTGTAAGGTTAGTAATATGACATACACCACAAATGTGAGATAAAAAAGTTTTATTTCTCATTGCCAAAATGACATCCAACGTTTTTCATACAGCACACTTAGCATTATATTATCATGCCTTTACATAAAGAAAACAAATACATAATTTTTTTTAGTCAATAGAATTCATCTGCCAAGGCACCTCCCCAGCTGGTGACAAAAAAAAATTCTTAAATTCTTCTCTAATAAGTGTACCAGTAGTGCTGCCCATAAGAATATTGAAATGTGCTGCCTCCATGTTATGGGTCAGGGAATCTTCAAAAAGAAATCCATCTCGTTCACGCACATAGTTGTGCAGTGCACAGGCTGCTTTAATCGCACTGATCGCATGATCAATACTGAGGTTAATAGAAGTATGCATGAATCTCCACTTATTGCAAAGAATTCTAAATGCACATTCTACTACTCGTCATGCCCTAGTCAGCCTATAATTGAACACTCTTTTTTCAGTTGTCAGAGAGCGACTTGAATAAGGCCTGAGCATGTTCTGGGAAAGTGCGAAAGCTTCATCTCCGACAAATACATGTGGGAGGAGAGGCTCTGTAGTCCCTGGCAGGGGAGATATATTGGGCAAGTCTAGTGTATTGTCACACAGCATGCGGCCAAATGAGGAATGTGAAAATACACTAGAATCTGAGCTGCTGCCATAAGAACCTACATCAATATAAATAAATGTATAATTTGCATCTGCCACTGCCATTAATACCAACGAAAAATATTTTTTATAATTAAAATATTGGCTCCCACTAGCTGGAGACTTGAGGATGCGTACATGTTTGCCATCAATGGCTCCCAGACAGTTGGGGAAGTTGCATCGCTCCCAGAATAGGTCCGCTACCATCAGCCATTCTTGTTGTTTGGCCTTCTTCCTAACAATATCCTTCAGTTCTTCCCATATGACTAGGCAGGTAGCATGAACAATGCCACTAATCGTTGATTTTCCAACCTTGAATTCATAGTGCAAACTTCCAAAAGAATTTCCTGTTGCTAAGTACCTAGAAAAAAAAAAATTAAAATTATGTTGTTCTATATTTTTCAGTGCACTACTTACAGACAAGATGGCGTAGCATGCGTGATGCTTACAGAAAATATATGGGGCACCTCAAAGAAACAAGGAGTGGCTCGGGGCAGCGCCTAGGGTACCCTATATGTTTGCCAGGGACTTGGATTTTCTCCAACCCATTGTGGAGATGAGGGAGTAAGTTTTCATGTACATCATCTATGTAACGCACAATCTGTTAATAATTAATATGGCTAGTTCATTTTTTACATTTTTTTAAATATAAAACAGGACAGAATCTAGTTGGGAGGAGCAAGATGTTTTGGATGAAGAACCAGAACAATAAACAGAGGAGGACGCACCCATTGATATTCCAGAAGACACAGAGGATTTATCACTAATCCAAACATCTTCCAGTCTCTGGGAAACTAATCCAGATGACCAATGTTCAGGGGCAGAGGAGGCTGTCCCTGGGACATCCTCTGCTCCTGCACACATTGGTCAGCCTAGCAAAGTGCCACGGAGGCGCCCAGCACTATCCCAACCTGACCTAAGTGAACGCTTATTAGACATGTTAAAAAACATGACCGCAAAGGTGGATGCATTTTTATGTCCCGATACAATCCTGGCGCTCAGTTTTGTACCACTAATTAAAAAGGTACCCCCTGAGCGGTACTATGAAATGCGAAAAAATATAGAAAAAATGATGCACTTCTTCTCCCAGCCACAGCAGGAAGCTGCATTTAACTACCCAAATGTGCTCCAACCAAGACCTCCCCATAACTACCCAAGATACACGCACTAACCTGAGCAGCAACACCATCCTTACCCCTATAATCCACCATCATATCCCTCAAGTTATGACAAGCCAATCTCCAGATATGAAGTGCCACACAGTAACCTTCCCTATCCCATCCCATCCCCACTTCCTTCAATTAGGGCCCCCCCCCCCCCAAACTCAGGGTATGTATGTGCAAAGTCAACATGGGGAGGTTAGGCCTGCTCCCCACACTGCCAGTGATGACCCAGCTTCCGCAACTCAATACTCCTATGAGGCCCCTTTCCAAAAAACATATCAGAATCTGTGATGAGGTCTGTTCAAGGTTAAGGACCAACATGACACATTTTGATAAAACAGGGAAGAGGCCTACTTGACAGGCAAATTTTGTTTTTAAGTTATTTCAGAGTTAATTTATGTTTTATACATGGGAAAAATTTTATGATACGTGAATAAATAATAATTCCTACATTTTTTGTGCCGTCATATTTTAAAGAATACCCAGGTAAAAAAACATAAAAAAAAAAAAAAAAAAACATGGTCAATAAAATGCATGACAAATGACATGAGTGCTGAAAATTACCTTAATGTGATCAATAATCTTTCAGCAGGCTGGATACTTGTTCTGAAGCTCGTGTTCTGACGCTCCAAGCGAGGGGAGATTAACCACCTGATTACTTTGCACTTAAACCCCCCTCGTGACCAGACCAATTTTCAGCTTTTGGCGCTGACGCACTTGGAATGACAATTGCGCGGTCATACAACACTGTACCCAAATAAAATTTTTATCATTTTTTTCCCACAAATAGAGCTTTCTTTTGGTGGTATTTAATCACTGCTGGGGTTTTTATTTTTTGCTAAACAAACAAAAAAATATGGAAAATTAAAAAATCATGTTTAATAGTTTGTTATAAAATTTTGCAAACAGGTAATTTTTCTGCTTCATTGATATGCGCTGATGAGGCTGCACTGGTGGGCACTGATAGGCTGCACTGGTGGGCACTGATAGGCTGCACTGGTGGGGACAGATAAGTCGGTACTGATGGGGACAGAAAATATGGCACGGATGGGTGGCACTGATGGGCACTGGTAGGTGACACAGATGAGCACTGGCAGGTGACACTGATGTGCAGCACGGGCACTGAGAGATGGCACTGTGGGCACAGAGATGGCACTGTGGGCACTGGTAGGCGGCACTTTAATGGGGCAAAGGTGGGCACAATGGATTGGGCACATTGCAGTGAGAGGGACTCGGCTTTTTTTTTTTTTTTTTCTCCTCGCGCTGTCAGTGCAAGGAGGAAAAAAAGCTGATTACCGGCTCTGTTATGATCACATGATCAGCTGTCATTGGCTGACAGCTGATCACGTGGTAAGGATCGACCCCTTACTCGGATCTGTGATCCAGCGAGTCTCACAGACTTGCTGATCACAGAGGGGCGCGCAGGCAGCTCGTGGCTGGGACGACGTCAATAGACGTCGTCCCGGCACAATAGATCCGCGCTGAAGCCGTCATTTGGCTATAGCGCGGGTCTAAGGTAGTTAAGCCCAGCAATTCGTCAAAACGGAGTAAAAATTCATTAAATTCATAAATACATGTGGGAAAAACATTTGGACATACTGTATAAAAAAGAGTAAGGTAAGTGGTTAAGGTCATTATTTATGGTAACAAGGCAGGCATCCTTAGTTCCAATATAATTATGGCTAAATAAGTGTCAGGAAAAAAAAATGCATATGGGTCCTCATTTCAACAGAGAAGTAGCCACCAGCCTTTTAATTTAACAGTAACAATTGTCTGACCCAAAAATGCTAAACAAAGCTGCGTGGCAACACCACCACCCACAAAGCAACTTGTCAAATTTGGGCCAAGGTATTTGGGGGGTAATATACCCCCCCCCCAAAAAAAAACAGGCATATGACCTGGTTTACACCAGGAGGGGGGTGCTAGCTGACGCTCATTTTGTGCCCTTTAGGCTGCATGCTCAAATAATGTACAGTTTGTATTTTGGGGGGGGGCAACGCTTATTAGTTACAATAATCTTAGAATGACATAATCACACATAGGTTAGACTGGATGGACTTGTGTCTTGAAAATATAAAGCACACTATACATCAATGGCTACAAATAAAGTATGGTGTGGCAGAAAAATTACTCACCTACTTATTGACATGCGTGTGAAATAGAAAAATTTCTCTTCATGCCCACGGAGGTGTCCATACAAGATCATGAACTGGCCTCTTTCTTCACGATTTGCAATGATGGGATGAACCCAGTATCTTCTTCTCCTCATCCTTCTCCTATTCTCTTCTTCAAGCAAGATTGCTGCTGTTGCAGCAACAACTGTTGGCATTATCATTGGCAGAGCAGCATACATTTTTCAAAGAAACACACAAAACACAGGTACAGACTGCTGGACAACCAGGAAGTGTACACAGACCTACCAGGTTTTATAAGCAGCCAGACAATCAGCAAAAGAGCTTGGTCAGCTCAAAATTAGCAACTCAAATTAGACAGGAAGGGTTACTAATGAATTTGCAGCTGATTCGCACCTACAATATCCGCAGAACAGCCGACGTATCACTGCGCAGTCACGCAGGGCCTTCAATTCGCACCGCACTAGTCTGAACCCAGGCTTAATCTTTAAAAACAGGAAAAAATAAGACAGATCAACTCCTTCCTATGGGGTATCAATAAATCCCAGGTCCCTAGAACCACTCTCCATAGATATAAAAGAGAAGGAGATAGGACTACTGAACATTTTGCACTATTTCCAAGCCACACAGCTTTTACCACTGATTACCCTTCATCAATCTAAACTACCCATGGATTTTTGTTGAAATCCCTAACTTGCATCATATCAGGCTGCAAGCACTAATGCCGCGTACACACGATCGGAAATGCCAATAGCAAAACTCCAATGAGAGCTTTTTGTCAGAAAATGAGACCGTGTGTATGCTCCATCGGTCTTTTGCTGGCAGAATTCCAGCCAGCAAAAGATTGAGAGCATGTTCTCTATTTTTCGGTCGGGAAAAGTTCCTATCCGAAAATGCGATCCTCTGTATGCAATTTCGGACAAGCAAAAAATCACGCATGCTCGGAAACAATTTGACGCATGCTCGAAAGCATTGAACTTAATTTTATCGGCTCGCCGTAGTGTTGTACGTCACCGCGTTCTCAACGGTCGAAAGTTCAGAGACTTTTATGTGACAGTGTGTATGGAAGAAAAGCTTTAGCGGAATTCCGTCGGAAAAACCATCCAAGATTTTTCGGACGGAAGTTCCGCTCGTGTGTATGCGGCATCAGCGAGTTACAGCTTCATTATTGACCTAAGGACCTTAGTTCATTAATAAAACACAACCTAAAAATCTGGGAGTCACTCGTACAGTACAGTATTTGCTTCTGACCTTTTTATCTTCTCATTTACAGTGCCTTGAAAAAGTATTCATACCCCTTGAAATTTTCCACATTTTGTCATATTACAATCAAAAAATATAATGTATTTTATTGGGATTTTATGTGATAGACCAACACAAAGTGGCACATAATTGTGAAGAGGAAGGAAAATAATAAATGTTTTTCCAATTTACATTTTTATTTTTTTCTGAAAAGTGTGGCGTGCATTTGTATTCAGCCCCCTTTACTCTGATACCCCTAATTAAACTTCAATGGTATTAGAATAGAAAAATTGCACATAAATCTAGTAAGCTGCCAACATTTCCACTAGACATAAAGTGTAAATACAAATAAAAACAAAAATAATGTGGCGCTTAAAATAGTGACAAAAATTGTTAGTGACAAAAAAATATAAACGTGAAAATAGATAAATATACCAGAACTAACAATATCATATACCGTATTTATCGGCGTATAACACGCACCGGCGTATAACGCGCACCCCAAGTTTAGGAGGGCATTTTAAGGAAAAAAGTTTTAGGAGGGAAGTTTAGGGAAAAAAAGAACTTGCATTTAAGCGTCATTTGCAGCCTTGCCCAGTGTCATTTGCAGTTTGCCCAGTGTCATTGCAGCTTGCCCAGTGTCATTGCAGATAGCCCAGTGTCAATGTAGCTTGCCCAGTGTCATTGTAGCTTGCCAGCATCATTTGCAGCCTTGCCCGCGTTTAAATTTCCCGCCGCCGAAAAAGACCACGCGTGCGCCGGCGGAAAAGACCGAAGCGCCGCCGGAAAAGACCGAGCCGACTGTTATGCCCCGTACTGACGGTCGGAAAATCCGACCACAAAATCCATCGGATTTTTTCCGACGGATTTAGTCCGACACTGGTGTTGCATACACACGGTCGGACTAAGTTGTCGAAAAAACCGATCATTCTGAACGTGGTGACGTTTGTTGCCTACGACGGGACTACGTAGAGGCTAGTAGCCAATAGCTTTGGTCTTGTAATGTGATCTGAGCATGCGTGGCACTTTGTCCATCGGAATTCGCTACACACGATCGGAATTGGTGTGATCGGACTTTGTTGTCGGAAAATTTTTAGAGCAGGAGATAGAACTTTGTCCGTCGGACAATCCGATGGAAAATGTCCGATGGTGCCTACACACGGTCGGAATTTCCGACAACATTGTCCGATAGGACAGAATCCATCGGAAAATCCGACCGTGTGTATGGGGCTTTAGGCTCCGCTCGTGGTCCCGCCTCCCTGCTGTTTCCGGAGCGAGCGCAGGGAGGCAGGACTACGAGCGGAGCCGAACAGTCAGCTTGGTCTTTTCCGGCGGCGCTTCAGTTTTTTCTATTTTTGTCACTTTTTGTTGGGGGGTATCGGCGTATAACACGCACCCACAACTTTCCCCCGATTTTAAGGGGGGAAAGGTGCGTGTTATACGCCGAAAAAAACGGTAAATGAATATAACAATATGTTGTGTATGAACAAAATTAACTCAAGGTGAATGTTCCAAAAGTGAATGAATCAAAACATGGGCGGCGGCACAGTGCAGTGGTGTAGTGGTTAATTGGATTCTGTCCAAAATTGGCCCTAGTATATGAATGGGGACCTTGGATTTTGGGCTCCTTGTGGGTGTAGGGACCAATATGAGTGTGCAATGTACAGGGATAGGGACAATTGTAGATACTCACTCACTCACTCAGGTTGAACTGGATGGACTGGTGTCTTTATTCAACCTTACTAACTGTAACATACAAAAGTTCTTGAATAAACAAGATAATGCAGCTCAAAGGTGAATTTTGTGTAGGGAAAAGTCTCTCACACTCCTCCCCGTGAAGTCAAACTGAATCTTGTGTATAAACAAAGGATAAGGTGGCACACTTACCAGATTTGGTGGACTCCTATACTATACAGCATAGGAGTCAAACAGGCATTCATGAGGAACAACCTCCTCAGGATTCAGCATGCGAAGTTGATGATCTGTGAATGGGCCACTTCCGATGATGACAGAGGGGATCCACCATCAGAAAATGGACTCCATAAGGTGCAGTGATCCACATCAAAGATGAACTTGGTGATCCATGAAAATGGGTAAAAAAACATAAAAAGCACTGTAACATTGTATAGTGGATTTATTGTAAAAACATCAAGTCGACAATACAAAAGAGTTCCATACAAGGCTGGTAACATACGGTTGTAAAAAAGCAATGTGCAGTAGTTTCAGGAGCATCATCTGATGGATTTCGTCCAATTGGACATCACCTGATGATGGATACACCAGATGATGTCCAATCAGATGAAATGCGTCAATTGGGTATGCATTATCCAAAAAAAAGGAGAATGGTAGCTGAGGGGGCAGGGGAACAAAGGGGCTTGCAGAATAATTATCATTGGAACGCAGTCTTCGAGATGTTCTTCTGCAGGCTGTCGTTGGTGCCCTTTAAGAGCGTTGGTGCAGTTAACGTCAGTCGCAGTTAACCTGCATACAGTATAGGTACGGTATAGCCTCAGCACAGGTAAAGGTAGATGTGGTTCAGATGTGGTAAAGGTTGGGTATAATGCGGTATAGGGTTGGTAGAGGTGCAGTCTAAGTTTGGAATAAGTGCGCTATAGAATGCAGTATGGGTGCGGTATGGATTTGTTACACTTGCTGTCCTATTCTCAGTGCTTAGTCTCTGCTAGCACTATCAGCTATGGGCAAATAGCCCTCTCAGGAGTCCCTGGGATACTGCCGTGGCTTCTCACTGTAGGAGGGCCCCCTTGTGCCGCGTACACACGAAGGGATTATCCCGCGGGATTGTCCGCTGGACTCAAGTCCACCGGACAATCCCCTCGTGGGTGGGCGCCGGTGGACTTTTTGGCGCCAAAAGTCCGGCGGACTAGGTTTTAAGTTTTGTTTTAAAATTGTCCGCTGGACTTGGCAGTCCGGCGGACAATCTGGCAGTCCGGCGGACAATCCCGCCGTTAGTAGGCTAGTCTGCCGGACTTTTGAAATGAACGGACTTGCCGCTCATCGGAAAGTCCGTTCATTTAGCACGTGACTTCAGGTATACGTAGCTAGCGTAGGCAGTGAATGCCGCCGCGCTAGCCCCGTCACCTGGCATGTATTTAAAGGGACTCCCCACGCCGAAAAACCGGCAGGCCAGGAAAGGGGTGGGGACGAGCGAGCGCCCCCCCCCTCCTGAGCCATACCAGACCGCGTGCCCTCAACATGGGGGGTGCCCTGGGGAAAGGGGGGCCGTGCGGCCCCCCACCCCAAAGCACCTTGTCCCCATGTTGATGAGGACAAGGGCCTCTTCCCGACAACCCTGGCCGTTGGTTGTCTGCGGGCGGGGGGCTTATTGGAATCTGGGAATCTTTTATAAGGGGACCCCCAGATCCCGGCCCCCCACCCTATGTGCATGAGTATGGGGTACGATGTACCCCTACCCATCCACCTAAGGTGTAAAATGTAAAGTAAAAAACCACACAATTTTGAAAAAATATTTTATTGCACTGCTCCGGGGGTCTTCTTGCCGGACTCCTCCGCCATTTACCTAGCTCTTTTACCGAGTGGAGGAGGCCGGTCTTCTTCTTCTTCTTCTTCTTCTTCATTCATGGCAATGGCAATGGCGAGGCTGCATTCATGTCAATGATGAGGCTGCATTCATGGCAATGGTGAGGCTGCAGATGGGCACTGATTAGGGTTAATTGATGGGCACTGACCCCCATTTTGCTTCACAGTTCTTTATTTAAAATGTAAAAGTTTTTTCCTGAAACTTCCCTCTTAAAGTGAAGGTGCGTGTTATACGCCAATAAATATATCACACCCGAGCTCATCCTTAGACTCTTCACCACACACAGCCACAAAGTCAAGAGAATTCTTGTTGGGCAGTGTATTAGTTCATTTGCATTTAATCTTAATGGTTCAGAGAACGTCAGGCAAAATGGTCGGCCCTCACGCATGTTCACTTCATCAAATCTGGCCCTCTTTGAAAAAAGTTTGAACACCCCTGCCCTACGGGGATAGTGCTACATAGACTTTCTCATTTTCACAAACTTTAACTATTCCTTCATCAGTCTGCAGCACAAACTGAAATCAGTATGCTATAGGATACTGCTGATAGGGTGATACAGCAGCGTCTGTCTTATGCATGAAGATAACTGAGGCAGCTACCTGGGCCTACCTATCCAAGGGAGCCTGCTACCTAAGTAAAATAGTTCTATTCATAAGCCTATAGCTCTTTAATTACTAGCTGTTATATGAGAAGTGTAGTCCTAACAAAGTCCCTTACGATCCAATGCATCCACTTCTCAACTATACCAAACTATACCTGGCAGTGCAGCAGTCAGGCTGTCAGAGGTCAGCACATGAAGGAAGACCTTATCTGAAAGCAGCCTGCTGTGGCCCCATCCCTGTACACAGGCTGATCTATAAAACATGAGGTTGCTGAAGTCAATTTATGAAGAGGTAGAGAATACCAAGCAGGGCAGGCTTTGAATTGCTCAGGGCTGTGGTGGTCGGCTACAAAGCATCACACAGAAGCTAACAGTGAGTACATTGCCTGATGGCTGAGAAGCATAAGCATAACACCATAGCCATTCATAATATGTATACTTGCCCAAAGATGACATAAAGACATATTTAGGGCCCATTCACAACAGGTGCAGTGGTACTGCGTTGGGCTATGAAAAATTATAGCATGCATTGTGATGTGTTGCTTTAGGGCCTATTCACGCTAGAAGCACCCTAGCTGGACACTCTGAACTGCACTTGCTAAGGCACAACTCCAACTTAGAAGCGAGCCTGTACCGGTCTCCACCAATCCAGCAATTCATGTCACCTTTCCCCCGGTGACTAATCCCACTGTTGCTATGGGATACAGGAAATGCTCTCACTTTCCCCATTCTCCATGCTTTCTCTCTCTCCCAGGGCCCCTCTACATTTCTCCTTTTTCTGTGACTTCAGGCCTTAGGCACTCTGTGCTGTGGATCCAGTTCCAAATAGTGGGGAACCAGCTGCTAGTAGAGGTGCCAAGCGCTTAACCCCTTCCACTACCAGAGTGACCGTCACCCTTGCCATGTCACCCATTTCATCAATTTCCTGGTGATTGGCTGCCTTGCATGTGACACAACATTGTACTCTTTAGCAATGACACATTAGATTCCTCTGGATAGTATTCTGTGTGTTAGACCCACGTACTGTATCTTCTTCTAGCTCAGTCCCCTTGTTGTGTTGCAAGCCCTGTTTTTTTGATACACTGTGCATGTGCCCCTTTAAGAGACTTTAAACCAGGCAAAGTAAACTTTCTGAGGTAGTTGCTAATAACAGTACAGTTCCCAAAAGACATTCTCAACATTCTCCTATACAAAGCTCTTCTAGTACTACATAAAGTGTGCGTACCTTAGGCAGAAGGCATGGCCATAAAGCAATCTTTTTTAAGGCAAGAGTCCATTTAGGCAATAATCCACAAGAGATAGTGCAAGTCCTTTAGAGTCCAAAGCAGTAGTTAGCAGCTACAAGTCAATGAGGGCCTCCAGGCTCAAAACTCTCATCTGGAACCCCCGATTGGGCTTCCGTCACGGGGGGGGGGGGGGATCACTCCCATAGAGTTTGGTGAGCATTGATTCCGAGCATGCAAGTTTGTACGTTAGACTTTTGTGTGACGGACTTGTGTACACACGATAGGGAAATCTGACAACAGACCACTGTCCGCCGAAAATTTACTAGCCTGCCATCCAACATTTGTTGGTGGAAAGTTGGCCAACAATTGTCTGATGGAGCGTACTAATGGTCGGATTTTAGGCAAACAGTCTGTCATCACACAATTCCCTGCCGAAAATCCGATTGTGTGTACGAGGCTTTATGCTTCACTTAAAAACAACAGTTTGCAACAGTATTCCCCATGTCCCCCTCCAGTGTTAAAAATATGACCTCATCTAGGCAAGAATGACTTAAAAAGGAAAATAGCAGCAGGACCTGGAGCAGGGGAGCAGTGTCAGAGCAGAGGACAAGGCTGGATATTAAGGGTTGATTCATATGTGTTCTGTGCATTTTTGATGCGTTTTACATGCGTTATTCGACTCGCTACCATAGAACTATATTAGATGATGATGATTGTGCATCAAAAGTTCATCAAAGTCCATTCAATGATAGCGAACTTGCCCTCCGGAAGATTTACCCCCTTCAGGATGAGGCCATTTTTTTGCTTTTTGGCACTGCATTACTTTAACTGACAATTGTGCAGTCATGCAACGCTGTACATAAATTTAATTGATGTCATTTGTTTCCCACAAATAGATCACCCCTGGGTTTTATCTTTTTTGTGCTATAAAACAAAAAAAGACTGACAATTTAAAAGAATCTATATAGTTTCTGCTATAAAACATATCCAATAATAAAAAAAAAAAAATGTTTTCATAAAATTAGGCCAATATGTATTCTGCTACATATTTTTGGTAAAAAAAATCCCAATAAGCGCATATTGATTGGTTTTGCGCAAAAGTTAAAGCGTCTACAAACTATGGTGTGTGTATATATACACTGACATTTTTTTTTATATACTAGTAATGGCGGCGATCAGCGAAATATAGCGGGACTGGGCTATTGGCTAGCAAAGGGTTAAACATCTAAGGTGATCGAAGGGTTAACTGTGCCTAACCAGTGTTTTTGTGTTTACTATGTGCTGTTTTACTAAGGGATGTGGTGGATTTTATTCCATGCTTTGCAGGGACACAAATTCCACCACATCCCTGCTGACAGAACAGAGCTCTGCCTTGTTTACAATGATCAGTGGGTGCCGGTGGACATCCATTGGTTTAATCACAGCACAGCCACTGTACCCTACCCGGTACTAGGTACGTGATCTAGAGCAGGAGAGCCGCCCTGACGCTGTACAAGTGGTTTAAAAATGCATGTAAAATGCACCTAAATCACACCATGCCAAAAACGCACCAAACACATGTGAATCAGTCCTAATAAGTAATAAAGAGAGCACAATAGATTTTTTTTTCAAAATGAAAAAGAATAAAACTTTCATTGGGAAGGTGAAGTTAATCTTTAAAGGGGAGTTCCAGGCATTTTAAAAGTCAGCCGCTACAAAAAGTGTAGTTGCTGACTTTAAAAAAAAAAAAAGACACTTACCTGTTCCACGGTCCAGCAATGCGGCCGAAGGGGGTGTCGTTCCTCTCCCCCTCCTATTTGCCGGCGCCGCCATTTCCACTAAGGGCACCCGGCCGTGACAGCTTTCGTCTTCGCGGCCGGGCACGCACAGCGCATGCGCGAGCCGCACTGTGCTCCCGGAGTGGATAAGCGATCTCCTGGGACCTGTCACGTGTCCCAGGAGATCGCCTAGAGGGAGGAGTCGCCTAGGCGGTTCCTGGGCGGAAGGAGGAAGTGGGAAAGGAAGTCCCCCTCCTAATGAAGCCCCCCCCCCCAAAAAAAATTTACATGTGGCATGTAAGGGGGTGAGGAGTGGTTTAAGCGGAAGTTCCATTTTTGAGTGGAACTCCGCTTTAAGTTAGGAAAAGGGCGAGGCCACAGCTTTATTGAATTTACAACATAACAAGTGCCAATCCCAGTTATGCTGTGAGCACCCCTGAACAGTAACCTGACATGACTGTTCTAAATGCTGGACAGGCATTTGACTAACTCAAAAACCCACTTGAGGGTACAGACCAATAAACAAACCTTAACCTCTGGCAAAGTCTAACCACTAATAAAGCTGCGCTGACCATCCTCATAAAATGGGAGGGAGCAGCTCTTCTGAGGGATGAAGATCTTCAGGTAAGTGATGATTTACCTCAGCCCAGCCCTGACTAGAACAATACAAAAGATGGTAGTTGCAATTTTTTGATTTTTGCATGATATTTGCGCAACTGTTTATTATATCTATTGTTTTAGTAAAAAAAAAAACACTAAAATTTATCTTATTGTATACAAACACAATCTGATTCAAATTTTTTTTGTACAGCAAAATAAAATCGATACCAAATAAGTTAGGCCTAAAAAATGTGTGTGCCCATGAAAAGCCAACAAATTATGCTACCCAAAATTATCAGTTTAGAGTTAAGCAAAAATGAGTCCTAATAAATAGATGCAAATTAGACCCCCAATAGTCCATGTATATGATAGCTTGCAAGTGTTTTTATTTACAGTCTTGCTATCCCTGCCCTTGTTTGCTTGACCAGGGCAGGGACAACCCTATAAGGAAATAAAAAAAAAAAATAGAAAAAAAATATAAAATGATTAAAAATAAAAATCTGTAAATCAAAAGAATTTTTTTTTAAATATAAACAAAAGAGTGATAGCAGGTGGGAAAATGTCTGGGTCTAAACAATCATTTGTCTGTCAGCCTTCTCTGTCCTGTATAAGAAACTGATGGCCTCTTGCTTTTTGATTAAGACCTAATCTGGTTCTCGATGTGTTTCAGAAACAGCCCTTCCATCCCTAGAGATATTCCCCTCTCTAATCATGTACAAAATGGGCTTTTAATTTCAAAGAGGTTGTATAACAAAAAAAGTTCAGCGCTATTGAAATAAACTAATGATAATAAAAAGTGATAATTAATACTGTATAGCTGACATATTAAGTGCATTAGTGCAAAAATCCAAAATAGTGAGCCATACAAATCAATGACAATAATTAATTGAAAAAAGGTCTAGTATATCAATAATGCACAAAATATTCACATGATGATATATTTAAATAAGTGACATCAGTTCATAAAGAATCTTGGTGCGTTGTAAGGTGAATCATTTATAAATAGTGAAATAAGAACACTTGACCACGTGAGACCTCCACCACAGGTAAAACAGGAGGCTTACCAGAAAGCCAGTGACCACCCTTATTCAGGGGGGGTCATATAAGGCTTGTTGGATCTGTGATCCCTTTGGAGACACGATTGAAGCTTGGAGCGATCATCCAATGTGCTGAGCTCTCACCTCCAGATGATACTGGGCGATACTCCACTCCAATCCACGGTCAAAAGTGCAAGTGACTATAAAAGAAAAAAAAGAAAAAAAAGGGAAAAACTCCAATAGTGCAAAAATGCTGCAAAGAGTGCTTTATTGAGGGAAAATGCACTGCTGCATAAAAACGAAATGACCCACAAATGGTTGGAATTCCAGTCAGATAAAATCACACCAGTATGTGATGGCGAACGCATATGCGCAGAGCTTGCGAGCGTAGCGTCCCGACGATTGTTTCATCATATGTGACATCATCAGGGGACTCTCCCCAGCATATCCAACACACTAAAATAAGTGTCTGAATACAAAATTGATGATAAATGAACCCATAAGGGCATGAGTAAATAAATAAGAAAAATACATAAACACCCACCAGCCCCTCTAATCAGCAGGCAGTGAAGTAGGCAATAAATATATTGATATAAAAAATAGATATAAAAACAATCACAATATCAATAGATCCCAAATAAATGTGTACACAATAAACACCCAGCTGACCATCAAATATATATATGTGCAAAATATATAAAATATGCAACAGAATGTGAAATATTTAAATATAGTGTAAAATTAACTTATGTTCAATAGGGTGCAGCGCTTCCTTAAACAAACATAGTGCATCAAACTTAAAAATTTAAATTGTGCCGCAATCACAATACAAAAAAAATATATAAAAAAGTACAAATAGTATATATAAATCTTAGTGCCGTCTCTTTAAATATCCATACACATCTGTCCCTGTGAGTCCTCACAGCAATAAAAAATAAAGAAATTTCCCAAAAATAATCATTCTCAATGCAATAAGTGTAACTTTTTATAGTAGAAATTGTCCTTTTATCTATAAACTCTGTTCACCATGCTTTCCTCTCCTTGACGATTGTGCCTCCACCAGATGTGCCCTCACTGTAATACTGTGTATATCAAGCCTTGATATATCTTATATCCACTTGTAGTGCAGGCTCCTGATGAGCATGCGCTATATATTTTGAAAGTTAATATTCCTAAAACCACAGTTGGGTTTTAGGGTTAATTCTGCTAAATTATGGTTTCAGTACCAGTCTAGCTGGATTGCACTGAGTTCTCTTTGGCCGCAGGTGTCGCTGTCACCGCTGGCCAGTATGAGAACGCAGTCTAGCTGGGTGTATTGGATGCCATCCTTTCTCTGAACCAGCCCAATGGGAGTGTTCATCCTGCTGTGAATTCTGGGAGGTGGTATTTAAGGTACTGACCACACGTATTTCTGGGTTCCGGTCCAGAAGATCTTTTCTGTCTGTTTGGTTGTGGTCCTTCTGGCCTGGGGTGCGGATCCATGCATTTCCAAGTCTTGGGCTGGATAGCCCGAGGCAAAGCAACTGCAGGGACAGGCCCGAATGGATATCGAGGTCCGAGGATTAAAAGGTGGTCTGGTGCTGTCTCATCTAAGGAGAGGCCCAGCAACTGGAGAAGCACCCAGGGGAGGACTCTTCAGGAGAAGATCATGCAAAAGGCTGGTTTCTCTGAAGGAGCCCGGAGGCTCAGTTGAAGGACACTTTATGGATCTACACTCATACAGTATCGCCGGACCGGCTGAGAGATACTGGTACTGTATGATAGCTCTCTAAATTTGTTTATGTCCCTCAGTTACGCTCAAGTCTGTGGCAGAGACTTTTCTCCAGTGTTCTACATTCAAGTCTGTGGCAGAGACTTTTCTCCAGTGTTCTACATTCAAGTCTGTGGCAGAGACTTTTCTCCAGTGTTCTACATTCAAGTCTGTGGCAGAGACTTTTCTCCAGTGTTCTACATTCAAGTCTGTGGCAGAGACTTTTCTCCAGTGTTCTACATTCAAGTCTGTGGCAGAGACTTTTCTCCAGTGTTCTACATTCAAGTCTGTGGCAGAGACTTTTTTCAAGTGTTCTACATTCAAGTCTGTGGCAGAGACTTTTTTCAAGTGTTCTACATTCAAGTCTGTGGCAGAGACTTTGCTTTATTCAACACCCTGTCGGCTGCTAGGCCTAGTGAGAGGAGGTCTATCTGGGAGTTGTAAGAATCCAGCTGTGAAACGGTAATTCTCTGGATTTCTATTGTGACAGACTTTCTATGTTTGCAGTCCAAAAGTACCTGAACTTTCCTCCTACCCCCTCTACCCTCTATTAAGAAACTGTGTTATCTTCTAAATAAATAACCCAAAATGAGGATCCAGTGTCAGTTTCTGCTATTCTTTGGGCCATCTACCATGGGAAACCCTAGACGGAGACGAGGCAAAAAAGGGAACGGTAATCCCAATAAAACCAGCAGCTCCTTCAGGGGTTAGTGCTACACACAAACAGCCTTTTATCTCCATTTTGTGCTCCACATATGTGTCACTCCTCCTGATGATCAGCAGCCTTCAGTTTCCAGCTATTTTTCCCTCAGTCCCATGCAAGTGATTGAGAAAGTACATTCATGCTTTATCCTTTTAAAAACCACTCTTTATTCCAAACAGCATATAGTAAAGCTCACATTTTAAACAGGAAAATATCATGTGTAGCACTGGTACACTTGCCTCCCGGTTCTGCAGTCCCGTCAGCTTACAAGGTTTGTTCGTACCTCCACAGCGTCAACCTAACAGGTCCCGCCCCTACATGTTTCGTCACACCTCGTGACTTCCTGGGGGGGGGGGGGAGGAAGTGTGTGGGGTGCTGGCAGCTGTAGTAAAATATACACGGATTGTACATAGCTCACAAGAGTGAAATATATAAATATAGTGAGAATAAAGTTCAGTCAATAGTGGAAGTTCCAATGTCGTGAAGTGGTCCCACTCAGCATATGAATCCATATAGTGAACCTTCAAAGCAATCCACCACAGTGCTCATCCACCACCAGGCATGCACACTCACCTCCTCTTTTGGACCTATATGATATACAGGTCAAAAAGCACTCAAGTAGTCTAAACGGTCATTCCAACATATCCAACATGCTCCCATGGAAATAGACGATATGTCCCCTTCAGGTGGCTCACTCAGATAAATAGATGTTTAGAAAACAGAAGACCAGAATCTTCCAATAGTGTAGGATCCTTTAATAAATCAATAAAAGGTAATAAAATAGCACTCACATCGCTTTCAAAAGACCAAAAACTGCATGCAATACAGTGACTGTGTGTACCAATATGGGACTTTTGGTGGTGTACTAGAAGTGAGGTCACCACGCCTCCGTCTTAAGCGTTACATCACGTACCTCGTGACTTTATTGTGACTGTTTTTTATGTGTCCATTCACATTTCGATACTGGTGTGGTTCAGTGTGGAAAAACGCAGACATGCTGCATTTTTACGCAGTACACTGCATGGCAATGTAGGTCACCGAAGCACACGTTGTACACTTCCAATAAAGTAAAAAAAAAAAAAAGTAAGTAGTGGCTTGTGTTGTGAAGCGCAAGACACCTCTTGTCACCACTGCCACACAGCAGCCACTAGCTGCACACTAAAATATAATGTTGTAGCATGTGGATAGTGTGAACAAGCCTGTGCAGCAAACTGCTATCCTGTAACATTATTTAATTTAAACATTATGGAAATATTTTTAACACAATAAATGTGTGCTATGCTATGGCAGACATTAAACTATTCTGTCCTTGTTATGCTGATAGTCCAAGAAATTCACCAGATGGACCATGATGGCTTTCCAGATAGAGAAAATAACTAGTTAATTCTTTTCTTTCTAAGAAATGCTCACACTGTTTGCCAGCTGCCATCTATTTGTCTTTGTTTCATTTAATATTAATTGAATTTGGCTTACTATAGAGCAGTAGTTCAAAAATAACCAGCAGAGTGGACAGAAGTTAATTTAGCTCATTGAAATAGGATTGAATTGCATTTTTTTTCCTCCCAAACACAGAAAAGGAATACAATTTTTCAAAATTCATATCACTCCCAAATATTCAAAAACCTTTACGTACACATAATTAATTTTTTTGCAGATCTTGAAACTACAAATGGCCATAAACAAAAGCACCATCTACAAATTAAAAATGTGAATATCTGTTTAAAAAATTTGATTATCACAGCAGTGCAATAATACATCACTAGCTTTCATTCCCATTTACATAATACATGTAATTACATTAGGTGTCTAAATCCTGATATGCTTAGAGTTTTGAGTAATGTTTATTACAATACCATTTCTAATAAGTAAAAAAGCATAATGCACACTGTAAATCACTCAGTATAAAAAATTCATGTATTTCCCGCATACATACTTGTTCAATAACAAAAGAGGGCAATTGTTTCATGGAAAAACAGCTTGACAGTAAAGAGATCATGTTAGTTGAATACATTTACAAAAAGCGGAGTTTATATCTCAGTTCAGGGCTGTAGTCAGATATCGCATAGCCCTAGGCACAACTCAGTTATGACGTGCGTCTGTAAGGCTCCACCCTCTTATGTCATATAATTATATTTGTAAAAATTACTGCATGTGCTTTTGAAGGCAGCAAATGGACTGCTTTAAATATGCAGGACTACTTTTCAGCTTTGCAGCCCACAAACTCTAGAGAACGGAAAGATAGCGTTACACATGATTCCTCTTAAAACGGTATTAAAGTAATTACATTTTTTTTTTTTTTTTTTTTTAATTGATGGCAAAATAAATGCTGCTTTCTTCTCCTGGCAGCTCAGCATACATTTACAGGGGTAGACAACCTTTCAGAGGTTGAGATCTACCTGGACAACTTGGAGGAAAGCAAAGATCTCTGGGGATCAAGCTCCCAAAATAAAGACGGCATGAAGAACACATAGGAGGTTATTCACGAAAGGCAAATTCACTTTGCACTACAAGTGCACTTTGAAGTGCAGTCGCTGTAGATCCGAGGTGGACTCGGACCTTAAAGTCTTTACGAAACTTCTATCGCTGCGCCTAAACCTGATACTGCCATCCCTGATACATAAGGATCAGGTGGGCTTTGTCCCCCTTCGGCAAGCGGGTGACAACACAAGAAGGGTCATAAACCTGATCGAGGTGGCGGACAGGGAGAGCCGCGCGTCCTTGGTCTTGGGCCTGGACGCAGAAAAGGCGTTTGATGGCCTTGGGTGGCCCTTCCTGTCCTCCACCCTACGTCACATGGGGTTCCGGGGGCCCTTTATGCAAGCAATCCAACACATTTACACCAATCCCACTTCCCAAGTTAAAACACCCTTCGCTCTCTCCTCAGCCTTTCCAATAGCAAATGGTACCCGCCAGGGATGCCCACTCTCCCCACTGTTGTTTGCACTGTGCGTGGAACCCCTGGCGGCATCCATCCGCACAAACCCAAACATCAGAGGGATACCAGTAAGTGGAAGGTAATTCAGACTAGCATTATTTGCAGATGACATCATCCTCACCCTTACACAACCCATGATCTCCCTTCCCAATCTCCAGGTTGAACTGGATATGTACAGAACCCTCTCGGGATATAAAATTAACCCAAGCAAATCAGAGGCTCTCCCGCTTAACATGTCAGACGCTGAAACACAGAGCATACGCCAAAATTACCCATACCATGTAAAAGCCACGGCCCTGAAATACCTGGGAGTATACCTTACGCTGACCTACCCATCCCTGTACAAAGCAAATTACCCCCCGCTATTTAAACATATCCGCGACCTCCTGCAAAAATGGAAACCCCACCACATATCCCTACTAGGTAGGGTGACAACGATAAAGATGACCATCCTCCCCAAACTCCTCTATCTATTCCAGACACTGCCTATCCCAGTCCCATACAAGCAGCTATGGAAACTCCAAGCGGATCTGATACGCTTTGTCTGGAATTACAAAAAACACAGGATCCCCCCGTTCAGTATTGGAGGCCTCCCGCCAGGACGGCGGCCTGGCATTTCCCAACTTGGTGAAATACTATCAAGCAACCCAACTATGAGCCATCACTTCCTGGTTTCCCCAAAGAGCATACAATAAATGGACAGAAATTGAGAAGATATGGTTGGCACCTGCACACCCGAATAGCTTACTCTGGAGCGCGAGGGTAGAGGTGAACTCGGAGAGACTCCTGGGGTCAATGACCCTACTTAGATCATTATGGCGCAAACTCGCCAACCCCTATAAGAGAAATCACTACTGACCTCCTTCTTATATAGCCCTGCACTCCCGGACGGTCTTACACGGCAGATGTCTCTTCCTTGGGCAGAAAAGAACCTCTTTCACTTCGGTCACTTGGTTGACCCTAGAACACGTAAACTGCACTCATTTGCCCAGCTTCAAACGAAATACGATTTGCCTCGCCAGGTATTCTATGGTTATCTGCAAATAAGGCACTTCGCTCAATCATTCGCCCTGGACCTCCAGTTCTCAACACCCTCCCCCTTTGAGAGTATTATCTTGGAGGGATCAGCACGTCGCGGCCTGATATCAGATATCTACCGACTGCTTAACTCCTACTCAATCCCCGAACGGGGCAAGCATGCGCACATGCTCCGCTGGTAGAGGGTCCTGGGAGAGGAGATACCAGAAGCCACTTGGCAGGCGATTTGGTCCCAAGCAGCTAAAAGCTCATACTGCACCTTGTATAAGGAGAAAGCATACAAGATCATGTACTTTTGGTACCAGACACCCGACATCCTCCACGCCATTTACCCGTCCTGCTCTGACCGATGTTGGCGATGCCAGAAAGACAGGGGTACCCTATTTCATATATACTGGGATTGCCCCAAGATAACACCATTCTGGACAGAGACCCAGCTACTATTATCCCGCCTCTTAGGAGTACAGATCCCTATGTCCCCAAAACTATTCCTACTGGGAGTCTCGCAACTGCGCATTCCCAAACCATCCTAGAAACTACTAAGCCATGTCCTCACTGCGGCCCGTTGCCTGATAGCCCTGCACTGGAACGACTGACCCTCCCCTCACAGGAAGACCTATATGCCAGAATTAAAGACATAGAGATCATGGAAAAAATTACAGCTAGACTTTATGACAAACTGGATGCGCACAATAGGGTCTGGGAGCAATGGCACCGGCATGAGGATCCGCCGTGAACCGGGGCTGGAACCCCAATCCCTACCTTTCACCCCCCCACCCTCTTTACCCCCCTTTTCCATTTCTTCCTTTTCTTTAATCTACAAAACTGGCACTTTGTTACTGCTATTACTAAGTATGGCCTCTCATGGGTCACGGACAATTAATGTACCTCATATGAAAGCAGGAAACTTACATAGGACTCAGACCACAAGTTTTTACTATAAAGGACGTTATCTGTTAACCTTATTTGTAACCTGGTCACACTGTGGTCCTATTGCTGCTGATAAGTCACAATGTACAGACTTTGTTCAAATGTTGTATGACAATTTTGATTTAATAAAAAGTTATTTGAAAGATCCGAGGTGGACATGTAAGGAAAATTAAAAACAGCATTTTAGCTTGCATATGATTGGATGATAAAATCAGCAGAGCTTCCCCTAATTTCAGATCTACAGCGACTGCACTTCAAAGTGCACTTTTAGTGCATTTTCAGATGCACTTGCAGTGCAAAGTAGATTTGCCTTCCGTAAATAACCCCCATAGTGTATCACAGTGGTGTCCTGTACCCCCTAACACTGCATTTTCTGCCCCCTCCACATCACCCCCCACCCCTCCTCTTTTCACTTCTCAGAGAAAAAGTAATTCACTTCTTACACTTCAAAAGACTGGTAAAACATCCCATGTACTCCGATTAGCTGAAGTAAATGTGTGTTGAATTCAAATTCTGTTTCTTATTGAAGAGTTAAGCTGTCTGTGGATGGCGCCAATTTAGCAGGTGACTATGTTGTTTGGAGAGACTAAAGCCCCATACACACTATCAGATTTTCTGCTGATTTTTGTCTTCAGACTTACCAAAACCATATACCGTATTTATCGGCGTATAACACGCACTTTTTCCCCTTAAAATCAGGGCAAAATCGTGGGTGTGTGTTATACGCCGATTCCCGCGCCGATTGTGAGCTTCTCGGCGGTTTCGGACGATCTCGAGAATGGCCGGGCGCGGCCGAAAGTCGCCGAAAATAGCGGAAGGCCGCCAGCTACCGAGCGCTGCCGAGATACACAGGACATCCGCTCTGTATCTCGGCGGCGCCATTTTTAAACGGCAAGCTGAGACTGACACTGGCAAGGCTGCAAATGACTAGCAAGGCTGCAATGCAAGGCTGCAAATGACACTGACAAGGCTGCAGATGGACACTGAGAAGGCTGCATTTAAATGTTTTTTTCCTTAAACTTCCCTCCTAAAAAGTTTTTTTTTTTTCCTTAAAATTCCCAACTAAACTTGGGGTGCGTGTTATAGGCCAGCGCGTGTTATATGCCGATAAATACGGTAATATGAGGTCAAACCTTAGGAGTTTCAATTTGTATACAATCAGGCAGGCCCTTGCACTACATGGTTTTGGTAAATCTGAAGACAAAAATCAGCAGATAATCTGAGTGTGTATGGGGCTTTAGTCTAAGAAGGCATGTCAATTTCATAAGGCATGTCAAATACAAAGCGGCATTTGAAACAGAACATTGAGAACACAAAGGCTCCTAAGTCCACGAAGTCAGGGGGGAGCATATTTTTTCAAGCCTTCAATCAAAAAATCTAATATATTGTAGCTTACCACTCTTTTTAGATGTGGTGGCATCAATGGTTTTCTTATTTCATTTTTTTTTACATTTCTTTTTACCTGGGTGACAACGTTCACTGTACTGCATCTCTTGAGGAAAATCATTGTCATCCTGGGCTGCTCTGTTGATTTTGGATATAAACAGCTTTCCCTAGCCTCATCTTAGCTAAGAAATCTGATAACTTTGAGATTTCAGTTCAGTGCATGGGAAGTCACAAGGACACTGGAAATTTAAACAGGTTTTTTTTTTTTTTTAGTACTTGCACAAAATGTATTTAGCCTGATAACAGAAAAGGAATGCAGCCACTTTTAAGAATTGATGATCTGTAATGTACTGCAATTTTGTTTTTGGGTTTAGTTTTTTTAATGGAATACAATGGGACCCTGCTCAGATTTTTTTTTACCAGACTTTTAAAGTTTGCCAATTATTCTCTGGTGCAGTGGCATCGCTATGGGGATGCGGAATCCACCAGGTGACACCCGCCAGATGGGTGACACCATCAATTAGGAAGTCATATCCGACCACGATGGTGTCACCCCCCCCCCCCCCCCAGGGCTGGGACAAGGGATAGGCAGAAGGGCTGTTTGGTATCATGTGAGGTGGGGGCTCTGCATAAAGAGGTCCTACATACAAGCCAGACTGTCACGTACCTAGTGGCGAGTCTGGATTGCAGTGGGAGACCTCTCTTACGTCCCAGACTTGCAGCCCCTGGTGATGTGGACAGGGGGCGCAGAAGTCAAAGGAGGCACGAGTGTCTGGAAGGAACAACAGCTGCAGGTGGGTCACAGGGCTAGACCTGCGAAGACAGGAACCAGCAGACGGCAGGTGACAGGAACCAGCAAGCAGCAGGTGACAGGAACCAGCAGACAGCAGGTGACAGGAACCAGCAGACAGCAGATGACAGGAACCAGCGGACAACAGGAACTGGCAGGTATGCAGCGGATCACAGGAACCAGCAGACAACAGGAACTGGCAGGTATGCAGCGGACTACAGGAACCAGCAGACAACAGGAACTGGCAGGTATGCAGCGGATCACAGGAACCAGCAGACAACAGGAACTGGCAGGTATGCAGCGGACTACAGGAACCAGCAGACAACAGGAACTGGCAGGTATGCAGCGGACTACAGGAACCAGCAGACAACAGGAACTGGCAGGTATGCAGCGGACTACAGGAACCAGCAGACAACAGGAACTGGCAGGTATGCAGCGGATCACAGGAACCAGCAGACAACAGGAACTGGCAGGTATGCAGCGGACTACAGGAACCAACAGACAACAGGAACTGGCTGGCAGGTATGCAGCGGACTACAGGAACCAGCAGACAACAGGAACTGGCAGGTATGCAGCGGACTACAGGACAGGTGCACAGGTAGGTCAGACAAGCCGGGTTTGGTAACAGAGGACACACTGCGGATAAGCCAAGGGATAAGCCAGAGAATGGTCGTGGGTAAGCCGGGATCGGGGCAGGCAGGAAGCAGAGCAGGTAAGTAGACAGGCCGGGTCACAGGTGCAGATACAGAGAAGTACAGGACTTAGCAAACGGAACGCTGTAGATCAGGCAGCAAGGATTGCATGGAGATGGCTGGTTTAACTAGCCCGTGCGCGCGCCCGTCCGAGCCCGCGCGCGCGCACCCGCTCGATTCCGCGCATGCGCAGTAGCCCGCGCACCCGTTCGAGCCCGCACACGTAATTGCAGCGGTGGAGAACTACTAGGCCCAGCAGAGCTTTCCTTACATTGCCCCCCCCCCCAAGGGGCAGCCTCCGGATGCCCAACTGGGAACACTTTTCTGGGTGAGCTCTCTTGAAAGCTTGGATCAAATGCTTGGCATGCAAGTTGGTTTCAGGTTCCCAGGAGTTCTCTTCAGAACCGTACCCTTTCCACTTGATGAGGTATTGTATCTGGTTATTCCTTTTTCGGCAGTCCACAATTGTCTCCACCTCGAATTCCTCTTCCCCATTGACCATTATTGGGGCTGGGGGATCCGTGGAATGCCCAGGGAAGGAATTGGGGACTGCTGGCTTCAGGAGTGAAACATGGAAGACCGGGTGTACCCGAAGCGACTCCGGCAACTCCAGCTCGTATGCTACCTCGTTGATTTTCCGCTTCACAGCGAAGGGGCCCAAGAATCTGGGGCCTAACTTCCTAGAAGGGCAAGCAAGTCGGAGATTAAATTGTGGACAACCAAACTTTGTGCCCGAGTCATAGTTTCCTGCAACAACTTATTGTTAGTCGAAAAGAAATCCACGGTCTCAAGAACAGCAGGAACAGCACATTCTGGTACTGGATTAGGCAGGAATGATGGGTGGTAACCATAGTTGGCAAAAAATGGAGTCTGCTTGGTAGTGGAGTGGGTGGAATTATTGTAGGCGAATTCCGCCAATGGCAACAGAGAGAGCCAGTCCTGTTGAGAAAAGGATGAAAAGCAACGCAGATACTGCTCAAGAGTCTGGTTTGTCCTTTCTGTCTGCCCGTTTGTCTGTGGGTGGTAAGCAGAGGATAAAGATAGTTCGATGCCAAGAGAATTGCAGAGGGCCTTCCAGAACCGGGATGTGAATTGGACGCCTGTCACGTACCTGGTGGTGCGAGCCCGAGATTGCAGGGAGAGGCCTCCCTTGCGTCTCCCACTCCTGGTCCCCTGGTGTGGGAACAGGAGAGCCAGGAGTGAGGAGGAGCACGGGTGCCTGGCAGGATCAACAGACCGGTGGGAAGGTAACAGGTTAGCTGAGCTGGCGGGGTCTTGGAAAGCAGGCTCACAGGTAAACTGGATAGCAGAGCTGGCAGGATCTCTGGAAAGCAGGCTCACAGGTAAACTGGATAGCAGAGCTGGCAGGATCTCTGGAAAGCAGGCTCACAGGTAAACTGGATAGCAGAGCTGGCAGGATCTCTGGAAAGCAGGCTCACAGGTAAACTGGATAGCAGAGCTGGCAGGATCTCTGGAAAGCAGGCTCACAGGTAAACTGGATAGCAGAGCTGGCAGGATCTCTGGAAAGCAGGCTCACAGGTAAACTGGATAGCAGAGCTGGCAGGATCTCTGGAAAGCAGGCTCACAGGTAAACTGGATAGCAGAGCTGGCAGGATCTCTGGAAAGCAGGCTCACAGGTAAACTGGATAGCAGAGCTGGCAGGATCTCTGGAAAGCAGGCTCACAGGTAAACTGGATAGCAGAGCTGACAGGAACTGGACAACGGCTTGGCAAGCAGGTTCACAGGTAAACTGGATAGCAGAGCTGACAGGAACTGGACAACGGCTTGGCAAACAGGTTCACAGGTAAGCTTGGATAGCAGAGCTGACAGGAACTGGACAACGGCTTGGCAAACAGGTTCACAGGTAAGCTTGGATAGCAGAGCTGACAGGAACTGGACACAGGAAACGGAACCACTGAATGGACTGGAAGCCAACAGGTGATCAGGCTCGTTACAGGGGTCAGACTGCAGACTGGATAGGAACTTAGCAAGGAACCAGAGTTCATCAAAGAAGCCAGGTAATAGTTCAGAACCGAGAGCGAGGTACAATGGATCAGGCAGGAGGATGGTCACAGGAAGCCGGGGTCGGGTACAGGCAGAAAGCTGGATGGTCTATGGCAAGCCGGGTCAAAGGAACAGGTATAACAGGATCAGGTTACTTTTACAACACCACAACGCTGTAGAGCAGACAGCAAAGACCGTCTGCACAAGTCAGGCTTAAATAGGCCGGCTGGTGCTAACTAGGGCGCGCGCCCGTCTCCCTGTGCGCAGTTGTGCACGTGCCCGCGCCCTGGCGCGCATGCGCATGCGCATGCGCAATGGAATCTGAGGGCCGGGACGGCCCGGATTTAGATTTCTGGCAGGATCTTCATGACATTGCCCCCCTCCTAGGGGCAACCTCCGGGTGCCCCTCTGGGCAAATCTCTCAGGATGTGCTCTTTTGAAGGCTTGAACTAGACTCTTAGCGTGGATATTACACTCGGGCTCCCAGGAATTCTCTTCGGGACCATATCCCTTCCATTTGATCAAGAACTGATTCTGATTTCGTCTTTTTCTAACATTTAGTATGGCCTCTACCTCATATTCTTCCTCGCCATCTACCAAGACTGGGTCCGGGGGTACAGTCCTTCTGTTGGAAAAGGGGTTGGGAGTGGAGGGCTTTAACAGAGAAACATGAAAGACTGGATGGACCTTGAGGGAATCGGGAAGTTCCAACTCATAGGCTACTTCATTGATCTTTCGTTTGACTGGAAAGGGACCTAAGAACTTAGGGCCCAGTTTTTTCGAGGGACAAGCCATCCTCAGATTCAAGGTGGAGAGCCATACTGTGTCACCTGGTGCCAGTACCAATTCCCCGCGCCTCTTTCGGTCAAAGACTGTCTTGTTATGTTCCTGGGTCCGGGCCATGGTGTCCTGTAGGAGTCGGTTATTGGAAGCAAAGAAGTCAATCTTTTTCTGAACTGCGGGCACAGTACATTCAGGAAGAGAATTGGGTAGGAACGAAGGATGGAAGCCATAGTTGGCAAAGAAAGGAGTCTGTTGAGTGGCCGAGTGGATTGCATTGTTGTATGCAAACTCGGCAACTGGTAATAGGGAGATCCAATCATCTTGGGAGAAGGAAGAAAAGCATCGTAGATATTGTTCCAGGGTCTGATTGGTTCTTTCGGTCTGCCCATTGGTTTGAGGGTGATAAGCGGAAGAAAACGATAGCTCAATGTTGAGGGCCTTGCAGAGTGACTTCCAGAACCGAGAGGTGAATTGTACCCCTCGGTCGGACACTATATTGGCCGGTACCCCATGGAGTCTGATGACTTCTCGGATAAACACTTGTGCGGTTTCTGAGGCAGAAGGGGTGCCCTTCATGGGAACAAAGTGTGCCATCTTTGACAGACGATCAACTATCACGAAGATCGTAGTGTGGTCCTCTGCTGGGGGCAGTTCCACAATGAAATCTATGGACAGCATTTTCCAGGGACGGTCTGGGACTGGCAATGGTTTGAGTAGACCCCAGGCTTTGGTTTTGTAACTTTTGCTCCGAATACACACAGTGCATGTTTCCACAAATTTCCTGCAGTCTTCCCTTAGCTGAGGCCACCAGAAGGTACGTTGTACCAATTCAGTGGTTTTGGTGACACCGAAGTGTCCGGCAAGCTTATGATCATGGCACAATTCCAGGACGGTTACCCGCAGACCCTCGGGAATGAAAATCTTATCCCCATGCCACAATAGCCCATCCTTGGCCTGCAACCCAGGACCGGGAGTGGGTATGAGGCCACTGGAAGCCCGCCTGAGCTGGGACAGCAGGTCTTCCTGTAGCAGGAGAAAGTTTCCAGGGGCAAGGATAGTGTCTGGAGGGGAACCATCCTGGGATTTGTGATACATACGAGACAGAGCGTCCGGCTTCGCGTTTTTGGAACCCGGACGATATGTCACGTGAAAGGTAAAACGAGAGAAAAATAAGGCCCAACGGGCCTGTCTAGGTTTCAACCTCTTGGCAGTCTTCAAGTACTCTAGATTCTTGTGATCTGTGAAGATCAGGATCGGGTGAGTAGCCCCCTCTAGCAGGTAACGCCATTCCTCGAGGGCAGTCTTTATGGCCAGTAATTCCCGATCCCCCACGTCGTAGTTCTTCTCGGCTGGGGACAGTTTCCGTGAGAAGAATGCCACGGGGTGAAGCAGGGCCTTGATGCCCTGTCTCTGGGACAGGATGGCCCCTACCGCTATCTCTGAGGCATCCACTTCTAGGACAAAGGGTAGAGAAGGATCTGGATGCTTCAGGATAGGGGCTGAGGTAAAGAGCCCCTTGAGGGCCTCGAAGGCCCCTTGGGCCTCAGGGGACCAATGAAAACGGGTACCCTGTTTGGTGAGTTGAGTAATGGGTGCCACTATGGCCGAGAATCCCTTGATGAATTTGCGATAAAAATTGGCAAAGCCAATGAATCGCTGGATCCCCTTTTTGTCTGCGGGAACTGGCCAGTCCAGGATGGCTGAGATCTTCTGGGGGTCCATCCGGATGCCCCTACTGGAGATGATCAAACCTAGGAAGGGTATGCTTTCTACCTCAAAGAGGCATTTTTCTGCCTTGGCATAGAGGCCATGTTGCCGGAGACGGCCCAAAACACTTTTAACATGTCCACGATGCAGCTCTAGGGAGGAAGAGAAAATTAGTATGTCATCAAGATAAACAACAGCAAAAACATCAAGGAAGTCCCGAAGCACATCATTTATGAAAGACTGGAAGGTAGCGGGGGCGTTACAGAGACCGAACGGCATCACCAGGTACTCGAAGTGCCCAAATCGAGACCGAAATGCCGTCTTCCATTCGTCCCCATCCTTTATACGAATTAAATTGTATGCCCCTCTGAGGTCCAGTTTAGAAAAGATGGAGGCTGTGCCAAGCCTCTGAAACAGTTCAGGTACCAGGGGGAGCGGGTAGCGATTTTTGACTGTGACCTCGTTTAGGGCACGGTAGTCCACACAGGGTCTGAGAGAATGGTCCTTCTTCTCCACGAAGAATATTCCTGCGCCTGCAGGAGACGTAGACGGGCGGATAAACCCTTTTTTCAGGTTATCATCAATATAGTCCTTTAGTTTTCCCTGCTCCACCTCTGTTAACGGAAAGACCCTACCGAAGGGAATCTTGGCCCCGGGAAGAAGTTCAATGGGACAGTCATAGGGCCTATGGGGTGGCAGCACATCTGCCCTTCGTTTGCTGAACACATCCAGGTATGCATGGTAGACTTCAGGGATGGACTGACGTAGACCTGCCTCGTTTTCGAGGCAGAGCAAAGCAGAGGGTCCTGCGGGGGCCAAGGAGCCGCAGGACCCTTGGCAGTAGGGAGAAGAAAAGGCCACCTCTCCTGTGGACCAGTTGATGACCGGGTTGTGTGCTTGCAGCCAGGGGATCCCTAGAATAACTGGAAACAAGGGAGAAGAAATTATGTCCAAACATAACAGTTCTTGATGTGACTCTGAGATCACTGTGTGCAATGGGGCAGTCTCCTGAGTCACTGGGCCAGATTTAATGGTGGACCCATCCGCCAGGTGGACGGACAGGCCCTGTTCCCTTGGACGGAGGGGAATTCGATGCCGGGCAGCAAAAGCAGAGTCCATGAAGCAACTACAGGCACCAGAGTCAATGATAGCTGTGGTCTGTAGGGTCCTTCCTGAGAACTGGAAAGAAACAGAAAGGGCAAGATGAGATGAAACCCCGGTCACAGGATCCACATAACTGGAGAGAATAGTGGGGAACTTACGGAGTTTAGCCGGGCAGTTCCGGACATAATGACCAGGCTCTCCGCAATACAGGCACAGATTGTTGCTGCGGCGTCTCTGGCGTTCTGCTGGAGTGAGGGAAGGCCGCAGGAGTCCAAGTTGCATGGGTTCTGATGCTGAAGAGGCATGAGCAGGTTTAACAGGGGGAGCAGTGCGGAAGTGACTTGGACCCCTGGGAAGCATCCAGGTAGGTCTTGGGGACCCCAAGGTTCGTTCGGCCCTACGCTCCCGTAGGCGCCGGTCAATTTGGATGCTTAGGTCAATGAGGGAATTCAGGGTCTGAGGTACCCCCACTCTGGCGAGCTCGTCTTTGAGTGCGTCTGAGAGGCCCATGCGGAATTGGTGACGGAGAGCAGCATCGTTCCAGTCGGTGTCGGCACCCCAACGCCTGAACTCAGCCACATAGTCCTCTGCTGGTCTTCGACCCTGTTGGAGAGAACGTAAGGCGGCCTCCGCAGTGGTTGAGAGTTGGGGGTCCTCATAAAGCTGTGCCATGGCATCAAAAAAGGTGGAGAGACTGGTCAATGCTGCATCCTTTTGTTCCACAAGACGGTGGGCCCAGATTTGGGGATCCCCAGTCAGTAGGGCTACCACAAAACCCACCTTGGTGGTCTCAAGAGAAAAGGTCCTAGGTTGCAGGGCAAAATGGAGTTCACAGGAGTTACGGAAAGTTCTGAAGCTACCACGGGTACCCGTAAATTTCTCTGGAATGGGTACCTTGGGCTCAGGTGGTAGCATCACTATAGTCTGGGTAGGTGCAGGCCCCGTTGGGGGTATTGCTGGGTGAGGAGTTCCTTGGGTACTGGATGGTCCAGACAGGGCCAGTACCCGTTCCTCCAGCCGGGTGTAACCCTGCTGGAGGTTCTTCACCGCCTCGGTCAGACCTGCCAGGTGTTGGCATAGCCCCTCCATGGCGGGGGCTCCCTGCTCGGGCTCAGACATGGCTGTCTGCTACTGTCACGTACCTGGTGGTGCGAGCCCGAGATTGCAGGGAGAGGCCTCCCTTGCGTCTCCCACTCCTGGTCCCCTGGTGTGGGAACAGGAGAGCCAGGAGTGAGGAGGAGCACGGGTGCCTGGCAGGATCAACAGACCGGTGGGAAGGTAACAGGTTAGCTGAGCTGGCGGGGTCTTGGAAAGCAGGCTCACAGGTAAACTGGATAGCAGAGCTGGCAGGATCTCTGGAAAGCAGGCTCACAGGTAAACTGGATAGCAGAGCTGGCAGGATCTCTGGAAAGCAGGCTCACAGGTAAACTGGATAGCAGAGCTGGCAGGATCTCTGGAAAGCAGGCTCACAGGTAAACTGGATAGCAGAGCTGGCAGGATCTCTGGAAAGCAGGCTCACAGGTAAACTGGATAGCAGAGCTGGCAGGATCTCTGGAAAGCAGGCTCACAGGTAAACTGGATAGCAGAGCTGGCAGGATCTCTGGAAAGCAGGCTCACAGGTAAACTGGATAGCAGAGCTGGCAGGATCTCTGGAAAGCAGGCTCACAGGTAAACTGGATAGCAGAGCTGGCAGGATCTCTGGAAAGCAGGCTCACAGGTAAACTGGATAGCAGAGCTGGCAGGATCTCTGGAAAGCAGGCTCACAGGTAAACTGGATAGCAGAGCTGGCAGGATCTCTGGAAAGCAGGCTCACAGGTAAACTGGATAGCAGAGCTGGCAGGAACTGGACAACGGCTTGGCAAGCAGGTTCACAGGTAAACTGGATAGCAGAGCTGACAGGAACTGGACAACGGCTTGGCAAACAGGTTCACAGGTAAGCTTGGATAGCAGAGCTGACAGGAACTGGACAACGGCTTGGCAAACAGGTTCACAGGTAAGCTTGGATAGCAGAACTGACAGGAACTGGACACAGGAAACGGAACCACTGAATGGACTGGAAGCCAACAGGTGATCAGGCTCGTTACAGGGGTCAGACTGCAGACTGGATAGGAACTTAGCAAGGAGTTCATCAAAGAAGCCAGGTAATAGTTCAGAACCGAGAGCGAGGTACAATGGATCAGGCAGGAGGATGGTCACAGGAAGCCGGGGTCGGGTACAGGCAGAAAGCTGGATGGTCTATGGCAAGCCGGGTCAAAGGAACAGGTATAACAGGATCAGGTTACTTTTACAACACCACAACGCTGTAGAGCAGACAGCAAAGACCGTCTGCACAAGTCAGGCTTAAATAGGCCGGCTGGTGCTAACTAGGGCGCGCGCCCGTCTCCCTGTGCGCGGTTGTGCACGTGCCCGCGCGCGCATGCGCATGCGCAATGGAATCTGAGGGCCGGGACGGCCCGGGTTTAGATTTCTGGCAGGATCTTCATGACAACGCCCCTGTCCGAGATGATGTTTGCTGGAACTCCGTGAAGTCTGACAATGCCTTTAATGAAGGCTTGGGCCGTCTCTGGTGCCGAAGGAGTCCCTTTCATGGGAATGAAGTGGGCCATTTTGGACAGCCGGTCCACTACCACAAAGATGGCCGTATGGCCTTCGGAAGGGGGAAGTTCTACAATAAAGTCCATGGTTATTAACTTCCACGGCCTTTCTGGAGCAGGTAGGGGTTTGAGTAGTCCCCAAGATTTAGTCCTGCAGTTCTTGTTGCGGGTGCACACTGTACATGACTCCACATACCTTTGGCAGTCTTTTGCCAGTTGGGGCCACCAAAAGGTGCGCTGGACCAGGTCTGTGGTCTTGGCTATGCCGAAGTGTCCGGCCAGTACATGGTCATGGCATAGCCCAAGTATAGTGACCCGGAGACTTTCTGGGATGAAGATCTTACCACCGGACCAGAATAGGCCATCTTTGGCGGAGACTCCTGACTTAGCAGGTGGCGGGTCCTCCCTGGACGCCTGCTTGATCCGGCTTAATAAGTCTTCCTGGAGAAGTAGAAAGTTCTCTGCAGTTAAGATAGTGTCAGGTGGATTAGGCTCCTTAGGGTCGATGAACATCCGTGACAGGGCATCAGGTTTGGTATTTTTGGAGCCCGGCCTATAGGTGACATGGAAGGCGAACCGGGAGAAAAACAGTGCCCACCTGGCCTGGCGTGGTTTTAGCCTCTTTGCGGCCTTCAAGTACTCCAGGTTCTTGTGGTCCGTATATATGAGAATTGGGTGGGCTGCTCCTTCCAAAAGGTACCGCCATTCCTCCAATGCCGCCTTGATTGCTAACAGTTCTCGGTCGCCTACGTCGTAGTTCCGCTCGGGAGGTGTCAGCTTACGAGAGAAGAACCCAACGGGGAACAGGAGAGCCTTGGGGCCTTGCCTCTGTGATAGTATCGCCCCGACAGCGATTTCCGATGCGTCCACCTCCAAGACAAATGGGAGAGCCGGGTCGGGGTGCTTCAGGACGGAGGCAGAAGTAAAGAGTTTCTTGAGGGCGACAAAGGCGGCCTGGGCCTCGGTTGTCCATTGGAACCGAGTCCCTTGTCTGGTTAGTTGTGTGATGGGGGAGATGATGGCCGAGAAGCCTTTAATAAATTTCCGATAGAAATTAGAGAAACCCACAAACCGCTGTACCCCTTTTTTATCCACCGGTGCAGGCCAGTCTAGAATAGCGGAGATTTTCTGGGGGTCCATCTTGATGCCTTCGATGGAGATGATGAGCCCCAAGAACTGTATGCTCTGTTGCTCAAACTCGCACTTTTCGGGTTTAGCATACAGACCATGTTGCCGCAGTCGCCCCAACACGCATTTGACGTGTTGTCGGTGACTGTCAATGGAAGAAGAAAAAATCAAGATGTCATCTAGATAGATGATCACGAACAAGTCTAAGTAGTCTCGAAAAATGTCATTAATGAAATGTTGGAATGTGGCGGGGGCGTTACAGAGTCCGAAGGGCATCACAAGGTATTCAAAGTGCCCGAATCGGGTACGGAAGGCGGTCTTCCATTCGTCGCCCTTCCGGATGCGCACCAGGTTATACGCCCCGCGGAGGTCCAACTTGGTGAAAATGACCGCTGCCCCAGCCTCTGGAACAGTTCGGGGACTAACGGCAGGGGGTAGCGATTTTTGATGGTCACCTTATTCAATTCCCTGTAATCGATACATGGCCGGAGGGAATGATCCTTTTTCTCAACAAAGAAGATGCCGGCTCCGGCAGGTGACGTAGAGGAACGGATAAAGCCCTTTCGCAGGTTGTCAGCAATGTAGTCCTTAAGGGCGGAGAGCTCCAGTTCGGACAAGGGGAAGATCCTCCCAAAGGGAACTTCAGCTCCGGGGAGAAGCTCAATGGGACAATCGTAGACCCGATGAGGAGGAAGGGTCTCTGCCCCTTTTTTGCTAAAGACATCTAAAAAAGAGTGATAGACCTCGGGAACCAGCTGACGGGTCTCGTTGTCCAAACACATTAAGGTGGTTGTCTGAGCATCAGTCCGAGGAAGGCAATGTTGGGAGCAGTAAGGAGAGGAGAAGGTAATCTCCTTGGTGGACCAGTCAATGCAGGGGTTATGGGCGCGGAGCCAAGGCATGCCCAGGATGACTGGGAACAGTGGGGAAGAAATAATGTCCAGACACAGCAGCTCCTGGTGAAGATGGTTTATGCATGCCGGAAGAGGTTGTGTTTCTAGGGTGACAGGCCCAGACCTAATGGCTGAACCATCGGCCAGGTGTATCTGCAGTCCTTGGGCCTTGCTCCGCAAAGGGATGCTATAAGCAGTAGCAAAGTCCGAGTCCATGAAACAACTGCAGGCTCCAGAGTCAATAATGGCGGGAACCGTAATGTTCTTTCCGGGGAGCTGCAACAAAATAGAGAGAGCAAGGTGAGAAGAGGCATCAGTAACGGCCATAATCTGGTCAACTGAAGGAGGGCGCCACTTACGGGTCTTGGCTGGACAGGTTCGCACATAATGCCCTGGCTCCCCGCAGTATAGACACAAATTGTCCCGACGGCGTCTCAGCCGTTCCTCAGGAGTGAGAGCGGGGCGAAGCACACCCAACTGCATGGGCTCAGTCCCTTCGGTGGAGGCAGAGGGTCGAGCCGACGGTGGGCCTCTAGGAAAGTAGGGTACTTTTGGCAGCATCCAGGAGGGACGGGGCGGAGCAGAAGCCCTCTCGGACCGTCGTTCGCGTAGGCGCCTGTCAATCTGTATGGCCTGGTTGATGAGCTCCTCAAGGGTTGGAGGGACCCCAACCCTAGCAAGTTCATCCTTTAGGGGATCTGACAACCCCAACCGGAACTGGTAGCGGAGAGCCGCGTCATTCCAGCTGGTATCAGCACTCCATCTCCTGAACTCAGCAACATAGTCCTCGGCGGGCCTACGCCCTTGGAGTAGGGCATGGAGAGCAGTCTCAGCCGTGGCACAGAGTTGTGGGTCCTCATACATTCGGGCCATTGCATCAAAGAAGGTGTTTAGGTGAGCAAGTTCTGCGGCCTCCTGTTTAAGCAGACGGTGGGCCCAGAGCTGGGGGTCGTTCTGGAGCAGGGAAACCACAAAGCCCACCTTGGTGGACTCCAAAGAAAATGTTCGGGGTTGTAGTGCAAAGAACAGCTCGCATGCACTGCGGAAAGTCCTGAACTTGCTACGCTCACCGGAGAACCTCTCAGGTGTGGGTACTCGAGGTTCCGGGGGTAGCATCACGACAGTCGGTGGAGTAGGCTGGCTAGCGGTGAGACCTGGAGACCCCTGAGTAAGGACATGTTTTTCCAGTCGGGTGTAACCTTCCTGTAGGTTATTGACCGCTTGTGATAGGCCTGCTAGGTGTATGCAGAGTTCTTCCATAGGAGAGGCTCCCTGCTCAGACTCGGTCATGGCTGCCTGATACTGTCACGTACCTAGTGGCGAGTCTGGATTGCAGTGGGAGACCTCTCTTACGTCCCAGACTTGCGGCCCCTGGTGATGAGGACAGGGGGCGCAGAAGTCAAAGGAGGCACGAGTGTCTGGAAGGAACAACAGCTGCAGGTGGGTCACAGGGCTAGACCTGCGAAGACAGGAACCAGCAGACGGCAGGTGACAGGAACCAGCAAGCAGCAGGTGACAGGAACCAGCAAGCAGCAGGTGACAGGAACCAGCAGACAGCAGGTGACAGGAACCAGCAGACAGCAGATGACAGGAACCAGCGGACAACAGGAACTGGCAGGTATGCAGCGGACTACAGGAACCAGCAGACAACAGGAACTGGCAGGTATGCAGCGGATCACAGGAACCAGCAGACAACAGGAACTGGCAGGTATGCAGCGGACTACAGGAACCAGCTGACAACAGGAACTGGCAGGTATGCAGCGGACTACAGGAACCAGCAGACAACAGGAACTGGCAGGTATGCAGCGGACTACAGGACAGGTGCACAGGTAGGTCAGACAAGCCGGGTTTGGTAACAGAGGACACACTGCGGATAAGCCAAGGGATAAGCCAGAGAATGGTCGTGGGTAAGCCGGGATCGGGGCAGGCAGGAAGCAGAGCAGGTAAGTAGACAGGCCGGGTCACAGGTGCAGATACAGAGAAGTACAGGACTTAGCAAACGGAACACTGTAGATCAGGCAGCAAGGATTGCATGGAGATGGCTGGTTTAAATAGCCCGCCCGGCGCCAGTAACCGCGCGCCCGTCCGAGCCCGCGCGCGCGCACCCGCTCGATTCCGCGCATGCGCAGTGGCCCGCGCACCCGTTCGAGCCCGCACACGTAATCGCAGCGGTGGAGAACTACTAGGCCCAGCAGAGCTTTCCTTACACAGACCTTTGTGTCTGGCATAGATTTTAAGGGGAACTCCATGCCAAAATTGTTTTTAAAAATGGCGTGGGGTTCCCCCCAAAATCCATACCAGACCCTTATCTGAGCATGCAGCCAGGTAAGGGAGGGGATGAGCGAGCGCCCCCCCCCCCCTCCTGAACCATACCAGGCAGCTTGTTCTCAATATGGGGAGGGTGCTTTGTGGGTGTGCCACAAAGCACCTTGTCTCTATGTTGATGGGGACAAGGGCCTCTGGCCGGCGGTTGTTGGGGTCTGCGGGCGCGGGGCTTATCGGAATCTGGAAGCCCCCTTTAACAAGGGGGCCCCCAGATTCTGCCCCCCCCCCCCATTCACCAAAAAAGTGTCAAAAAGTTAAAACCACAACAGACAGTTTTTGACAATTCCTTTATTAAAAAAGAAAAAAAAAGTGTCCCACGTTAACCATCCATCTTCAATCATGCCGCCCGATGGACCCGAAAAATTGGAAAAAATAAAAAAGCTCCACCTCCATGGGAGGCCTCCCGGCGACTGCTGTCTCTTGGCTTTGACAGCTGTTATATAGGCAAGGGTGGGACCACTTGGTGATGTAACCGAGTGAACCCGTCCCCTTCTGACATCATGCGACGTAGTGGGTGGCCCACCCTTGCCTATATAACAGTCGTCAAAGTGAAAAGACAGTAGTCGCCGGGTGGCCTCCCATGGAGGCAGAGTATTTTTTGTTTTGTTTCTATTTTTCGGGTCCGTCGGGTGGCATGATTGATGATGGATTTACACTTTAAAAAAAAAAAAAAAAAAGGAATTGTCAAAAACTGTCTCGTGGTTTTTACTCTTTTTTTGGTGAATGGGTAGGGGTACAATATACTGGATACCCATTCACATAGGGGGGCGGGATCTGGGGGCCCCCTTGTTAAAGGGTGCTTCCAGATTCCCCCCAGCCATCAGACTCCGACAACCACCAGCCAGGGTAGTCGGGAAGAGGCTCTTGTCCCCCTCAACATGGGGACAAGGTGCTTTTGGGTGGGCGCTTGGTATGATTCAGGGCATGTCGCTTGGTATGATTCAGGAAGGGAGGGGGGCGCTCGCTCGTCCCCACCACTAAACTGACCTCCAGACTGCATGCTCGGATAAGGGTCTGGATTTTGGGGGGGACCGCACAACAATTAAAAAAAAAAAAAAATGTCCTTGATTTTTCATCTATATTGCAGAGAGCCGCCAATACATTACATCCACAAACAAGTTTAAATTACATTTTTCCCTTTAGAAATGTCATTATTGCTGCGGTATGTTCTACACATCGTACATATGCACCACTTTACAGGCAGACTAAGGGGCAGGCACGATATTTAAATGAATATTTAATTTTATAGTTTCACTTAACTTTATTAAAATCACTACTCCTGAAACAAACGGCTGTTTTAAAAACGTTTTTTTTTTTTTCATTGATACGTCCCCATATCTTTTTTTATTGCAATAACTTGCATATAAGGCTTTAAAATTAGGACTTTTGATTTTTCATGTTCGTGTCCCATAGACTTTAATAGGGTGTCGGGTGTTCGACCCATCCCTACTTACCCATCATTAGATGTGGTGGCTGCACTCTGTTTTCGCCTGGTGATCTGACAAGTAACACATCTCCTGTATGTAGCGCCCACCCCATTTAGGTGGGTGCTAGATAGGTTTTTGTAAGTAGTGATAGGTAAATTTGGCCAGGGCCTTACATTTTTAGGCCTGGTTGTTTATTATGGGAGAGGGAAGTGCTAGAATAGAGGGGGGTGTGGCCACCTACAATGGACTTGGGACTGGAGTGGCAGGCAGCTTATGTGGAGAGCTCTGGACCAATCATTAATTTGTGTTGGCAGGGGCAGGACTCGCATATAAGCTGGGGGTCACATGCTTCCTGGGAGGAGGAGGAGGAGAAGCAGGAAAGATGTAGAGAGCATGGAGCAGGCTTGAAGGCCTGGGGGTTCAGAGACCCCAGTGCTGGAATGCAGGAGCGGGTTTGAAGGCCTGAGGGTTCAGAGACCTCAGTGCTGGATAACCCAAACAGTCGCTATGTAATCCAGAGGAGAAAACCGGGCGTCCCAGCCTGGGATGTACCGGACCATGCGGAGGAGGAAGTAGGTGTAAAGCGGACAGAGGAGACTGGGATCGACCTTCTGTGGCAATCATGGACTGTCGATGGGAGTGAGCAGAGGGAGTGCAACCCAGTGGTGCTTATCCGTACACTCGCTATATGTCCAAGGACCTAGTGAGGGACACTTTCCAGAACTGACATTGGGCGGATCTGCAAGAGTCAATGTAGGCGGTGAGGCCTGGGACTTTGAAATCTACAACCCACAGCATTATTCAGAGTAATGCTGGTCAGTTCATCAAAGGAAAGTACATAGGAGAGTCGGGAACCAGATTACTAGAGGCAACTCATATCCTCTACTCAAATGTAACATGCCTTCAAGTTTAAGCAATAAAGCTTTATAAAATTTCAAGGACTGTCTGCTGCTTGTGGAACTTTTGCATGGGGAGGAAGAACGGAACAAGTTAACAGAAAGGTAATGAACAACTTTTGCAGCTCCCAAGTGAGCAGTGCGCTACATGTATTAGAGTGCATCCACTCTGGATAAAGGAGCAGAGGGGGGCACCTTTAAACAGTAGCATTTTTAGTCTGGGGGGAGATGAGTTCTAAATATATTAGCAAATTTAGATACACTAAAAAAATTAAAGCCAAACTCTAGCGCACACTGCAGTTGCGCAAGAAATTACAGCAATATTTTTTTTTTCTTTTGTGATAAAGGTTTTACATAAATAAATATATATAATGTTCATTGTAAACACGCCTGTCAGTGGTAAATGGTTGATCTCAACGCTCTACATGTTACATTTGTAGGACAGCTTGTTCTGCTGAATAGCAACAAGCTTACTGGCTGGATCACCAGGTGAAAAAAAAAAGGAAAGAAAGCTTAAAACGAATGCAGCCAACACATTTAAGAACTGGCAAGGTGCATTATAATAAATGTTTGCTTTTGGGTTTAATACTGCTTTAAAGAGGAAGTAAACCATGGAAAATTTTCTTCCTTTTTTTTTTTTTTTTTTTTAAAACCCTGCAAAGTAAAGGCATAATGTGCTAGTATGCATCGCATTCTACCACATTATGAAATACTTACCTAGGAACGAAGCCCTGCACCACCGCGCTGTCAGCTCTGACAGGCGCTTCCATCTTCACCCGGTCTTCCTTCCGATTTCGCGTCCTCCAGCCGTGTGATTGGCCATGCTGTAATTACGTCACTCCCGCGCATTCGCACGGCATGGAGCTCTGAAAGGATGGCATGGGTATATCGTCCCCCATGAAGTGCAGATATCTCCTAAACCGTGAAGGTTTAGGAGATATTCATAGTACCTATAGGTAAGCCTTATTATAGGCTTACCTGTAGGTAGAAGCCTGCTGAGTGGGTTTACTTCCTCTTTAAGACTAGCTTTCAGATGCAGCAGCACCTTAATCTGACACCACAGACATACTGTATATCCATGGGTATGTAGGCACAGGAATGCCTGATAACCCTCACAAACCAGAAAGTGTCCTGCCATTTTTCAGAAAAGATATCAGAAATCTTTTTCAGGGTACTACTTAGGCTCAACTAAGGTTTGTAGATGTTCCTTATAACATAGCATACTGTATCTCTTTACTTTTTGAGTTCAGTCCTCTTTAAAGTTAGACCCCTTTCACACATGCAGACCGTTTGTCAGTTTTTCATCCATCCGTTGACAGATAAAAAAAACGGACATCAATGCATCTCTACGGAGGTAAACAGATAATCTTGATCTTCCGTTTAGAAAAACAGATTGGGTGAAAAATGGATTTACACAGACAGTCTGTTTTTGCATGAAAAAAATGGCTTCAGGACAAAGTAATTAAGGTCTCTAGCTGGCTGATGTAAAAAAACGTATGTAAAAAGTAAAGTAACTCAGTGTTGTATCGCCAAAAATTGCCTAGTCATGAAGGAGGGTAAATCTTACCGAGGTCAAATGGTTAAAAACAACTTTCTTTTGGGGTACAGAGAGATTTTGTGATAATTTTGCATTCTAAAAGTAGCACAGCATGCGGCAAATTTGAGTGCTAACTCTACACAGATGCATAAATTTGCGTCACTTTTAGAACGCATGCAAGACACTTGTGCAATATCTGTCTGTGACAGTCTTCATGAATTCCAGGGACTGAGTGCTGCAATACAGCATATATATCCAACCATGACATATATATATATATATATATATATATATAATATATATCTGACCATGACGCGGCACCCACCTCGCGTGTTGGCACCCCCGCAACGTCTGGCGTCATTGCGCTTGCGTGGGGACGCCACGAGAGCCGGGGGATCGCTTGGAGACAAATCCCTGTTCGTTTATCGGTACAGATGTACGGATGGCGTTGTTAACTAACGGACCATCTGACCACCTGATGCCCATACGCCTCCCCAATGGCCTGTACCTACATTGTGGGCAGGCATTGATACCTCCCTAACACATATAAAAAGAGAGGACTGCCCCCTTAGACAGGTTGGACAACTTGGCAAACTTCCAATCCCCTTGGATTAGGATACATCACTCAGATGCGTGCTGTGTGTAAGTTCTAGCTGTCTATACATATCTTTTTGCAGAGCACTTTTTTCTTTTATGCTTTAGTTGCTCTCCATACTCATTATGCCTTTATCTTTGTAGACACTGCTATCTCTTAAAATCACACAGTCATTATACCTATCCATTATATGGGGACATACATTACAAACTATACACTATTTGTTATATTTCAGGGTCGTCTCTACTTTTGCGATCCTTGTGAGCACCTTCTAACGGTGGCACTACAATTCCTCTTCCATTCATACTATGTGCATTTTTGTCCTGGCCCAGGGACACTATTCTATCTGCTATTTTGATGTACCATCTTTTTGGGGTATAAGGAATGTTATGGGGCACTGTGAAAGAACCTTAAAGCGGTTCTGCACAGACAAAAAAATATTTTTTTTCCTAAATGAGTAAAAACGATGTTATGTTATTAATATACTTACTTTTAGTGTCTTCTCCCTTTATCCATCTTTTTTTTCTTCCTAATCGATTCCTTAGAAAGCAAATTTCGACCGATCTCATCTTGCTTGTGGGCATTTAAAGTCCACAAGCAATCACTTCCTCCTTCCCTCATTCGGAGGAACCAGCATTCCTTGCTGGTTCCCGCGCACGCTCAGTGGCTACAGCTACGAGCGACGTTGTTTGCCCTAGAATAAGGCGAGATAAGGCGAGCATGAGGACGTCACGTCGTCTAAATATCGCGAGATTTCGCTATGGCTAGGCGCACTGACTCCTGGGATGGTTTATTCGAGATCCCAGGAGACAGTGCGGAGCTCACATTACGCTGATCCCCGCAGAAACCCCGCCCATCGACGCAGGGAAACATTTGGAGGACAACAACCACCAGCGGAGAACGGAAGGTAGGGAAAAAAAAAAAGCAGCATTGAGCAATAGGAAGAGAATTTTAAAAACAATGGCACCAACATTCAAAAATGGGTGCAGAACCGTTTTAAGACCATGTTGTGGATATGACAAAATGTAGTCATGTTTTGTGAGTATGTTTAATTTCGTCTTTTAATTACACCATGCCATGTTGTATCTATCAACCATTTTTTGGTTAGATTTTTTTGATGATTAGATTTTTTGATGATTTGATTTTTTTGATGTTACTTTGTATACTATGTGGTTATGCTAATCTATAGTGACATGTTACCATTATACTGTAGTGATCTAATCTTATAGTTCCTCGTAGATGGTATATAGTTATTGAAAAGTATTGTCTTCCCGCAGCAAAACCCGATTCTCCCAGAGAGAAACACTTTATTGGCTTCCAAAACAGAACATTCTTACAGACGACAAAATCCAACAGAGTTCATGACAACGAATATTTCCTCTTGTACCTATGCCTTCATGGATACAGAACCTTCTCTCAGACCATCTTTCTCTAGACTAGCTGACAACCTGCCTGTCTTCTCATATACTGATCTGACACTGGGGGGGGGGGTCAACCAAATGTTTTCCATGAATACCCCCCCCCCCCCGGGTTAGGCCTCAAGGTCTAATTACCATCAATAAATACTAGGTTAAAAGGCTATTCCTCACACACACACAACTTGCATAAGATTTACACATCAAAGGGTAACAGATAACATTGTCAACTTATATCTGGCCTGTTCACTAATACTGTGTGTGGAATACATATATCCAATACATATATATAATACATAAAGTCCCACATAAATCGGCCAACACATTACAACATATACCCCCACTTGGGTCGTTCTAACTACTAGAACTGACCCATAAATCAAGCAACAAACATAGCATTACCGACTTGAGGCATTGGATGCTTCACAATGGCTCATATGAAATATAAAGTTGAAACTGGTTACATCTCTCTTCACCAGCCTCTAAAATATCCCCATGAAAAAGTCATTAGATAATATAGCTTTAGACCATGACTTGAAAAGGGTTTGGTAAACATTCTTTGCCCATATAGCTGTTAGGCCTTATTATATCACATCAAGCTCTTGAATATTGCACAAAAACGAGCTGATGTCACAGTTCATTCTTCAATTTTCAACTTCAACTTCATCACATCCCTCATTGAAAGTAGACTTGGTGTGCTTGGTGTGCTGGGAGCTCCGATCCACATAAATCCAGGATGCTCCTCTCCAGGCTCAAGGTTTTCTTTTTTTTTTTAAAGATGCTTTTGCACAAACACCAGCAAATCCCGAAATTCTACATCCATCTTTATAGTAAGAAGAACCATCCATGTACCAGCTCTCACTTTCAAGTTCAAAAGGTTTGGATACGGCAGAAAAAAAAACTGCTATTGCTGTACCTTGTAATTTGCTGTAGGCCGACTCCTCATTGCCTCCATAATAGAGCAGTTACTTGAATCATTCAGTCCATAATTCCACCTGGATGGTATACCAATCTATATACCAATCTATAATCCATATATCCATATAATCCATATATAATCCCCCACTTTCAGATAGAATCAGCTTGACATCAGCGTTTATCAGATCTTCTATCCAGACAAAGCAGCAGTGGAAAATCTTGCCAGTAAAGTGTGCCAGTAAAATGTCTTTTTTTTTTTATCCATATGTCAATATTATCAATGACTGATTCAACAAAGTTTCAAATCATGACTGGAGTGATGAATTTCACTCACCCCTCTTATAAATTTAGGAAAACCACCCAACATACTATATGCCAAGCCATTGTGCAGCATCTCACCTTAGATATCAAATATATTGATCAATATGCAATATGTAATATGCAACATGTAACATGTTATGTAACACGAAGATTATTTTAGGTTTAAATGTTTCGCTCTGGTTTTAAGATAAAGTTCAAGAAATAAAACATAATAAAATAAAAAAATAAAAATAAAAATGGAAAAGGGTGAAAAATAAAAAATAGAATATAGGGAAAAGTCCATTGTCCAAGTCCAAAAAGTCAAAAAAATAAGTCAATTGCTTGATGAATATTGAGAGAGTCCATGATATTGTTTATTCAGCATTTCTCCCCCACTAGCCAGAAATTTCAGCTTGCAGTTCACATGCAGTATCTCCAATATATCTGAAAGACAAAAAACTCTCCAACAAAACTAATTAGCAAGGTCCTTAAACATTCTTTGAAGTTAAAACAAAGGACTATTTACACATCCCCAGGTTGAAACTAAACCACCCCCACTGTTAGAGAAATGTCACTTGTATTCAAAAACAGATCTGGATAATGTAATCTGTTTAGCTGTCCCAGCAATGTGTAATGTTCTATTTTCATTTTATCGTACTCAATCTTTAGGTGGTCATATTTCTGTTTTAACTGAGAAAACGGTATCCAAGCCTTAGATACCTTTTTATTATGATTTTGGTCAGCTCTGTTTTTCATATCAATATCACCTATATTTGACCTGGTGTCTCCTCTTTGATTGTTATCATAAGACATTATCTTTTGATCTTTATGTTCAGTATTTGTCCTAAACAATGTGGCTAAATCAATCTTGACAGCTTGCTCATTTGACTTTCTCCATAAATTGTCTGCTTTCAACAATACGTCTTTTAAATCATGAGGATTTGGGGTAACTAGTAAAATGTTTTGTCTAATATCTTCATGCAAAGCATGTAGAAATATACTCATATGTAACAAGCCACCATGCTCAAATGCAAGATTATTACTGACCAATATTTCCATAATAGATTTTATCCTTTCTGACAGTTCGTAGGGAGATTCACTTTGCATTTGTTTGATCTTCCCATGAACAGTAACATCAGAACGTACACCATACAAAACACATAATAATTCCATCAATATGTCCCTTGTTCTCATTGGCTGAGTACAGATCTGCTTAATTCTCACCCAAAGACTATTTCCTATAGAATGTTGCATAACTCGTTCTAAATCAGATGGGTTGAGATTGTACATATCTCTGACATTCTGCAAGTCACAAAACCATTTTAAAAATCTGTTTAAATCATGGCAGGGAATCATTCCTATTTCTTTAAGAATTGCATCTAATTCTTTTGGTTTCAAAGGCTTCATTACAAGCTGAAATTCACCTGTATTATTATTATTGTTATAAACTGTGGTGGTCACAGTGGGTGCGGCTGGCAATGAATTATCAGATTTAATATGAGGTTCTGTTTCATTTGATAGAATGTTTGTATTTGCATTTTGCTGCAGATTCGATGCATATCTGCATTCCTGAGATCTCTTCTCTAATTCCATAATTCTTAGTTTCAATCTTTCATTTTCCTCTGATAATTCATTACAACGTTTAGACTTCTCAAGCAGAGCTTCCCCAATGGTGACTGCATGCAATTTTAAATTTACAGTCTCAGATTCTGATTGGTTTTGTAACCTCTGACAAACCTTGTTGCTATTATCAACTGCACTCTGTAACTGGGTAATTTCCTCAACCTTATCCTTCAACGAACTTTCCATTGTTAAACAGCAAGATAACAAGCCCTGTACAATACAACCTTTTCTTTTACTTTCTGAAATTTTGCTCTCAAAAACAGTTTTTTCTAAAAATTCATTCATCATAGTCCATGTCTGCTTATATTTTTCTGGCACTTCATAAGGACCGCCATGACGCTTAATACATTTTAACACCCATCTGTTAACTTTATCAGAACTGACACTAGCTTCACACTGAGTAAGCATTTTTACTATATTATTAATAATTTAAAAAGAGAGAAATATTTTACTCACCGCATTAATTACTCCTTCAGCTTCCAGCTCACGTCTTCTGGTACACGATGCAGTCCTTTTCTTCGTTTCCAGTCTCCAGAGAATAATTCTGGGGTTCCAAACTTGTTTGATTTTGTAGATCAGACTCTCTTATGTCACAACCAGACGTTAGAGTCACAGCACAGGTCTTGGGTCTCCATCAGACTTCTGTCCAACTCACGGATTGTTATCACTGACTTCTGTTACAAAGTCCTGAAAATGCTCTTCTGGTCTCTTGAACGGCACCAATGTAGTGATCTAATCTTATAGTTCCTCGTAGATGGTATATAGTTATTGAAAAGTATTGTCTTCCCGCAGCAAAACCCGATTCTCCCAGAGAGAAACACTTTATTGGCTTCCAAAACAGAACATTCTTACAGACGACAAAATCCAACAGAGTTCATGACAACGAATATTTCCTCTTGTACCTATGCCTTCATGGATACAGAACCTTCTCTCAGACCATCTTTCTCTAGACTAGCTGACAACCTGCCTGTCTTCTCATATACTGATCTGACACTGGGGGGGGGTCAACCAAATGTTTTCCATGAATACCCCCCCCCCCCCCCCGGGTTAGGCCTCAAGGTCTAATTACCATCAATAAATACTAGGTTAAAAGGCTATTCCTCACACACACACACAACTTGCATAAGATTTACACATCAAAGGGTAACAGATAACATTGTCAACTTATATCTGGCCTGTTCACTAATACTGTGTGTGGAATACATATATCCAATACATATATATAATACATAAAGTCCCACATAAATCGGCCAACACATTACAACATATACCATTAGAGAATACAGTCTGCTTTGATCATACCCTGAAGAAGGAATTCATTATATTCCGAAACCTGTTGGGATTCTTCATGTAACTGTCTGTGGTTTGGCCTCTTACTACAAGACTAACTGTATGTTGAAGACACCAGCTCTGTATTGTATTGACTACAAATCTTGATTTTAACGCTGTTGTGTGAAGTTTATACAATTATTTTATATATTATAATAAAACTTTTTTGTATTTTTATCATACTTTCCTACTCCTGTGTCTGGTTTGACCACTGCTATTATGCCCAGGGGCATTCTCCAGTTTTCGCTTTCTCTATATTTGGGATATGGCAGTAAGTCTCCAGCTTCCTTACAACCACCTAGCTTCTTTGCATTATATACAATACAGCATATGTTGCATTGACTATATAGTGGTTTTGTTCATATTTCCTTATTATGCTCTTTTATTTACAGAATTCAATAGCTCAAACTGCAGTTTATACTCATAACTGAGAAATGAATCACAGTAGGTGACTTATCTCTTTTTGGATGCGGTAAACACAGTAGCACACAGTGTGCACTTTTTTGTTCGAACTTTATTGAAATGTTACAAATGACATTTCATTAAGTTCTATTCACATAGTGATATTGGGGAAATAGTGGTTTCCGCCACACCCTGCTGTGCTAAATTAGAATGCAGTACTTTTTTCAGCGCACACCACTTTAACGCATCGGTGTGAACTGACACCATAGAAAACAAGAAAATTGCCTTGTCTTTGCATTGGGACTGTGCTGGGAAGTGCATGCCAATGCAAATGGTGTGACTGGGCCCCTAATTAGCCGGAAAGGGAGCACATTTTGCTTTTCCTTTTTCACTTGTTCAGTATTTGAACATCAGTTTAACAAAGTCAAAACTTTAAAAACTAAATTTTAATTATAGTTGGGATACCCTCCCCCTCGTCTCCACATATACGTTTGGTCATATGTTTTTAGCTGAGCTTCCACTGCAACCTGCTTGTTTAACTTTTCTGTATTTTCTTTGGAAAGCCACTAGATAATTTAGGCAAGGGAAATTATGTATTACTACAGGAATTAAGATCTTACAAGGGACTGACCCCTGCCAGAATGCCCCAAACGGAAATATCAGTTTTATATGGAGAAAGTTGTTAATGTCTAAGTTTACAAAATAAGAAATGGACTGCGCTAGCTGCAAAAAAAAACATTCAAATAATCATATAGCTTTTGCTCTCACACTCTGTGCGCATACATGCTAATACCACCAGTGCGCAACAAAAAATATTATAAAAATAGTGTTGTATTTGTGTGTTATTAGGTTGCTACTAGAAACACAAGCCAATAGTAAACCCAATGCTAGTAGTCATGCGTGGAAAAAAATATAAATAAATGTGTGGGAAAAAAAAAAAAAATATATATATATATATATCTATATATATATATATATCTATATATATATCTATATATATATATATATATATATATACATACACACACACACACACACACACACACACACACACACACACACACACACACACACATGCATATAACATATATAACAATATTTCTGTTCTGAATCCAAAACCAAAATAAAGTCCTTGAACAATCAACAACTTTTAATCGCTCTTTGTATGTGCTTCCTGCTTTCACATCAATTTTCACCCTTCAGTGCCACCACCACCTTGCGCAATGGCCACTCACCAGAGATCAAATAAATGCTCGCCTTTTGTTCATATAAACGGATAACCACTCCTTGCTAACGATCAGTTTTCAATGGTTCAAAGCCCCTGGATATTTAAACTCATAAAGAAACATATGGGACCATCATGGTGTAGTATTTCTCAACTAGTTTATTAAAAGGTAATTAAAACAAATTGCACTCACATATTGCTGTGTCTATGAGCCGACACCAAGCTTATCCAGCCATGTAGGTGGGTTCCGCTTAGATCAACATGTGTTCAACATGAGCGTCCTGATGACGCAATGGGTATTGCGAAACGCGTAGAGGCTGCTGGGACATTTGTTGTGCAATACGGATGCTGGTAGCAGGGGGTTGAGACTTGGACTTCAAGTGTCACATATAAATTGATTTAAAGTTTATGAAAAGATATTATTGTATGTGGAGCTATGTAGTTTATATGAAAATTCTTGAACACCAATCCCAAAATCATGACACCTAGCAACAGAATTCTTCAAGAACCACTGTATTTTTTGTTGTAGCCCAATTCACACTAATGATAAGCAAAACCTAAATATTTCTGGTTAACACATTGAAAGCTGAGTGTAGCATTGCCAGCTGTAAACATGTGCTCACTTATATTAATTCTACATGGCCCCTGGACATATGTGGTGTAAGGAAACCATATTCAGACATTGTCAAAGGATATACAATGTCAAAAAGATAAAGATAATGGAAATAATAACTGAAGACTGCAAATTGATTCTTCATTTAGCACCTGTTTTTGATAAAAAGTTAACTGTATTCATTTACATGTTAATGGCTTGCTCACTAAAATATTTTGACAGGAAGGTCTTCAACTCTTCTCATCCCAGCATTAACAGTCTCATCAGGAGTCTCTCAAGGACACTAGATAAACTTAACACAACAGAATAAGCTTCTTGGAATTGAACAATATAACTGGAACAGGATTTATGTATTGCATATTAACATATTTTTTTTTATCAGGGGTTATAACAAGGATTCTATCAGGGGTTATAACAAGGATTCTTCATAACATTAAGTAGAACCCAAAACATTGTCATGGCTAGAAGTCCTCTTAAAGTATATCTAAGGCTGGAATGTCACTTTTATGTGTCTAGGCCAGCCTTTTTTAACTTTTTTTTTTTTTTAACCCAGAGGAACCCCTAACATTTTCAGGTTTTAGGGGAACCCAACTAAAACCAATTCCTTGGGAGTCAGTGGCAAAAATGCCCCTTACACTAATGGTCAGTAGGAAGAATGAAACCCTTACAGATAGCTAAAAAGATTATTGATATCATGCTGCTGGGTCTGTCAAGCAGTGTTGGACCCAAAATTATCCAGGCCCCATCAGTTGGGAGGTCAATTAGTTACAGGTCAGGGAACCCCTAGCAAATTCTGGAGGAACCCTAGTTGAGAATGGCTTGTCTAGGCTCTATAGTGATAGTCCTCCAGTCTCAAAACAAGAGCTGTCCTAGTGTAAGGAAACCAGCAAGTGGTCACTTGTGATCTGGTGAGAGCAGATATGTTGGCTACACACAGAAAGATACCATCGTTTAAGGCCCTTTTCACAGTTGTGGGCGGGCCAGTTGGTTGGTACATAAGATGCTGGGAAGACACAAAGTACTTGCTTAACAGTCTCAAAGGTGCTGCAGCTCTCAGCAATGTTAGTGGCACACTGGAACAGTTCCAACACTTAAATTGTCACCTTAATAAGACTTGCGTTACCAGAGCAGCATCTGAGTAGAGGGATATCTGTTAAGCCCTCTTATCGTAGCGATTTAAGTGGCATATGGGAGACCGATTGCAAAATCTTTGTCACAGGACCAAAGTCCCAGAGATAGCAGAGCCAGTAGCGGTGGCTGTATACTGTCCCTCCTCATCAGGTACCTCTCCCTAGGGCTAAGTACACTGTCCTTATCCAGCGTAGATCCTGTCCCTACCCTATCCAATTCACAAATGCGTGCCAACTGCAGTGCTATTTATTAGTATTGCCCTCATTAAAGATGGCCGCTAAGGTCACCCAGTGTTGCAGCATCCAATCGGATCACTGTTCCCCTGGTGATACCTACAGAGACTTCAGAGGAACAAGCTTACTCTCATCCTCCATTCCCTCTGTACAACAGTCAGCAATACAACACCACCTACAGAGGGGAGGATAAACCATACCTGTCTTAACACTAGTTAGATTCCTCCTGTGTCTGCTGCTGCGCTGCAATGCACAACAATGAAAATCACAATATTCTCTATTGTACTTATTCACATCAAAATGGTGCATTTTGATTTTTGAAATGGTGAAAGTACTTCTTTTGGTTCTGCTTTTGGCCCCATAGGCTTTAATTGGAGCACATGAAAAACATATGAAAAACACATGTAGATGCATTTTTTAGCAGGGGATTGTGTCTCCTCCTCCTACAAAAAACACATGAAGCATAAAAATGCATCAAAAACGTGCTACAATAATGACACAGAAAAATGAAGTCCATACACCCTGTAAGGGACTCTGGAAGATGACTAACCTCAAAAGGTTACCCTGACCTTGCAAGCCTCCCGACACCTCTGACACCCTGGGTTCAGACATATTTCAAAGTGATAATGCAATTACACAGACACCAGACTGTAGCAAAGTAAACAAGTATTTCACTTAAGATTCTAAAGCAGATAAGAACAAGAATGACTTAGGCCCCTTTCACACTGGGGCGTTTTTCAGGCGGTACAGCACTAAAAATAGCGCCTGTATATCGCCTGAAAAAAACGGCCCCATTCACTCCAGTGTGAAAGCCGGCGGGCTTTCACACTGGAGCGGTGCGCTAGCAGGACGGTAAAAAAAGTCCTGCTAGCAGCATCTTTGGAGCGATCCTACCCATTGATTTCAATGGGACACCGCGGTAATACCGCGGCAATACCGCCGCAAAGCGCCGCTACGGATGCGCTTTGCGGGGGATTTTCAACCCTTTTTCGGCCGCTCGCGGGGGGTAAAATGGCACCACGAGCGGCCGAATACCGCGGCTAAATATAGCGCTGCTTTACCGTCGCCGCGGCTACCGCCCCAGTGTGAAAGGGGCCTTAGGCAAATATCTTTCATTGTTAAACTCTACTCATGGCAACTATGCAAAGGGTATGCAAAGTAAAGGAAATCACAATAAGTTAAACAGTAGTAACCAGCAGGTCCTGAAAGAACCTATGACCCCAGATATAAAAGGGAATAGAATGACATTTTATATCAGACTGCTCCCTTCAAATCCTGATGCCCGGGCTCAACAAGTTTTGTGGCACAATTATAAAACAACAAGTTACAAGAAATGCAATAATTAATCTCTGACTAGATTTCCCATTAATGTGTGCAGATATTGTGCACATAGTCCTTTAAGTGGGGGGGGGGGGAGTGGAGGAGTCCTTGTGATGTAGACATTCAGTGTCTTCAGCTAGCTCAACAAGGGCCCATAAGGATTGCTATGCAGTGGCGATCAGCAACAGAAAATAGCATGTGCAAAGTGTTTCCTTTTTGAGGCTTTAATGTAAAGAGATGGAATAAAGGTGTCCGCATGAAGTGTCTTTGTGGGTTGTACACAGGGTGGGCTTCTGCCCGCTCACCAATCCAGATGATACCAAGGCTCAAGGAAATAGGATGTCCCGGAACAGGCTCTTGAAGAATCTGCAAGCAGTGAAGGGTGCCTGGCCATGCACCCAGCGACACTGGGATTCAGCTGTAACTGTACAGGTGGCACAATGGTGGATCTGCTTGCTCACTCCCTGAAGGCTCTCCACACTGCCTAGGCCACGGTGCCAGCTCACATTCCCCAGAGTGGCCAAGTCCTTTCTCTCAGCTGAAGGCCATGGTCCCAAGAGAAAAACTCCTCTCTGGACATGGCTATTTATGTCCTCACCCAGCATTCTTCTCGCTCTCCCAGCCAGCTGAAACATGTAGTCTGCAGCAGTCTGGCTCCAATGCAAATCTTGACTTCTCGGACCAAATAGCCAACAATCCCCTGCTGTCAGCTGTGGTCTCTGCTTGCTCTGCATTCAGGAGATGATGACACAGTGTCCAGGCTGAGCAATAGAGGGAAACAGGCTCATTCAGCTGGTGTTACAGAATGTCCCACATTAACACAGGGAAAGTTAGCCAGCACCTGGCTACATCAGCACCAGTTAGAACCTGGGCTAAGTTAAGGCAATAGAATGTATTAGTGAACAAGCATGCAAAACATTGTAAACTAATAACCAAACGTTTAACACGTGTGCTACGGGGCAAAGTAAAGTCAACCAAGGGTGCAAGATGGCAGAAGGAATAGCAGGTCATTGTAGATACAGGAGATGCTGATCAGGCAGGAACTAGAACAGGAACAAAGCAGAGTCACTTGCTAATTCCAGAGGTAGGGCTGAATAGCCTTCCAGCATCCATAATTAGGTATTTATTAATTGCAATGCTGATTTGGCTGCTGGGAGACACACACTGGTGGACACTGGAATTACTCTATCTAGCCCAGAAACCACAGTGTCACCAGTAGGTGTTCTGGGGCTTCTGCATGTTGTTGACATATAGGTTTTTTTTTCAGCACGTGTTACAGTATGGATCTCTCAATGGGTCACGGCTTAGGACTAGAGTTGTCACCTCATCCCCTTAACCTGTTCCTGACCAGCCACCGTAGTTATACTGGGGTTGAATGGCACGGGCAGGCAAATCGCCGTCATGTTATGTCAAGGTAGCAACCCCCCCCCCCCAAATGACCCCATTTTGGAAAGTAGACACCCCAAGGTATTTGCTAAGAGGCATGGTGAGTATTTTGCAGCCCTCATTTATTTTTGAAAATTACGAATTTTTTTTTTTTTTTTCAATTTTCAAAACTTTGTGACAAAAAGCGAGATCTGTGAAATACTCAACATGCCTCTCAGCAAATAGCTTTCCTTGCCTAATTACATCAGACAGGATACTCACCAGCGCCCCCACACAAGAGGCACCAGCATTCTCCTTCCCGAAAACTGATAGGAACAGATACTATACTTGATCTTAGCCAAAAGGCAGAGCAACAGGTGCAGCAGGTGACTGATAATTATAAAACCAGCCCCATACAGAGTCCCTTAGCACATGGACACAGACAAACAGCTATTTCTTCAGAATAACAAAAGGTAGGAATCTGCAACACAGTTTGTTAAAATACCTGCATTATACAAAGATCACCCAGAGGGGAATGTTTTTTCTCAACAAAAGTGGAGTTACTCTTTAACACTTCTACCTTGCAATACTGGAAGCCTTAATTCAAATCTCAACCATTACAATTATAAAGAGAAGTCAAAATTTGCACATCAAAGGTCACCAGGTTTTGAAGGTGCCAGGTACAATACAATCAAAAGGCATCCTTGGCCTAAATGTTACATACAGTATGGACATTAGGCTTTAAAGCACTGCCCATGACTGCCACCTGTGTATTGAATTGTTCAATTTTTCACTCTTTCTACTGCACCTAACATTATAGGATGTACAATGGATGACGTGAGACCAATTAGAATGCAATATTAGTGGCGGTTCTTCATCCTACCAGATTTTGTTGATTCCCATAAATATTAGTTTTGGGGGATGTAGTGACTCCTTTAAAATATTGCAACAATTTAATGTCATAACCCACTGTTTGTCCTGAGCATTGAATACCCTTCAAACATGGCTACTGACACTCTAGTGCAGTGGTCTCCAAACTGTGGCCTGGGGGCCAGATGTGGCCCTTTGCTTGCTTTTATACGGTCCTTGGGGCACTAGTTCATCCACTGAAACCAACAATGGGGCATAATTCCCACCCACTGACCACAATGAAGAGGAACAATTCCTCCTAATGACACCAATGATGGGGTACTTATTCCTCCCACTGACCTTTAATGAAGGGGTACAATTCCTCCCAATGACACCCAACAATGGGGGACAATTCCTCCCAATGACACCAACAATTGGGCCCAATGACACCAATGATGGGGTACAATTCCTCCCACTGACTCCACAGATAGGACCTTTTCTACTCCCAATGGCCACAGTCTGGCCCCCCTATAGTCTGAAGGACAGTAAACTGGCCCCTTGTTTGAAAGTTTGGAGACCCCCCGCTCTAGTGATTACTTAAAATCCTAGTACTAGAGTACTTCTATGTTAAAGTGTTCTTCCTATTCTTGATTGCACTGTCGACTATACAGCGGGTAAAATAAGTATAAGTAAGTATTTGGGGTGATGTGCAGTGCCATTTGACCTCCATACATGGTGTGCATTATGGCATCCAAAGAGTTATATTTTGGTCTCATCTGACCAAGCTATTGTCGGGTCACTTGAGGCCAGGTGACAGATGCACACCGCTGAGGTTAGGAGCATACCGCTAAGCTTGTGGACCCTTCGACAGAGTGCTGTGGATGGAGCTCTGGGTGGTTCAGGAAAGCAGCTCCACCTGAGCACCGACACGGATCGAACGGGGAGCTAGAGCATAAGATTTCCCAGGGCGTGGAGTCTAAGAGCCAGCAAGTTTTCACCAGAGCCTCTGATGGTGAGGATGGACTTCGCTGCAGCTGACTTCAGGTTGCGGCCCCCAGGGTCTCCCAGCTCACACTCACGGCAGGCTCTGGTGGTTGGAGAGGAAGCAACAGTGTAGGGCAACAAGGAATAGTCAGAAGGACAAGCTAAAGGTCAGGGTAACAAGCAGACAGGGATGGTGGAGAACACGCCAAAGGTCGGGGGAACAAGCAGACAGGGCTAGTCAGGAGAACAGGCCAAAGTTAGTACACAGAATCAAATGTAGAGCACACAGCAAAAAACACACGGGGGAGCCTAAACACACTATTTCTTGGGCAAGGTGGCTTGCAGTGCACGGTGTTAAATAGTGTTTCCTCTTAGAGGCTTGGGTGGAGCCATGCTCAGAGAAGATTACTTCTTCCACCTCATGCAGTTGTGAGAGCGCGGTCCCTAAGCTGATACACAGACTAGAGGTAAGCAGACAGGGCATGAAACATTACTGCAGACTCATGACAGCTATATTCTCCCAGTATTACACAGGCTTGGCTAAATGTTGTGAAGCAAACTTTAAACGAGCTTCAACATGCTTTTTCTTCAGCAATGGAGTCTGGCATGGTGAGCGTGCATACAGGCCATGCTGGTTGAGTGCATTACTTATTGTTTTCTTTGAAACAATTGTACCTGCAAATTCCAGGTCTTTCTCTCTTCTGATAATTATTTTCACTTCTCTGTCAGAAATCTTGCGAGGATCACCTGGTTGTGGTCGGTTTAAGGTGAAATTAAGTTCTTTCCACCTCCGGATTATGGCCCCAACAATGCTCACTGGAACATTCAGAAGTTTAGAAATCCTTTTGTAATCAATGCCATCAGTATGTTTTGCAACAATAGGGTTGCAAAGGTCTTGAGAGAGCTCTTTGCTTTCACCCATCATGAGATGTTTCTTGTGTGACAACTTGGTAATGAGAACCTTTTTATAGGCCATCAGTTGAGACTTAACCAGCTGGTATTAATTTGCACTGACAAGGGGCAGGATTGCTTTCTAAATGCTGATAGATTTCAGCTGGTGTCTTGGCTTTCCATTCCATTTTGTACCTCCTCTTTCCCTGCGTCATTCCATTTTATTACACATAACTTAATTTCTGAACTTATTTGTTTTGGTTTCTTTGTATGTATGGATTACATGAGTTATCGACATGTGGTGAAATTTTCATGTCAATAGCACATTTAGAAATATATTTACCTAGAAAAATGGTGACGTGTTCAATACTTATTTTCCTGGCTGTATGTGCTACAAAACCGTTTTCTTATTGCTGCCTGAATTGACCTTTGTACTGCAAAACCCTTTGAATAAATTAAATATGTGACTGATTTAGAGTACTGGTTGCCAATTTTTGGGCTCACTCTTGTATGTCACTGTCATTGCAGGGCCTATATTGTGAGTGATCCCAGGTTTAGAAGGAATCATGTTAGGATGGGCGAATGTCTCCCCACCTGCCATTCATGGCTAAATACTGGTTGTTTTTATGGGCAGTTTATGGGACCCAACAGATAATCAGCAGCAATCTTCTCTATTCCAGACACTGAAAAAAAGGCGGCTTTTGCCATCTAGTGTTTGATAGTTGTAGCTGATGCTGGCTCCAATTTCCACCCCGGTACACAGAGGTCACATTACTTCACAGCTGCATGAATACAAGATGAGAGGGATGAGCCCTTGTGTGTAAGGTGGAGAGGTGATGAGTGGGAGATTAGTGATGAGAAATAGGTGGAATGCCGACACCGCCCACATCTTGTCAGCCTTTCTTCCATTACTACATCACTGAGAGTGAGAAGTATAGAGTTACACTTCAAATATTCACACACTTTACTGCAGTGAAAATTCTTAGGATGGCACAACGTTGTTTCCATGTTCAGTCAAGTGCTTGTGCAAATTTCTCTATTACCTTAAATTTTTTCCATATAGCAGAAAATGTAATATCCTTTATTTAGATACGTTTTTAGATATGGGCATGTTAATAAAACATTGTGCCATGTTTACAAATGTATATACTTGGTAGACCCTTTGTTCACTCGGTCATTGCTTTTTATTATGTTATGTCTAGCATCCCCTAATTTAGGAACTGTACATGACAAAGCATCAGAGATTTAGGAATATGATTCATTTTACAATCACAGTTGGTAAAATGTATTATCATTTGATGTCCCAGGCCAATACATCTCTTTGACCTTCTACTGCAGAATAGTTAAACACTTCAATACCAGACACTTTCACCCCCTTCCTACTCTTTTGAATGACAATTGTGAGATCGTGCAACACTGTACCCATAAGAAATTGTCATATTTTTTTCACACAAATATAGCTTTCTTTTTTTGGTATTTAATCACCGCTGTTTTTAAATTTGTTTGCTAAAGGAAAGAAGATGGAAAATTTTGGTATAATCTTCGATGACCTTTCTTCATAGATTTAGGCCAAAATGTTTTCTGCTACATTTTTTTGCTGAAAATAACCCAAATCAGTGTATATTATTCAGTCTGTAGGAAAGTTAAAGAGTCCACAAACTATGGTGTATATATCTGAAAATCTATAAATCCTGATGTACTGATGGCCTATCTCATTTCTTAAGGCCCAAAAACACCAGGACAGTACATCCATCCCCCAAATTACCCCTTTTTGGAAAGTAAACAGTCCAAGATGTAGCACCCTGGGATTTAGTCAGGGAGCTCCTCATCAAATTCCTTAGCAGGGGTAGCTACCATAGTTAAATTGTTAGCGATCCATTGATTCCTCCCTAAGTTTGGCCTTGTTGTACTTTTCTCGTCTACCACTAGGTGGCAGGGCACTTGGGGGTACTAGATATGAGAAGGACAACTCTAGGTCAGGTTATGGGTATATGGGGTATCTCAGCCAATGGACAAGGGTTTTCTTGAATCCCTTGGCCTGCTGGGAGAGCCTATATATTTGGGTGGAGTCAGGTGATCTATGTTCTGTGCCACCCGGACTGCTATCTCTGTGGATGTGTGTCATCTGCCCTGGGCTGCTAGGCTGGAGATTGGGCCTATCCCGGGGGCATCTGGCTGCCAGGCTGTTTGAGGGCCTATCCAGAAGTAAGAGGGCAGTGCAGGGTTGGGACTGTGGCTCGCAGTCCAACCAAAAGTGACGGTTCTGCCGGCCGGAGAACCTGTGGTGGTCGGAGGTAGAAGGGAAGCTGTCGCCACTAAAGGACCCACCATCTCTTCCAGGGACCAAAGTGAGTAACTGAAGCAATTACCGGAGCAGCATGCTCACCGAACGGGTACGGTGGATAATCGAGAAACTTCATGCGGTGATCAAGTCAGGGACCCAACTAGCGGAGGTGACGCTTGCAGAGCAGCTTTGTGTGTCAAGCTAGGGACCGAGCCGGTCAGCAAGGGTGAAGTTTGAAGGGGTCTGAAGTGCCAAGCTAGGGACCCAGCAGGGAAGTGTGGGTGACACTTGAGGGAGATACCACCGCAAAAGCCTTGAGGAGCTCAAGGGATTCAGAGTCAGTAAATCAGAGAGTCCAGTGAGAGACTAGGAGCTCAAGGGGCTGAAGAACTACATGTAGAAGTTGTAGTAAAGCTGAGAGAACTGTTACGTTGTAATTAGGAACTGTTAAGTACTGTAGCCATAGGGGGCAGTAAACCTGCATGTGCAGAAGTGGCACCTCGTTCGGGCCCATTCCCTGTACGGCGGTCCGCCTATTGAAGCCTCAGAGTCTGCATATTGAAATTGCAACTACTTAAGGGTGTCCTGACCCTAACCCTCTTTCCCTTGCAAAATATAAAAGGACTGTTAAAAGAAATAAAACCTCTTTTGCATCCAAGAAGTGTCTGGTGTCCAATGACCACCTTTGCATCCACTATGCCCCACAACCCACTAAATATTGAAGGATGTCAGCGGTCTGTGGCCTCAAAGGTTCTAATTAGGCTGGAAGAGGCTAGAGATTCTGCTACAAGGGTATTTAGTAAGGCTGGGTTCACACATGTCCGCTTGCGGTTTGCAGTCCAGAGTCCGTCGGTTTCTGTTTACCAGTTCAAGTGTGATTCAAGTGCGAACTTTTGCCTGAATTCACACCGTAACCAGACCCAAAAACACACAGGACCCTTTTCAAAACCGCACCGTGGCCGTCCAGGACATGTATGAACAGGCTTCATTGAGAGTCGGTCACATTCACATGTTATGCGCAATAAAGCCTAAAGCCCCATACACACGGTCGGATTTTCAGATGGATTCTGTCCTATCGGACAATGTTGTTGGAAATTCCGACAGTGTGTAGGCACCATCGGACATTTTTCATCGGATTTTCCGACGGACAAAGTTCTATCTCCTGTCTCTCAAATTTTCCGACAACAAAGTCCGATCACACCAATTCCGATCGTGTGTAGCCTAGTCCGACGGACAAAGTGCTACGCATGCTCAGATCACATTACAAGTACAAAGCTATTGGCTACTAGCCTCGACGTAGTCCCATCGTAGGCAACAAACGTCACCACGTTCAGAATGATCGGATTTTCCGACAACTTTGTCCGACTGTGTGTATGCAACACCAGTGTCGGACTAAATCCGTTGGAAAAAATCTGACGGATTTTGTGGTCGGATTTCCGACCGTGTGTACGGGGCATTAGAGGCATGGTGAGTTTTTTGAAGTTGTAATTTTTTGTCACAATTTTTTGGAAAATTTTACATACTGTCACCAATGCAGTACAGCATCATATAAATGGGTGTGGCGGTGATCAGGGACATTGACTGGTGACAGTATGTAAAAAAAAAAAAAAAAGTAATCAGGAGCTTTACAGATAGGAAAAGCGCCCACTGCTCCCTGAAGTTCCTCAATGGTAAGCGGGGCATCAAGCCTCTTTGTTTGATCAGCCGTTATGTTGGGAAAGGTTATGTCTTGTAGGTAAGTTTCAAGGTCCCCCAGGGCATAAGAAGTACCAGGTAGATAAAGAATTTTGTAGAAATTAGCCAGCTCCTGCATAATCAAATCTGGTAAATGAACCAGGGACCCTGCTTGAGATTGAATCGCTCCTATTGCAGGGGATTATTGCTGAGTGGTGGCAATCTGCGCCAGTAAGTGACCAGTTTTTTCCCCCTCCTCAAAGAATGCCTGCCTGGAGAAGAACCTCTTCTTCTCAGCCGAGGAGGAGAGCAAATGCTCATAGGTAGATTGGGCTGACTGCCAAGCCTCCTTAGCAGAGTCTGAAACTCTTGGACCTGAGCCTCCACGTCATCTTTCAGACCCGAGGAGGCCCATTTAACCTTGTTAATTTAATTTACACTATCAACAAACCCCTCAGATAAGCTTTAAACGCTTTCCATTACATTATACAAGAACCGGATGGGTCCTGAGATGTAAAGAACTCTCACGTGCCCCATTCTGGTTGAGAGACTCTAAGTTTTCTCTCAACCAGAATGCATTAAATTGGTATCCCCACCGGTTAGAAGAACCGGTGGGGATACCAGAACACGTAGTACCAAGGGGGGGGGGGGGGGGGGTGATCAGATACACTACATGATCTGTAGGTTAAATCAGAGACAAATGTAAGTATGCTTGAGCTGCCCACCACAAGATGAATCCTGGATAAAGTACCATGAGTTTTAGAAAAACAAGAGAATTGCTTAGCATTCAGGGTTACGGAGCCGCCAGTTATCCACCCATCACACCTCTTGCAACAATCTCGCCAAGGGAGTACCCCTGGAGAGAGCAGAGGACTGAGGAGCTCGGTGTCTATCCAGGGCTGGATTTAAGCAACGGTTTAAATCACCTATTATGAGCAACGCACCTTAGGTCTCCCAACCAAATATGATATTAGAAGCCGGAGCACAAAAGGATATACACACAGGCCAATATACATGTCAGATTACCAATATGGCAGTGTAGGAACACAAAACGCCCATCAGTGTCAATTAGCCTGTCAAATTCTTGGAAGTCCAGTGCAGCATGTACCAGCACACTGACCCCTTGTGAGTATAACGTGTGCATTGATGATATGCCCACCCCACCCAAGAGTACCCAAAGCACTTCACTGAATCAACAGTTAGGTGAGTTTCTTGGTAACAAAGAATGGCAGTGAAACTTTTTAAGACACATAGAAATCATGGTTCATTTGAGAGGAGAGTGGATACCTCTAATGTTTAAAGAGACTATCGGTACAGTCACCATGGAGAAAAGAGGGAGGGTTTAATTCCTTCTGGTGTACCCAAAGAGATTGATCATGATCAGGCACATGCCACTCGGCACTTGCTGAGACGACCAGCTATCTTGGTAATTCATCTGGGGCAGCCTGCCTCAGGTAAGTGTAGTAAGCTGGTGTCGAAAACAAGTAACAGTGAAGTACAGCTGTGCTGTCTCTGTAAATGTTGCTGCTGGCTCTGTGCCAGTATAGGAAAAAGTGCTGAACAAAAACGTAAAACAAAAAAGAAAACGTTTTCCTAAGGAATCGCTGCCAACAGGGCAGCTCAAGAGTTCAAGTTCGTATCCACGAACAAGAACGCAAACATCTTTTAAAGTTCTCTCGATCAAGCAATAACTTTGTGTATCTCACATCTTCATTTGTAATATTATGTCCCCCAGTCAGAGAACAATATACCATAGAAAAATAAGAAAAGTAAATGCATTGAACAGTAAAGATGAGGAACAACTCGTTAACGGGCATCATACTAGTAGCATATGCATAAATCTCCATCTGCCCCCCGAACGATGTCAGAGGGCCTGCTCATTGCAATTCAACCAGGCTATCGCCTCCTTAGGAGATTCAAAGAATTGCACTTGGCCTTTTGCTGTGACTAAGTTTTGCCGTATAAAGCATGGCGTAGGGCAGTTGTAAAAGCTGTAATCTTCTCTTAAAACAAAAAAACATTCCCCCCTGTTGATCTATGTACATTGCAAGGATTATAACAACCTTTGTTGCAGATTCCTACCGTTTGCTATTTTGAAGAAATCCATGTGCGTTTGTCTGTGCCTCTGGGTTAAGTAGGTCTAATGGGGGTGGTTTCATAATTATCTGTCAGCTGTGGCAGCTGCAAGGCACTAATAAGGAAAGCTGCTTGGCCTGCATCCCTATAGCCGTATACCTATTGGAAATATCCCACCAAAAATTACATTTTTGTTGCAGGGGATGCCTGAAATCTGAATTGTATCTTAGGCAGACTTCTGGGAAAATTGGTGAGCCAATCACACAAGCAGGAAATTATGTTTCTGGGGAGTGGGCAGTACACATTCTGTGTAGAGAACAACTCCATGTAGCCATATTGCTTTGCAATTATACACAATTAGAGCGGCTAAAGATTGAATAGGAAAGGTCATTTTTAATAACATTCAATTACAATATGACTTTTATCGCAATTGTACACGCTATATTATTTTTTCTTTATTTGCAATTTTTTTCCCCACGAAAGTGGAGTTACCCTTTCACATCAGTAAATCTGCCTCTGCAGGTACGGCCTCCCATGGAGCAATTTCGCCAGCACAAACCTGGGGGGCCTCTCCTGGGGGGAATCTGATGGGACTCTATGAGCCCTTTCCACTGCAAAGAAGGGGGAGAAGGTCTATTTCCCAAATAGCTCAAGGAGCCAATTCTCCACAAAGGCCGTGGGGTCCCTACCCTCAGAACACTCAGGTAGGCCCACAATGCGGACATTATTAAGTCGGAGATGATTCTCCATATCCTCTTCCCTGTCATTTGTCTCTTTCGCCAGATGAAGGGCCAATTTAGTATCCCGGGCCAGTGGGTGCAGCTGGTATTCCATATCACTGCCCCGGCTTTCCACTGCTGTGGTTCTCTCTCGTATTTTTTGTAAATCCTAGCGCAACAAGGATACATCTTCACTCAGTCCACCAAACTGATCCTTCAGTGTGTTTACTGAGGCATTCACTGCTCTAAGGATGTCTGCAAGTGTGGGCTGCTCCTGGTCAGGCACCTCCAGTTCCTGCAGCACCTGGGAGTGTGAACCTGCAGACTCAGTCCCCTCCATCTCTAGTGACAAGCCAGCCTGCTCCTGCTCTCATCTCCTCAGGCTGAGTTATCTCCACTGCGTCCCACTGCTCTGCCTCCAATGAGCCCACTAGCTTCTAGGCATAGTATAAGATGTCCCTGGGGGGATCCTTACCCGACATCCGCGGCGGTTTAAATGATTGAGGCCCCGTGTCCTTCATTTTGTCCCCCTTTTGTTCCCTTCTGCTGGGCCGCGACAGCGCCATCTTGAAAGTCAACGGCTGAGGACTCAGACAGCTTGGAATGGGTCATACCCCTGGTAAAAAGGGCCAGCGGTGGTTTCACCTTGTGCTCTGAGTCGGTAGCCAGCTAGATGTCCCGGTGTAGCGGCGGTAAAAAGGCTGGGGAGGATCAATCACAGATCACCTGCGGGAGCTGTGGGAGAAGCGTCCTCTCACATGCCTGTCCTAGCCACGCCCCCCCCCCTCTGCTTGAATACTTAAATCATATTTTCCAAAAAAGTAGTTGCTCTGGCACCTCTGGACTTGCCACTCCAGGGGCAAAAGCACCACAGTCTTTGCCCTGGCCAGACAAATGCAATACCATCCCTATCATTAAAGCATTAGTACTTAGGGAGAGCACTACCTTCAGCCAAGGACAAGCCTGTTGCACCAGGCCACATTCAACTCAAGAGGAAAAAAAGAGCCCTCTCACGGCATCCGCCTTAATACACCAGGAAATTACTAACCGGCACTACCATCCAACAAGGGGCACCAGCTTTCTTCCCCTAGAAAACTGATAAGAACAGACACTTCACTTGATCTTAGCTAAAAGGCTGAAAAGCAATTGAAGATGGACTGCTCTTATACTTACCCATTGCCCAACTTGAATATTCAACTGTAAAATTCTATGAGCACATTTTTCTCTGTGTACACTCTTTAACAGAGGTACCATGCTTATGTAGATCAGCTTAAAGCCTCTATTATAATAGTCAGATACTGGCATCAACATTTATTGGACAATTTTACAATTAACTATTCAGTATGGGACTGTTGTTTGTTTAGTAATGGAAGTGAATTGTTTGATATTACATTACTTTTTGATTGCTACCAGTAAAAATTGAAAACTCTCAATAACTGATGGACAACTTCTCACATCCCCTGGGACTGACAGACACACCTCACACCTAATGGGACTGGCAGACATGGGGACACTAGCCTACATCCTCTTTGAATACTAACTGATACCTTCCCTATTGACAAGCTCCTGCACCCCTATATTGGATGACAGCCATCCAAACTGAATGGTACACACCCTTTCTCCCCTAAATGATAAGTAATGCCATAATGTCACTGAGTGCAGTCTTGCAGTTCCCTTTAATAAGCAGCTTATGAGAAACAATTGTCTCTTCAGTGTTGATCATTAAAGCTGGTGAGTGAAAATACTAATTAAGATTCATTAGACTGTCAAAAGATTAGTGACATGTATTGTCTGAAAAGCTGCTACAGTTTTTTTTTTTTATTATTTGATAAATGTTTATTTTTTCACTGTATTGAATAAATATATATATTCTTATCATGCACTGAGCAAGTAATAATTATTTACCAATACCTTGCTAAGAACCTTGTAAGCGATCAGTCACAATTGGTCTATAAAGTCAAGAAAAAAATCTGACAAGGAAATGCATACCCAGTTTGATGAAACCCTTTCAAGGATAGCGACATCCTCTGCACCCCAGGCAGATGGACAAATGGGCAAACCGACTATCTATCATCCCCAGGGACCACATCACACTCTGTACACCAAATGGCATCTCATAAAAATCAAATGGCATTTAACAGTTTATATATTATTTGTATTTTACTTATTCAGAAAAACACAGTATATACATTATATTTAAGATGCATATATTGGCATATTTCAATGAGCCAGCACACTTTAGTTCGTTTTTTAATTTGAAAGGGGCACTATAAATATATAATTTTAGTTTTATGGATTTTTCTTTAGATGCACATTTTTCATGTAGGATACTTTATTTTTCTCATTTAATTTTCCAACGTGTTATATTTTCTGTAGGAAACTCAGTAAGTATGCATCTTCACTGCTTGCACAGGGAAAGGTCTCTGCTGCAGAGCTTTTTCTTATGTGGGATTTCAGATATTGATAACTAATGCCACAAAGTTGCAATGAGTGGTGAATGCAGTGGGAAGTAGAGCAGAATAAGTAGGTAGAGCAGGCGATCATCTTTAAAGTAGAACTATAAACGACAAAACTTTTTTAATTTTCATTCTGGATGAAGTAAGGAAGCGTTATAAACCATGTAAGGGTTTTTTTTTTTGCCATCTGTGTCCCATTAGGGAGCTTTACCTTTACGTCCTGTCCCTCAGCCAAAAACAGAAAGTGAAAGAAAATTCCTACAATTTAAGGGGATAGCCTGGGGCACCCCAGGTAACCAAATCCCCATTGGATGATTTTCCCTCTATTCATTTTTTGGGAACAACCCAAAATTTGGGATTTTCTTTTACTCTCACTTTCAATGACAATGTTAAATAGGACAAATAGAGAGGGTGTATTTCCCTAACAGGGAGACAGACAGCAATAAAAGCTGACATGTTTTCTAACCCCTCTCCACTCCATCCAAAACTAAAAACCCTTGGGACACAGCCCATCACTGATCATGGTAAAGAGCCCAAAAAAAATGTCTCTTTACCACGTGACCAGCTGTGTCCAATCTCAGCCAGTCACATGTGTTTTGTGCTCGTAATCGACGTTCATGCGTGCCCCGGGGGCACGCAGTGCGGCGATCAGCCCATCCCTGATCAGGGTAAAGAGCCAATTAAATTGGCTCTTTACCATGTAAGGGCTGTGTCCAGTACCCCCAGTACCTGTCACCAGCCCATCAGAGTACCCGAGTACCCGTCACCAGCCCATGCCTCATAGAATATACGTTGGGGTGTTTGCTTTTCCAAATGGGGTAATTTTGTGGTTGTTTCCATTGTCCTGGTGCTCCAGGACCTTCAAAAGTGTGATAGGAAACTAACTTACTCAGGAAACTAAATGTGTAATTTATGCTCCTAGAACGCCTTAAGGGGCTCCCTGCATGTTGGGCCTCTCTATGTGGCTAGGCTGTGTAAAAGTCTCACATATTTGGTATTGCCATCAGGAGGAGTAGCAGAATGTATTTGGGGTGTTTTCTATGTACATGCTATGTGTTAGAAAAATCTTATAAATTTACAAAAAGTAAAAAAAAATAAAAAATAAGTTTTCATTTTCTTTCCACATTTTCCAAAAACCTTTGGAAAAAAATGAACTGTTCAAAAGACTCATTATGCCTCAAAAAAATATACCTTGCAGTGATTGCTTTCCAAAATGGGGTCATTTTGTGGGCAATTCCACTGTCCTGGTGCTCCAGAGCCTTCAAAGGTGTGATAGGTCATCAGGAAATGAGATGTATAATTTATGACGGTGCTCCCTGCGTGTTGGGCCTCTCTATGTGGCCAGGCTGTGTAAAAGTCTCACATGTGGTATCTCCATACTCAGGACGAACAGCAGAATGGATTTTGGGGTTTAATTTTTGCTATGTACATGCTATATGTTACACAAAGTTGTCAATTTATAAAAATTTTCTAAGAGAAAAAAACGTTTTGTTTTTTCTTTCCACATTTTTCAAGAACTTGTGGGAAAAAATGACATGTTCAAAAGACTCATAGATTTTGCGCTGGAGTGTTTGCTTTTCAAAATGGGGTAGTTCTGTGGGTAATTCCACTGCCCTTGTGCTCCAGGACCTTCAAAAGTGTGATAGGTAGGAATGAAATTAGATGTGTAATTTATGTTTCTAGAACGACCGATGGTGCTCCCTGCATGTTGGGCCTCTCTATTTGGCCAAGCTGTGAAAAAGTCTCATACATGTGGTATCTCCATACTCAGGATAAGTAGAAGAATGAATTTTGGGGTGTAATTGGAAGTATGCATATGCTGTGTGAGAAATAACTTGAGATTATGACAATTTTGTGTAAAAAAATTAAAAATAAATCATGTCTTCATTTTCCCAAGAATTGTGGGGAAAAAATACAGCTTCAAAAACTCACCATGCCTCTTACTAAATACCTTGGACTGTCTACTTTCCAAGCTCCTCCTGGACTCCTATCTGCTTCTGGAACCTTCTCCAAGTTTCTAGCTAGCATGGAGGAGTTCACCATAGAAACTCATCCAGTCTACCCGAGTTGCTCAAACCCTGACGCAGAAAAACACACAGGCTTGGCTGCCAGCCAAACCTGAAATTTACCTACACTAACAAACAAAAATCCCAGCACTCTAGCAACACAGCTAGGGGGTGCTGCAATTTCTTTTCCATATTGATATGCCTTGTTAGGATCTTCCTATACCTTTTGATGGGACACTTTATTGTTTTAGGTTTGTTTACCAGTCTGAAACGAACACGTGCAGTTCTGCTGAAACTTCTTTAACAGTTGGAGAATGTGTAGAACAAGTGTGTCAAACTCATTTCATCACGGGCCGCATCGGCATTATGGTTGCCCTCAAAGTGCCGGTTGTATCTGCCATGGTGTTCTGTCTGAGCAGTCTCCAGCAAGGTTTTTTGTGGATGACGCCAGCAGTGTGCGACCCTCCTTTTCAACAGGCATAGAATTGTATAATTCTCATAATAATTATAAGCAGATGTCCAGAGCACCCCACCCCCCCTTACATCAGATGTCAAGAGCCCCATGAAAAGTCAAGAGTCCCCCACCCTCCCTTACATCACAATGCACCTCCTTACTTTGAGCTGCTGCCGGGACGAAGCTGAGGGGCAGAAAGTGCAGGGTCTGGAGGAGGACCAGAGGAGGGCTGGAGTCTGCTGCTGAATTTAGAAGAATGGGTGGAACCTTGTGCGCTGCTTGAAACTAAAAACTAAAAACCGAATGCTATAGCTGCTGACACTCCCCACACCTTCCCACAATGTGAATGATAGAAAAACCTGTATTTGTTATTATATATATATCTGTGCGGACGCACAGGTGTATATAAATGTGTCACATTTATATACACCTGTGTGTCCGCACATATATATATATATATATATATATATATATATATAATAACAAATACAGGTTTTTCTATCTTTGTGGACGCACAGGTGTATATAAATGTGTCACGCGACACATTTATATACACCTGTGCGGACGCACAGATATATATATATATAATAACAAATACAGGTTCTGCTGCTGAATTTAGCTGAATGTTGAGACCAGGGGATGCAGAGACAAGGGGGTGCTGCAGCTGCACAGAAAGGCGCAGGATCTGTAGGAAGCTTTATGTCCTCCCCTCTGCTGCCGACTGAGACGGGGGGAGCAGAGATGAGCCTCTCCGCAGCTGCATGGAGAAGCTCAGGATATGGAGGAGGAGCTCTGTTCCCTCTGCTGCCGACTGCTGAGACAAGGTGAGGCAGAGACTAGGGGGATGCTGCAGCTGCACGAGAGGTGCAAGCAGTGCCGATTCTGACCTCCCTGGGGCCCTAAGCAAAATTCTGCTAAGGGGCCCTCTACTTGACCCGTGAGCTATGTAAACCATTTGCCATTGCCACACAGTCACACCCGACACTTCAGTGCTCCCAAAACAATCCTCCCTCCTTTAAACAAAACAGTCAAAGAATAAGTACAACAATATAGAACAGAATGAGGTCCCCAGAGAGCATCCCCTTACATCAGGGTCCCCAGAAAGCCCCTCCTTACATCAGTGTCCTCAGAGAGCCCCTCCTTACATCAGGGTCCCCAGTGAGCCTCCCTACTTACATCAGGGTCCCCAGAGGGTATCCCCCTACATCAGGGTCCCCAGAGAGTCTCCCATTACACCAGGGTCCCCAGAGAGCCCCCCTTACATCAGGGTCCTCAGAGAGCCCCCCCTTACATCAGGGTCCCAAGAGAGCCTTCCCTCTTACATTAGTGTCCCCAAAGAGCCCCTCCTTACACAGGGTCCCCAGAGAGCCCCTCCTTACACAGGGTCCCCAGAGAGCCCCTCCTTACACAGGGTCCCCAGAGAGCCCCTCCTTACACAGGGTCCCCAGAGAGCCCCCCCTCTGACATTAGTGTCCCCAGGGGGCCCCCTCTTACATTAGTGTCCCCAGAGGCCCCCTTCCTTACATTAGTGTCCCCAGAGGCCCCCTTCCTTACATTAGTGTCCCCAGAGGCCCCCTTCCTTACATTAGTGTCCCCAGAAAGCCCCCCCCCCTCTCTTACATTTGGGCCCCGAAACAGATGACTCCCCCCCTTGCAATGGTTCCCCTGTACCTGGCTGGTGGAGGTGGGAGGCGGCAATCGGCAGCTATATGGTGTCCACAGGCAGGGGGATCTCCCTGGGGCTAGTAGTTCTATCTCCGAATGTATACAGCAGAGAGGGGAGGGGCCTCTGACCCGGGCATCAGCAACAGTGTTCAAGCAGAGTGAAAGTGAAACTGATACCTGCCTGGGTCAGAGGCCCCTCCCTTCTCCTCTCCACTGTATACACTGAGAGTACTACAAACCCCAGGGAGATCCCGCTGCCCACTCAGGCACCATAGAGCTGACGATTGCCGCCTTCCACCTCCTCCCACCTCTCCTCATTGCACTCTAAACGGCCAGCCAGAGGTGCAGGGGGGGATGCTGGGTCTTGGGGACCCCCCCACAGTGGCGGGGCCCTAAGCAGCTTGCATAGTGTGCCTATAGGGGCGATCGGCTCTGCTCCTCTAAATGGGAGAACACCAGGTCTCCACCCTTACTGAGTGGGGTGCTCCACCCAAAAGGATTTGGTCAAAATCCATACAATAGACAAAAGAGATATTTGGGGGGCACACCCTAAAAAAAGCATAAAGATGGTGCTGCCATAAGACCATACAACAGAACAAACCTATTACAGCGCACACACGCACAACTGACATTTACCTCCAGCAAGGCTGTTTAAAAGCACCTAGACAGACATTTTCAAAAGAAGCAGAAGCAGGATCTCCCGATCTATGGATAGTGTAGGACCCACTAATCATGGGGTACTTTGTCGCAGTAAGTGGGCTTAAGCACCATATAGCAATATGGTGTGACCAAATCCCCATGTTTTTTGAAAATGTCTGTCTAGGTGCTTTTAAACAGCCTTGCTGGAGGTAAATGTCAGTTTTGCATGTGTGCGCTGGAATAGGTTTCTTCAAACTAGAAGCTGTCTTGAGGGTTGCTGGTTAAAAGTGGGGTTGTTCTGTGTAAGGGGGTGGGCTCCCCCTGCTCTTTTGCTACCCCTACCATCTACAGGTATTCCTCACGCCTGCACCCCTAGTTACTACCATGGGTACCCCCCTCAAACCTACCCCCCTTTGGTATCCCCCCCCCCATCTAGATCCTTTTGGGTACCACCTAGGGTTGCCACCTGTATGGGATTCACCCGTACAGTCCGGGATTTGAATCATGTGCCCGGTTTTGAGCACCCCCTGAAAACCGGACACATTCAGATAGGATCGTGGCTCAGAGAGAGGATTAGGTGTTCTCCTCCCTCCAGCCTGCAGGTGGCAATAGAGAGCGGTACTGACTGAACAGTCTCAGCAGCACTGCTGAGGAACGAACACAGAGTGTGTGGAGCCTGGAAAGAGAAATGAGGAACTTCTTTGCAGTTAGTGATCAGTGAGTACAGGGGAAGGGGGGCTCTGATGTCATATCTGATGTAAGGGGGGCTCTGGTGTCATATCTGATGTAAGGGGGGGGCTCTGGTGTCATATCTAATGTAAGAACGATCCGAGGGAAGAGCGATCTGAGAAAAAAAAAGAGCGATCTGAGAAAAGAATGAACTTTTTGCTCCACCCACCCCCCCACCGTCCTCTTCTGTCTTCTGTCCTCTTCTGTCTTCTGTCCTCTTCTGTCTTCTGTCCTCTTCTGTCTTCTGTCCTCTTCTGTCCTCTTCTGTCTTCTGTCCTCTTCTGTCCTCTTCTGTCTTCTGTCCTCTTCTGTCCTCTTCGTCCCGCAGGACAATCCAATGGGGACCCTGATCAGTATATATACGGACAACCAGAGCCAGAATGTCAGGTCACGGTGAGCCTGGGAATGGTGATAATAAAGATTCCAGAATCCAAACCAATCAAAAGTCCTGGGAAACAAATATCAGATTCCCCTTACAAGTTACAAAACATTCCGATGCGCAATACACAGATCAATAACCAATCATCTACAGATCAGATACAAGCAGCATATGCAAATGAGCACAGCAGCCGCAAAGGATTCTGGGAGGATCACATGACAGCCGTGTCCAATCACAGCTGTCATGTAAGCAAACTGCCGGTTGCTAGGCAACCAGCTCTCCTCTATCTCATGTAAGCAAACTGCCAGTTGCGAGGCAATCAGCTCTCCTCTATCCCATGTGAGCAACCTGCTGGTTGCTAGGCAACCAGCTCTCCTCTATCCTCTATCCTCTAGCCTACCCTGCTATCTACACTTTTGGGTACTTCTCCCCCTTCTTTTGCTACTCCCATACTGAAGTGACACCCCAACCTCCTGCTATCTACTCTTTTGGGTACCCCTCCCATCAATCCCCAACAACTCCCATTGTTTACCATCTACTTCCATGGGTACCCCACACACACTCCTGTATCCCTTCTACACAACTTCTCTATATCCTCCCCACAGTATACTGGTCCTTGCAAGCAAGCTATATGACTATCTCCCCAACTCCCATGTCACTATGCACTCATATCTCACCATCCCCAATCCCCTTTTTTTAGCACAGCAGTCCGAACACTTCCATGTCAGCCCAGCCCAGCACATACACAATATTTTCTGTAACCAATTCAACCCTGCTGAATTCTTGCTGTAACCAGCTCAATTTTAATCAATTCATGTTCCACGTTTGGCATGGCACATAGCAGGATTCGAACTCACAACCTCATGGCTGTTAGCAGGGCGCATCTGTCCACTAAGCCTCTGTTGTAGCTGCTTGAGAGGCTTGCATTTGGGCCCCCAAACAGCTGACTCCCTCCCTTGCAATGGTTCCCCTGTACCTGGTGGAGGTGGGAGGCGGCAATCGGCAGCTATATGGTGTCCACAGGCAGGGGGATCTCCCTGGGGCTAGTAGTTCTATCTCCGAATGTATACAGCAGAGAGGGGAGGGGCCTCTGACCCGGGCATCAGCAACAGTGTTCAAGCAGAGTGAAAGTGAAACTGATACCTGCCTGGGTCAGAGGCCCCTCCCTTCTCCTCTCCACTGTATACACTGAGAGTACTACAAACCCCAGGGAGATCCCGCTGCCCACTCAGGCACCATAGAGCTGCCGATTGCCGCCTTCCACCTCCTCCCACCTCTCCTCATTGCACTCTAAACGGCCAGCCAGAGGTGCAGGGGGGGATGCTGGGTCTTGGGGGGCCCCCCCACAGTGGCGGGGCCCTAAGCAGCTTGCATAGTGTGCCTATAGGGCCGATCGGCTCTGGGTGCAAGGGCCACATGAAATGGCCTGGAGGGCCAGATTCAGCCTGCGGGCCTTATGTTTCACACATGTGGTGTAGAAGAAAGAAATATAAAAAAGGTAATGTGACCTCTCATCACTAAAGAAGAACAGAAATGTGGGAATTGCTACTGCTTACTACTTGGTGAGTCTGATCTGCAATGAGCATATGTGAATTTTTGGTATTGGAACACTAGATGAGAATATTTTACTATATATTAATGTAATCTTTAACAAACAAAAAATTCATATGATGCAGTCTACATATTATATTTTTCCAAGGGTTTACATAGTTTTCATATAATTATTTATTACTAGCAAATGCAAACACATAACTACATAGCAAAAAATCCCATAACCAAACTCAAGCCTATTATTACGGAAAAGACACTGGATACAAAGAACTTTAAATAGCCACAAGCAAGTATTGTGCATTCATTTTGAAATTGAATTAGTAATAAAATGCCAACTTTCCCTCCACCAACTACTGGAATATTTTTAACTCTCAGGATGTAAATTCACAATTGCTAAAACATAGAATTTCCTAATCTCAGTGGGAAATTAATTCTTATTATTTAACACCACTGGCATTACTACCTTAAAATAAGAATGCTCTATACAACTATGGTTTAAATATGTTATATATTGAGTGTACTTTTAAAAGAGTGTGCACAATGACCTTAGCAGGATCACTAGGTATTATTGATTGAAAGCAGCAGATTTAAAAGTGTAGCCACTTGGTATAAGTGGATTCTTTTTTCTTTGCCCAAGACTCTGTGAATTGCTTCATCCCCCCTGACACACTTGGTAAGGTAATGAGACGCTGCAAACACCTATGTGAGCTTGAGTATTAGTATGCTACTCACAACTACTGAATATTAGCGTATCAGCAAATAGACACTGGGCTACCTAATTGTAAGTAAAGTAAGCATATTGTAACAAGGCAAAGTAAGTGGAAATGCACAAATACAGTATCAATTAGGGATGAGCTGGATTTTCGGGTCGAACCTACGAGATCACAGTGCATTGCTGTATGATGATTGTCCAAAGCATGCACCTGACCTGCATGCTTTGGACAATCCCAGCGCCCTCTGCCAAGAGAGCCATAATTGGCCAAAGGCAGGCTGCCTTTGGCCAATCAAGGCTCAGGGAGACCAAGTCCACTCCCCACACTATATAAGGCTGCCTACACGGTGGCCCTGTGTAGTGTTGTTTGTGTGGATGGAGAGACAATGTACTTTGATTTACATTAAGCAGGCAGGTTATTCAGTTAGTGGCAGTGTATTTGAGATATATATCTATATATATATAGATATATATATATATAGCGCTGACATCCTTGCCTATTGATGTGGTTAATTATATTGCAATGTTAAAGAGGAAGTAAACCCTGATGAGTTTTACTTCCTTTTCTTCTCCCTGTATAGCCTGCAAATTAAAAGCATAATGGGCTAGTATGCATCGCATACTAGCCCATTATGTACCACTTACCTGCAAAAGAATCCAGCGGCGTCCCCTGTGTGGGCAGTGTCCCTCTTCTTGCCCTCTTCCTTCGGGGCCGCATCTGTGATTTTCCGGAGCCGCGACCTACGGCATATGCTAGGGAAGAAACGGCCTTTAGGTTCGTTTCTTCCCTGGGCATGCGCAGTAGCTGCTTCCGGCGGACTACAAGTGAAATATCTCCTAAACGTGCACCGTTATATGATATTTCCACTACCTATAGGTAAGCCTTATTCTAGGCTTACCTATAGGTAAAAGTCCTAAAAGTGGGTTTACAACCACTTTAAGTCTGTGGACATTAATGTGATTCTGCACTTAAAGCCATCTAGTGACCAAACACGTTAATGCGCTTGTGTGTTATTATCTCTGAACAAACCTAAAGACTCTTACAGGAAGTTACTGTTTTGATTTGGAAGGTTGACCTTTTCTACCCAGGAGTCTGTGTGACCTACCCATGAACACTCTCTTATACGGTGCATGCTGGGTAGGGTATAAAAAGAATCGGAGGGCCATATTAGGTCTCTTGGGATCACGTCGCCTGCCTGTGCGGATCTGTGAGGAGGTGCCCGAACAGCAGCAGCAGACAGTCATTACGGAGCGCTGACCTGGTCGGCTGAGAGGTGATCTGACGGGAACCTGAGAGACAGTGACCGGTTTGCCAGGGCTCAGAGGCACCCATCGGAGCACAGGATCCATTCAGCAGAGTGACACAGAGCATCCGGCCCAGCTGATACAGAAGCAAGCTGTGTTTACCGGATCAAAGTCATCACTCAGAATTCCGATCCAGTCGGTGAGCGGGTTACGGCCCACCGTTTGTTAATTTGTTACACGCAGTTAGACTCACTTACAGGCCCTATTGGAATCTGCAGTTCCACGGAGGAGTAACAGAGCAACTGACACTGAGCAGGCTTGAGGCCTACTTCACTTTAGTGCCGAAGCGTTGTATATAAGTTCTTGGAGCACCCTGAGCTAACTCTTTTTACACCTTGGATTACAAATATCAGAGGAGTCATTTTTAGCTAGCGATGAAAGAAGATATGGGTTTATATACATAAATATACCTTTCACATTGTATTTGTTTGTTGATATATATTGTGCTGTCATCCTACGTTGGGATGACAGTGCAAACTCTGTAACCACCATATTTTGCAGTAAAAATATTTCTGGTTAAGTATTCAGTTGTGTGGCGTGCTGTTTTCCCCCACCAGGTGGAGCCAGTGGATCCTGAGGGTATTATTCAGGTACTTTACATTGTTTTATATTGTACTGTATTGCATTACACCACAGCTGTGCCAAGGGGATCGAGTTAAGTTAGTGGGGTTTCTCAGAAGAGTGCAGGCCCAATTCAAACTAGCAGCTCCTTCGGGGGTCAGTGCTATATATATGTATATATATATATATATATATATATATATATATATATTGTAATATAGGGGACCATTAGCTCTCATGGCAGATGCATTTGTCAGCGATTCAAGCCAGTCAGGAACTATATTTAAGGACGTGGTAGCCCATTTTTTATTAAAAAGGCAAATAAAAGTCCGGAACATAAAGGTTTCCCATGCAGGGGTTCTTCTCCAGCAAATACACACAACAGAAAATGCTAGCCCACCTGGCTCTCTTTAGCAGCACCTTTGCCCTTTATCCTGGTCACTCAGACCACAGGATTCCTCAATGTGGATGGCTTCACTTTAGCGCCCACAGCTCGGCTCTGGCCTTAGTCCTCAGGCCGTTTCACTGCCTCTTGCAGTCACACGTTCTGGCTGCCTCCTGCAGCCCTTCTGACTCCTAGAGACCTCCTGTTTCTCTGGGTGTGGAGCAGTCTCCAACTGGGAGCTATGAGGTCTTCCCATACCCTCATTATAAGTGCTGTGCTCACCTGAGTACACACCCTGCTGGTAATCTACAAAGTCTGGACACAGGGTTGGAGATCCCGTCCCACCCAAGACACTATGGAATCTACAAACTACAGAGCCCCATGCTGGAATACCAAAACCTGGAGAAAGCTGCCAAAGCAGTTTTCTCTAGTCCACATCTATGTTCTGTAGCCTTGCACCAAGCAAATGTGCATACCCTGTGTCCCCCAAACTATCAATTTTACCTTGACAGCATCTCCTACTGTCACCATATATATACTCTGCATCCAGTGTAGCCTATATCTACAGTGCAATCTGTGGTGTACTATTTCTAATATACTTAAGGTGGTGTATATATATATATATATATATATATATATATATATATATATATATATATATATATATATATATACATATACACACACACACACAGTCTAATTTATATATATATACAGTATTGTATTATATATATATATATATATAGTGACATTGGGGGATGTCTAGCTCAGTGGTAGATGCCTTTTCAGTGAATTCACAACGAACAGGACCTTTAGTTTAAGGGCATGGTAGCCCACTTTTATTAAAAGGAACAAAATAAAGGAAAGTTCATACATGCACTTCGATGCCCACACAGGGGTTCTTCTCCCAAAAACAATTACAAATGAAAAATGCCAAGCCACCTGGCTCTCTTCAGCAGTACTGCCACTTAGGCTTTATGCTTCAGCCCTCTTGGCCATATTACAGGGTTCCCGTACAACTACTGTATCTCTTTCAGCTTCCTTGCTGCTCAGGCCTTCCACTTCAGGCTCTCATCTGTCTCCTTGGACGCACACATCGTCTATCTAGAAAGCAGCCCCTCACTGCTCTGATCCTCAGACTTGGGTCTCTGGCTTCCACTAGTGCACTCTCTGGACTCCTCGGGAGGGTGGAGCCCAGAACCCTAATCCTGATTCTGCTATAAGCTCAGGACCCACCTGCTCAATCAACCAGCCAGACTCTGGCTGTTTTCAAAACCCAGTCCCAGGATTGGAGATTCCATCCCACCCATAACGCTATGGAATCTCTGGGCTCCAGGTCCCCAACTGGATTTTACAAACTTTGGAGGAAACTGATAAAACAATTCCTCCACATTAAACACCCCTGGAGCCCCTCAACCTGCCTATTTGAGAAGCCTGGGCGACAATTACTAGGACAGGGAACTGTACTGTCACAATATTATTTATATATATATATATATATATATATATATATATATATACATGCACACATACTCTGCATCCAGTGTAGCCTATATCTACAGTGCATTCCGTGGTGTACTGTTTTTACTAAACTTCTTGTGGTGTTGGAAAAAAAAAATTCTGGTGGTGTACACAGTACACAATACAGTGCAGCCGTAGTGCTGTTTCTACTACACTTCTGGTGGTGTTCACAGTACAGTTCAGCCGTAGTGCAGTTGCTACTACTTTTCTGGTGGTGTACACAGTACACAATACAGTGCAGCCATAGTGCAGTTGCTACTACACTTCTGGTGGTGTACACATTACACAATACAGTGCAGCCGTAGTGCAGTTGCTATGACTTTTTTGTTGGTGTACTCAGTACACAATACAGTGCAGCCAGAGTGCAGTTGCTACTACTTTTCTGGTGGTGTACACAGTACACAATACAGTGCAGCCGTAGTGCAGTTGCTATTACTTTTCTGGTGGTGTACACAGTACACAATACAGTGCAGCCATAGTGCAGTTGCTACTACACTTCTGGTGGTGTACACAGTACACAATACAGTGTAGTGTGGTGTTGCAAAACAAAATATACAGCATGTCCGGAAGGCCACCAAGGAGAGACAGACGCTCACAGGCCACTAAAAGAGGGCAAGCAGCCTGTGTCTACAGTCAACAGTGCTGGTCGTGGACATGATGCATCCTCTGCAGGTGGCCGTGGGGCATGCTTGTCCTTTTTTTCTTCTGCTGGCTGTGTTATTGAGCCAGAACATGCAGAAGAGTTGGAGTGGATAACCAAGCTGTCCTCATCCTCCTCATTCTCTGTCACCCAGGCTCATACTAGTTTGCCTTCCAATGCAGATGCCAAAGTGGCCTTTTCCATGGGCTCCTTGTCCACAGTCACTCCCTCCGTAGCCCCACCATCATGCACAGAGGAGTCCCCGAACTATTTCGACCACAGTGTCGGGTAAATGCTGCTGGAGGATGCGCAGCGATTTGAAGGCTCCGATGTTGGTTCCCAGGTTGAGGAAGGGAGTAACATGAGCCTAGAGAGAGGGGGTGCCCAAGAAGGATAAGAAACTGGCAGTCATGTGCCCCCAGCTGCAGAATACTGCCAAGTTTGCTCCAGTGGCGAGGAGGGAGGGGAATGATGAGGTCATTGACTATACTTGGGTGCCTGAGAGAAGAGAGGAGGAGGCGGCACAACTCCAACGAGGCAGGATGTCATCTAGGGGGCATCTTAAGGGCACTCACCCTACTGCATCACACCGCTGAACTCCGCAGGTGCAGGGTGCTGCTGACTCCCCGCTGATTTTGAAAAGTTCCTTGGTGTGGGCCTTTTTTGACACGTGTGCAGCAGATCTCATCGTTGCTGTTTGTAACCTATGTCTGAAGTGGGTCAAGCGTGGCCAGAACAGCAGCCGCTTGGGCACCACATGCTTGACCAGACATATGACGACCTCCCATGCAGTCCATTGGCAACAGCACTTGAAAGACCCACATCAAAGAAAAAGGCGGACTTCTAGTGCTGCTGGAGGGTTTGTAACGGATCATAGAGTGTGCCTGTCCACAGACTCCGTTGATAGGCTCACATTCATAAAAATGATCAGCAGCTATCAAGCACCTGATGCTGATTTAACTGATTGATTTTTTATGAATGTGGGATCCCTTGAAGACTGCCTATGCTGAGTAACTATCCTTTTCCTCCTCAATCTTGATGATGCTAGGGCATCAGGGAACCACCACCACTGCCTAAGGCCCAATTTGTCTGTCTCTGTTTAACAGGGGCATGTAATTACAATTTTTGATCTAATATTTCACAGCAGGGCCTGTTCCTGCACCCACCAAGAGTAACTGTGAGGGCTTACAGTGTTGTGGCACCACCACCGCTACCACCAAAGGCCCAATTTTTCTGCCCTTGTTTAATGGAGGATGTAATTACAATTTTTGATATAGCATTTCACAGCAGGGCCCGTTCCTGCGCTCACCAAGGGTAACTGTGAGGGCTTTCAATGTTCTGGTACCACCAACACCTAAGGCACAATTTTCTGCAGAGTATATAGGGCAGGCCGTATAGTATATATACTTCTGTTCAGAGTATATAGTGCCTGTGGGCCTGGTAATGGGCTGATTTTCATCTATATTGCCAGGACCTGACAATATATTACAACCGCAAGCAGTTTTAAATTACTTTTTGTCCTTTAGAAATGTCATTTTGCTGTGGTAATGTTCTAAACGCGGGAAAACTGCGCCACTTTACAGGCATACTATAGACACCCCCCCCCCCCCCCCCAGGCACGATATTTAAAGGAATATTTCATTTTTATTGTTTCACTTTAAGCATTATTAAAATCACTGCTCCCGAAAAACCTTTTTTTTCTTAAACTTTTTCTTGCATTGATACATGTCCCCTGTGGTAGGACCCGGTCCCCAAACACTTTTTATGGCAATAACTTGCATATAAGTCCTTAAAATTAATACTTTTGAGTTTTCACGTTTGTGTCCCACGCGTGTTCGAACAAACTTTTTGAATGTTCGCATTTTCTGATGCGAACCGAACCGGAGGTGTTTGGCTCATCCCTAGTATCAATGAACAGGTAAAAGGATCTGTTTGCATGCACTAAACTAATTGACATGGTTACTAGGTTATAGCATATTAGTTTGTTTAAACTACAGTAGTACTAAAGCAAGACTAATCCAACAATAGCAGCATCAATGATGAACAGTATTAACAGTGTGAAAAAAAAACTCCCACAATTCTGCAGTAAACAGGATACCCCTAGGAGGCAGTTGCAGCCTGACCTGCAAATTTCTGCCAGCTAAACAGCGGGGCCTAGTCTGTACAATAGTGCACTCAATTACCATCCAAAAAGCATATATGTGTTTCTACCTCCCACTGTATCCTGTGACCGTAACGCAAGTGCCCAGGCTGAGGCAGCTGAAGCCTTGTCCAAGTCAAACCATCAAAGAAAGCAGGCACCACCGTGTAATCTCTGCAAACATGGGCTTTATGCTTGGTAACAAAATCTGAAAAAAGTGTAAATCAATCTGCGCAGTCACAGTCAAAAAGTATACTAAATATAAATATGAAAATACATATGCAAATGAATAAACTAAGGTTGCAAGCTAAAACACTTAAAGGCAATTCCACAATACATTACATTTATTTATATCTGCCAATAATAAAATGCCACTTACAGGAATAGGCACTCTGCAGTGCTATGAAAAGCACTCGATCTTACAAAGCCACATAGCCGCTTGGTAAGATGGGCCATATTAGACAAGGTATTAAGGATCGGAGCTGCTGAGAACAGAGCAGAAGTCTGTATGCACCCCTTCCCTCTGTATGTGCTTCACAGAGCTCGCCACTGCCTCTGGTAGCTCAGAAGGCATGCTCCCAGCCTCTGCCTCACACTCTAGTGATTTTCATAGCACTGCAGAGTGCTTATTCCAGGATTTTCCCTTTTTTTTATTGACAGCAATAAATATTTTAAATAGAGAGCACTATTTGCTGTTTCTTTTTTTCCATGGATGTCCTTGTATGTTTTGAGTTTCTGTGCCGAGGAGAACAGCATACTATCTGGAAATTAACCCTTGAAAAAGGGTAAAGCGCATTTAACATACTGTTGCCTCAGTGGTCATATTCTGGAGATGAGCAGCCATTCGCAATCTTTGGTGGAGGAAATTGGCACATTAGGTGTTGGCTTTTGAAGAGCATTATATGACTTTATGCACGTTGGTGACTTTTATTATTGATTGTGCTTCACTATTTATATTTGTATATGCACGGTAACAGCCACAAAATGTCAACGCGTTTTAGCCAAGTATGGCCTTAATCATGATTAAGGCCATATTTGGCTGAAACGTGTTGACATTTTGTGGCTCTAAAGCCCCATACACACGGTCGGACTTTTTCATGGATTCTGTCCGATCGGACAAGGTTGTTGAAAAATCAGACCGTGTGTATGCACCATCGGACAATGTTCGTCGGTTTGACCGACGGACAAAGTCTTATCTCCTGCTGGAAATCTTTGCCGTCAACACGGTCCGATCACACCAAATCCGATCGTGTGTATGGTTGTCCGACCGGACAAAGTGCCACGCATGCTCAGATCACATTACAAGACCAAAGCTATTGGCTACTAGCCCCTACGTAGTCCCGTCGTAGGCAACAAACGTCACCACGTTCAGAATGATCGGATTTTCCGACAACTTTGTCCGACCGTGTGTACGCAAAACCAACATCGGACAAAGTATGACGGACATGGTCCGACGGACCTGGTCCGCGGATTGTCCGACCGTGTGTATGGGGCTTTACTGTGCTGTGCTCTTACTGTGCATATCTACTGAATAAAGCCTATGTTGGCAGAGATTACACTGCAATGACAGCTTTCTTTCACGGTCGCACTTAATTACCCCCTTTAAGTCTGCAGAAAGTGGTTTAATTATCCTGACTGGGTGTCATGTGCCATCCAGCAGGGTAAGCCGCTAACACGACGATCGGTGGTGTAGTCTCTTTACCATGTGATCAGCTATATCGAATCACAGCTGATCACAATGTAAACATAAATAGCCATTTTGGCTTTTCCTCCACTCGCATTGACAAGCACGAGTAGAGGAGAGACAATGGGCTGCTCTCCTGACAAAGGGGGGGGGGTCTGTGAGGATAATCAGCGCATTGATTATCAGGGCAGACCCATCAAGGTCGCCCATTTCAGACCACCAGGGATGCCCACTTCAGACCACCAGATGAGCCCACTGGGATGGCACTCTGTGCCTGTCAGTGGTGCCTATCAGTGCCATCTATCTGTGCCACCCATCAGTGCCACCTATCAGTGCCCTTCAGTGCAACCTGAGAGTGCCTATCAGTGCCACATATCAGTGCTCATCAGTGCTGCATATTAGTGCCACCTATCAGTGCTGCCTATTAGTGCCCATCAGTGCCACCTCATCAGTGCCAATCAGTACTACCTCATCAGTGCCCATCAGTGCAGCCTCATCAGTGCTCATCAGTGAAGGAGAAAACGTACTTATTTACAAAGTTTTATAACAGAAACAAAGAAAAACTATTTATATTTTTCAAAATGTTTAGTCTGTTTGGGTACAGCATCGCCTGACCACGCAATTGTCATTCACAATGCGACAGCGATAAAAGCTGAAAATTGGTCTGAGCAGGAAGGTGGCAAAGTGCCCTGTATTGAAGTGGTTAAACATCATATGAGATTTTAGTGATTAGGTTTACACAAACTTACATTTTTTTGTTACGTGATGAATAGAAGGGCTCTACACCAACTACATAAAGAGAATAATATAGATGTGATATTTTCATCTCACCATTGTAATATTTGATCAATGCTGGTCAGATGCTGATTAGCCATTTTCTCCTAAATAAAGTGGATTGTTTACTGATTATTTCTAAAATGACAAAATAAATATGGTACCATGACATGTACTGAGCGAACACTTGAATTACTCTTACGCTTTTAGGACAATTTACCTTTACTTCACACATTAGGTTTTTGTCATCGTGAATAATACCAGTTTGAAACTGACAGCTGCCACTTAGCATTCATGCACATCTTGGAAATAACTGTCACCGTGTACTTCTAAACCTACTTGTCATTCCAGGTTTCTTCATAAATATTAACACACAGAGCTCCCAGTTGGGTTATATGCTTGCCATGTCAGACAGCTTTCAACCACAAGGGAACGCTCACTGATAGGTTCATGTACTTTGGCTGTGAGGACAAGTGCCTAAATTAAATCACTGGAACAGGGAACACAATGTTTCTGTCACAATCTCATCTGAAATCCTAAATAACCCAAATGGAAAAACATTGTGCATTGAATATTTATATGGAGTTTGAAACTGGATAGTATAGGTTACATGCAAACCATTTCTGCTAAAGCAGAGTACTATATTTTGGACATTTAGAATTGTGTTCTGTCATAAAATATAGTACTTTTGATTTTTTATTAAAATGATGGAAAGTAATGGTGATTAAAATAAATAATATGCTTCAGATTTTTTTATTTTTATTTTTTTAAAGGATGTGAAGTAAGGGTGATTGATGTTGCTTTTTTGTAATTTAACCAACTAAGACTTTGATGAATAGGCAGTATTCTTGAGGAGGCAATTTTTGCCCACACACCATGTTAGTCATTTCATTGGATATGCTCCATGTTAGCCCCCCTCTTTTTGCAATGGCGGAGTCTGTACTTAGGCAAGGGAACCAGTATTCACTTTGAACACTCAATCATTCGAGAGATTTTAAAAGCATGTCAATTTCTGTTCCATATGATTGTATGATTTAAGAAGCTTACCTTAAGGAAGATGCATTTGGTGCCCGAGACTGGTGGCATTTGGCCCATATAAGGTAAATCCATCACTTTGAAGGTTATAGTGAACTATGGCATTTCTCTTGCTATCCCATCTAACAGTATCTGTGTATACAGTCATACAGTCTATTTTTTTTATGATTGGCTGATTTTGTATTTTTATTGGGTGGTCAATTAATAGAAAGAAAATTAAAGCCAATTCGGAAATATGAAGAAAAGTGAAAGAATGTAAGATACATTTTTACACAGAGATTTCACTACTGCTATCTAGGGTTTGCTAGAGACTTGTGGTATGACAATGGCAGCAAAAGAAGGCTTTGACAGCCGTTTGTTTGATGATTTTTTAGTTTAGAATAAAGTAGGCAATTTTTTTAAATCTCTATCTATTTCTTTTTCATTTGTTTTTTTGGGGAGATTTATGCCCCGTACACACGATCGGACTTGGCAGTCCGGCGGACAATCCGGCCATCTGTGTGCTAGTCCACAGGACTTTTGAAATGAACGGACTTGCCCCACACACAGAGTAAAGTCCGTTCATTTAGAACGTGACTCCAGGTAGACGGGACTAGCGAAGAAAGTCAATGCCGCCGCCTCGATTGGTAAGATTGACACCTCGCTAGCCCCGTTGCCTGGTATGGATTTAAAGGGGAATCCCTATGCCGAAAAAAACGATGTGGGGGTCCCCCTAAATCCATATCAGACCCTTATCCGAGCACGCAGCCCGGCCGGTCAGGAAAGGGAGTGGGGGCAAGCCAGCGCCCCTCCTCCTGAGCCGTACCAGGCCATGTGCCCTCAACATGAGGGGAGTGCTTTGGGGAAAGGGGGGGTTGTTGGTTGTCGGGGTCTGCGGGCAGGGGGCTTATCGGACTCCGGGAGCCCCCTTCAATAAGGGGGGCCCCCAGATCCCGGCCCCCCACCCTATGTGAGTGAGTATGGGGTACAATGTACCCCTACCCATTCACCTGGTGAAAAAAGTGTAAATAAAAAAACACAACACAAGTTTTTAAAATACTTTATTAGTCAGCTTCGGGGGTCTTCTTCCGTCTTGGGGGGTCTTCTTGCCGGACTCCTCTGCTATCTTCTGCTAGCTCTTTTACTAGTGGAGGAGCCTGGCTTTCGCCTTTGTCGCCGGGTCTTGTTCCGACTTCGGGGGTCTTGTGCCACTCTTCGGTTCTTCTTGCCGGGCCTCCGCTATCTTCTTGCAGCTCTTTTACTAGCGTTGGCCCGATCTTCTGTCGCTGTCGCCGCCGCCTTCTGCTTCTTCCTTCATCCGATGTTGACACGATGCACTCTCTGGCCGCAATGGCAGAGACACGTTGTGAGGCGACTTATATAGGGACAAGGAGCTGGGTCACCGTCTCATGTCACCTGGTGACCCTGCCCCCTTATGATGTCACAGTCCCGGAGGATGCTGGGACTGCGACATCATAAGGGGCGGGATCACCATGTGACATGAGCCAGTGACCCCGCCCCTTGTCCCCGACCCCTTATAAGTGGCCGCGCAACACGTCTCGGCCATTACAAGCATAGACAGAGTTGTGTTAACATCGGGAGAAGAAAGAAGAAGCAGAAGGCGGCGCGACAGCGACAGCGACAGAAGACTGGGCCAACGCTAGTAATAGAGCTGGAAGAAGAAAGCGGAGGCCCGGCAAGAAAAAACGAAGAACGGGACAAGACCCCCGAAGTCGGAAGAAGACCCCCGGACGGCGACGAAGGAAAAAGCTGGGCTCCTCCGCTAGTAAAAGAGCTAGCAGAAGATAGTGGAGGAGTCCGGCATGAAGACCCCCGATGATGGAAGAAGAGAAGACCCCCGGAGCTGTGTAATAAAGTATTTTAAAAACCTGTGTTGTGTTTTTTTATGTACACTTTTTTTTCACCAGGTGAATGGGTAGGGGTACATACCCCATACTCATTCACATAGGGTGGGGGGCCGGAATCTGGGGCCCCCTTATTAAAGGAGGCTCCCGGATTCTGATAAACCCCCCGCCCACAGACCCCAACAACCAATGGCTAGGGTTGTCGGGAAGAGGCCCTTGTCCTCATCAACATGGGGACAAGGTGCTTTGGGGTGGGGGGCTGCAGGGCCCCCTTCCCTAAAGCACACCCCATGTACAGGGCATGTGGCCTGGTACGGCTCAGGAGGGGCGCTCGCTCGTCCCCACCCCCTTTCCTGACCGGCCGGGCTGCATGCTCGCATAAGGGTCTGATATGGATTTGGGGGGGGGACCCCCACGCCGTTTTTTCGGCGTAGGGATTCCCCTTTAAATCCATACCAGGCGACGGGGCTAACGAGGTGTCAATCTCGCCAATCGAGGCGGCGGCATTGACTTCCTTCACTAGTCCCGTCTACCTGGAGTCATGTTCTAAATGAACAGACTTTACTCCGTGTAAAAGTCCAGGCGTGTGTGGGCAAGTCTGCACGTCTGGCGGACCTCCCCTGGAAAGTCTGGCGGATTATCCGGTCGTATGTACGTGGCATTAACAATACTTTCTGTCCTGGAAAAACAGTAGAAATAAAAAGGAAATCTCTCAGCTGTAAAATGTTGGATTTTTTCATAGCTTTCTATCCTGGTGACAATGGTTACTAAGACAAGTAGAGCAGGACAATCTGTCTAGTGGGATCACAGAAAAAAATAAAAACTACTTACGGTACCTTCTTTTTACTGTTCCACAACCCAATTAGTTTGGCAGCAAGAAATAATTATCCCTTATGAAGTGTATACAGTACAAATAAGCAATTAAGTGGGGGGATGGGTATTAGGGATGAGCTTGGGTTCAATCCAAACCCAGAAGGAAGCTGTTGGTGCTGGCCCAATTAGCTGTGGCCAGGGCATTCTTCGCTCTGCAGCTGCAGATACACATTGGAGTCAAGAGGGTGGATTGAGAGAAATCATAGGTTGCTATAAAGATTTTGAGCGGCTTAAAGGAAGCCAAAGGACACAGGAAAGGGGTATCAAAGTGCATTCCTGTTCTATCTGTACCCACATGCTTGATGTCAGGGCACAAACATCAGTTCACTACTCGAGAGAGATGAATCGTTTTATAATATTGAGATATGTCAAGGAGCATGGGAGAGCTTTCGCAATGGCCAAAGTAGTGACCTTGAAACCTGAGGTGATTTGAGATACAAAGGTTTTATTCTGGGGATCTCTCAGGGCTCTTGACAGCGTTGTACCTGGCTTGTTGCTATGTTCGTAGAAAGTTTGTCTCCCACATAATAATGCACTTTTGATGTTGTGGCAGAGAGCTCAGTGTTTTTTGTAGGGCCTGTAGATCCATGTTCATGGAGAAAGCTAGTACCTTTTTTTTTTTTAATTACCTCTAGTTTCTGAATAAAGGGAGAGACATTAGGAAGTAGGCATTTTTTTCAGTCAAGCACCATGTTGCAAGAATATACTTTGCATTGTTCTTGTTGACACCGTGTTTCTTTTAATAGATAATATTTTTTCTTATTTTTTGTAAACCTATATCTCCACTGTATCCTAGGAATTTCTTCCTGAGTCCCCTTTAAATTTCTTGATGTTTATAAAATTCCTTCTCATTCTAATAAATTGTCCTTTCTGAACTGTTTTAATGGCAATTCCAGGGTGACAACTAGCTGCATAAAAGAGAATATTCAAAGAGATTGTTTTTGTATAGAGATTGGCATGTGTTGGTACAAAGATAGCAGCCATCGAAGCACCATGTTTTTGGAGATAGTACTTACCATTGAACAAAAAATAGTTGTGAGTGACTAAATAGGAGACTCCATACTGAGCGTTTTTTAAATCCTCTGAATACTTTCAGAGCTTCTAGTCCATATTCATGGGGATTGAAGAATACAAAGATTTTACATCACAGACCATCCACACGTGCGTCCAAAGAAAAAGTTTTAAGGTGTTGTAAAACTTGTTTAGTATCTCTCTTATAAAAGAACAGCATATGTTAAACAGAAAAAAATGAGAAGGTAGGAGAAAATAAAAGTAGAGGGAAAAAAGAGCAAAAGAAAAGAATGTATTCACTCGACCTAGCCATCACGGCCTCCAGGGCCCCTAAGCTCAGACAGGTGATTGAAGATACCTAATCCAGGGGTTCCAGACTTTTTCAAATTTGGTCTGTTTGTCCCATAGGATACCACCAAACATGATACATGGTACCCTCCTGTCTACACCACCGATAGCATTGGGAGGAGTCATCAGGGGAGACTGTGGCAAGTCGTGCTGGAACTAAGTACCAGCAGGATAGTACTTTAAAATTCACCTTGACACGTGTAGTATTAAGAATCCCCTTATGCACCATAGCTGACCAATGTGCCCACTCCTCCTCCTCTATCACTTCCCGTAATTCAAGTCTGTATTCCTAACTCAAAAAAGTACCTTCTCTAGCTCTCAGCCTCCCCCAAATTCCCTTTTTTGTTGCTGTACATCTGCTATACCCTTGCTATACATCTTCCTGATAGAGGGTGGCAACATTCATTCCTCGTGGTCCCACTGTAAGTTAGAGCATAGCCACCATGGGCGGCCCATCCATTAAGGGCACAGGGGTGCCACCCCCTCTATCCACACCACCCCCTATATGATCAATAGATAGATTCATGCATGGCATGAATCTATCCACGGCCGCGGCAACCCCTGTATTCAGCCGGCCCTTTTCAGGGCGCCGGGCGCATGAACTACAGCGGCGGGGGTGTTTTTATTTAAGCACCTGATTAGAGCCATAGGCTCTAATAGGCTTCAAAATAGGGTGGACTCGTGGCGCAGAGCATTGTGTTCGGAGCTCACCCAGGTGTGTTAGAAAAGCAAATATTCATATGCTTTTCTAACACTGAATCGCCTCTCCGCCAATCAGGAAGCGTGGGTCTGGTACCCATTTCCCAATTGGCTAGAAGATCAGGCGATCCTATTGGATGCTTAGGAGGAGGAGGGGGATGCACGGTGAAAGCCGCCGTGATCCACACCACAGGAGGAAGAAGAAAGCTGGCAGACACGCTGCCCGCCCGCTTCCTAGATGGGCTAAGTGCGGGGCTTCGATGTCCTGACTGTCCTCTGGGGGGGTTGTCGGCCACCGATAGCCAATGGACTGGGGGGGTGGCTGTTTGCCGCCCCCCGAAAGAAAAAAAACACCAGCCGCCACTGATCGCCAGATGGACTAGGGACTATGGACTATGGGAACTGTAATGCGCAATAAGCAGTGCACGTGACCACAACTAACCTGCACTGCTTGTTTCAAACAAATGAAAGAAAGGGTTTGGGAGTTCATGGACTCACAGAGGATGTTACAAGGAGGCAGAAAAATACAGTAAGTAACAATTTGATAAAAAATAGATTACATGGCCATTAAGTAGTGAATTTGTATGAATTCATTTTTAAAAATAAGTATATAATTTAGTGTCACTTTAAGCTCATGCAAAAGCATAGCAGTACAAAAAAATATGTTTTTGCATAACCTTCTTGTGTGTGTACATGCTCCAGTGGAGTGGATTACAGTTTTACAGCAGAATACGCCCATGCACTGTGCATTGGAATGGGTGCTTGTAGTCAGTTTATGGAAGCTCATGTAATCATACCTCCCAACAAATCAAGATAGGGTGGGACCGTCCTGCATTTTTAACCCTACTCCTGCTGTCCAGGATACAGAGGCTGTTTCCCACAAACGTTATGCCCCTCCTCATTATTCTGCAAATTGCAGTGTAATTTGCATATGAATGCACTTGTATATGATTTGCATATGAATGAGTGAGCAGTGCGATTAGCACATGAATTAACTTCACTTCCTCATTCATATGTAAACCTGAGGGAAGCTCATTTATGTGCAAATCACACCAGGGAGGGAAGGGGGAGATCTGTACTGGAGGCAGGGAGGGTGGCCTGTACTGGAGGTTGTGTACTGGTGGGGAAAGAGGGTTCTGTACCGGTTGGGGAGGGAGGAGGTTTGTACTGGGGCTGGAGTGTGTGTGGGGGGTGTATGTACTGGTTACACACTCCTGACCTCTACACCCTGTGCATTGTGCATTCCTGACCCCTGCTGGATAGACACTATACTGTACATTATTCCTGACCACTGCACTCTGTATGCAGAGCTTTATATGACATACTCCTGACCACTGCACTCATTATATACATTATATACTCCAGAAGTTCTTCTTTAAGGTAGGATGTGGGCAGAAAAGCATATGTAATGAAACTATTTATTTAAAAAAAAAATGGGTGTGCTGAGATTTATTTTCTGCAACTGCTGTTGGGTTGTCGCACTGTAAATAAACAAATTTTATTAGTGAACAATACTTTATTAAATGTGTTTAGGTGGATAAGCCTTACTGATGTGTTTATTTGTGTTTTGGCTTAGAAAAGAGTACAGAGAAAACAATGCAACACACTGGTTGTGACACATACCAATGTGTCGCAAACTGAAATTAGGACAACAAAAAATAATGATTAAAGTATATTTAACCACTTCATTACCGCCCATAGACATATGACGCCCACAAGGTGGATCTACCATCCTGGGTGGGCGTCAAATGACGTCCTCGCATTCCCGGCCGCCTGGGGGGCGCGCGCGCGCCGCCGGCGGCGCGCGCGGCATCGCTCGGGACACGGTGCGAGTGCCCGGCGGCCGCGATGTCCGCCGGGCACCCGCGATTGCCCGTTAAAACAACGGGACCGTGCGGGACCATGGAGCTGTGTGTGTAAACACACAGCTCCACGTCCTGTCAGTGCAGAGGAGACCGATCATGTGATCCCAGTACGGAGGAACACATGATCGGTCTCCTCCCCTTGAGTCCCCTCCCCCCACAGTTAGAATCACTTCTATTAGGGAACATATTAACCCCTCCAGCGCCCCCTAGAGTTAACCCCTTCCCTGCCAGTCACATTTACACAGTAATCATTGCAATTTTATAGCAACGATCGCTGTGTAAATGTGAATGGTCCCAAAAATGTGTCAAAAGTGTCCGAAGTGTCCGCCGCAATGTCGCAGTCACGAAAAAAAATCGCAGATCGCCGCCATTACTAGTAAAAAAAAAAAAAAAAAATTAAATAAATCTATCCCCTATTTTGTAAACGCTATAACTTTTGCGCAAACCGATCAATATACGCCTATTGCGATTTTTTTAACCAAAAATATGTAGAAGAATACGTATCGGCCTAAACTGAGGAAAAAAAAAATTTTTTTTTTTAAAAATGGGATATTTATTATAGCAAAAAGTAAAAAATATTGTGTTTTTTTTTCAAAATTGTCGCTCTTCTTTTGTTTATAGCGCAAAAAATAAAAACCGCAGAGGTGATCAAATACCACCAAAAGAAAGCTCTATTTGTGGGAAAAAAAGGACGTCAATTTTGTTTGGGTGTAACATCGCACGACCGCGCAATTGTTAGTTAAAGCGACGCAGTGCCAAATCGCAAAAAGTGCTCTGGTAAGGAAGGGTGTTTAAAAGCCCTGTATTGAAGCGGTTAAAGCCAAACCTTTACTGAACATTTTGGATATAGGAGGGAAGCATTTTTTTGCTTTATGTGCCCATTGGGAAATGTATTTTTACTTCCTGTCCAGTGGAAAGAAATCCCCCCCCCCCCAGAGTGAGGCTAGGTTCACACTTATGCAGGTTGCAGTTGATGCATTTTCCCAGTGCGTTTTGAAGTTTTTTTACCTGCTTTTTGATCAGTTTTGTGTTTTTTTGAGGTATCTGTTTTCATGCAGAAGAAACCAGCAAAAATGCAGCAGAAATGCATCAAAACTTCAAGAACTGTGTTTTTTATGCATTTCTGCTGTGTTTCCATTGAAGTCTATGAAACCAGAAATACAACCCGCTGCAGGCAAAAAAGTGTTTGAAAAGTGAAACACTTGAAAGTGTTTTTTTTTTTACTAAGAAAAATCACGTTTGAAAAATTGCTGAGCAAATACCGCGTGACATAAAAAGTTGGAACAACCGACATTTTGCTCCCTATGGTCTCTTTTCTAGCAAAAAAAATGATGATTTTTGCATGTTCATTTTTATTAAGGGGAAGAACAGAAAAAGCAGCATATTCTGGTAATGTTGTAGTGGAAAGCAATTGACCAAAACCTCTTCTAGTTTTGGATAGAGTGGGGGTAGATTAGACCTCCTGTCAGGGGTGGTGCAAGGGTTTTTGACACCCTAGGCAAAACCAAATTTTTTTTTACCACCATTGGCTCCACCCCCTTTACACTGTCCCTGTGACAGAAGGTGGCGCTATACAGAAAGCATCGGCTCTGCTTCCTCTAGCGCTGGCTCCAGTGCTGCGCCTCCAATAACACTACCGGTCAGACTTAGTTGCATTCTGCAGCCTGCAGAGCATGCAGACGCGGAGGGAAACCGGTGGCCGAGCGCCCCTAGGCAGCAGTGCGCCCTAGGCGGCTGCCTAGTTTGCCTAGTGGTAGCACCGGCCCTGCCTCCTGTCAATTTTACTTCTGTTCAGGGCTCAACTAGAGAGATTTCCCCTCACTTTCTGTCCCATTGACAACTGTTTTAAGAGACACAAGGTGAGGGAAAATCCATACATATAGCATCAAAAAGGTGTCTAGCATTCTAGTATTCTCTTATTGTAATATTAAACTGCATTTTTTTTCTGCCTTTGTTGCTATTGAACATTTTCCCCAGTTTCGGTCTGGTGAAATACAACAGTAGGACCTTTTTCCATCCATGAAGTCAAGAACATTTGGCATACAGTGTAAAATACGTCTTTTATTGTGGCACCCTAATATGGGAAAATATCTCAAACAGATTTGAGGATAGCAGTAAAACCTGACAGAGGTTCTAATCCTTTCCTGTTCTATCAAATAGTAAAAAACAATATTGGCTGCACATGCGAGGCACATAGAGAGGCACATACTAGCACATTATAACGTTGCCTTGCCAGTTTACCAAAAACAAAAAAAACTGCGGTGTGCTACCACTTTAAGCAGGAACTTTTTGGTGACAGGTTCATTTAAATAGGTGGAAGAACAGCAAAAGCAACACACAAATGCAGTAGCAATTGATCAAAATGATCTGACTCCGAGGAGGCTCTAAATCCTGCTCATGCTCAGCAAGGATTATAGGTATTAACTTTTGTATATTTTGTGTGACGTTAAAGCTAAAGAATCTGTTGAAATGTTTCACTAGATTCGTAACTGTATTTCATTTATTTTAAAACCATAGTCTACACAAATATTGCATCTAGATGTTCTTACAGTAATCAGGACCGCTTAACATTCCAGCCATGTCAGTGAATATTTATAGTTCTTTCTAGGCCTCTGTTCAACACCTGGTAGTGAAGTCTCAGAATGGAAACTCGCTCAGTACAAATTTTGTTTTCCCAAGTGGCATATAGAAATTACTTGTATTTCTTTGCAGTGTTCACATATTTTGCATTGGTACCCTACATTCTTTATTAGTCAGTAAAAGAGAAAGTAACATGAAATATAGTCATACTAAATCAAGCACATACCATTCATACGTAAGTCCAACCACCACACCTAAAGTGGTCCTAAAGGTAGAAGGTTTTTTACCTTAACGCATGCTATGCATTAAGGTTAAAAACCTTCTGGGTGCAGCTTACTTACCTGAGCCCCATCTCAATCCAGCGATGTGCATGAGAGCCACGGCTCTCCCGGGTCTCTCTCTCTCCTTACTGGCTCACACAGCAGAGTGAGATATTGGCTCCTGCTGCTGTCAGTCACAGCCAATGAGCCAATGAGAAGAGAGTGGGGGCAGGGCAGGGTGGAGCCACACTCTGTGTATGAATGGACAATGTCCATTCACAGGAGCGTGGCTTGGGAGCAAGCCTGCTAGAGTGCCCCCATAGCAAGAGGCTTGCTGTTAGGGGTACTCGCGGGAAAGGGGGCCTGGACCACCCGCGGGGGACCCAAAAAGAAGAGGATCGGTGATGCTTTGTTCAAAACTTTTGCATAGAGCAGGTAAGTATAACATGTTTGTTATTTTTAAAAATAAAATCAGAAGCTTTACAATCACTTTAAAGGAGATTCATAGTCACAGCATATACTTTCATTTAATAACATCAACGCTGTAATAGCAATACCATCTATAGTTATTTTTGACAATTTATTATAAGCTTAATTGCAAAATCTTCTTGTATTGTTCTGCACCATGTCAGTGCACAATGGAGTCAGCTTCACTCTTGACCCCTCTAGGAGCACCTCTAACAATATTTTCATTTTCTTTCTTCATTTTCCAAAAACATGTGCAACAAATGAGATCTAAAAAAAACTTGCCTCTTAGCAGATACCTTGGAGTGTCTACTTTCCAAAAAAGGGGCTGTTTGTACTATCCTGGCATTTATGGGCCAACAAAACTGTAATGGGTAGTCAGGAAATCAAATGCACAAGTTACGCCCTTTGAAAACCTGAAGGTGCTCATTGGGTTTTGGGCATCTAGGCTCCAAAAAAGTCTCACACATGTGGTATCCCCATACTCAGTAGGAGAATGTGTTTTGGGGTGTAATGCCATGTATATCCATGACATGTGTGAGAAATATCTTAGTAAAACTAAAGCTTTGTGTATAAAAAAATATGTTTTTATTATATTTTCCTAAAACTTGTGGCAAAAACTAAGATCTTCAAAACACTCAACAAGCCTTTCACAAATACATTGAGGTGTCTACTAGAAAGAGGTCATTTGGGGGGTGTTTAAACTTTCCTAGAATTTTAGGGCCTCTAATATCATTAGGTGTTTTGTCAGCATTAGGAATTTTTGCCACACTCCTAATGTTGGGCATACATGTAATGTTTTTTTTTTTTTCATTCAGCCTGTGGGCTGAACGAAAAAAAAGAACTTAAAGCGGTGTTTCAGCTTAAAAAAAAAAAATGTAAAAGTCAGCAGCTAAAAAAAAAAGTCGCTGCTGACTTCTAATAAGTACACATACCCTCCCAGGGCGCCCGCGATGCCGTTCGTGGAGGCCGAGATGTCCCTCGGCGTTCCGGATCCAGCGGTGCCATCCTCAGTAAGGGAAACGGCTTTGCGCGGCCTACTGCGCATGCGCGAGTCGGCGCGCGGCCTACTGCGCATGCGCGAGTCGGCGTGCGGCCTACTGCGCATGCGCGAGTGGGATTTGTGAATGGGGAACGCAATGTGTTGTGGGACACCGTTCCCATAACACACCGCGCCCCATTCACTAGAAGACGGAAGGATAGAAGATCACTGTGGCGCTGGAGGAGGCAGATTAGGACAATCTGCCTAGCAACAGCCATTACTGGTAAAAAAAAATATATTTTTTTTCATTTGAAATTGTTACTAACATTTTTAAAAGTATTTGTTTTCAGGGTGTCCCACCACTTTAACAGATTTCTTCATTCACATCAATCAATGTGAATGATAAAATCTCTACCAGAAAAAATGTATGCCCAATATTTAAAGCTTCTGCCACACATCCACTCCACGTTCTAATGCTGGTCATACATGTAATGTTCTTTTTTTCGTTCAGCCTGTGGGCTGGGAACAGATTTCTCCATTCACATTGATCGATATGGATGAGGAAATCTCTGCCATAAAAAAGAGAAAAGAGTATATACCGAGCATTGGAGCTACTGCCACCCCATGCTCCTAATGCTAGGCATAATCGTTCTTAACTGCGGATAGAGAAATCTTCTCCTGCAGCGCTGCAGGCACTGATGTATGTATTCTGAGAGCAGCACCCTGCTGCTATAAGAATACACAGATCAGTGCTGAAGCTAAATGGCATTCCAGCAAAGCAGACCACAACAATTAACAATAAAACACAGTAATAATATGTTATATGTTAAATTGTTGGTCGGCAAGTGGTTAACATCTCATTTGTATTGATAAATGGGGGAGTAAACTTATGTTATTTCCTTTACCTGCGCAAATATATATGGTTGTAATATTAGTTTCAGGGGCGGCTCGTTGTGAGGTTGAATCCTAATAAATGAAAAATGGTGGTGAACCACACACCCTATTAATCAATACAACATAAAACAATAAAGTGCAAAGAGTGCAATAACATGAACGACCACTAGAGGTTCCCCGTGGATAGATTATGCAAATGGCATAATTATGTAGTGGCCATAACCCCTTGGGGGTGGCCTTGATTTCTTGGGCTTACCAGTTACCTCCTCATGGCTTGTCTGCGACTGTCTAGGGGTACCCAGGATTAGTACCCAACGACTTCAGATGCTGACACATAAAAGTCTTTTTCAAGGTTTTTATTTTGCAGTGGTAACATCCAACATAACAAAGTCTCAGGTGGGAATAGAGGGTACGGGTGATAAACTCAGGCACTTTGAACTGCTGACATCCACTGAATGTCTCTAATCAACCCAGAGAGTAGCCACTCGCAGCTGGGTGCTTCACTGCCGGATAAACCTCTAGCCAGAGATCTAGCAACCAACATGTGATCCAGAAACTTTGCAAAAGTCTCTGCCACGGACTAAAGTGTAACTGAAGATAAATAGGAACCTTTCTCACAGTACCTGGAACTTTCTCAGTTTCCTTGGCAGTACTGTGGAAGTGTGGATTCTTAAGTGTCCATACAACTCAGCTTCCAGGCTCTTACTGAGTAGCCAGCTTGTTGGCCCTCCTCCGAAGTTCCTCCCCTGGTCACTTGTACGAGTTGCCGTGTCCCTCCAATACCGAGAGCACACTGGGACGCCTTTTGAATCCTCCTTCAGTTACTGGGCCTCGGACAAGCCAGTTCCGAGACTCGGGAACAGACAGATCCCTGCCCCAGACCATGAGGGCCTCTGGGGTTGGTCGGATTGACCATGCTGCGGGACGGCAAACGCTCCTGGGCCCGGGACCCCTCGCGGGGCTGCCCCGGACCAGAACCAGGAACCAAAAGCTACGGCCGAGCCCCGAACACGTGACTTCAGCACCTTAAGTACCCCTTCCCAGACTACGCAGCAGGGCCAGACGTGCCCACTGATTGGCTCCGGGAAATATTGGTACCTAAGACGTCCAACCAGGCCTGGTTCTCAGCCTGTCATGGGTGCCTCACTGCACCTATGACCAGGCGGAACCTTAGCCCAGCCCAGCCAGACTGATGCCGAAGTAAACCTGTACAATTAACCCCCAAAAATCTCCATTACAGTTCTGGGGAAAAAAACGAAATTTCCACTTATAGCGCACACTTGTTGAAGTGTGACCGCTACAATTACATGAATACTATAAAGTGCTAATAAACAAAGTGCATGAGAATTACCACCTAATGTTTCCAGTGGGTGACTAATATAAAGTGCAGTGTCCAAAAAGCATAATAAAGATGTTATTAAAAAGTGAAAAGTCCAAAAAAACTTTCATCAAATGGTTTCCAGTCAGTGGCGGAACTACCGCCATAGCGACCCATGCATTTGCTATGGGGCCCGCAGCCAAGTAGGGCCCCATCCTAGTTGACAAACTTTTACTTTTTCCCTGCCGCCGCCGCTGCCGCCGCTAGAGGTCCGCGGCCGGCGGAGATATTGTCTCCGCCGGCCGCCATTTTCCCGAAGACCAGATGAGTTAGACAGGGAGCCTGCTCAGTTGCTACAGTAGAAATAGAGCTGTGGCGCCGCCCACCCCCCGCCCCCGGTCTGTCTGTCATCTGTGACCTGCTGTTGAAAGGGGTGGGGAGTGGGCGGTGCCGCAGCTCAATTTCTATTGTAGCCGGCCGGCTCCGCCTCTATTTTGTTCTCCCCTGGGAGACACTGCTGTGCTGTTGGGATATAGAAGGGCTTCAATGGGGGGGGGGGGGGGGCACCTGAAATGTAAGGAGGCACTCCGCTGCCTGGGGGCACCTGAAATGTAAGGAGGCACTCCGCTGCCTGGGGACACCTGAGATGTAAGGAGGCACTCCGCTGCCTGGGGACACCTGAGATGTAAGGAGGCACTCCGCTGCCTGGGGACACCTGAGATGTAAGGAGGCACTCCGCTGGCTGGGGACCTGAGATGTAAGGAAGCCCTCCGCTGCCTGGGGACACCTGAGATGTAAGGAGGCACTCCGCTGCCTGGGGACACCTGAGATGTAAGGAGGCACTCCGCTGCCTGGGGACACCTGAGATGTAAGGAAGCACTCCGCTGCCTGGGGACACCTGAGATGTAAGGAGGCACTCCGCTGCCTGGGGACATCTGAGATGTAAGGAGGCACTCCGCTGCCTGGGGACACCTGAGATGTAAGGAGGCACTCCGCTGCCTGGGGACACCTGAGATGTAAGGAAGCACTCCGCTGGGGACACCTGAGATGTAAGGAGGCACTCCGCTGCCTGGGGACACCTGAGATGTAAGGAGGCACTCCTCTGGGGACACCTGAGATGTAAGGAGGCACTCCGCTGGCTGGGGACACCTGAGATGTAAGGAGGCACTCCGCTGGGGACACCTGAGATGTAAGGAGGCACTCCGCTGCCTGGGGACACCTGAGATGTAAGGAAGCACTCCGCTGGCTGGGGACACCTGAGATGTAAGGAAGCACTCCGCTGCCTGGGGACACCTGAGATGTAAGGAGGCACTCCGCTGGCTGGGGACCTGAGATGTAAGGAGGCACCCCGCTGGCTGGGGACCTGAGATGTAAGGAAGCACTCCGCTGCCTGGGGACACCTGAGATGTAAGGAGGCACTCCGCTGCCTGGGGACACCTGAGATGTAAGGAGGCACTCCGCTGCCTGGGGACACCTGAGATGTAAGGAAGCACTCCGCTGCCTGGGGACACCTGAGATGTAAGGAGGCACTCCGCTGCCTGGGGACATCTGAGATGTAAGGAGGCACTCCGCTGCCTGGGGACACCTGAGATGTAAGGAGGCACTCCGCTGCCTGGGGACACCTGAGATGTAAGGAAGCACTCCGCTGGGGACACCTGAGATGTAAGGAGGCACTCCGCTGCCTGGGGACACCTGAGATGTAAGGAGGCACTCCGCTGGGGACACCTGAGATGTAAGGAGGCACTCCGCTGCCTGGGGACACCTGAGATGTAAGGAGGCACTCCGCTGGCTGGGGACACCTGAGATGTAAGGAAGCACTCCGCTGCCTGGGGACACCTGAGATGTAAGGAGGCACTCCGCTGGCTGGGGACCTGAGATGTAAGGAGGCACTCCGCTGGCTGGGGACCTGAGATGTAAGGAAGCACTCCGCTGCCTGGGGACACCTGAGATGTAAGGAGGCACTCCGCTGCCTGGGGACACCTGAGATGTAAGGAGGCAATCCGCTGCCTGGGGACACCTGAGATGTAAGGAGGCACTCCGCTGCCTGGGGACACCTGAGATGTAAGGAAGCACACCGCTGGGGACACCTGAGATGTAAGGAGGCACTCCGCTGCCTGGGGACACCTGAGATGTAAGGAGGCACTCCGCTGGGGACACCTGAGATGTAAGGAGGCACTCCGCTGCCTGGGGACACCTGAGATGTAAGGAAGCACTCCGCTGGCTGGGGACACCTGAGATGTAAGGAAGCACTCCACTGCCTGGGGACACCTGAGATGTAAGGAGGCACTCCGCTGGCTGGGGACCTGAGATGTAAGGAGGCACTCCGCTGGCTGGGGACCTGAGATGTAAGGAAGCACTCCGCTGCCTGGGGATACCTGAGATGTAAGGAAGCACTCCGCTGCCTGGGGACACCTGAGATGTAAGGAGGCACTCCGCTGGCTGGGGACCTGAGATGTAAGGAGGCACTCCGCTGGCTGGGGACACCTGAGATGTAAGGAGGCACTCCGCTGCCTGGGGACACCTGAGATGTAAGGAAGCACTCCGCTGGCTGGGGACACCTGAGATGTAAGGAAGCACTCCACTGGCTGGGGACACCTGAGATGTAAGGAGGCACTCCGCTGGCTGGGGACCTGAGATGTAAGGAGGCACTCCGCTGGCTGGGGACACCTGAGATGTAAGGAAGCACTCCGCTGGCTGGCAGAACGCTCGAGCGCACCTGTGAAGGGACATCGTTTTCGGCACATGAGGAGGCTCTGGAGTCTGAACAAGAGGTAGGGATTGGGAGTCAGACTGTCATCTGTTTTGCACAGTTCAATTTTTTTTTTTTTTTGAGGGGGGGGGGAGCCCAAACAACATTTTGCTATGGGGCCCTGTGATTTCTAGTTACGCCCCTGTTTCCAGTGGTGCATATGATCTCATAGATCTGACAATCAAGTGACTCAAAGTCTTCCTCCACCAACACCAATCACACAGCCTACTCACCAGATTTACACGACCCCTATTACAGGAGTCATATACAGCAGATGGGTACAAGGTTACTCCCGATGCTTGTCTCAGTAGCTCAGCAGTGAAGCCTCCAACATCAAATCGGGTCAACAGTCACCGGATCTCCAGACATCAATAAGAGAATGTAAAGAAGGAACACACTCACACGGTGAAGTACGTATATCTTTTATTCAAAATAGCTCTAAAAAATCCACTTGAACAAGTGTACATAAAATACAAAAGAAGATGAAGCAGGGACGCAGATCTGCGCTCCACTATGGGCGGAAGTGACGTCACGCAACTAACAACAAGTGTAAAATGTGCATAAAAATACGACAGAAAAACTGTACCCCGCTGATGTGAACCTTTATCTTTTTTTTTTTTATTTTCTCTTTTTTTTTATTTTAATTTCTATTGTTCCTTACTGTGTTCCTTTCAAGAATGTGTTATCCTAGGATGCCATCTAGTGTTTATTCTGTGAGCATGCACTACTTATGGAATGTAGGCCTTCTAAATCCTTAAAAGACAGTAGGGAACAGATTAAAGTGCTGTTCTTTAGAGCATTGACCAACATCTTCCCTCTATGGGCTCATCCACAATTTGGCATTCCCATGCGTTGTGTTAATGCATGTTGTGTCACATGTTATTGTGCGTTGCGTTAGGGCAACTCAACACACAAGAACCTTACAAGAAGTACATGCAGCATATTTTCTGATGATTCTGATGTAACAACACACAGTAGTTACCTTACACTGTGGTGCACTGCAACTTATGTGCTTTAAAGCAGTATTGGGGTGTAATTTATAAGCATGTTAAAATGTGATTAAGTCCCTACTTGTAACAGCATAGTGAGTGGTGTAATGGAATTGAGTTTCAAATCTCCAAGACATGGAGTTACTAAGCTTAATAGAAAACCTGTGTCCTATGATTTCATTCTTTCACAATTAGTGACTAGCAGAGGTAAGATGCTGCTTATCACCCGGCAGGATATTTTTTTCAAGAAATACTGTCACTTTGCCTTGAATTTTGCTTCAGAGGAGCCTGAGGTTGCTTCCAAGATCAGCACAGGTGTTGGTTGGTGTTCTTGGCATCACAAGCACTTCCAAACCATGTTATCCTATTGATGCTGTAAATGGGTATTATCAGTAGCATCTCCCCCCCCCCCCCCCCCCCCCCCCCCCCCCCGTGTCTGTGACGTTGCAGAAAGCAAAGATGCATTTTTGGGAAATGCTAATTTGTCAGGCGGTTTTCTATGTTTATCACAAATTTTGTATATGTGAGTGTGGTGATTGTTTTAAAATTAAATACAATTTTGCATTTGCTGCATTATACTGGCATGCTTTTGTCTTTTAGCTGTAGATTGTCCCATTTCTATTGGAAAAGCAGCAAAGCATATGTAGCTCTCTTTTGAAGGAATTAAGAGAAATTGCCCTCCCCAAATATTGTGCTAAACCTGTAGGTAAATAGAGAGAATCAGAACCTTTGCTAAGTGAAAGAGTGGATTTGATAATAAAGTTGACAGTGCCTTCACCCAGGACAGGGCCTTTAAACAGAGGGGAATCCTTGGAAAACCAAACCAGTCAGCAACAACACATTGGACCAGATCGCATAAGAAACTACACTCGGAAATCTTCAAAACCACATTATCAAACAAAATAGCAAGGCTAAATCTAAACCACTCAACAGAACAAACACTCAGCTCCTTAAACAAGGCATTACTACAAACAGCAAACGCAGTCGCTCCGAAACGTTGAGCACCCATCCGCAAGAAAAATTCTGGATGGTTTAATGGCACTCTTACTCTACTGAAACAGGAACACAGAAGAGCTGAAAGAGCCTGGAGAAGAAATACTACAAAGGAAAATCACACAAACTACAAAATACTCACCAAGAAATATCATAAAGCAATTTTCAAAGCAAAAAAAGAACATTTCTCAAACACCCTCTCAAAAGCCTTAAACCGGCCATGTGAACTTTTCAATCTAGTCGCCCAGACTATAAACCCCACCTGCCTTGAGCCCCAGGCAAACGAAACTAAAGAGTACTGCAACGAGTTATCGGATTTTTTTATCAACAAAATCAACAACATTCAGAAAATAATTCAACAAAAAAAAAACAACAACTAATCTTACTCAACCGAAACCAGGTAAGGAATTTTACTCGCACATCACACAATCACCACATTTCTTGCTTACCCCGATCACCACTGATGACACCAAAAACATCATCAAGAGCCTCCGAGACAGTACATCACCAAATTACATTATTCCCACAAAACTCTTGAAAGAATGTTCCGACATCTTGGCCCCTGCTATTACACACCTAGTAAATCAGTCGTTCGAAGAAGGGTTGGTTCCAATTGCCCTCAAGCAAGGCATCATCAAACCGCTCCTAAAGAAACCCAACCTCGACCTCAAAGATCCTAACAATCGCAGACCGGTAACAAGCCTGAACACCATCTCCAAGATTATGGAGAAAGCAGTAGTACAACAGCTACAACTCCACCTGGACACACACAAACTCTTGGACCCACTGCAATCAGGCTTCCGCCCAGGCCATGGCACAGAAACTGGACTGGAAACATTACTCTTATGCCGCGTACACACGATTGGACATTGATCGGACATTCCGACAAAAAAATCCATGGATTTTTTCTGAGGGATTTTGGCTCAAACTTGTCTTGCATACACACGGTCGCACAAATCTTATCGACAAACCGAGAAAAATGAAGTTCAATAGCCAGTGCGGCTCTTCTGCTTGATTCCGACTCTTCCGAGCATGTGTGCAACTTTGTGCGTCGGAATTATGTACACACGATCGGAATTTACAAGAACGTATTTTGTTGTCGGAAAATTTGAGATCCAGATCTCAAATTTTGTGTGATGGAAATTTCCGATGGAAAATGTCCGATGGAGCCTACACACGGTCGGAATTTCCGACAACAAACTCCCATCGAACATTTTCTGTTGGAAAATCCGACCGTGTATACGAGGCATTACACACTGCACATAATGGACAGGATAGTTTGTGATCAGTATAACACCAACATTTTTTTCAGTGTATTGAGAGCATTGTAGACACATTTTTGGTTTATTTTACACAAAGGGATGTGATTTACTCTTTCACAATTGCTGCTAATAATGATTCTTAGCTGTGGAACCTGCATTTTTAATACTGAAATATTATAAAAAAAACTGAAAATTGTATACTCACCTTTCCGTAATTTTCCTTTCCTGACGCACCCCATGGCAGCACACACATTGGGTTGTGACTCCGCCTCCACAACCTGATAGGACTGGTTAGCTATAAGATTCGAAGAGGAGTCCCCCGCTGCATTCTCAGTAACTATTACCTTAGAGGGGTGGGTTCTGTGTGCTGCCATGGGGTGCGTCATGAAAGGAAAATTACGGAAAGGTGTGTATACAATTTTCCTTTTTCCTGACGCACCATGGCAGCACACACATTGGGAAATAACTCGCTACATGGGTGGGTGCTTGCAAAAAGATTTATTAACTTAAGTACAAGGTATGGATGTGTTCATTTGGATGATTGACTTTCCGAACTCGGCTGTGGTTAACTGAGCCGGGTCTATTCGGTAGTGAGGCATGAAGGTGGCCTTTGAGGTCCAGGTTGCTGCCCTGCAAATAGTCTCTGGAGAAACTTTACAGTATGCTGCCCAGGAGGTCGCTACTGCTCTAGTCGAGTGGGCTTTCAATCCTTCTGGTATCGGGAGAACTTGAACGTAGTATGCTTTTTTTATGATTTTAACCAGACAGGATGCTATCGTTCTTGAGGATGCTGCCTGGCCTTTTTTTGTGCCCTGCGGTATGACCAGGAGGCGTTCCGTTTTCCTAAATGTGCAGGTAATCTCCAGGTAGGCAGAGATGGCTGACTTGACGTCTAAGGGGTGAGGGTTTCCCTCGCTGCTAAGCAGTACTGGAAGATTGATTTCCGATCTAAAGTGGAAGGTAGTTGCCACCTTGGGTACAAACTGATCTGAGGACGACTCTGTCTGGGTAAAGAACTAGGTGTGGTTCTTTAATTAGCAGTGCCTGCAATTCCGAGACCCTCTTGGCCGACGTTATTGCCAGTAAAAACTATAATTTTAGAGTTAAGTCCCACAGGGATACTGAATTCAAAGGGAAGAAAGGTTCTTTTGAGAGTGCTTCCAATACGATCGATAGATCCCAGGTCGGGAAGATTGGTTTCCTGGGAGGCTTGATCTTTAGACATGCTTTCTGAAATTGGATTACTAGGGAGTTTGAAGCCAATTTGACTCCTGTCATTGCGGACAGGGCAGAAACTTGGACCTTTAAGGTGCTAGAGCTTAGCCCCTTCTCAAGGCCTAGTTGCAGGAATTCTAGGACCTGAGACACTGAAGGGGATGTTGGGTCCCAGGACTGTTGGTGAGAAAAGGTGGAGAATTTTTCCCAGATTTTGCTGTATACGTTGTTGGTTGATCTCTTCCTGGCTTGCTGTAGTGTGGATACTATTCTAAGCGAGCACCCCTGATCCAACAACCTCTCCCTTTCAACCTCCAAGCCGTTAGATGAAGGCGTTCTGGGGATGGATGTAAGAATTGTCCCTGCTAGAGTAGGTCCGGGTACAGTGGAAGCGGAAGTGGCTCTTCGGTGTTGAGTTGTAGGATAGTCGCAAACCAAGGCCTCCTCGGCCAGAATGGCAATACTGCCACTACCGTGGACGTCAAGCTCCTCAATCTGGCCAGGAATCGGGCTATTAGGGGGACCGGAGGAAATATGTACCCTAGCTGGAATTCCCAAGGGTGATGCAGACAGACGATCCCTGTTGCTGTTGGGTATGCTGTTCTTGCTAGAAAGCGGGGACATTTGCTGTTCTCTGGCGTTGCTGCTAGGTCTATGTCTGGCGTTCCCCATCTGCGTGTAAGCAGAGCAAAGGCCTGGTGACTCAGGGACCATTCGTTGTTTGACACAAACACACAACTCAGGTCGTCCGCGAGTTGGTTGTGTGCCGCTGGGACGTATATTGCCTTTAGATCCGCCAGATGGACCTGTGCCGGAGCACTGAGGGAATGGACGTGCTGACGTAGCGTCTAGCACGGAGGGAGGAGTTGGAGCCCGCAGGCCGATGACAGCAGCGCGAAGATGGGGAGAGACCGCTACAGCGTGTGAGAGACGCCGCAGATATCCCTGCTAATCCCCGGGACAAACAGACCTGGATGCCGCGGATCTTCTGCGGTATAGTAAACAGGACGGCAGATGACCCGGATAGGGTCCCCAGCGTCTGCAGCATCCCCCCCCCTCGGATGATCGAATACCCCCCTCTCTCCTCAACCCACCACCTACTACGGAAGGAAGAAACTTAGAGGCTCCGGAGAGAGCAGAGTCAGCAGAACAGAAGGGGAGGTTATACGTGAGTATAAAATCTTCAATATGCCAACTTTGGAACTACATCCCCCTGGAAGGTAAGCTCACTGCAATAAAAGCTTTGCCGGATGCCTGCACTGAAGATGCTAAACTGTAAAGCGAATTGTATTTCCAAGCCTATAATCTATCATACTATTACTGGAAGCCTGTATTGATGTGTACCAGCTAAACACCAAAGATAAATGTATGCCACTGTCAGATGTGGGATTAAGGTAGAGCTGGCACCCTAGAGACAACTACCGCTGAGAGGGACTACCCCAGGACGGGATATAAGTAGGAGGGCCAGGTTACGGCAGCTGCCCCGCGGAAAGTGTAATAACTAGCATCACTCAGCTGACATCTCTCACTTTTAAAAATATTAAAGAGACAGGAGGGAACAGAACGAAGAGAGGAGAAGCTGTATAGTCTCCAGCTGCCGTGAGTCTTTTAATGTCCCCTGGGGGGTTCGGAAGGGAGCCCTACACAATAACTTTGCTTAGAAGAGAACAGCGGACTGCAGGGTCACAACGCGGTAAGGGAAATACACGAGAAACACCCAGTGCACGGACACATAGGACTTCCTGAAACAGCCCCCAGGAGTAAGAAAGCCTTATTCACACCAAGGCCTGTGTGGGGTACGGACTATTCATTACGGGACATACAATAGAGGAAAGATAAGTGTCAGGTCATAGACCTCACGAATCCCACAGGGGACAACATCCCACGTTACACCCCCCACGTTATACGGGAGTAAAGGGCTATAAACTCTTGGGTAAATTGAAATGAGGCTGATACAACAAACAGCGAACCGGATTTCCTCTGTGTATAAGGAGTCCATTAGATCAATTTCCATTCCGCCTTATGGCCTCACTGACACTACATATATTAAAAGCTGCATTTAGGACTGTAAGTATGACCCCGATTGGTGCCTGTGAAGTTCTATTTTTCTCTCTCTGAAAGCTACATTTTTGAATGAAAGCAGGACTCTGATTGGAGCCTAGGAAGAGTGATTATCACACTTTAAGAAAAGCATTTCCGGAATGAAAATGAGACTCTGAGTGGTGTCTATGAGGATATACTACTATATACCAAACGTTTTATTGTGGAATGCTTCTCTTAAATATGAAATTATGGATAAACTATAAAATCACATGTTTTTAGGTTGCCCATATCATTAAGACCAGGGACCCCCTGTAATATAGTAAAGACCTGCTGATCTCACTAGCAGAGCCATTCGGTAGGACATTGAAAAGGCGTAAACTGTGTATCGCGGAAGTAATCTGAAGCGAACTGGTAGGAGGGACGAACAAACCCCTCCACATAGATACAACAGACCGAGCCAGTGCGTAAGTGTTTTGTGTCTCATTTAAAGATCCCACAAGCAGAAAAGGTCCCCTCCTTCACAAACTTGACTACATACACTAAAGGGACACTCAGAAGGAAGCCCCGGGCCCCAAAGCCCAGAGGGACACAAGTAATAAACAATACCCCCAAAGAAGCACGGACAGATCAAATAGATCCCAAAGGGGCAAATTGGTCTTAACCACCAATAGAAACTAACGCTGGGACGGGGAGATACAGAGAGGGGCTTAGCTCAGGAACTTCAGAAGGCCCCGGGACAGATCGAGAACCCAAAAAACCCTAAACTACCAAGGGGTCAAGGACAGTCTCAAAATAAGGACCCCATTAAAAGACAGCAGGTGGAAAAGGGCCCAGGAGGCCTAGGCCTACAACAAGACTGGGGAAGAGAATCAGACCCACTAAGAAGGCCAACATGAGCAAAGACCCAACCAAACAACCTAAGAAAACAACCACAAAAGGCAGCAAAGGGGAGACAAGCACAATTAAACATTATTTAAGACAGGGCGCAAGCCCAAAAACATCGGGAAAAGAAACCCGGGCCGGAACCTCCCCGGAGAGTAGGGGCGGGGCAGAAGGAGAAATCAACGACTCCAGGGGGGACCGCTCAATGGAAACCGAGATTGAGCTTAGTAGGGGGGAGGATCAACAAGCAGGAACCCACATTCCCAATAAGCTAGAAATGGAGGCGATGCTACTACGCCTGGAAAACGTGATCAAACTGGAAATTAATGCTCTACGGGAGGATATGGGCCTCCTGCTGTCCAGGGTTGAAGTGGTGGAAGGGAGAGCGGACTCTATAGATCTGGAAATTGCGAAGCTGAAAACGCAATTAAAAGGCGCCTATCTCACTCAGAGAGACACCCTCTACAAGATAGAGGACCAAGAAAATAGGGATAGGAGGCAAAACTTGAGGCTGCGCTCCGTCCCGGAACAAAGAGGGGAAGACCTAGAAAGAAAACTATGGGAAATCTTGGGCCCCACAAGTGGCAAGGAACCAGACCACTTCCCCCACATAGAAAGGATACACCGAGTAGGAAGATCCGAAAGGGGGGGGAGCTGAGCGGACCAGGGACATAATTGTCAGATTTAGCCACTTTAAAGAAAAAGAGGACCTGTGGGCCAAAATAAAAAACAAGTCTCCTATATTGTATAAGGACGTTGAGATTCAAGTATACGCTGACCTATCGGCCCGAACCCTCGAAAGACGGAGACGTCAGAAACCCCTGCTGGAAATATTGAAAAGGGAAAATATAAGATACAACTGGGGCTTCCCTTCATGCTTAATAGGGTCAAAAGAGGGGTGTACGGCCAGGCTGAGGTACCCGGAAGAAGTACAGGGATTTTGTTCAAAACTCGGGATTTCAGTCCCGAACCTACAGGGCTGGATTGAAATGGAGGGACTGGAGGACTTGAGGGGGGGGGGTAGAGGGGAGGGAGGAGGGGCGAATGCCCACGCATAGCTGCAAAAGAATTCTGTCCAATTCGGTACTGCCACCCCCCCCTTTTGCGCCCCGAGTACGGGCCGCGGAGGGGGGAGGGGAGGGCTAAACAGACTCCACCTCACCAGGAATCCGGAGTCTAAGGGAAGCCACAAAAGATGGCCCCCAATGACCCGGGACCCTAGTCGGGGTAAGAGAGGGGGGAGGGGGGGCGGGTGAAAGGGGGGGGGGGGGGGGGGGAGAGAGGGAGGGGAGGAGGAAGGGAGGGGGAGGGGGATGGGGGGAAGGGGGAGGGAAACCACGTCCGCTGTGGGGCTGTTATTACCATCAATACTTCAGAGGAAAAAAAAAAAAAAAAGAAAACGAAAACCCAAAAAATAAATGAAGGACATAGAAATCAAATTTTTATCATATAATGTGAAAGGCTTAAACTCTCCCGGCAAGCGCTCTAAAATATTGGAGGAAGCAGAGAGATATGGCGCAGGTATAGTGTTCTTGCAAGAGACTCACCTGGCACATTCCTCAAATATTAGACTTTTTTCTCCAGCTCTCCCAAACTGGTTTTATGGAGATACTATCTCGAGCAGGGCAAGAGGAGTGGCTATTGGGATTGCGAGGCACATTGACTTCACGGTGGAGGAGAGAATGACGGACCCCGAGGGGAGGTACCTGTTTCTTAGGGGTTCCCTCCTAGGGGTAGAACTTACACTGGCCAATGTTTATGCCCACAACGCCAAACCTATCTTATTCCTCGAAGCAATTCTGCGTAAGCTAAGGGCCTTCAGGAAAGGATATTTGATCCTGATGGGGGACCTCAATTTCGTGATGGACCCCGCGAAGGATAGTACGTCTGGTGGCACGGGGAGGGGCAATATACAACTGAAGCGGATTAAAAAAAAACTATCGGAGGACCAACTGTTGGATGTGTGGAGGATCCAGCACCCGCAGCTGAGAGACTACTCGTTCTTCTCCCCTGTCCACCAGACGTATTCTCGCCTGGACTATATATTATTAGACCATGGCATACTGGAAAGGGTCAAAGAAACCGAAATTGGAATAACTTCCCTGTCGGACCACGCGCCGGTATCCATGAGGCTAAGGTTCCCCGAACACAAACAACCCTCTAGCGGATGGAAACTTAATCCAGAATTGTTACATGACAAAGAAATTAGGGATTATATCAAAAAGGAGCTAGAATGGTTCTTTCAAATCAACGACAACGGAGAGGTCTCAGAGGCACAACTGTGGGACGCTCATAAAGCGTTCATTAGGGGGCTCCTGATAGCCAAAGCCTCATGGAAAAAAAAGGAGAGGGTGGGAAAAACGCAGGCTCTAATGGCCGAGATTAAAACCCTGGAGCAAAAGCACAAATCTGGGGGGGCACTTAGCCAGAGCATATACATAGAGCTTACAGATAAGAGAGAGGAATTGAAAGATTTGGCTGAACAGGAAGTTAGACAGAAGTTCAATAAATTGGCCAGGGAACAATATATATGGGGCAACAAGCCAGGGAAATATTTAGCAAGGAAATTACAAAAAAAGAAAACCAGAAATTTTATTGAAAAAATTCAAACAAGAAACGGGGAGATGAAGTTCACCTCTAGTGAAATAGCCTCTACATTTAGAGACTACTACAAAGAACTTTACGAGGTGAAAACCAAGGGAAACAACGACAGCATTGGAAATAACCAGAAAACATCAGAGTTCCTAGAGAGGGCAGGGCTAATGGCTCTAGGGGGGGAGGAGAGAGATGAGCTTGAGAGGCCAATAACTGAGGAGGAGATCTTAGCAGCCATCAACAACTCTCCAATAGGGAAGAGCCCGGGCCCGGATGGCTTCACGGCCTCATATTATAAAACGTACAAAGAGATTCTTATACCGAGACTGCTGCGATATATGAATGGACTAGGGATAGACTATGATATGAGCGAAGAGGCCCTAAAAGCTACGATCACTCTCTTGAGGAAGGATGGGAAGGATGGATCGGTGTGCTCGAACTACAGACCCATCTCCTTATTAAATTTCGACACAAAATTATACGCAAAGATACTGGCGGATCGAATAAAGGGGCACTTGGGCACACTGATCCATCCGGACCAGGTCGGGTTTGTCCCGGGCAGAGAGGGGAGGGACAATGGGATTCGGACATTGCTAGCCATACAGAGGATGGGAGATTCGAGAACCCCCAGTCTACTTCTCTCGATAGACGCTGAAAAAGCGTTCGACAGAGTAGACTGGGGGTTCATGTTCAACACTCTACAGAAGATGGGTTTTGGACCCAGAATTATTCAAAAAATTAAAACTCTATATAATCACCCGAAAACTAACATCAAGGCCAATGGAGCGACCTCCGCGGAGTTCGAACTGTTTAATGGCACCAGGCAGGGCTGTCCACTCTCCCCTCTCCTTTTTATTCTATCTTTGGAACCGCTGTTAGCTACAATTCGCGGAAACCCAGAGGTGGAAGGCTGTAAAGTCGGCAGTGAAGAGCACAAACTTGCGGCCTTCGCGGACGACGTCCTCTTTTACATAAGCTCACCCCAGAAGTCTGTCCCTATATTGCTTAAGACCTTAGGGGAGTATGGGGAACTAACAAACTTTAGAATCAATGCCTCAAAAACATTTATCCTTAATATTAATCTCAATAAAATAGAGAAACAGAACCTACAGAAAACAGTTAGTTTCGTCTGGAAAAAAAGGATAAAATACTTAGGAATAGAACTGGCCAATAACCCGAGGAAATTATACAAAATAAATTATATCCCACTCCTAGAAGACATAAAAAAAAAATGCCAAGAGCTGAAGGGAAAAATCCTATCCTGGATAGGCAGGATTAATTCGGTAAAAATGATGATCTTACCAGTCATCACATATAAATTCCAGATGCTCCCCCTCCCTCTCCCAAAACAGTACCTCGGTAAACTAAGAGCTATTATAATGAATTTCATATGGAATTACAAAAAACATAGAATCTCCCTCCAAGTTCTAAAACAAGACAAAAGTCAGGGCGGTCTTGCGGTCCCAGACATAGAAAGTTACTACCATGCTATAGCACTATTGAGAATCGCAGAATGGGGTAAAACAGGTAACACTAAAAGATGGGTTAGTTTGGAGGAAGCACTGAGTGAAGCTAGGCTGGGGAAGATTGTGTGGAACCCTCCGAAAAGCCGGACACTGGGAGAAAAAACACACATAATCACTATCACGACTTTGAAAATTTGGGACAAAATATATAAAATATTCAACAAAAATTATAACTCGCCACTTATAGCACTTAAAGAAAATCCTTTTTTCCCGCCAGGGTTAAAGGAAATAGGAGGTGATTGGATTAGAAAGGATTGCACGAGACTAGGGGAAGTTATTAGTAAGGGGAAGGTTATGACATTGCACGAGTTACAGAATAATGAGGCTTTCTCCATGGATGGATGGCGGCATCGCCAGCTAACCCACTTTGTGGGCTCTCTCCCTAGCCCATTAAGGGAGGCTAGGGATCTAACAAAATTAGAGAAAATCTTTACGGCAGAATGTTCAAAAAAAAGAATATCCAGAATATATAAACTGTTATTAGAAAGAGATAGACCGGAGATGCCGCCATACCTTACCAAATGGGAAAGCGAACTAGGAACACAACTAGAAATAGGCACAAGTAAGAAAATTTTAAAATTAGCACATGGGTCAGCGGTAGATGCGAGAACTGCAGAAACAAACTTTAAGTGCATGGCTAGGTGGTATAGAACCCCGGACAGGGTCAGCAACTTCCAGGCGGATACATCTGCGAACTGTTGGAGGGGGTGTGATCAAAGGGGCACGATGGGTCATTTATGGTGGGGGTGCCCTAAAATCAAAAAATTTTGGGAGACTATCCTAAAATACATAAAAGAAATAACAACGATCGAGGTAAAAAATGACCCTTGGGTGGTACTTATGCATGCCACATCCAAGGAAATTAAACAATATAAAGGCTCATTGATTCCCCATCTGCTCAACGCGGCTAAAAGGGTAATTCCAAGGAGGTGGAAGGACAAGGAAAGCCCACCCTTATGGGAATGGGTTGACGCAGTGGAATCCACTTACATGATGGAATGTGTGTTGTACACCGGGGAGGAGGACAGAGAGGTAACGAGGGCTAGATGGGAGAGTTGGAGAAAATTCAAGAGGTCTTGGAGCTACAGGGAGGCTCTGCGAGAGCAGCCGTGACAACCGATGATCCCCGAGGGGTGAAGCCGAAAAGAGATCTAGCCGCGGAAAGGCAGACCCGAAGGGCAGGAGAAGACACTGGGGAGAAAGGGCCACCTTACAACAACAAAACAGCGGACGGGGATGGGGAGGGTGGGGGCACGGGGGGGATAGGGGGGAGGGGGGGGAAATAAAATAAAAACCCCCAGGGGGGTTAACTGGAAGAGTGATGGAACGGGACTTAGGATAAAGGAAGCGGAGGGGGAGTGGAGGCTGGGTGGGATCTCAGATGTATATATGTATTTTTTGGGCTTTGTAAACTTCATGGATGCCCGACTCAGGACCCCTATCCCCCCCAACTCCAGGGGGGAAAAAAAAAAAAAAATAATAAAAAAAAAAAAAAAAAAAAAGGGGGAGAATGAAACAATCCACTAATGATGCTAAGACAATTAGAGGGATGGAGATGCGGGCATAGCTGACACTCACCCACGAATATTCTTTCTGAAGTGGTAAAAAAAAAAAGATGGACCTGTGCCCATTCGAGTATGGGTCAAACCTCCTGCATGAGCGTGTTGCTTCGGGTGCCTCCCTGTCTGTGGACGTAGTTCACTGCTACCGTATTGTCCATTCGCAGAAGGACGCTTTTCCCTGTGAGGAGATGTGCAAAGGTTCGAAGGGCTTGCCAGGCGGCCCTGAGCTCTAGGACGTTCGAGACTGTGCCCTGCGGTCGGAAGGTCCAGCGGCCTTGCGCCCCCTGGTGTTGATAGTGTGCTTCCCACCCATGAAGGCTGGCATCCGTTGTTACTATTTCTGGTAGTGGGGGTACAATAGGACGGCAACGTGTCAAGTTGGTGGCTTGGATCCACCACAGTGCAGAATTCTTCACTGCTTGCGTGATCACTATTCGTTGATTCATCGAATGTCCATTCCATTGTTTCAGGAACGAATTCTGGAAAGTCCTCGAATTCCACTGGGCCCATTGGATCATTAGGAAAGTGGAGGACATCGATCCCAGAATGCTCAGGCACGATCTCGCGGAAAAGTGATCCGCCACCAGGAGCCTCCCTACTTTGTTGATGAGCGGGTGTAGTTTCTCTTGGGGAAGACCCACTGTGTTGGAACTGGTATCTAGTTCTGCTCCTAAAATCATCCTTTGTGTTGGTACCAAGCTGCTCTTCTTCCAGTTTATTAGCCAACCGAACTGCTGGAGGGTGGAGATTAGCACAGCTCGATGTTGCAGGAGTGTTTCCTGACTGTCGGCTAGGAGGATGATGTCGTCTAAGTAGTGTAGGGATCTCAGCCCCTTCTCCCTCCGGTGTGCTATGACTAGAAGTAATACCTTTGTGAAGGTTCTGGGTGCCGTTGAAATCCCGAACGGGAGACTTTGAAATTGAAAATGTTGTTGGCCGTTAGTGAGGCGCAGGTATTTTTGGAAGGTTTTGTGTACTGGTATGTGTAAATAGGCGTCGGACAAATCGACTGAGAGCATCCAGTCTCCTATCCCCATTGCGAGTAGTATGGACTGAAGACTCTCCATCTTGAAGGATTCGACCTGTATTGATCGATTGAGACGCTTTAGGTCTAACACTGGTCTCAAGTCGCCCGTCTTTTTTGTGACTAGAAAAAGAGGAGAGTAGAAACCTACACCCCTCTGTTCCCCTGGAACTTCTATGATTGCTTGCTTTTGTAGCAGCTCCGTGATGTACTTGACTAGAAGTTCGCGTTTCTGGATTGAAGATGGAAGTCTGGTGAATCTGTAGTAATTTCGGGGAGGGGTGTGTTTGAACCTCCACCTGTGGCCCTCTTGAATGGTAGTAATCATCCAATGGTCTTGAATACGGTCAATCCATACTTGAGCGAATAACCTCAGCCTCGCCCCTACTATTGCGGGGGGCGAGCGTGGCATCAAAAGGACTTCGGTTGGTCCCCGGGAGTCGTGCCCTTAGCCTTCTGTATCCTGACAAAAGATGGCTGTGTGCTCCTCCAATTCCGCTTGAACTCCTTGCCTGGTTTATATGATCTTGCGTCCCGGTACCTTTCAGGTAAATGGCGTCTGAAAGGGGGATTCTTCTGCTTGGGCCTCCTATCCGACGGGATAAGGCCCGATTTTTCTCCTGTGACTTTAGATATTGCGGCGTCCAGTTTGGGGCCGAACAGGTTGACGCCATCGCAGGGAATCCTACACCAGCTGGACTTAGAGGTCGTGTCTGCCACCCAAGGCTTTAGCCACAGTGCCCTTCGAGCGGTCACGGAGGCCAACATTGCCCTCGCTGAGGACCTAATCACGTCCACCGCTGCTTCTGCAACAAATTCCCCCGCCAAGTTGAGTTCTTGCAGGGCGGATAAAAATTTTTCCTGATCTGCCGCTTCCGTCAGTAACTTCTCTGTATTTGTAGTCCAGCAGGAAATGGCTCTACCTACTGCTGCCAAAGTGATCGCTGGCCTGCAAGCTCCTCCCGCCGCTGAATAGGCCTTTTTCAGGTCGAGATCTATCTTGCGGTCCATCACATCCTTAAATGTCACCGCGTCCTCTATTGGCAGGGTTACGTGGCGTGCTAACCGAATGAGTGAAGAGTCTACCACCGGAGCCCGGATGAGGGGATTAACCGTCTTCGTCTTCCTCTGGGGAATCCTCCTGGTCTTGCTGGGAATAGGAGGTAGAGGCTGAATTAAAAGGTACAGCCGGATCGTAGGCTGCCACCTGCAAGATCGACTCCTTCACCGATTCCCTAATTATATTAGATGCCTCTCTTGCATCGGATTCTTTGTCACGGGTTGCCTCTTCTAAGCAGGCTTGGCACGCCAATTTGCCTGGTAGGGCTTGTGCTCCACAAACCCAGCATGTATTAGGCGCAGGACGTGTATGTCCTCCATCGCGACGTGGGTGGGCGGAAGATGAGCTTCTGTGGTGGTGAGAAGATCTTGAACGGCTCCTGTGGGAGCGGGAATGCCTTGAGGGGGAGCGCTCTTTTCTTTTAGAGGGTGATGACCCCGATGACCTGCCAGAACTGCCAGAGAAAAAAAGGCGTTAGTGGCAATGCTGTCTTTTCTCCTCTTCTTACTTACCCAGCCAGGTGCCCCCTTACCTTGTAGTTCGCGGCTGGTCTGCTGGAGCAGCGGCCTCCATAGGAGAAGTAAAGTGTACCAGAGACTAGGGCAGTGAAGTTTAGCAGGGCAGTGCTTTAGCAGCGAAAAAACCAGGATGGAGAGTGTTGTTGCAAGCCTGTCATCTGAAAAAAGGCACAGATCGCCTTTTAAATTTGCCGCCGTCGCGGGGGTGATGACGTCACGGCCGCGCATGCGCCCTAGCATTCCTGCGCCATTTTGGGACCTGGCAAACATAGGAATAGAGCCTATGTCACTTCCTGAGCGCTGTGAGAGCACTATGCGTTCGCTATGATGGAGGAGGCAGTCCGGCTGAGGTACTACAAGGCCCAGCGCGGCCAAAAAAGGGGGAGAATGAGGCGCAAGATGTGCAGGTAACAATAGCCATCGAATTGTGTAAAAGGAGAAAAGAAGAGAGAGAGATTAAAAAACGGGATGACCGCTGCATACCATATAAAACCTATTTAAGGCTTGTCAGGCATTTTCCAGGTTCTTTTTAGCCCCTGAGACCACCAGAGTGGGGCTTCCCTTTGTTTTAGCTCGTTTAGAGACTGTACAGATAGGGCTTCCAGCTAGGAGAGGCTGAACCTAGTGGGGCGAAGCGGTAAGGGGGGTTCCATGATTCTAACCGATCTTTCTGATCAAAAAACGATCGTCCATTCAGGTGAGGAAAAAAAGGAGAATGCAGCGGGGGACTCCTCTTCGAATCTTATAGCTAACCAGTCCTATCAGGTTGTGGAGGCGGAGTCACAACCCAATGTGTGTGCTGCCATGGTGCGTCAGGAAAATATTTTTTTGGTTTCCTAGAAAGTATATATATGTGTTCTTCTCTTACACTTAAAGCCACGTATAGAGACTATGGTCTAGCAAGATCTCTGGCTTTCCACATGTCACCAGATTTGTCTTGCAAAACAAGTTTCCTCTGTAAAATGCAAACTGGTTTTTCAAGTGATAATGAGATGTGTGGGGGCAATTTGTATTCTCTTCATAGCTCTGCAGGTTGTATAAGACAGCAGCATCTAACTTATATTTTAAATGAGAAATATAAACATCTTTTATTAACGATTTCCACTCATTTTAACTAACAAACATAAAAAAAATGTAATAGTACATTTATAAAAATGTATAATAAAAAGGTAAATTACCAGAGTAGTAGTGCAGTATTTTGGCCACTAGGTGTCACACACGTACTCATTTAAAAATATGCAAATACAAAAACCCAGAACAAGATAAAACTTACCTCTTGTCATTACAATACCGTATCGCAGCCTTCGATCAACAAACCAAAACCGCCTTCTCATCCCCAAAGCCCGCTACAAATCTAAGGGAGAGCGAAGATTCGCAGTCCAAGGACCTCGGCTATGGAATGCTCTACCCACCAACATCCGCTTGGAAGAAAACCATCGGGCCTTCAGAAAAAAACTCATGACCCACCTCTTCTAATAAGCAAGACAACAAAGGACAGACCAAGCACCTTGAGGCGATTCAGTTTGCATTTGCAGCGCTATACAAATCATTCATTCATTCCTGGGAAATAATCAGAAATATAAACAAAGCAATTGACAGCATAAGAACTACTGCAACCAGCATATAACATCGACCATAGGCATATAATTGCACACCCCTTGCATACTATTATATTACCAGTGGCACAATTTACCATGCAAAGAAAAATTATATTTTGATTTGCCCTTGATTTGTGAGTCCTGCTGACCAGATTGTTCCCCCGCAGGTGTATTTAAAAGACTGGAAACATTACTCTTATGCCGCGTACACACGATTGGACATTGATCGGACATTCCGACAACAAAATCCATGGATTTTTTCTGAGGGATTTTGACTCAAACTTGTCTTGCATACACACGGTCGCACAAATCTTGTCGACAAACCGAGAAAAATGAAGTTCAATAGCCAGTGCGGCTCTTCTGCTTGATTCCGACTCTTCCGAGCATGTGTGCAACTTTGTGCGTCGGAATTATGTACACACGATCGGAATTTACAAGAACGTATTTTGTTGTCGGAAAATTTGAGATCCAGATCTCAAATTTTGTGTGATGGAAATTTCCGATGGAAAATGTCTGATGGAGCCTACACACGGTCGGAATTTCCGACAACAAACTCCCATCGAACATTTTCTGTTGGAAAATCCGACCGTGTATACGAGGCATTACACACTGCACATAATGGTCAGGATAGTTTGTGATCAGTATAACACCAAAAAATTTTTCAGTGTATTGAGAGCATTGTAGACACATGTTTGGTTTATTTTACACAAAGGGATGTGATTTACTCTTTCACAATTGCTGCTAATAATGATTCTTAGCTGAGGAACCTGCATTTTTAATACTGAAATATTATTAAAAAAAATGTGTTTCCTAGAAAGCAGAATATATATAAGTGTTCTTCTCTTACACTTAAAGCCAGCAAGATCTCTGGCTTTCCACGTGTCACCAGATTTGTCTTGCAAAACAAGTTTCCTCTGTAAAATGCAAACTGGTTTTTCAAGTGATAATGAGATGTGTGGGGACAATTTGTATTCTCTTCATAGCTCTGCAGGTTGTATAAGACAGCAGCATCTAACTTATATTTTAAATGAGAAATATAAACATCTTTTATTAACGATTTCCACTCATTTTAACTAACAAACATTAAAAAAAAATGTAATAGTACATTTATAAAAATGTATAATAAAAAGGTAAATTACCAGAGTAGTAGTGCAGTATTTTGGCCACTAGGTGTCACACACATACTCATTTAAAAATATGCAAATGAAAAAACCCAGAACAAGATTAACTCTTGTCATTACAATACCGTATCGCTTTCTGCATATTCATTTAACTCAGGGATGCTCAACCTTTCAGTTTTGACGGCGGATCTGAACGGGCGCTCCATGTTAGTCTATGGAGCGTCGGATGTCAGCGGAGACATCTCCGCTGACATCCGACCCGGTCCGATCCGCCAAAAGCAGACGTATGGCTCTACGTCCAGATCCGTCGCTGGCGGATCGGATCGGGTGAGATCTGATGAAAACGGACACACTGTCCGTTTTCATCCGATCTCTCCATAGAGACCAGCAGCGCTCGCAAGCCCCTCCCCGCCGTTCAGAATTTTAAAAAAATGTATTTTGAATAGCATAACGAACATTTCCCTCCTGCAGCCACTGAACTGCAGCGGGAGGGAGAGGAGAAGTTGGTTTTCAGTGGTTGCAGGAGAAAAATGGAGAGGATCAGTACCTATATGTGCCACCCCTCCTGTCCAATTGTAAAACAGAATATGACTAATGCCGCATACACACGGTCGGAATTTCCGATGGAAACAGTCCGATGGGAGCTTTTCATCGCATTTTCCCTTTTATAGTGCAGTGGTTAAGGCGTGGTGTTATTGACCGCCGGAATTTGGTGTGACCGTGTGTAGGCAAGACAGTTTGAGCGAAATTCCGTCGGAATTCTGACGGGTAAACCATCAGAGCTTTTTCCGACGAGCATTACGACTGTGTGTACGCGGCATTAGGCCTTATACGTCAACTGACTTAATCTGCGTTTGTTCACTGTGGCTATTCAATAAAATAAAGAAATTTTAAGAGCAACAAGCAGAGTGTGGATCATTTTTCCCACATTACTCTACTCAGCCAGTGACTGTGGATCGAGCATCTGGGAGCTCTGCTATCTATGTGGTGTATGGGTAGTAGCAGGGCAGGACTTAGGGTGGTGGGGGCCCCTGGGCTTGAGTCACTTTCGGGCCCTACCTTCTATACATTACTTTAAAGTGGTTGTAAACCCTTACAGAGCACTTTGACCTACAGGTAAGCCTAGATTAAGGCTTACCTGTAGGTCCAAGAAATATCTCCTAAACCTACACGGTTTAGGAGATATTTGCAAAAAGACAGGCACTGCTGTCTACGGCACTGTCACGTACCTGGATCGTGAGCCTGACGTGTAGAGGAGAGCCTCTCTTGCCACACCGGCTTGTGGGCCCTGAGGTTGAGACAGTAGCCACAGAAGCACGGTGACGCAGGAGTGCCTGGGTTCAGTCCGATATTGGTATGGCTGGATGCTCGTGGCAGGAGATGCAGCAGGCAGAACAGTAGAGCTGGGTAGACCAAGACCGTGGTAGACTGATGCAGCAGGAACAGGAACTGGCGCGATCCACAGGGCAGGAATGCAGCAGGCTGGAGGAGCAGATGCAGAGTCAGGCAGGCCGGGCGGATCAGGCAGAGCAGCAGGCAGAAGGGAAGTCCAATAAGCAAGCCAGGGTCAGGGTATCAAGCAGACAAGGTTAGTAGGAGCAAGCCGGGTCAGAGATCAAAAGTCAGCACAGATAACAGATTTCAGGGTACACAGAAGCTGCAGACCGAACAGCAAGATGTCCTGGGTCCAATCACCTTAAATAGCCCCATTGGCCCCATTGGCGCCAACATTGGTGACAGGCGCACGCGCGTATGCACACTGGCACATGTGTGCGCACACGTGTGTGAGCGCCCGCAAGCGCCGACGCACCGTTAATGTGCGTTTCTGTTGTGCAATTCCTGCTGCACGGCCACGCCTTTCCTGACAGGCGCATGCGCCGTAGACAGTGGCACGCAGTTAACGGCGATATGCCACTAGTGGCTGCTCCCGTGCGCATGCACGGGAGTGACATCGCGGCTCCGGCCAATTACAGCGCCGGAGCCGCGAGACCCGGAAGTCACCCCAGGATACATGGCAGCAGTGGAGATGATTCGGGGCTTCGTTCTCAGGTAAGTTATTCATAATGAGCTAGTATGCTATGCATACTATTCCGAAACGAAATATTTCAGTGTGCACATGTCTACTAGCTATAGCTGATATCACAAATTACTGTATTCTGATAGCGAGGACGTCTCCCCCCTTTCAGAAAACAATACCACAGCGGAAAGGAGTCCCCCATCCACCTTAAATGTGTGGCTGTGGGAATCAAGGCATTTTTTTTTTTTTGTTTAACCGATTCCGGACTGCTCACTGCATATATATATATATATATATATATATATATATATATACATATATATATATATATATATATATACTGCGGTAGGGCGGCCCGGCTGCGCAAAATCATGTACCTGTACGTGATTTTGTGCATGCGATGTAGAGGGTGCGTGCGCACTGCCGGAGCACTGCTCCCGCTGTGATTGGACACAGCAGGAGCCAATCAGCGGGTCTGGCGGCCGCAATGGCTGCTACAACCTGCCGATCATTCAGAGGAGAGACGGAGCAGCGGTCTGCCTATGTAAACAAGGCAGACCGCTGATCTGTCAGGGAGCAAAAGAGAGATCTTGTGTTTCAGCTAAGCTGAAACAAGGATCTCTCTTTTCCTCCAGTGTATCCATCCCCCACATAGTTAGTAAGCACCTCCCAGGGACACACTTAAATCTAAATCTATCCCATAGTTTAGGGGTGCACAACAGCTGGCCCGCGGCACACTCCGATGTGGCCTGCCATGTCTTGCTCTGAGATGGTGGGTCGGCAAGCCCAGATCGCTGGTTCCCGACCCGCCATCTCCGAGCATTAGTGGGAAGGACGGAGCCGCCGCTACAGGAAGCAGAGTCGATGCTTCCTGTATAGCGCCGACTCCTTCACAGGCGGAGTGATACCAAATGTACTCCGCCTGTGACAGAAGGCATTGGCTCTGCTCTCTACTGCATCTGCATGCTTCTGTCCCAATTATGCCTGGGGATAGCGGGTCGGGACACAGGAACCTGTGATCTGGGACAGCAGCCACCAGTATCAGTACCAGTCACCAGTATTAGTACCAGTACTAGCCAGCAGTACCAGTACCAACCAGCAGTACCAGCCAGCAGTACCAGTACCAACCAGTAGTACCAGTCATCAGTACCAGTACCCGCCAGAAGTACCCGCCAGCAGTACTAGTACCCACCATCCGTACCAGTCCTCAGTACCAGCCAGCAGTATAAACCAGCAGTACCAGCCAGCAGTACCAGTACCAGCCAGCAGTATCAGTACCAGCCAGCAGTATCAGTACCAGCCAGCAGTACCAGTACCCGCCAGCAGTACCAGTCATCAGTACCAGCCAGCAGTACCAGTACCCACCAGCAGTACCAACCAGCAGTACCAGTACCCACCAGCAGTACCCGTCAGCAGTACCAGTACCCACCGGCAGTACCAGCCAGCAGTACCAGCCAACTGCAGGAATCCTGAGGAAGAAGTGAAGATTAAGGTCAGTTGAGGAGCAGGTAAACCGCTGTGCTTCAGTGTGAAAGCAGGCTTAGGCCCCTTTCACATGATCGGTCCGATTGGGTGCGCCTGTCTGTTTTTCAGGTGGACTCAAACGGACTCTCCATTCACCTCTATAGAGCAGCAGATGTAAACGGACTCGTGTCCATTTACACCCGCCTATCTGCAATCCGATCTCCTTAAAAAAAAAACAGAAGGTGATCCGTCCCCTTCTGTCCGGGCAGATCGCAGGGCCCTTAGGGTAGAACGGTTTGCTTCCGTGTCTGCTCTACATATGCAGAGTGGACACAGACCTGCCGTCCCCCCGATACGCTCATTGTGGCCCGCGACCGGTTACCAAGTCAATAAAGTGGCCCTTGCTCCTCAAAAGGTTGGGCACCCCTGCCATAGTTTGTAGACTCTATAACTTTTGCGCAAATCAATCAATATTCGCTTATTGGGATTTTTTTACCAAAAATATGTAGCAGAATACATATTGGCCTAAACTGATGAAGAAATTTAGATTTTTTACATTTTTTTTATTGGGAATGTTTTATAGCAGAAAGTAAAAAATATTGTTTTTTATTAAAAATTATCGGTCATTTTTTGTTTATAGTGCAAAAAATAAAAACTGCAGAGGTTATCAAATACAACCAAAAGAAAACTTTATTTGTGGAAAAAAAAGGACATCAATTTTATTTGGGTACAGCGTTGCACGACAATTGTCAGTTAAAGCAACCCAGTGCCGTATCGCAAAAAATGGCCTGGTCAGGAAGTGGGTAAAACCTTCCTGAGCTGAAGTGGTTAACCTGCTGGTTGAACGAAAATAAACCACCCAAGGCTCAACAGGGTCTCACAGAGGTGGTAGTACAAGACATGATAGCTCCTGTCATTCTCAAGCGATGTTTTAAGCCATGTTCAGCTCTTTTTCAAGCTAGGAGCCATTCCATAATAAATTAACAAAACCAACAATTTATATCTCTTCGCTGATCACCCAATAAGAGAGCTCCTGCATTAACCAATAGAAGGAGGGAAAATAAACGCCCTTGATAGAGATCTTACACCCCTGCAATTATATTGCAGGAAGCCCCCACTCACACCACACCTTTCAAAAGCCCAACAAAACACCCCACAGGCTTGCCTTAAATTGCAACACACACAATTAAAAGCAAAAACAACAAACCCACTTTCACTCTATTCAAGAGCCAACCTGATAGGGAACACCATCCACATATCCCCCTCAGGCAGCGTTCACGCTCTACGACATCAGATCAACAACATTAGTAAATAGGGGGATGACAAATCCCCCTGTCATTCAGCTCAGGGATGGGCCTGATGAGAAACATTGTGCACGCATTCAGGCCATTGGCTTATGCATGGTACACACAATGAGATTATCGGAGGAATGATTGTCTGTCTGCTTTTTTTGCATGCTAGTCTCATATCAAAAATGAAGAGTTTACTAAAGTTACGAAAATTCTTGTACGACAGAATAAAAAAATTTGGAAGTGATGTAATGTGTTGTAGTGTATTTGTATTGTATTTTCGAATACAATTCGACAACTGTACTGATTAAATGAAAATCATACGATCTGGTAGTGTACGAGAAACATTTTTGTGCTTATCCCATCAGATAATTTCCCATGAATTGTCGTGATCGACTCTCGACAGCTGTGCACTAACAATCAAATTATCGTACGATCGATTCGAAAGCGGTATTTTTTGTACGATTTTCTGTTCCTGTGTACGGGCCATAAGGCAGCCGTTTCCAACCAGGGTGCCCCCCCTGGGTACCTTCAGGTTTCTCCAGAGGAACCTTGGCAAAATGCCTAAAAACTGGCCAAAAATTGTATGCAAACCAGTAGGTGGATCAAGCCTTTCAATGAGCACCATTACAACCTTCCAGCCGCCGGGATCCTAACAACCAATAATGTCATCAGTTGATAAAGAGGACGTTGGGAGCCTGCACAGCATCCCTATTTGCCCCTACCCTGCCGTTCCATCTGCACTGGGGTGACATTAGGTAAGTCAGGGAGAGCAGTGAGAGAGAAGAAAAACATTGGCACACTAGTCAATACCAGTGTGCAAATGTGTGTTTGCTTTGGAAGAATAAATCACCTCTAATGACGCGTACACACGATCGGAACTTCCACCAGCAAAACTCCGATGAGAGCTTTTGGTCGGAAAATGCGACCGTGTGTATGCTCCATCAGACTTTTGCTGGCCGAATTCTAGCCAGCAAAAGATTGAGAGCATGTTCTCTATGTCTGTACAAATTCCGACGCGCTAAATTCCTATGCATGCTCGGAATCAATTTGACGCATGCTCGGAAGCATTAAACTTAATTTTCTCGGCTTGTCGTAGTGTTGTACGTCATTGCGTTCTTGACGGTCGAAAGTTCAGAGAACTTTTGTGTGGCCGTGTGTATGCAAGCCAAGCTTGAGCGGAATTCCGTCGGAAAAACCATCCAAAATTTTTCTGATGGAAATTCCGCTCATGTGTACGTGGCATTACATTGGGTGTCTTATGTGTGTGGATGTTGCTGCGTTATGTAAAATTATTAGTTTAAATTTGTACATTATAGAATAGGGTACCTTGAGATTGTGCATAATTTTAAAGGGTGCCTTGACTGAAAAAAGATTGATAAACACAAGGTATGTGCTTCAGAATTACTGTGTATTCTGTTAGGTGCTGTTAGGTGTTAGGTGTAGCATTTTTCATGGGACCTAAGTCACATTTTGCATTAACCGCTTGCCGACCTCTGCACACAGATGTACGTCGGCTGAATGGCACAGGCAGGCAAATGGGCGTACCTGTACGTCCCTTTAAATTTTCCGCCTATCGGGCACACCTGCCGCACGCCACGGGTCCCGTGAACTCGATGTTCGCCGGCAGCCCGCGATTGCGGTGTGGAGAGGTAGAACAGGGAGATGCCTATGTAAACAAGGCATTTTCACATTCTGCCTAATGAAACGACAGGGATCTACTGCTCCCTGTTATCGGGAGCAGTGACCGCTGTCATGTCAGTTGTAGCCCATCCCCCTACAGTTAGAACACCTCCCTAGGACACAGTTAACCCCTTGATTGTCCACTACTGTTTAACCCCTTCCCTGCCAGTGTCATTTACACAGTAATCAATGCATTTTTATAGCACTGATCGCTGTATAAATGACAATGGTCCCAAAATAGTGTCAAAATTGTTCGATGTGTCCGCCATAATGTCGCAGTCACGATAAAAATTGCAGATCGCCGCCATTACTATTAATAAATAATAACAATTTCGTAAATATATCCCCTATTTTGTAGACGCTATAACTTTTGCGCAAACCAATCAATATACGCTTATTGCAATATTTTTTTACCAAAAATTGGCCTAAACTGAAAAAGACATATTTTTTTTTATATATATATATATATATTTGTTGGGGATATTTATTATAGCAAAAAGTAAAAAATATATTTTTTTTTTTTTTCCAAAATTGTCGCTCTTTTTTTGTTTATAGCGCAAAAAAAAAAAAAAAACACAGAGGTTATCAAATACCACCAAAAGAAAGCTCTATTTGTGTGAAAAAAAGGACGTCAATTTTGTTTGGGTACAACGTCGCACGACCGCGCAATTTTCAGCTAAATCGACGCAGTGCCGAATCGCAAAAACTGCTCTGGTCAGGAAGGGGGTAAAATCTTCCGGGGCTGAAGTGGTTAAAGGATAAAGGATTCACCTTTAAAAAAATAAAAATAAATGCACATTTTTTTGCAGGTAAAAAAATGTGCATTTACTATATTTTTTTTTAGGAGCCTGGAAAGCCTTGCACCAGAGATTAGCAGATACATCACACAGCAAGTTTCACACTGACAGGAATAATCAATAAACTAGATCGCTCAACACCGTGGTAGTTCATTGAGAACTACAAGCCGACAGCCACAAAGGCTGTTGGTACTTGTAGTTAATTCATTCACAGAACTGTGAATGAATGACGCGCCTGTATGGGCTTTGATCAAACCGTATTGCCGTCATACAGAAGGCTTGGTTTGCTGAACTGCGGTTTGAGTTGAAACATGTTACATGTTCCACCCTAAAAATAGGTGGAACATGTAACATTATCCCTGAGGTGCACTTATTCAAGGATATCTAAACCCAAGAACAAAAATTTAATATTTTGCAGCTTACCAGTTTTTAGTAGTAAATGCTTAGTTTACTTTTTCAGAGGAAGTACATTATCTGCAATTATAATAAAATACCTGTTGATCTTGTCTGTGACCTTGAAAGTTCCTGTTCATGGTACTGATATCTGTTGTCAGTTTCCCATTTATCCTCTGTGAAGTACAGAACACCTCTCTTTTATGTAATGGAGATAATGATGCTATTCCTCTAAAGATACAGTACAGTGAGGAATTGTTTTCACCACAGGACAGGAAGTGTTACAGGCAGGATCAGGGGAGAATAAAGAAAATAAAAGCCTGAAAAAAAAGAGTGCAGACACCATATCTAACGGCTGGTACGTGCAATATACTACTTTTTTTTGGGGGGGGGGGGGGGGGGGGGGGGGTTTAAATACACCTTAAGGAAGGTGAATGCCTTTTTTGTTTTAAAGCCAAACTCCCGGCAAATGAAAAATTGTCTCTTAACCACTTCAGCCCCGGACCAATTTGCAGCCAAAGGACCAGGCCCCTTTTTGCGATTCGGCACTGCGTCGCTTTAACTGACAATTGCGCGGTCGTGCGACGTGGCTCCCAAACAAAATTGGCATCCTTTTTTCCCACAAATAGAGCTTTCTTTTGGTGGTATTTGATCGCCCCTGCGGTTTTTATTTTTTGCGCTATAAACAAAAATAGAGCGACAATTTTGAAATGAAATTCAATATTTTTAACTTTTTGCTATAATAAATATCCCCAAAAAAATATATAAAAAAAAATTTTTTTTCCTCAGTTTAGGCCGATACGTATTCTTCTACATATTTTTGGTAAAAAAAAATCGCAATTAGCGATTATTGATTTGTTTGCGCAAAAGTGATAGCGTTTACAAAATAGGGGATAGTTTTATAGCATTTTTATTAATATTTTTTTTTTACTAGTAATGGCTGCGATCAGCGATTTTTATTGTGACTGCGACATTATGGCGGACACATCGGACATTTTTGACACATTTTTGGGACCATTGTCATTTATATAGAAATCAGTGCTATTTTTTTTTTTTTTTTTTTTACTTTTCAATCAGTTTTTATTGAATTTCATAACATACAGTAAAGATGCAAATTACACATTGTATGCCGTTAAAATAAATTAACTCAGAATAGCACTTAAATAATGTCAACTCAATTATCAATGAAGTGTTACAGAACAAGAATTACTGTTATTAAAATGCTACAAAACGCAATACATTCAATATAGAAATATAAGATCAATATAGTAACATAAGATCAAATAGAAGTATATGTCCTCTAGACACCCCCATGGGGACTACACTGTGTCTAAGAGGAGAACGTTGCCATAATAATAATAGAACTTATCCAGGAACCTGTGTCCATACTCTAGAACCCAGAGGCAAAAGTGTATATCAATCTGTTAGATATGAGTGTTACAAAAAGTTAGTAATAGTCGACCATTGTTCCCATGATGCCCACTTGGTTTTTTCCTTGGGTAATTTACCCTCACTGGATGCCATCATTAATTCATAACTATAATGTAGGTTTACGGTATCTAAGAGGTGAGTGATAGAGGGAGTTGTATCTGACTTCCATAATCTGGTTATAGTTAACCTAGCTGCCAATAGGATATGTGTCGTCACATGACGAAATGAAAAGGGTATGTCTTCAATGGATAAATTCAGGATAGCTAGACCCGGAGACATTGGTATATCTATCTGGGATATATCTTTTAAGAGAAGAAAAATGGTTTTCCAGTATTCCTGTATGAGGGTACATTCCCAAAATATGTGGAATATGCTTCCTATGTTGGAATTACATCTCCAGCACTTATTAGATAATGTGGGATAGAATGTTGCCAAGCGAGAAGGCGTCAAATACCATCTAAGGGACAATTTTTGTGTGAGTTCCCACAACGCAGAGCTTTTCGTGGATTTGTATACACTTCGTGAAGCTTGTTCCCATTGTGATTCTGTATAAGTCGTTGCTAGATCATTTTCCCAGTGTGTATGTGGTGTGGATTTAGTAAATACACGCTTTTGGTTCAGGGTGTTGTATACAAGTGAAATACCCTTCTGTTTAGGAAATTCAAAGTGCAGGTATTTCCATATTACTGAAGAAACTGTATATAAGGGAGGTTTGATTTTGTTAAGGCATTTCAGAAGTTTGGAATATGCAATAAAGTCTGATTCAGGCAAGTGAAATTCATTTTGGAGGGTTGAAAAGGATTTTGGGTTTGAGTCATGAAATAGTTGATTTATGAATGAGATTTTTCGGTTAGACCAATGGGATGTAGATAATTCAGGTGAGATGTGGTTTAAGACTTCTATAGGTATTGGTATCTGTGTAGTAGTGGGTTCTTGATGGATAGTTTGGGTTAGAATTTTCCATGCTCTGACCGTGGCTATCATGGTAGGGGGAATCGCTTTTGGTATTTTAGCGTCTAATGGAGTGCTCAACAACCAATTTTTTAAACTAGGACGAAATATTAAGGAAAGTTCTATATTGCACCAGTTTTTATTCGGATCTTGCTGAAACCACTCAGTTGCTTGAGCTATGATCGCTGCAGTGTGATAATCTGTAAAATCTATTGAACCTGATCCTCCCGCTAATTTGTGTATCCTAAGTATAGAATGAGCGCATCTAGGTTTTGTACCGTGCCAAATACATCGGTTGAGTATCGTTTGAAGTGACTTAAAGTAATATTTAGGAATAGGAATAGGAATGGTCCTAAACAGGTATAAAATTTGAGGTAAATGCATCATCTTGAACGCCGCTAATCTGCCAGACCATGACAGTTCCATTTTAGCTAATTTCTGAGATTCAGTACGTAATTTATCTAAGAGAGGCTTGAAGTTTGATGAAAAGAGGAGTTTAGTGGTTCTAGTGAGTTGAATACCTAGGTAAGAAATGCTGTGTTCAGACCATGTGAAGGGGTATTGGGCTTGTAATAGTAATTTAGTGGTGGAATTCAATTTGAGATCTAGTATTTGTGATTTGGTGACATTTAGTTTGTAAAATGATATTCGTCCAAACCAATCTAAAACGTCTCGGGCTGCTGCTAAGGAGGAGGTAGGATTTGATAATATTAAAATCACATCATCAGCAAAAAGACTAATCTTATGAGTAGTGTTGCCAACAGTTATGCCTGAGATGTTCGAGTTCGTGCGTATGTGCTCAGCTAAAGGTTCTATAGTTAGATCAAAAATTAAGGGCGACAATGGGCAACCCTGACGGGTACCGTTCGAAATTTGGAATGGATGAGATATCATATTAGCCAAAAAAACTTGAGCAGCTGGGCAAGTATATAGTGCCATGGTAGCATTATAAATATTGTCTTTAAACCCAAATTTCATGAGAACTTTCTGTAGATAGGTCCAGTGCACCCGATCAAATGCCTTCTCTGCATCTAAAGAAAGAAGCAGAGAAGGTGTTCCACTGGAATTTACGCAATGGATTAAGTCAATCATGCGACGCGTCGCGTCGGATGCTTGCCTCCCTTTAATAAATCCTGTTTGGTCTTTGTGAATCAGGTCTGGCATAATCTTCATTAAGCGTCTAGCAATAGTTTTGGCGTATATTTTTAAATCAAGGTTAAGTAAGGAGATTGGCCGGAAGTTTTGTGGGGCAGTCGGATCTTTTTCAGGTTTTGGGAGAGTGATAATTAATGCGTTTAGCGATTCTACAGGGAATTTGGAAGAATATGCAGCTTGGTTAAGAAATTTCATCAAGTGTGGAATCAAATAGGTAGAGAATTGTTTGAAGTATTCCCCTGTAAGGCCATCCGGGCCTGGTGTTTTGTTACAAGGCAGTGATGAGATGGTAGCTAGAAGTTCTGGTGCTGAAAAAGGAGCATTTAAATAAGACAATTGTGTTTCTGTCAGAGTCGGTAAATTTATCTTATGGAGAAAGTCATCAATTTTCTCTGGGGATGGTTGGTGGGTTGTAGGGTCATTCTTGAGATTATATAGGTCACTATAGTAATAGCTAAAAGCATTCGCAATGTCTTGTGGATTAGATAGCTTCACTTTCGAGTGTGGGTGGAATAAGAAGGGAATTTTAGATTTAACTCTAGCCCCTTTGATAGGTTGTGCTAATCTTTTTCCTGCCTTATTGGATGTGGAATAAGAGATGGCTTTGAATTTGCATTGCATATGTTCGTATGTATGGAGAAGAAGCAGCCTGAGTTCCTGTCTAAGCGACATTAATTGTGCTAGTGTAGTGGGACATGCAGATGACTTATGGTCTGCCTCCAAATGAGCAATTTGGGAAGTAAGGGAGTCTATTTGTTGTGTTCTTTTTTTTTTTGTGAATGGAGCCCAGTTTTATAAGAACACCTCTCATTACCGCTTTATGCGCGTTCCACACCACGGCAGGAGCCCCCACTGAATCAGCGTTTAATTCAAAATATTCTTTCAAATGAGTAGCAATTTCTTTGGAGTATGTAGCATGTTTCATAGTTTCATAGTTAGTAAGGTTGAATAAAGACATCAGTCCATCCAGTTCAACCTGTGAGTGAGTGTCTACAATTGTCCCTATCCCTGTACATTGCACACTCACATCGGTCCCTACCCTCAAGGAGCCCACAATCCAAGGTCCCCATTCATATACTAGGGCCAATTTTGGACAGAAGCCAATTAACCTACCTGCACGTCTTTGGATTGTGGGAGGAAACCGGAGTACCCGGAGGAAACCCACGCAGGCACAGGGAGAACATGCAAACTCCAGGCAGGTAGTGTCGTGGTGGTTGTTGTAATATGAAATTATTGGCTCTCCAGAGAAAAGAGTTCCGTTGAGGAGACGTATCATCAATAATTATCGAAATTGGGTTGTGGTCTGACCATGTCATGGTGTGGATAACAGAGGTAGTCACCTTTTGTAATAACAATTTATCAACAACAAACATGTCAATTCTGGAATACGACTTGTGTTGCGGGGAGAAATAAGTATAATCCCTCTCTGATCCATGGTGGCATCTCCAGACATCGTAAAGATCAGACAATGTCAGGATTTGCCCTAGGGGAGAGGGTCTTCTCTTATCCGCTGAAGTAGTGTCCATATAAATATCTGCAACCATATTAAAGTCTCCGCATACAAGGAGATATCCTTGTTGTAACTCTTTAATTTTGGTCAAAGTCTTTTTGACAAAATTTGCCTGTCTAGAATTGGGAGCATACAAGTTGAGTAAGGTATATTTAGTTCCATTAATCATACAGATTAAAATAAGAAAACGACCATTGGGGTCACCTATTTCTTTTATGAGGTGGAAGTCAGTGTCTTTCTTGATCGCTACAAGCACTCCTCTCTTCTTGGAAGAGAAATTAGAATAGAAAATATGGGGAAATTTGTTACTGCGACATAAAGTGGCTGAAAGTGGGGTCAAGTGTGTCTCTTGGACACATAAGATATCACTATCAAGCTTTTCAGCAGTATGCCACAAAGATTGTCTCTTTGCTGGGTGGTTGAGACCCTTGGCGTTCAAGGATACTATCGTGAATGGCATATTTCCTGTTGTGGCTAAGTGATGGATCGTGGGAGACTATAACACTTAAGCCCCATACACACGGTCGGACTTTTTCATGGATTCTGTCCGATCGGACAAGGTTGACGAAAAATCAGACCGTGTGTATGCACCATCGGACAGTGTTCGTCGGTTTGTCGGACGGACAAAGTCTTATCTCCTGTTGGAAATCTTTGCCGTCAACACGGTCCGATCACACCAAGTCCGATCGTGTGTATCGAATTCCTGACGGACAAAGTGCCACGCATGCTCAGATCACATTACAAGACCAAAGCTATTGGCTACTAGCCTCTACGTAGTCCCGTCGTAGGCAACAAACGTCACCACGTTCAGAATGATCGGATTTTTCGACAACTTTGTCCGACCGTGTGTACGCAACACCAACATCGGACAAAGTACGACGGACATGATCCGACGGACCTGGTCCTCGGATTGTCCGACCGTGTGTATGGGGCTTTACAGTTTGCAGATATTTCTTGGTGTATACAGTAAATTCAGTTCCTTTCGGCTTATCAGGATACCTGGGTTCTGTAACTAGATGTATTTCTATAAAACCTGGAATGAAATTACAATTATATATAACAGCTATTTAAAAATATAGCAAAAGATATGCAAACAGGATGCGGCAGATTTGTGTCAAGCACAAAAAAAAAAAGCAAAGAGTCAGCTTTTACTGCTGCAGTGTGGAACAGTTAATACCAAAGGCAAGTGAGATCAAACAAAATTCCTGGAGGGGACGCTATAAACGTAGTTAGCGGACCGCTCAGGAGCCAGATACTTCCATAGGTTGATGATTCCGGAATCTTTGATTGTAGTGATATGTTGAAGGACGTTTTGGAAGAAGCGAAGTTTCATCTTTGTGGTATTCCGGGATTATTCCCCATTCTTTCAAAAGTTTCAAACCCTTGTGTAGGTCATTTATTATATGAGTGGATCCGTTTTTGGAGACAATTAGTGTGGCCGGGTAGCGCCATTTGTATAGAATCTTATGGTTTTGCATTCCTTTAGTTATGGGGTTCAAATCTCTACGTAGTTGAAGCGTATATCTTGATAAATCAGGAAATATTTGAACACCCTCAAACGGACGTGGTAGAGGGCCTTTCAATCTGGCTTCTGACATCATTTTTTCTTTAATATGGAAAAAATGGATCCTCATAAGTATATCTCTAGGCACTGATGCAGCCAGGTGTGAAGGTTTTGCAATTCTGTGTATTCTGTCAATTATAATGTCACGTGGCGTAATTTCAGGTAGAATAGTGCGTATAAGTTCTTTGGCGTATTTGGGTAATTCTGGAGTTGTTATATTTTCGGGGACCCCCCTTAACTTGACATTGTTTCGTCTAGAGCGGTCTTCCAAATTTGCTAATTTGCCCCTTATCCACTCTTGTTCATCTTTTACCTCATCAATAGAATCAATGATGTCATTGACTGTGGAGGAGCATTCCATCATACCTTTCTCAATAGTGGATACTCTGTTATCTATTAGACTGACATCTGTAGTGAGTTTAGTAAATAGAGTGGATAAATCAGTCACAAGAGAGGAATGCAGTGATATTAACATCTCTTTCAGTGTAGTGTCAATAACAGGCTGACCGCAGGTTGGGAAGGATGCCATTCAGGAATGTAAGGCCTGGTTAGATTGTAGTGGAATAAAAGCCTGGGGCTCAATTTCTGAGTGAGGCGGCCGCTGTGCTAGAGCATCCATTCTCATTTTTGCCTTAGCTGGGCTGTTCATTAAGGTATCCCCCTCTGTGTCATTGTCATGGGAGCTAGACATCTCCCTGTTTGGTGAGTCACCAGAAATGTTATTAGGGATTTCTGTATGTTTAGTCTGAGGCGCTGCTATGCCTTCAGCTCCATTTTGATTCTGACTGACCAGCGCTTCAGGAGGGTACAGGAGTGTGGTGAGCTTTTGGGGCTTGTGGTCCCCAGTTCTCTTACGGGACATTGTTGTGGGTCACTACCGGACTAATGTGGGGAAGTTTTTGTACAAAAATACCGGCTCCAGCGGTCCCTAATCGTTCCGGTTCGTCTCCCTCACAGCAGAGCTCAGCACTAAGCGTCCATCTCTCTTGCCGGCTGGCCTCGCCCCTCCTAAATCAGTGCTATTTAAATGCACTGATCCCTATGTAAATGACACTGGCAGTGAAGGCGTTAACCACTAGGGGGCGGGGAGGGGCTAAGTGTGACGTGTTGTGTTTTTTTTTTACAGTAGGGGGCGTGGCTGTACGTCTGACGTCATTGATCGGCTTTCCCGATGACAGGAAACAGCCGATCAGTGACAGGCAGTGTAGGAAGCGCGGGGAGAGGTTTGCTTACACAGATCTCTCCCCGTTCTGCAGCTCTGTGACCCAATCGCGGGACACCAGCGGCGATCGGGTCCGCTGGTCCCGCGGCTGTGGTCACGGAGCTCCCGACCGAGTCCACGGCTAGGCAATTAAAGGGGACGTACCTGTACGTGCTTTTGCCTAGCCGTGCCATTCTGCCGACGTAAATGGGCAGGAGGCGGTCGGGAAGTGGTTAAAGTGGGGCTCTGCCTACACTACAAGGGTTAATTGCTTGCGATCTAGGGTCCTGATGTCATTAAAGTGGTTGTAAACCCCTGATTGCCACTTTTACCTATAGGTAAGCCTAGAATAAGGCTTACCTATAGGTAGTGGAAAAATTTCCTAAACAAATGCTGTTTAGGAGATATTTACCTTATAGTGCGCCGATGATGTCATCAGCTCATGCGATGTGAATAAATGGACCTCCGTGCCGTTTCTTCACTCACAAGTGCCATGACTGATGGCTCCCGCGTGCATGCGCAGTAGTGATGTTACGTGGCTCTGGCCAGACACAGAGCCGGAGTTCACTTTGCGGCCCCAGAAGGAAGAAGGGCGAAGATGGATGCGGCCACCAGCGGGTTCATTGCGTGCTTCGTTTGCAGGTAAGTGCCACATAATGGGCTAGTATGCGATGCAAACTAGCCCATTATGCTTTTACTTTGCAGGGGAAAAAAGAGGAAGTACAACCCATCAGGGTTTACTTCCTCTTTAAGACCAGAGTCAGGTCCATAGCTCTGCTTTGGATGTGAGGATGCCGAGGGACAGTCCACCACCAGATCATGGGGGAGAGCCATCTGTCAGGGGAGTGGAGGATCAAGTAAATAAGTTTGTCCTTTTCCCTGGACAAAAAAAGCTACTAACCCTAGCGGCGAGGGCACAGATACACTGCAAGGGTAAGATTTTTTAAGGTTATTGGTGTAGCTTAGTGGATAACCTTTTACTTCTTATATGTTTTAGGTACTCCTAATAAAGAGATAATCTGCTTCTGTTTCTTGACTTTACTCTTGCCTTTCTGGGATTTTTGATTATTCCCTTTCCTCTTGTTGCATTCTCCATCATGCTAGAGCGATATTAAATCCAATTCCAAAAATGTATTATATTGCAGCTTACCAATCATTAGATTGTTGGCTGCATTCGTTTTTTTGTATTTTTACCTGGTGATCTGGCCAGTAACACACCTCCTGTACTAGAGTGCCCCCACTCTGGATGAAGGAGCAACAGAGACATCTTTGGACATCAGCAGTTAATCTGGGAGGAAGGGAGTGTAAGATGCACTAACAAATTGAAGCAAAACTCGAGCTAACACTTTATAAGCAGTTAGAGTCACATGTTCCTTTTGAGATAAAGGTTTTACATATTTAAAGAGGTTCTGAAGGCTGAAGGTTTTTTTTACCTTTTGTTTTTTCACAATAGTCTCGGCTGTCCCCAGGACTGTCCCTCTTCGTTGGCTGAGACAGCAGCGGGAGCCCATTGACTCTCACTGCTGTCAATCGCAGCCAGTGAGCCAATGAGGAGAGCGTGGCAGGGGGCGCCGAGCTGTGGGTCCATGTGTCTTATGGATGCATAGAGCAGAGGCTCGGGAGCAAGCATGTAGCGGTGCCCCCAGGGCAAGCTTCTTTCTCTGGGGGCACTGCTCCAGGGGGAGGGGCCAGGAGCGCCAAGGGGGGACCCAAAAAACAGAGGATCAGAGCTCCTCTGTGCAAAACCACTGCACAGATAAGTACAGTTGTATGCAAAAGTTTAGGAACCCCTGACAATTTCCATGATTGTCATTTATAAATATTTGGGTGTTTGGATCAGCAATTTCATTTTGATCTATCAAATAACTGAAGGACACAGTGATATTTCAGTTGTGAAATGAGGTTTATTGGATTAACAGAAAATGTGCAATATCATTGATTAAAAAGAAAATGCGCAATATGCATCAAAACAAAATTAGACAGGTGCAAAATTTGGGCACCCCAACAGTAAAATCACATCAATATTTAGTAGAGCCTCCTTTAGCAGAAATAACAGCCTCTAGACGCTTCCTATAGTCTGTAATGAGTGTCTGGATTCTGTATGAATGTATTTTGGACCATTCCTCCTTACAAAACATCTCCAGTACAGTTAGGTTTGATGGTTGCCGAGCATTGACAGCCCGCTTCAAATCACCCCACAGATGTTCAATGATATTCAGGTCTGGGGACTGGGATTTGGCTATTCCAGAACATTGTACTGTTGTTTCTCTGTATAAATGTCCGAGTAGATTTTGAGCAGTGTTTTTGGATCGTTGTCTTGTTGAAATATCCAGCCCCAGCGTAACTTCAACTTTGTGACTGATTCCTGAACATTATTCTCAAGAATCTGCTGATATTGAGTGGAATCCATGCGACCCTCAACTTTAACCAGATTCCCAGTACCGGCACTGGCCACACAGCCCCACAGCATGATGGAACCTCCACCAAATTTTACTGTGGGTAGCGAGTGTTTTTCTTTTGCTGCCATGCATAACGCCCCTTGTTTTGACCAAATACTCAATCTTTGTTTCATCAGTCCACAGCACCTTATTCCAAAATGAAGCTGGCTTGTCCAAATGTGCGTTTGCATACCTCAAGCATGTGTGCAGAAAAGGCTTCTTTCGCATCACTCTCCCATACAGCTTCTCCCTGTGCAAAGTGCGCTGAATTGTTGAAGGATGCACAGTGACACCATGTGCAGCAAGTTGATGTTGTAGGTCTTTGGAGGTAGTCCGTGGGCTGTTTTTGACCGTTCTCACCATCCTTCGCCTCTCCAATATTTTATGTGGCCTGCCACTTCTGGCCTTAACAAGAACTGTGCCTGTGGTCTTCCATTTCCTCACTATGTTCCTCACAGTGGACACCGACAGCTTATATCTCTGCGATAACTTTTTGTAGCCTTCCCCTAAACCATGATGTAGAACAATCTTTATTTTCAGGTAATTTGAGAGTTATTTTGAGGCCCCCATGTTGCCACTCTTCAGAGGAGAGTCAAAGAGAACAACAACTTGGAATTGGCCACCTTAAATACCTTTTCTCATGATTGGATGCACCTGTCTATGAAGTTCAAGGCTTAATGAGCTCACCAAACAAATTGTTCAATTGTTCCAATTAATCAGTGCAAAGTAGTTACAGGTATTCAAATCAACAAAATGACAAGGGTGCCCAAATTTATGCACCTGTCTAATTTTGTTTTGATGCATATTGCGCATTTTCTGTTAATCCAATAAACCTCATTTCACTACTGAAATATAACTGTGTAAAATAACAAACATGTCTATACTTACCTGCAATGGAATCGCACAGAGCAGGAGGGAACCTCCTTTTTTTGGGTCCCCTGCTGCCGCTCTTGGCCCCTCCTCTCTGTCCAGTGCCCCCCATGGGGCACTCGATTGATCCCCCCCCCGCTCCATCGTCACTGGCTTGGATTGACTGCACTGGGAGCCAATAGCTCCCGCTGCCCCAGCAAAGACAGCGAGACCCAGAAGTGATGGAAGAGAAGAGCTGCCAACGTGCACAGCGCTGGATCAAAAGGGGTCTCAGGTAAGTAAAGGGGGGCTGAGGGGGCGATGCTGACACCTAAACATTTTTTACCTTAATGCAAAGAATGCATTAAAGTAGAAACTGTTTAGACTTTACAACCCCTTTAAAGCGGTTGTATACCCATTTAAACATTTTTTTTTTTGGTTAACTACCTGCAAGACAAAGTCATAATGAGCTAGTATGACTAGCATACTAGCTCATTATGCATCACTTACCTTAGATCGGGGCCCCCGACACCGTGTTCTTCTCCCCCTCCGGCCGCATCCATATCTAAACAGAGACCCTTCCGGGTATCGCTGCTCCGGCCAATCACAGCGACGCTGCGGCGCTGTGATTGGCCAGAGCGGCGAGGACGTCACTCCGCGCATGTGCTCGGGACACTTCAACTGCGGTGAGCCGCAGTTGAAGATGGGGATTAACCCTGTAAATGCACCGTTGTCTACGGCGCGCATGCGCCGTAGACAACGTTGTAAAACGTTCTTTTCAAATATCTCCTAAACCGTGCAGGTTTAGGAGATATTTCTTGTACCTACAGGTAAACCTTAATCTAGGCTTACCTGTAGGTGCAAGTTGAATTTTGGGGTATACAACCACTTTAAGTATAATTGGGTCTGTACTCTGCCTCTCAACCCCAAGAACAGTCACAGCCCCTCTGGCACACCTGGCAATAGTGTAAGTGCAAGCACAGTAATTACAGAGTAATGTTGTAGTAAAACACAGAAATAGTCTTTACTGTGGAATTTCAATGGAATGGTAACAAACAGTAGAAGTATAGTTCAAGTAAATTAACTGTAGAATATTGACTGAGAATCAAGACCAATATACTCAATGGTACTTGAGTATAACTATAAACACTGCTCTCACTTCAGTGGTCAATGACCTAACTCCCAGGACAGACTAGCCTGCTCATGCATCACATATACTGAGCCCTGGGTATGTGTGCGTGTCCATATGGCCACAATAACTTCAGTCCCTTTGAAGAAGACCTTGGCTAGCTACTTTAGTTGGTGCACTTTGGACTCCTATTGGGCAGAGTGTAAAGGCAGTATGCTGTCAGTGTCTGGATAAAAGGACAGACACTGTGATTGCTTAACAGGGCATCCGTGTGATCCAGGTTCTGGCAAGTGTGGGCAAAGTAAACAATGCTGTCTGCATGTAGTGTCTTTGTTTCCTGCAAATGGGTAAGTGCCCGCTCACCAATCCTGCAATCAAGGCCCAAACTAAAGGTCCTGGAACAAGCATGCTCTTCAGGTAGCCCGACTGACTACCTCACAACTTGACACTTATCACCATTGGTGCAGGTGGGCCTGGATATGCACCTGGGATCCCCCTCTCAGGCATGATGTCCCTTGACCGGCCGTGAATTCCTGGCAAAATGGTACGCCAACATGGGAGGCAATACCTCTCCCAGAGTCTGGTCTTCTCCCCTGCCTCGTGGTGGCTGACTAGCTCCCAGTCAGCCCCTGGTGTCCTTTTCTGCTTTTTCCCCAAAGTATGCAGAGGTGTGTAGTCCTGTCCCCATAGGAAACTATTGGGCTGTGTGTGTTAGAGACTAGGGCTGCAACTAACGATTATTTTCATAATCGATTAGTTGGCCGATTATTGTTTAGAATAATAGATTAATCGGTTAATAACCTTAAAAAAAAAAAGTTTGGTGTATAAGTTTTTTAAAAAAGGCAATTTATTCTTAAATATCTCTATGCAGTGGTAAATATAAATAACCAACTATATGGTTAGGGAGCAAAATATTTAATCCACTCTAAGAACAGACAGACAGAAGTGATATACTTTTTTTGACCAATTAGGTCGATTAAAAAACACAAGTTGCTGGAAAAACGCATTACATGCTTTACTGCAGCTTCTCCATTGAAGTATATTGAAGCAAAAAAGCACAGTTTTGCATTAAAAAAAAAAAAGTCCCTGATCCTTTCCAAACAGCAGCGGCTGAAAAAAGCATAGATGTGAACGTGTCCCATAGGAAACCATGTAAATGAACTGTAGTGCGTTTCTGCTAAAAGCACCAAAAAACACATAGGTGTGAACCAGGCCTGAGAGGTTTAGTAACATAATGGGAGTTAAAAAAACTAAAATTAGCCCTTTATAGTACAAAAACAAAAAGCAGATAATCACTACTGTAAGGGGTTCATTTTTTTTACTGTATAACTGTGAAAGTAATATTTACAGTAGCAATTATTTGCTCTTTTTGTACTATAAGGGCTCATTTTATTTTTTAGACCCATTATGTTACTGGCTGATTAATTGATTATGAAAATAGTAATCGATTAATTTCATAATCGATTCATTTCATAATCGATTAGTTGTCGATTAATCGATTAGTTGTTTCAGCCCTATTAGAGACTATACGTCCCACAATCCTTTGCTGCAACAGCTCTGGCTGACAATTGGCTCCTTCCTCCCTGAAGCAGGGGAGGGAGCAGAGTGAGCAGCTCTGTGTGTGTGTGTGTGTCTCCTCACTGCACAGTGAGAGGAGGAGAGGGAGGGGGGAAATTCCCCAACAGGAGCTGACAAGCTCCCTCTCTCCGTGAGAGCATGTGTAAAACCTGATCATTGTAAGCACCCCTGTCAGTGGTAAATAGTTTGTCTCAACCCTCTGTTTGCACATTCATCAGCAGGACAGCTTGTTCTTTTGAAAAACCGACTTACTGAAAGGATGGCCAGTAAAAATAAAAGAAATAAAGCTAATGCAGTCATCATATCTATGAATGAGTAAGCTGCAGTATCATAACTTTGTATGAACACACGATCACTTACTTCTTCCCTCAGAGAACCGGGATGTGTATGTTTAAACACACAGATCCTGGTTCTCGGTGTGTCACGATCGATCATGGGAGCCCAGTGGTCATGGCGACCACCAAGCAGCGGGCACGCCCCTAGTGGCCACAGGGCGAAGCAACGTTACATAGAGTCGTTTCGCCCAGCCATGCCATTCTGTCGCAGTAAAACTGTGGTGGCTGGTTGGCTCACAGCAGAGGGTCCGTCTCCATTCACCGGTTCAGGTCAGAATTCAGCCCAAATTTTTAAATATTCATTTTGGATGAACTAATCTTTTTAAAGAATAGCCTGCTGTTTTATATTCTGCTTAGATAGTTATAATTAATTAGGAATGTAGGGAAAGGACTGTTTTTATTTATTAAAGTGCATGTTCACGGCACATCACGGATCTGGTGGACAGATTACTGGGAGGGGCTGGGGAAGACCCGGCTGTCATGGTGCACGTTGGCACCAATGACAAAGTCAGAGGCAGATGGAGTGTCCTAATAAACGATTTTAGGGAATTGGGAGCTAAATTGAGGAAAAGGACCTCCAAGGTAGTATTCTCAGGAATACTACCGGTACATCGAGCCACACCAGAAAGGCAGAGGGAGATTAGGGAAGTAAACAAGTGGCTGAAGAGCTGGTGTAGAAAGGAGGGGTTTGGGTTCCTGGAGGACTGGGACGACTTCTCAGTCGATAACCGGTACTATAGAAGGGACGGACTGCACCTAAATGAGGAGGGTGCAGATCAGCTGGGAATAAGGATGGCCAAAAAGTTAGAGGGGTTTTTAAACTAGGCGATGGGGGGGAGGGGCCAGAGATAGGAATAGTCAGCGTGGAACATATTCCAGAGGGTAATATTAGGGGCATTAGTGGTAGGGTAACTAAAGCACATAAACCCAAGGTAAATATAGTAGCAAGTCCTAGTTGCAATCTCGGAACACCCAAGAGGGTAGTATGTGACTGGTCAAAATATAGTAATGCATTAAAGTGTTTGTTCACCAATGCCAGAAGTCTGCCAAGCAAAATAGGCGAGTTGGAAGCTCTGGTGCATCAGGAGAGCTATGATGTAATCGGTATTGCTGAAACTTGGCTGCAGTCCTCACATGACTGGGTTATAAATATTCCTGGCTTTGCACTCTTTCGGAAAGACAGAGTTAAAAGGAAAGGTGGAGGGGTCTGTCTGTATGTGAGAAGTGATCTCAAAGCGAGTGTGAAAGAGGACCTGGGGGATGGAGAGTGTGATGAGTCTGAAGCATTATGGGTGGAACTGCATACAGATGTGCGTAGTTCAAAGTTAATCATTGAAGTTTGTTATAGACCACCCAATGTTAATGAGGAGGTGGATACTCAGCTCCTTGCTCAAATAGAAAGGGCTGCAAGGGCTGGGACAGTGATAATAATGGGGGATTTTAACTACCCAGAAATTGACTGGAATAATGGCACTGCTGGGACAGTTAAAGGACAAAAAATTTATAAACCTATTACAGGACAATTTTATGGTCCAGTTCATTGAGGCCCCAACCAGGAATGATGCTCTGCTGGATCTGGTAATCTCAAACCATGCAGAGCATATTACTAATGTTCAGATAAAGGAGCATCTGGGTAGCAGTGACCATAACATGATTTCATTTGATGTTAGCTGTAAGCAAAAATCACATACAGGAAAGATAAAAACACTTAATTTCAAGAGGGCAAATTTTCCAAGGATGAGGGCTGCTCTCCAGAACTTAGACTGGGAGAGAATATTGGCAACAATGGGCACAGAACAGAAATGGGGATTCTTCAAAAAGACTGTTTGTGAACTCACTGCAAAGTATATTCCCATGGGCAATAAATTTAAAAGGCTAAAAATAAAACCTATGTGTCTCACGGCCAAAGTTAAAAAAGCTATAAACTATAAGAAAAGAGCTTTTAAAAAATATAAAAATGAAGGATCACTAGTGTCATTTAAATGTTACAAAGAACATAGCAGAATATGTAAAAAGGAAATCAAGGATGCAAAAATTCAAAACGAAAGACAGATTGCAAAAGATAGTAGGACAAACCCCAAAAAATTCTTCAAATATATTAATAGTAAAAAGGTCAAGTCTGAGCATGTAGGCCCTTTACAAAATAATCTAGAGTGGGTGACTGGGGACAAAGAGAAGGCTAATTTATTAAATACTTTCTTCAGCTCTGTGTATACAAAGGAGCATGGGGGAGCTCATGTCCACAATGGGGGTGGTAGTGACACAGCCCTAAATCCACAATGGCTCAAAAGTGATATGGTCCAGAAATATTTAGACAGAATAAAGGTGGATAAAGCACCTGGACCTGATGGCATCCACCCACGGATCCTAAAAGAATTGAGCTCTGTAATTTCAAAGCCATTGTATCTAATTTTTAGGGAATCATTAATGACAGGAATAGTACCACTGGATTGGCGCAGGGCGAACGTGGTGCCTATATTTAAAAAGGGAACAAAGTCTTTACCAAGTAACTATAGACCTGTTAGTTTAACTTCTATAGTTGGGAAGATACTGGAGAGATTATTAAAAGACCACATAGACGAGTTCTTGCAGGAAAAAAATATTTTAAGCAACAGACAGCATGGGTTCATGAAAGACAGAAGTTGTCAGACAAACCTCATTTCTTTTTATGAGGTGGTAAGTAAAACCTTGGACAGAGGCGTGGCTGTGGACGTGGTATACTTGGATTTTGCAAAAGCGTTCGATACAGTTCCCCACACACGGCTCATGTGTAAGGTAAGGTCTACAGGTTTGGAAATATCGGTTTGTAAATGGATAGAAAACTGGCTAAAAGACCGAATTCAGAGAGTCGTGGTTAATGATTCTTACTCTGAATGGGCTAAGGTTATCAGTGGTGTACCCCAAGGTTCAGTGCTGGGACCCTTACTTTTTAATATCTTTATAAATGATATTGGGTCTGGGATCAAAAGTAACATTTCTGTCTTTGCAGATGACACCAAGCTATGCAGTGGAATAACGTCCTTACAGGAGGTCTCCAATTTACAAGCTGACCTCAATGCTCTGTCAAATTGGGCGACTATGTGGCAGATGAGGTTTAATGTTGATAAATGTAAAGTTATGCACTTGGGGGCTAAGAATATGCATGCATCATACATGCTAGGGGGAGTACAACTGGGGGAATCCGTAGTGGAGAAGGATCTGGGGGTTTTGGTAGATCATAAACTCAATAATAGCATGCAATGCCAAGCTGCGGTTTCCAAAGCGAGCAAAGTCCTTTCTTGTATTAAGAGAGGTATGGACTCCAGAGAGAGAGATATCATTTTGCCCCTGTTCAAATCATTAGTAAGACCTCATCTGGAATATGCAGTTCAGTTTTGGGCACCAGTTCTCAAAAAGGATATTGGGGAACTGGAGAAAGTGCAGAGAAGGGCAACCAAACTGATAAGAGGCATGGAGGAGCTCAGCTATGAGGAAAGATTAGAGGAACTGAATTTATTCACCCTTGATAAGAGGAGATTAAGGGGGGATATGATCAACATGTATAAATATATAAGGGGTCCATATAGTGAACTTGGTGTTGAGTTATTCACTTTACGGTCAACAAAGAGGACAAGGGGGCACTCTTTACGTCTAGAGGAGAAGAGATTTCATCTCCAAATAAGGAAAGGTTTCTTCACAGTAAGAGCTGTGAAAATGTGGAATAGACTCCCTGCAGAGGTGGTTCTGGCCAGCTCAGTAGATTGCTTTAAGAAAGGCCTGGATACTTTCCTAAATGTACATAATATAACTGGGTACTGACATTTATAGGTAAAGTTGATCCAGGGAAAATCCGATTGCCTCTCGGGGGATCAGGAAGGAATTTTTTTCCCCTGCTTTAGCAAATTGGAGAATGCTCTGCTGGGTTTTTTTTTGCCTTCCTCTGGATCAACTGTGGGTATAGAATGGGGTATATGGGATTGTATGATATATATATATATATATATATATATATTTTTTTTTGTTTAATTTGTGGTTGAACTGGATGGACTTGTGTCTTTTTTCAACCTAACTAACTATGTAACTATGTAACTATGTTATTTGCGTTTACAATCATTACATTAAAATGCATGCAGGCTGTTTTTCTATCAGCTCTTTGTACTCACTGAGTTTTTGAACCGTTCTTCCCTTCTAAAAATGTTTTCTTCCTCTATTAATTTGGAACTTCTCCATTAAATCTTGTTTTACTGACACTGGAAATTATTAGTCAGAGTTTTCTCTTTATCTGGATCACTTTTAGTAATTTTCTGTTAATGGAAATTGAGACACGCCTAGTGATATGAAATGGATGTTTGTTGCATAGAGAGCAGAGAATGAGATGAGTACTTCCAAAGGGTTGCTTTTATCTTACGCTTAAAGCTGTGTAATGCAATAATCAATATAATCTACTGTAGAACTATCTCATGAGCTGTGGCTTTTCCACGTGTCACCAGACCGTGTTGCAATACAAGTTTTCTTTATTGAATGCAAACTGGTTTTTCAAGTGATAGTGAGACACGTAGGGGGAATATTTTCTACATACAGTACAGTAGGTCTGCAGCTTATCCTTATCCAGGAGATAAAATCTGACATACTGTATTTATCGGCGTACAACACGCGCCGGCGTATAACACGCACCCCAAGTTTAGGAGGGAATTTTTATGAAAATTTTTTTTAGGAGGGAAGTTTAAGGAAAAAAAACTTACTTTTAAATGCCCATCAATGCAGCTTTATCAGTGTCCATCTGCAGCCTTGTCCATCATTGTAGCCTTGCCCAGTGTACATCTGCAGCCTTGCCCAGTGTCCATCTGCAGCCTTGCTCAGTACCTTTGCAGCCTTGCCCAGTGCCTTTGCAGCCTTGCCCAGTGCCTTTGCAGCCTTGCCAGTCTCTTCAGCATTTCTCTGATTTAAATTTGGCGCAGATTTCCGCTGACTGTGAGCGGAGAGGAGAGAGCAGAGCCGAGATACAGAAAGCCGAGAGTACTTTGGCTATTCTTGGCTCCTCTTGCAGTCCCGCCCACCTCCACTGATTGTCAGCGGCGCTCGCGCCTCTCTCGGCTTTCTGTATGTCAGCAGCGCTCGCTCCTCTCTCAATCAGTGGAGGTGGGCGGGACTGCGAGAGGAGCCGAAAATAGCCAAAGTACTTGCGGCTTTCTGTATGCGAGAGGAGCGAGCGCCGCTGACAATCAGTGGAGGTGGGAGGGACTGCAAGAGGAGCAGAGACTAACCAAAGTACTCTCAGCTTTCTGTATCTCGGCTCCGCTCGCTCGTTTCATAACAATCAGCGGGGGATTGGCGGGGAAAAAAGTGCGTGTTATACGCCCATAATACGGTATATTTATAAATTCCGATGTTGTGTGTTATGGGAGCGTCTTTACTGTCCTTTTTTTTTAATTTATAAAAATAAGTAGCTTTGGTGCAAGACAAGATGTTTTGAAATGGTGAAGCCATTTCTCCACTAAATGAGCTTTGGGGAATAAATTGGACTCTTGCAGAACACAATTTGACTGACTTTAGATTCTTTCACGGAAGTGGCCCATCTGTCTGTAGGCAGGATGCCCAAACCAGGAGGAAGGGTTTAATGTTTCTTGCAGCCATTCCTGATCTATATTTGCAGGCTTTTTTTTGGGTGCGACCCACTGGTGTTGTGTCTGTGAGGGCTGGGCTCAGCCCTTCCTTCTCTGAGCTGGCCACTCAGCTGTCGGCTAAGCGGCTGACATCTATAAGAGGTATGTCTGGCTTTACTTTGCCAGCGATTTGGGGGTGATCCAGTCAAATGCAGAAGGTTTCTCAACCATGTTGAGATATACTTTGAGATGCTGCCCCAGGCGCTTCCTACGGACAGAAGCAAAGCAGGTTTTGTGATATCTTTGCTTTCTGAGAGGGCCTTGGCCTGGGCAAACCCTCTATGGGAGATGCAAAACCTGAGTTTGTGGCTTTGTTGTTTAAAAGGGTATTTGAGGTTCCCGCACGCTCCGCTTCTGCTGCCAAGTGCCTCATGTCCATCGAACAGAGTACGAGAACTGTTGCAGACTACGCCATTGAATTCCGTACTCCGGCAGCAGAGGTTGCGTGGATCAATGAGGCCCTCGTGGCTGCTTTTTCTCATGGTGTCTCGGATACCATCAAGGATGAGATAGCAGCCCGAGATATACCCACTGAGCTGGAGAAGTTGATCACGTTTGCCATCCACATTGACACAGAGAAAGACTGTCTTTTAAGGAGCACTTGCGGAAGCTTCCTGTACGTTTGTCTCCAAGCTTTGCAGTCCCACCCATGCCTCCCTCACCTCCGATGCCTCCTGGTACGGAGTCAGGCAGTGAAGGTGAACCCATGCACTTGGGTTTCACGCATCTCTCTGCGGATAAGAGAACCTTTAGCAGGAGGGAGAGATTGTGCCTTTATTGTGGCCAGGCAGGTCACTTTTTGAAGTCTTGTCCTACCCGTCTAGGGAACGCCTGAACCTTGAGGTCCTGTCACGGACAGACCTTAGGTGGCATTGTTTCATCCCCAGTTATCCAGAAGGATAAGCCCCTGGTTTCGGCCACCCTTTCTTGGGCTGAGTCGTCCGTCGAGATACAGGCTCTAATCAACTCTGGGGCAGCAGGCATGTTCATTGATGATGCCTTTATATCGAAGCACTAGATTCCGCTGCAGCTGTGTGACACTCCACTTGCCATTGAGGCACTTGACTGGAGACCTATACAGCCTGCCCATGTGACTCTTGAGACGGTTCCATTGTCCAAGGTCAAGCCGGTAATTTGCCTCCACACCAGCTATATGATTGTGCAATTGACCTTCAACCTGGTTCCATATCCCCTCATGGCCGGGTTTGCCCTTCGTCGGTCTTGGAGGATAAGGCCATGGAGGAGTATGTTGCAGACGTACTTTCTCAAGGTTTCATCCACAAATCCTTGTCTCCTGCTGATGCTAGTTTCTTCTTTGTGAAGAAGAAGTGTGGTGAACTGAGACCTGAGAGGTTGATGCTTCTGAGACTGGTGTTGCCGCTCTTCTGTCTCAACGTCCTACCTCTGAGAGCACTATGCATCCTTGTGGCTACTTTTCCAAAAAATTGTCACCTGTGGAGTGCAATTACGAGATTGGTGACAGGGATCTGTTGACGATGATTTTAGCCCTGAAAGAATGGAGACATCTCCTCGAAGGTAACACTGTGCCGGTTCTTATTCTTACTGACCATAAGAATCTCACATTCTTGTCTGAGGCTAAACGCCTCTCTCCCAGAAGGGCGCGATGGGCTCTTTTCTTGTCAAGTTTCAATTACATTGTCTCATTCTTACCCGGTACTAAAAATGTATGGGCTGATGCCTTGTCACAACAAGTTTCCTCCACTTCCAAGTTGGAGTCAGTTCCGGTTCCTGTTATTCATTCTGATCGTATTCTGGCTACGGTTCGCACAAGTCTCATTTCTCAGGTCCATGCTCCTCCTGAGAAACCTTGTGACCGCTGCTTTGTCCCAGAGAGTCTCCATACTGCCGTGTTCCAGACTTACCCTTCTCCCAAGGCAGCTGGCCACCCTGGGAAGAATCAACTTGTTTGGGCCATTTCCTAGCAATTCTGGTGGCCTAGTCTACGTGCTGATGTAGCTGCCTGTTCTGTACGAGAACCAGGAAGGACGGGTCTGTTAGTGTGCGTCCCGCCGGGGCACCTGACTTGAGGCATTGTTTTTCTGCATTGCTGTAAGTGCAATTTTAAATTGTTTTATATAATAAACATCTTGGGTTTTACACTATACGGAGCCCTTATATTTTTTTCATGTGAACACTCTATATTGGATGAGCGGTATTATTTGAAGGGTAGAGAGAGGAGTGCGGGCTATCAGATCTGTACCCAGGAAGCCGCCCATTGAGAGAGAGGAAGAGTGTCCATAGACCTGAGGGAGAGAGATTTATACATGCTTCTCATGACGCTCTGTAGTGGGGTGTCATGGCGCTCTGGTAAGAGTTGAATTTACCTACACTGGTGGTGGGTCACATGAGATCAAGCACTTAAGGACTCGCTGTGTGGATGGACTCTTTCCATCTGATTTATTTTTAATTTCTCACGGGTGTATATCCATCTACTATTGAATTTATGGACTTTCACTATATATGATGATTCATGAATTTTTATTTTCACTTTTTCAAGAATTCACCACGTCATGATTGCATTTATCACTGTTATATGATATGTATATGATTGATACTGTTATATATTCACGTATACAGTTGGTGTTTTTATGTATACACCTATATAGGAAAAATCAGTTGTGGTTTTTGTGTTCTGGAACTTCTAGGTAAAATTAGGGGTCCAGTCTTACTCACTTATTTTTAGGTTTTGAATAATCTGATATTAATTTATCATACACTCCAGGTATATATATATATTTATGGTTTTATTATTCACCTTTATAATATCACCACACATCACTAGATTTCATTTTATGTGTTTTCTGTTAATAGGGCGTAGACAGTCAATTATCAGCCCCCGGTTTAGCGCAGCTCTTTCGTTTTCCCATATACCCAAGGTGATTGTCTCGGACAGGGGTAGTCAGTTTGTGTCCAGGTTCTGGCGAGCCTTTTGTGCACAGTTGGGAATTTAGCTTGCTTTTTCCTCTGCGTATCACCCGTAGTCTAATGGGGCAGCAGAACGAGCCAATCAGTCCTTGGAGCAATTCCTACATTGCTATATTTCTGACCATAATAACAACTGGTCAGACCTATTACCGTGGGCAGAGTTTGCTCACAACAGTGCCTTAAATTCTGCTTCCCGATTGTCCCCCTTGGTTTCCAACCTTCCATGTTGCCTGACTCGTTTGTTCCGCAGAGTATTCCTGCGTTAGAAGAGCATCTCCGTGGTCTTCGTTCCACTTGGGCACAAGTCCAGAAGGCTTTGCGTCATGCTAATGATAGGTACAGACTCCATGCTGACTGCAGACACCTGCCTGCGCCTTCCTACCAGGTTTGGGACAGGGTCTGGCGGTCATCTCGCAATCTCCGACTCCGTGTTCCCTCACTGAAGTTCGCACCTCGGTTTATTGGGCCTTTCCGTATTCTTTGCAGGATTAACTTACCACAAATGTAACAAGCATTCTACCCACTGACCATGATGCTAATGTTTTGTAAACTGTAGATATAGGAATTATTGTCAGAGGTTCCATGAGACCTAACAGTAATTTCAAAGGTTCCTTCAATAGTAAAAAGTTTTTTTTTTTTTTTGTAAATGTTGTTTTATTACATTTTCAAATAATGTATGCAAACATTAGGACATTAACATATGCAAAAACATTTTTTTTTTTTTTTGCAAATATATAACAAAGTTATAATTCTTCAAATACATATTTTGGGAGAGGAATAGGTAAGTGAGGGGTGTAAGAAAGGTGGTGGTAATATCTGGTGTCAAACGCACAATTTATAATTTAAAATTTATAATGTGTGTACAGTATAATGGTTAAAGAAATTATCTGGTCTGTATTAAATATTAAATAAAAAGTATTATAGAAAGTATTCAGTATAAAATGGTCAATATGATTACATAAAAATTCAATATTATGATTAGAGAACTATAAATAAATATAATCTATAAGCTACAAGTAAATATAATCATGAATGTGATTTAAAAAGGATACCAGTAAAGAAACATACCAAGGAAAAGTGAAAACAGGAATATATAATAATAAAAAAATGAAAAAAAAAAAACCCCTGTCAAAAAAACATAGAATTAAAACAGAGCAAACATCAATTACAAGCCAATACACTAAACAGAAAAAAAATTTCCTCAGGCCTGTCTAGTTCTTAACAGTCTGTTTCTCCAGTAGGTTCAGGTTCATTTAAATGGCTTGCAACTGAACTGAAAGCGTCGACTCCAGGGTAGAAGCTGAAGTGTGGTATTGGGAAAGGTTTAGAGTCAATGATGTGGTCTATATTACTAAACAAAAATAATGTCAGAGTTGGGCAAAAGGTGTCATAAAAACTTTCATAATAAATATTCAGCAAATGAGTTATGAGTTAAAACCCAGTGCTGCTTTAGAATCACTGTCATTGAATATCGGGGTGTGTGGTCTGAGCGTGTGAGTGAGGACGCGCAGTGTTTGAGCTCTGAATGCACCTCCAGTCATAGGAGCCTGGACGGACCTTTACAGAAGAAGATCCCGGCATGAGTACAACTAGACAGCGGGAATCCAAGACCTCTCGCAAAGGCTGCAGGCTGCAGTGATATTCGACAGGAGATACAACAGTAACGAAACGGGAGGTGAATATTAAAATATTAAAATAACAGACCGAAAAGGTGAGCTTCAGAAGGTAACGAATAAACAGCCAGGAGGAGGCAGCCGAGGAGGTGGTATGGAAGGTTCAGTGGATGCCAGGGACACAAGGAACGCTGGAGCTGGGTGTGAGGCTGCACCTGCTCAGTGGGAGCAGTCTGAGATGAAAGCCCTGAGAATATTAATACAGGCTTTGCCAACAAAAGCGGACATTAAGGCCCTGATTTACAGAGTGGAGGAGACACACCGCATGGAGATCGATCAGGTGCATATGGAGATTCAATCCATGACAGATCGTCTCATAACGGAGGCGGTAAGTAAGGCTCAGATGTGTCCCAGATTCTCTGGAACAGGAGAATCTGCAGGAGAAGGTAATGAACATCTTTCATAAAGGTTTAGAGGGTAGAGCTCAGGCTAATATGGACTTGGGCATAGGGCGTTAGGCCCCAAATCATCGGACCCTCATAGACCACGAGACATCATTTGTCGCCTCCACCGATATGCACACAAAGAGTCTTTGCTGAGAAAGGCATGGGAGGCAGGGACGATTGAGATAGAGGGGACATCTGTGAAGCTTTTACCTGACCTTTCCCGTGCCACATTACAGCGCAGAGCATTGCTCCGCACAGTTTTAGAGTGTGTTCAGCGGGAGGGGTGCACATACAAGTGGAGAAAAGAGGGATTCCACCCTAAAGTGGAACTTCCGCTTTTCGGAACCCTCCACCCCTCCGGTGTCACATTTGGCACCTTCCAGGGGGAGGGGGTGCAGATACCTGTCTAAGACCTCCCAAATTTGTTTACCTTCTTAGGCATTGAGCCATTTCTGGTACCAAATTGGCGATTACCACTGTTATGCCCCGTACACACGGTCGGAATTTCTGACGGAAAATGTCCTATCGGACCATGTTGTGTGGGCTCCATCGGACTTTTTCCGTCGTTCGTTGAGATCCTGCTCTCACATTTTCCGACAACAAAGTCCGATTGGACTTTTTCCTTTCGTGTGTAGCGAATTCCAATGGACAAAGTGCCACGCATGCTCAGATCACATTACAAGACCAAAGCTATTGGCTACTAGCCTCTATGTAGTTCCGTCGTATGCAACGTACGTCACCACGTTCAGAATGATCAGATTTTCCGACAACTTTGTCCGACGTGTATGCAACACCAGTGTCGGACAAAATCCGTCAGAAAAAATCCTAAGGATTTTGTGGTTGGAATTTCCGACCGTGTGTACGGGGCATTAGGGTTACAAAGACAAAATTATAATGGGAAAGAAGATATCCCTGTACAGAGAAGTGTGCCGGGTGATTCTAAGTGATTTTAAGTGGAAGGCCCTCCGTTATTTATATTGCTTCATATAATGGACTTATAATGGAGAGGACAGAGAGGAAACCCAGGAGGAAATGAAAGGAAATGGAAAGGAAATTAAAGGAATCATTTTTCTTTCTTTTTTTGGGGGGGGGGGGGGGGCTTTTTTGTCTGACAGACCACACGCTTTTGTTCCCCGGTATATAAGAGAGTTGGAGGAGAAGAAAAGGAAAGGAGGAAAATATAAAAAAAAAATTTAAAAAATCCTTTTTTTTTTCCACTGCCCCCTCCAGGGATTTTGATACGGGATGAATATCTACGAACATATCTACGAATATCTATACCTTCTAGATTTATAAGATATATAAGTGGACTGAGTCAATGAATTAATCGACTGGAACATATTTTAACAATGTATCAGTGAAAACAACCAATAAATCACTGTTAGAGGTGACGTGATTAGAAATAGGAGGTGAAGATAGACATTGGAAGCTAACAGTACTTGGGTGGATTAGAAGATGGGAAAGTAAATAAGTAATTTTAATGGAGAGAACGAAGAAGATATAGGAGAAGATCTGGACATTAAAAAATAAAAATAGATAGATCAAGACAGAATATAACAGATTGAATGGGGATAAATGGGGTGAATGGTGACTGAGGATCTAGGAGTAGGAAAGGGATGGAGGAGAGAAGATGTAGATTAGAGGGATGGATGGAATGAGAGAAGTAAGAGAGAATAAGAGAATGAGAATGGTTGAATGAGATAGAATAGAATAGAGTAGAATAGAATAGAATAGAGACGTACGAAGAGCGAGAATGGTAGAATCGAATAGTAGGAAGGAATGAAAGGAATGGAAGAGAATGAAAGTGGAAAGTAGAAGGAAAGAGGGGGGAGTTTTAATCCGGAAGAAGATGAGATGGAATAATGATTATAGAATATGGACTATGGAATATGGACAAAAGGATAAATGATGGAGGGGGGGGGGGTGTCTTCATGAATCTATCCTCTTTCTCGTGGTTTTTTTTTGTTTGTTTTGTTTTGTGGGGTCTAGACACTATCACAGAGAGACTAGATGGGTTAGAGATGCCCTGGTAGATATATATACACACATATTTGTATTTAATTTTTTTAATAATATACACTGTGTACAGAATTAAGAAGGGAGGGGGGGGGGGGGGTAATAGGAGAATAAGTTAATTAAGGGAGGGATGGAAGAGGAAGAGGAGTGAGATAAATTGGAGTGAAATAAATTGACAGCACAAGAGTGGGATAGAGTGGCACAAGAGAAAGGGTAGGCATATAGAGTAGGGCTAAAGGGGGGGGGGGGGTGGAAGGGAGGGGGCATGGAATATTTGGGGTGTATGAGGGGTGTAGGGGGAAGGGAAGTGGAACACGATTAATATAACACTTAAATTGGGAATATTATATCCCATCTTTTTTTTAATGAAATTATAAACATAATTAATCACTAATCATAAATATATAAACACAGTTGCGAGATTGCGGTGGGGGGGGGGGGGGTGGGTTCGGAAGTTATAACTCACCCTCCCGAACAAATCTGAACAAATGAAGAATAAGAAATAAGAAATATTTGTTTTGTATTATAAAGATATTGTATTATGAAAGATAACAATGGATTATAATGGATTATCGAAATGAAAGGACATGAAGCATATACTGTAATCTAAATGAAACTTAGATATACAATGTGGTCCCCCATGAAATAAAAGGGTATAGGAGGGAGAGGGGGGGAATGAGGAGATGTGGGGAATGTGTGAATAGGCATACTAGATAGGATAATAATAATATAGGCGGAGTGTCCGTATTTCTTTGTTTTTTCTTTCTTTCTGGGGAGCCTTTATGCCGCGTACACACGAAGGGACAATCCCGCGGGATTATCCTCTGGACTCAAGTCCAGCGGACAATCCCCTCGTGTGTGGGCTTCGGCGGACTTTTTGGCGCCAAAAGTCCGGCGGACTAAGTTTTAAGTTTTGTTTTAAAACTATCCGCTGGACTTGGCAGTCCGGCGGACAATCCCGCCGTCAGTAGGCTAGTCCGCCGGACTTTTTAAATGAACGGACTTGCCGCTCGTCGACAAGTCCGTTCATTTAGCACGTGACTTCAGGTTACGTAGCTAGCGTAGGCAGTAAATGCCGCCGCGCTAGCTCCGTAAGCTGGCATGGATTTAAAGGGACTCCCCACGCCGAAAAAACGGCGTGGGGGTTCCCCCCAAATCCATGTCAGACCCTTATCCAAGCACGCAGCCCGGCCGGCCAGGAAAGGGGTGGGGACGAATGAGCGCCCCCCCTCCTGAGCCGTACCAGGCCGCGTGCCCTCAACATGGGGGGTGCGCTGGGGAAAGGGGGGCCGTGCGGCCCCCCCACCCCAAAGCACCTTGTCCCCATGTTGATGAGGACAAGGGCCTCTTCCCGACAACCCTGGCCATTGGTTGTCGGGGTCTGAGGGCGGGGGCTTATCGGAATCTGGGAGCCCCCTTTAATAAGGGGGCCCCCAGATACCGGCCCCCCACCCTATGTGAATGAGTATGGGGTACGATGTACCCCTACCCATTCACCTAAGGTGTAAAATGTAAAGTACAAAAACACACACACTTTTGAAAAAATATTTTATTGCACTGCTCCGGGGGTCTTCTTCCGTCTTGGGGGTCTTCTCGCCGGACTCCTCCGCTCTCTTCTGCTCTTTTACCTAGCTCTTTCACGAGCGGAGGAGGCCGGCTACCTTCTTCGTCGTCGTCACCGTCGTCTGGGGGTCTCGATCCGCCTTCGGGGGTCTTCCGGGGTCTCTTCTGTTCTTGCGGCGGTCGTCGTCTTCCGCGCCGCCGGCACCTCCTTGTTCTTGTTCTTCTTCTTGTTCTTGTTCTTCTTCCGATGTTGACCCGTCGCTGTCTGTGCCCGGAATGCCAGAGCCGCGCTGCGCTGGGACTTATATAGGGACATGGGGACAGGGTCACATGCTCATGTCACATGGTGACCCCGCCCCCTTGTGATGTCACAGTCCCAGCATCCTCCGGGACTGTGACATCACAAGGGGGCGGGGTCACCATGTGACATGAGCATGTGACCCTGTCCACTTGTCACTATATAAGTCCCAGCACAGCGCGGCTCTGCCATTCCGGCCAGAGGGAGCGACGTGTCAACATCGGAAGAAGAACAAGAACAAGAAGAAGAAGGCGGAAGAAGAAGGCGGCGCAGAAAGCGACGACAGCGGCAAAAACAGAAGAGACCCCGGAAGACACCGGAAGACCCCCGAAGGCGGATCGAGACCCCCAGAAGACGGCGGCGACGACGAAGAAGGTAGATGGACTTCTCCGCTCGGTAAAAGAGCTACGTAAATGGCGGAGGAGTCCGGCGAGAAGACCCCCGGAGCAGTGCAATAAATTATTTTTTCAAAAGTGTGGTTTCTTTACTTTACATTTTACACTTTAGGTGAATGGGTAGGGGTACATCGTACCCCATACTGATTCACATAGGGTGAGGGGCCGGGATCTGGGGGCCCCCTTATAAAAGGGGGCTCCCAGATTCCGATAAGCCCCCGCCCGCAGACCCCGACAACCAACGGCCAGGGTTGTCGGGAAGAGGCCCTTGTCCTCATCAACATGGGGACAAGGTGCTTTGGGGTGGGGGGGCCGCACGGCCCCCCTTTCCCCAGGGCACCCCCCATGTTGAGGGCACGCGGCCTGGTATGGCTCAGGAGGGGGGGGCGCTCGCTCGTCCCCACCCCTTTCCTGGCCTGCCGGGCTGCGTGCTCGGATAAGGGTCTGACATGGATTTGGGGGGGACCCCCACGCCGTTTTTCGGCGTGGGGATTCCCTTTAAATCCATGCCAGGTGACGGAGCTAGCGCGCCGGCATTTACTGCCTACGCTAGCTACGTACCTGAAGTTACGTTCGAAATGAACGGACTGCTCCGTGTGTGGGCAAGTCCGTTCATTTTCAAAAGTCCCGCGGACTTTGTCCAGCGGATTGTCCGCCGGAAAAGTCCGGGCATGTGTGGGCAAGTCACACGCTCGGAAGTCCGGGCGTGTGTGGGGAAGTCCCGCCGGACTAGGTCCGGCGGACAATCCGCCCGACTAGGTCCGGCGGACAAAGTCCGAACCTGTGTACGCGGCATTATTGTATATAGTATGTAACTTATGTAATATATGTGAAATATGTTATTGTGAAGTAAGACATTACGATAGAGTGGCGGAATGCGCTTGAGAAGCTCGGCCTGGGGCAGCTGAGCTCAACTACAAACCCTGAATAGGCCAAACACTCAAAGAACGGGAGAACCGGAATTTGAGTGGTTAAAAGCAGTGTAGCTTTAGGGAACCTTGGGAGGCCGGGGGCCATAGCCAATGACCGACCCAGGGACCAATAGGGGGAAGAGTGGGAGGGGGGTAGGATATAAGGGGGGGGTTCTCCTTTTTTTTTTTTTTTTTATCATTCCATTCTCTTTTTTTCTCTCTCTCTCTCTCTCTCTCTCTCTCTCCTCTTCCATCATCTCCTCTTGCATACTCCATTTGTTGGGGAGGTGCTGATTTGGGGGAAGAGGGAATCTATCAATTGCGTTCAAATATTGCGAATTGAGAGAAGGAGTAAAAGAGGATGGAAACCCTAACAATAATGTCTTTTAACGTAAAGGGATTAAACATCCCAGAAAAAAGACGAATGTTATTCCAAGATCTAAAGAGATTACAGATAGATATAGCATATATCCAAGAAACACATTTTAGGGAAAAAAAACTTCCTTTGTTAAGAAATAAAAGCTATCCATCGGTGTACCATGCAAATAACCCTGATTCTAAAACTAAGGGGGTAACCATTATGATATTGAATAAAGTAGTGTGGAACTTCAGGGATTCCCTGACAGATGTAAATGGGAGGTATTTGTTCATTAAGGGAACCATTGGGGGGGTCGGTGTGACATTAGCAACATATTATGCCCCCAATGTACAGCAAGATTTTTTTTGTAAAAAAAATATTATGGAGTTCATGGAGGGACAGTTGATCATGGGAGGAGACCTTAAAGAGGATGGCCACCTGCACAAAAAATATTAAAAGTCAGCAGCTACAAATACTGCAGCTGCTGACTTTTAATAAATGGACACTTACCTGTTCCAGGTTCCAGCAGTGTCGGCAGAAGATGACAAGCAATCGCTCGTCTCTCGGCTGCCCCCACTGCCAATCAGGAAGTGAAGCGTTGCGGCTTCACTGCCCGGTTCCCTACTGCGCATGCGCGAGTCGCGCTGCGCGTCTTTACTGGTCCCTGTTGTGTCCTGGGAACTGTTTGTTTTCCAGGACACAACGGGGGGCGGGCATCTGCGGCTAGGGGCGGGGCATCTGCGGCTAGGGGCAGCTAGCTAGTCCCGGAAGTGGGTGCAGATACCTGGATTATATAGGTATCTGCACCCCCCTCCCCCCTGAAAGGTGCCAATTGTGGAACCGGAGGGGGGGAGGAATCTGATAAGCGAGGTTCCACTTTAGGGTGGAGCTCCGCTTTAATGTTCCCCCTATCCCCAGTGAAGACACCTCTTCAGGGACATCGTCAGTGCCGCTTGAAATAAGGAAGGGGATCTTTAAAGCAATAGTAAAAGCAAGATTGGTAGATATATGCAGGATATTGCATCCTAAGGAAAAGGATTACTCTTCCTTTTCGTATCCACATAGAGTTTATTCACAGATAGATGTATTCTTTGTTCCACATAAACAACTATCTTCAGTTAGAGAAGCTTCTATTGGTTTAATTACTTGGTCAGACCATGCTCCAATTTTTTTAAACTACAATCTCTTAGAAATAAGTCATTCAACCCCGATGATGGGGAAACTGAATGAAAGTCTCCTTTAGGATCCTATAGTGATAGAAGATGTTCGGAAAGAGATAAAATACTTTTTCCAGGAAAACGAGAGCTCAGAAAGCCCCCTGGAATAATTTGGGAAACACACAAAGTGGTAATACAGGGAGTATTGATTAAACATGGATCGAGGATCAAGACGGAAAGAGAAGCTAAACTAACAAAGTTCCTAGTAAAAATTCAACAATTAGAGGCTTGTCATAAACAGGTTCAGACAACAGAAGTAGAACGAGAATTACTATATACACGCAGACAAGTGACAGACTTACTACAGTATAAAGCCAAAATGGCAATACAGATAGGACGTAAGTGTAGTTATGAGTCAGTTAACAAATGTAGAAACAATTGGCGAGAGCGCTGCATGAAATACATTCAAGGACATACATACCAGTAATCAGGAGAGAGGATGGAGAGGAAGTGCAATTACCTGGACAGATCTCAGAGGCGTTTGGCGATTTCTACTCCTCACTCTACAATCTGAACTTGGCAGTTCCAGACCAGGCAAAGATGGAGGAATATTTAGCATTAAGAGGAATGCCGAGTCTGACAGCTGCTGTTCAGGAGGAGTTGGAATCGCCAATCACATTAGAAGAGGTACAAAATGCAATAAGACAAGCAAAAATTGGGAAATCACCTGGGCCAGATGGTCTTTCGGCCCAATATTATAAGTTACTTATGCCAGAATTAGGCCCTTACATGATTAAACTGTTTAATAAGCTAGGAGATTTTTCATTCAGAGACGGTGAAAGCTATGATTTCGGTTATACCAAATGAAGGCAAAGATTTGAAGTTATGTGGAAGTTATAGGCCGATATCTCTCTTAAATGCTGATTTGAAAATATTCAGGAAGATAATAGCCTTGAGGATACAACAGCAACCACCCTCACTGATTCACCAAGATCAAGTGGGATTTGTGCCAACAAGAGAATCAAGGGATAATACTATCAAAGCCTTAAATTTAATGCATATAGCCAACTTGACCCCCTGCGTGTATCTTGGTACAGACACAGAGAAGGCTTTCGATCGGGTGGGATGGGGATTTGTGTTTGCTGTCCTCGGACATATAAAACTAGGGGGAAAAATTATCAGATGGATAGCAAGTATGTATAAAGTAACTACAGCTCAGGTTAAAGTAAATGGAGTAGTCTCCCCTTCATTTGCGATAACAAATGGGACAAGACAAGGGTGCCCGTTGTCTCCTTTGCTATTTGCACTGATCCTCGAACCATTGTTGTGTAAAGTACAGCTTAATAAGGACATTTGAGGAATAACTATAGGAGGAATCCAAAATAAAGTGGTAGCATATGCAGACGTTATACTTTTTTCAGTGACCAGTCCTGTAATTTCACTCCCGAATTTTAAGGAGATTGAGCTATACAGTACACTATCTTTTTTTTAAATAAACTTTTCTAAGTCAGAGGCCCTGATGGTAGCAGTCTCAAAGGGAATGATGAATATAATCAAATCAAATTACAAATTGAGATGGGCGGACCAGTTTCTGAAGTATTTAAGGACCTATATTGATATTGATTCTAAAAAAATGTATGAATTAAATTTTTTGCCAGTACTAAGTAGAGTACGTGGACTACTGGAGAGATTGCATAGGGGAATACATTCCTGGTTTGGAAGAATTAATATAATCAAGATGACTATTTTACCAAAACTCCTATACCTCCTCCAGGCAGTCCCAATTTCAATACCAAGGGAATTTTTTAGAAATATTCAAATAATATTTACCAAATTCATTTGGTCGTATAAACAGCCAAGGATTAGGAGGACATTATTGTCATTACCTAAACAATATGGAGGGCTGGGAGTTCCAGATATATATAAGTATTACCAGGCTGTACGCCTGGGCCAATTGTTGGACTGGTGTCGACATGGAGAACTGAAAATTTGGCCTAAATTAGAGCAATCACAGTGTAGGGAGTTATTACATAGAGCACCTTGGTGCTATAGAAATCTGGCATTTAATACTAAATCACATCCCACAATAGGACCCACACTACAGATATGTTACAACTTACTTGCTAGCCAAAAATAGACTATCCACACAGAATTCACCATTGGTCCCTATATTAGGTAACCCACAATTTATACCAGGGACACAGAAAGGACTTTTTGAGATATTGATCAAACGAGGAATATACCATGCATCACATTTTATGCAATCAGGCAAATGGCCAACATTGAAGGAGCTGATGGATAAAAAAAGGCCCTTTTCAATTAGATTTCTGGCAAGCAGCACAATTAGGGCATTTTTTGAGTACTGGGATACCGTGAAGTTCTCTAGAATGGGGTTGTAAGTCATTTGAGAGGTTTAGTATGGAAAATTACGCATGCAATTTCTAAAATGTATGCACTATTAATGAAACCATCAGAGAATTTTCAGTTGCCTTTTTTTCAAAAATGGGAAACGGACTTGGGGAGGAGTTTTTCGGAGGATCAGAAAATGAATATGATATAATCCATATTTAAAACTGCGACATGTACAAAATTACAGTAAATGAATTACAAAATTATCTCACAATGGTATAGAACCCCGGAAAAACTCCAAAAATGCTTCCCGAATACACCAAATGAATGTTGGAGATATCAGAAGGAACAAGGAACCCTTTTACATGTATTTTGGTTATGCCCAAAAGTTGAGAAATACTGGAAGGAGGTACAAGAGATTATTCATAAATTTAGCGAGGTAGAAATATGCGATGATCCAGCGTTATTTATTTTACATCTGTCAGGGGTTCAGAGGAAAACGTATAGGAATTCTATTCTGTGTCATTTAGTGAATGCAGCTAAGGCTTGCATACCACTTAAGTGGAAACAGATACAACCGCCTACTGTGAGTATGTGGCTCAAGAAAGTAGAGGAAGTGAACAGGATGCAAGACCTAGTATGGACAGCTAGAAAAAAAGAAGAATCTACTTAGAAATTTGGACACCGTGGAATTACTACTTTTCTTCGGAGGAAGGAAAAAGGAAAATTGATGTAATATAGAGGAGAAATGGAAGGAGGAGGGGGAGATATAGAGAGTATGGGGAGGGGGAGGATGAGAGAGGGGAAGGGAAAAGGGAAATATAAATAAAAGGGAATTTTTTTTTTGTTTTTTTGTGTGGGGGGACGTAAGGAGGGGAAGGAAATGGACTCCAAATAGGGGAGGTAGGTGGAATATTGGAGGATAGTAGTTAAATCTTGGGCAGGTCTTGGGATAGCATCGCCCTAGGGTCAGGCATTAAAAATAGTATGGGGGTTGGAATATAGAGGGATATTACCCCCTCGTTTTCACCCTCTTAGCCCTTCTTCTTTTTCAAACTTAACTCAACTGTCCTTCCTAAACATATTAGATATAACTTTATAGAAGTCCAGATATAAAAAGAATAGAATATATTGATTTATGCTGGGTTATATATATTAAGGAATGTACTGTTAAATAACAGAAAGATTGTTTATTTAAGTTTTTATTTCCTTGTCCTTGTTTGAAATGATAAAAAGAAAAATAAAGAAATTATACAAAAAAAAACAGTGCTGCATCATATAGAATAGGGAGCTAGATTTTGGATATTGGAGTCACGTGATGTTTGCCAGTTAGCGAAGTTGGAAACAGCAGCGCTGAGTTTCTGAATACTGCTGCTACAAGTTGAGTGCATCGCACATGCATGGGTTTTAAATGAGGAAAAGCATTTACTCCTGTGATGTTGATGGCAAGTGCTCAATGTACAGCAATGTACAGCATCCCAGATCCTTCCAGGATGGGGCTCAGTGGGTTTTTGATGCAGGCTTCAGGGATGCCACTCATAGCCTGCTGGGAAGGCATTAAATTCTCATGCATACTGGGGCTCTTCTAAACGCTTTTCTCCTGTCAAGAGAAATACAGCTGAAAAATGCTCCTAAGCTGCTTATTTCAAGCGTTTGGGCGTTTATTCATTCAATTGGCCGGAATATTAGCTACTTCAATACCGGACCCCTTTCCTGCCCAGGCCAGTTTTCAGTGCTATCTCACTTTAACTGACAGTTGCTCGGTCATGCGACACTTTATGAAATGTCATCAATATAATTTTTTTGAGACAGATAGAGCTTTTTTTTGGTGGTAATTAGTTACCACAGTTTCTTTCTTTTTTGCTAAATAAAGGCAAAAAGACCAATTTTTTTTTAAAAATAAACAGTTTTCTTAGTTTCTGTTAGATATAGCCCAGGCGGCAAGTGGTTAATTTAGTCTGGCCACTGAAATGAAAAAAACATTCAAGCACTAAAAGTGCCTAGCGTTAACACATGTTTAGACGTGTTTACACACGTTTAGGCTCATCGGGAGTTTTTATGCTCAAAAGCTCCACTCCTTAACACACAAGTGATGTTTTTTGTTTCTGCCTCTAAACTCCCCTGCATGTAAATTCCTGTAAATGCCTAAAGTGTTCATGGACACATAGGTTAACATGGAGTGGAGTGTACAGACAGAGAAAATAAGCTAAAAACGCTCGTAAAAGCAGTATGTTGGAGCTTAAGTGTACATGAGGCATTAAAGTGGTTCTAAAGCCTAAATATTTTTTTTCCTGCTGTAATGCTGTGCGTGGTGCGCAACGACTTGTATTGGCATGGGGCGTGGTCACCGGGTGATGTCATCCGGGTGGTGACGTCATAAGGGGCGTGGTGACAATTGCGCGGTCGTGCGATGTGGCTCCCAAACAAAATTGACGTCCTTTTTTTCTCACAAATAGAGCTTTCTTTTGGTGGTATTTGATCTCTTCTGTGGTTTTTATTTTTTGCACTATAAACAAAAATAGAGCGACAATTTTGAAAAAAAACACATTATTTTTTACTTTTTGCTATAATAAATATCCCCAAAAAATATATAAAAAAATATTTTTTTCCTCAGTTTAGGGCAATACGTATTCTTCTACATTCTTCTACATATTTTTGGTAAAAAAAATTGCAATAAGCGCTTACTGATTAGTTTGCGCAAAAGTTATAGCGTCCACAAAATAGGGGTCGTTTTATGGCATTTTTATTAATAATTTTGTTTTACTAGTTATGGCGGCGATCTGTGATTTTTATCATGACTGCGACATTATGGCGGACACATCGGACAATTTTGACATATTTTTGGGACCATTGTCATTTTTACAGCGATCAGTGCTATTAAATTGCATTGATTACTGTAAAAATTACACTGGCAGTGAAGGGGTTAACCACTAGGGGGCTAGGGAGGGGTTAAGTTTGTCCTGGGGAGTGTTTCTAACTGTTAGGGGGATGGGCTACGAATGACACTTCACTGATCATAGCTCCCGATCACAGGGAGCTATGATCAGTGACAGTGTCACTAGGCAGAACGGGGAGATGCTTGTTTACATTAGCATCTCCCCGTTCTTCAGCTCCGTGGGTATCCCTGCGGCATTCAAGATCTGACTCACGGAGCTCCCAGCAGGGTAGCGCGTGCCTGCCGCGACGCGCACGTGACCACACGACGGCAAATTTAAAGGGACGTACCTGTACGCCGATTTGCCCAGCCGTGCCATTCTGCCGACATATATGTACATGCGGCGGTCGGCAAGTGGATAAAGAGGATAACAATTGTTTCAAGATATGAATTTTAAGTGACACTAAAGCTTTGTTTAACCGGTTCCTGACCGGCATACGACGATGTACGTCGGCAGAATGGCACGGACAGGCATAAGGGCGTACAGGTACGTCCCTTTAAGAATGCCACCGTGCCATGGCATGCGCGCCGCCAGCGGGACCCCCGTGCGTCCGGTCGCGGGTCCCGTGGACTCGATCGCCGCGGGATACCCACGATCGTCTCACAGGAAGGCTGAACGGGGAGATGCGGAAGTAAACAGCATCTCCCCGTTCTGCCTAGCAACAAGTGACACTGATCTCTGCTCCCTGTGATTGGAGCAGAGATCAGTGCTCACTAAAACACAGCCACGACCCCCACAGTTAGTAACACGCCCCTAGGAACACTTAACCCCTACACTGCCACCCCCTGGTTAACCCCTTCACTGCCAGTGTCATTTACACAGGAATCAGTGCATTTAAATAGCACTGATTGCTGTATAAATGACAATGGTCCCAAAAATGTGTCAAAAATGTCCGATGTGTCCGCCATAATGTCGCAGTCATAATAAAAATCGCTGATCGCCGCCATTACTAGTAAAAAAAAAAATATTAATAAAAATGCTATAAAACTATCCCCTATTTTGTAAATGTTATAACGTTTGCGCAAACCAATCAATAATCGCTTATTGAGATTTTTTTTACCAAAAATATGTAGAAGAATACGTATCGGCCTATACTGAGGAAAAAAAAATGTTTTTTTTATATATTTTTGGGGGACATTTATTATAGCAAAAAGTAAAAAATAATGTGTTTTTTTCAAAATTGTCGCTCTTTTTTTTTTATTTATAGCGCAAAAAATAAAAACCGCAGGGGCGATCAAATACCACCAAAAGAAAGCTCTATTTGTGAGAAAAAAAAGGACGTCAATTTTGTTTGGGAGCCACGTCGCACGACCGCGCAATTGTCAGTTAAAGCGACGCAGTGCCGAATCGCAAAAAAAGTGGTCTGGTCTTAAGCCAGCAAAATGGTTCGGTCTGAAAGTGGTTAAAAAAAATAAAAAATAACAAACATGTCATTCTTACCTCTACTGTGCAGCTCGTTTTACACAGAGTGGCCCCAATCATCCTCTTCTGGGGTCCCCCGGCGGCTCTCGCGGCTCCTAGATAGCGCTCTCCCAGGGGGTTACCTTGCGGGCACGCTCCCATGTCATTCATTCGGCGTCCATAGAAGCCAAATCTATGACTCGACCCCCGCCCCCCTGGCGCCCGGGTCATTGGATTTGATTGACAGCAGCGGGAGCTAATCTCTGCGCTGCTATCAATCCATTCAATCGGGACCCAAGACACCGGCTTTTGCTGGTGTGCTCATCCCCGGGACGTGATAGAGGGGGTACAGGTAATTAAGACAGGGGCTCGGGGGAGGGGGGGGGGGGGCTGCAGCATTACAGGAGGTTTTTCACCTCAATGTGGTGAAAAACCTTGAAGGTTTACAACCCCTTACTTGCCCCTCCTATCCTACAAATATTGCCCACTACAGTGCTTGCTACATTTGTATACAGACAACATATTATTGTTTAGGAGACAATGACATACTCTACGGTATTATATTACATAGCTGAGTCATGCTGAACATGCTATACAAACACAAAGTGAGCGCTGGCTGATTTTCCATCCCAACACTACAATGTAATGCAACATGAACAAAGCCAATAGTTCTGACAGGAGCACCTGCCTACTGGGGCAAAAAGCGAAATAAATATGTAATACAATGCAAAATAGTTTTGACGGAATTTACAGGGTGACTTTGCTCCATAGCTGATCTTTGTAAACGTGGATACTGCTCAACACATTCTTATAAGGCCAATGAACATAACATACCTAATTATGGCATATTTTTTAAATGAAACTAACATTTTAGCATTTTAAAAGACATGATATTATAAAAAAAGTTATGGGGGGGGGGGGGGTCTCCACAAATCTAATGCTTAATGTGGAACTAAACTGTCATACATCCCGGGAGACTTCATGGGCATTTAATTCTCTTTCATCTGAAGGAGGGGGAGGAGGGGCTTTCTCAGCTCAGCACACCCTCCTGCATGCTTGCCTGAGCTAGGGGCAGGTGAATTCCAGGAAGTAAATGCTACATGAATCATCTGCATTTACTCAAGATGGCCACGGCTAGAAACGGTAGGGGATTGTTTTTCAAAGTTAATTCTCAAGAAAATAAAACACAGAGACATGGATAGATGGGTGAGTTTGCTTTGAATATTAAAAAAGAAAGTGAGTTTTTTGGTGTTGCTTAGACACTTTAAAGTCAGACTCCAATTTTGACTTGTGAAAGATTTTCTTCCAGGAAGCCATATTCAAGGTATGGATTTTTATCACAGAATTAACTCTTAAATGAATGAGTCAAATCAGAGAGTGTGACATGGCACATTCACTCAGCATAGTATGAAAACATACACTATAATATCAACACCCAGTGATATTAAACATATTGTGACATTGGTTAAATATAAGTATGTGAAAATTTATCAAATGAGTTCATATGTGGACCAAATTGGTCAAAAATAGTCCCATGTGAAAAAATAATTTTATAAAAAACACAAATGCTAGTGATCCAAAAAGGATTTCAAACAGTGCTCCTCCTCCAACAAACGGAAAGGATTTTTTTCTTCAAATAACTTTCGTGACTATTCACAAGCACCACCACCGAGGAAAAGATGGCCGCTTACCGCAGATACGTGACCCCCCGTTACAGAGGGTCAAACAGGCATGGTTTGGATAAACACTGTGTCGACCTCCGCGGGAGAAGTTGGCCTCGGATCTCCAAATATTCTTGGTAATATACTCAATAGATCTCCAAATCTCCCTCCAAGGGTTTTGTTAGGCAACGATATACAACATGTAAAAGGAATTGGGATACTCCAAATAGTGCATTATCTTCCAAAAATTTATTAAAATGAAAACATAAAAACTTACATGCAGAGTAAAAGATGATCAGCCAGGATATATGTCCGGTGCACCGTCGGATACACACAGAGCAGTTTATGGCATAAATTGTTGTGGGACTAAAAGTTGAGGTGGTGACAGTACGTCGCTCGCCCATGGGCCCAATATTTGGAGATCCGAGGCCAACTTCTCCCGTGGAGGTCGACACAGTGTTTATCCAAACCATGCCTGTTTGACCCTCTGTAACGGGGGGTCACGTATCTGCGGTAAGCGGCCATCTTTTTCTCGGTGGTGGTGCTTGTGAATAGTCACGAAAGTTATTTGAAGAAAAAAATCCTTTCCGTTTGTTGGAGGAGGAGCACTGTTTGAAATCCTTTTTGGATCACTAGCATTTGTGTTTTTAATAAAATAATTTTTTCACATGGGACTATTTTTGACCAATTTGGTCCACATATGAACTCATTTGATTAATTTTCACATACTTATATTTAACCAATGTCACAATATGTTTAATATCACTGGGTGTTGATGTATGTTTTCATACTATGCTGAGTGAATGTGCCATGTCACATTCTCTGATTTGACTCATTCATTTAAGAGTTAATTCTGTTATTATTATTTTAGCTTTTTTCTTTTTTCACTTTGATTTTACTGTTCACGTATATGGTATAAGTTGCTGCAGCCTTATTTGGTTATAATTCAACCGGTTTAGGATTTATAGTATATGTACTTCTAATTGGTCCTGTAGCGCAGTTTCTTACCCTTCTTTTTTCTATGGATTTTTATCAAAAATTATTGTAGATCCTTAAAGTGACAGAAAACCCATTTTTTCATGATATGTTTACAGTATGGCTTACATGCGCTATTCTTTTTAAAAGTCTCTCCTCTCTTGTTCCACTAACCTGGCCATGGTAGCTGACTACAGGTATGCGGCTGCCAACTTTGCTCCCTGAGTCACCTGTTTAGGCGTGCTCCTGTTTACAGTTGTAGCGCTACCCCCCGCAGGAGCCGCTGGTGAATAAGGGATCCCCCACCCTGCACAGCCAGGCACACAGAATTTTCCACTCTTGAGTCAAGAAACAGTCCTTGCAGCTTTGTTTTTGTATTTTTATTAGGGGTATTGAACCTGGATGGGGATAGTGGTATTATGGGATGCCCACTTGACTAGCAGAACTCTTCAGGGACAACTTCATCTGTACAGACTATTAAAGAGGAAGTAAACCCTGTCAAAAAAAAAAAAAAAAAACCCTGCAGGACAAGGGCATAATGAGCTAGTATGCATAGCATACTAGCTCATTATGAATTACTTACCTGAGATCCAAGCCCCCAAATCGACCCTCGTTCACATCCTCCGTCGCCACCATGATACCCGGAGTGACTTCCGGGTATCGATGACGTCACTAACGGCACGCTCATTGCGCCTGCGCTGTTGTCTACGGCATGCATGCACTGTAGACATCTGTGCCTGTTTTTAGGAAAATATCTCCTTAACTGTGTAGGTTAAGGAGATATTTCTTGCACCTACAGGTAAGCCTTAATCTAGGCTTACTTGTAGGTTAAAGTGGTCTGTAAGGGTTTACAACCACTTTAACACACTTCTCAGCTCCTCCAGCTGGCACACTGTTAGGTGATCTGACAATGGGGCTCAGTCAGATGTGATCAGTCAGCCCCTTGATGTGTAGCAAAGTCCTAGTGCACACCTGTCCTTCTCTGACTACTGATCCCAGCACCACCTCTTCAGGCACTGCCATCCCACCTAGCTGCAGCTGCTCCTTTCTCTAGCCCTCATGGCTAATTTTCCACTGTCCACCCAGAATGACCTGCATCTATCTCAGACTGCTCTCACCCAGTCCTCTCAGGCCTCCCCGACTGTATCACTCACTAGCCCACCTGGCTGTCCCTGGAGATGTCCCGAACATGCTCACTGGCTCCTGCTGTCCTCACACCTGCTCCCTTGCCACTGGACAGGACTTCTACTTGGGATATTCGAGGATCCCTCCTGCACCCGAGCTCCCAGGCCCAAGGTCACCCCCTCCCCCAGACTAGGGGGTTACCCTCAAGGGCCCACGGACATCCTCATAGCTCTCCATCTTCAACTTCTACCCAAACTCTCCTGCCCACCTGGGCTGACCCTGAGTATTTGAGGAGGCCTGCCCCTTGCCAACCCATCTGTTGGGGATTGATCAGAGCCCTAATGAATACTCCAGGCAGCTCCTCCTAACCTCCATCCCATTCTTCTGGATGTTTCTAGCAAGTTCCAGAAGTAGGGGGAGGTACCAGAGATGCTACCTGAGTCATACCAGCCTCCCTGGATCACTCACCCGACCCAGATTAAAACACGGGCTTGGCTGCCAGCCAAGCCGAAAACATTTTACCTACACTACAAAAATACTAACATTACCTACTGTAGCACACTAGAGGGTGCTACACAATTGTAACCATATATGCAGCCATTCCTACATAGGGCAAAGAACCAAAGCCATGCTGACTCAGAAACTGCTGTCACTTACTCTTGTGGAGGAGGAGGATAAGTGTGGCTCTGTGTTGCTTACACTTTGCCTGTGTGTGTGTGGTGCTGGCAATCCCTACATAAAGGGTTGTAATTCTAAATGAGACTAGACATGAACTGGAGACTCTGGCAAGACTCCATGGGCCTTGGCGGGCACAGAAGGTGCCCGCATACCTGAAATCAGCCGGTGCAGCAAGGCCACAGTTAGTGTAAGAGTTTTTTCAGTTTAGGCATTTTGCTCACTTTTAAACACTTAAGCGTACTTTCTTACTTAAAGAGGAGTTCCACTGGTTTTTGAGTTTATTAAAAGTCAGCAGCTACAAAAAGTATAGCTGCTGACTTTTGATAAACAGCCACTCACCTGTCCCACGGTCCAGCAATGCAGCCGCCCGAAGCCTCCGTTCTCTCCCCCTCCTCTTTGCGGCGCAAACATTGTGAGTGTGGGCGCCCGGCTGTGACAGTTTACGGCTTCACAGCTGGGCGTGCACTGCGCATGCACGAGCCACGCACTGCGCATGCACAAACCACTCACTGCGCGAGCCTGTCAATGGCCAGGCAATGTTCTGGGACCTGTCACGTGTCCCAAAACATTGCCGGGAGGGAGGGGATGCCTAGGAGTCGCCTAGGTGGTCAGAAGTCGGAAGGAAGAAGTGGGACAGGAAGTACCACTCCAAACCAGGTACCCAGCCCCCCCCCCCAAAAAAAAATGACATGCCAATTGTGACATGTCAGGGGTCGAGGAGTACTTAAAGCGGAAGTTCCACTTTTGGGTGGAACTCCGCTTTAAAGTGGTTGTAAACCTCAGACATGACATATGAACAAAGCATATCCATTTATAGTATGTACTTATCTCAATTAAAAGCACTAAGTGTCATTTCTGTCTGTTGCTTTGTTCCTCTGCTATCACCATGAATAACTTCTGACAAAATTTTCCTGACGCCAAGAGAAAAAAGGTGACAGGGAGGGAGCTCCAGCTGATTGACAGCCTCAGCTCTGTCTTTCGAGCTTTAACCTCCCTCACACAAAATGTTAACCCCTAGAGTAATCCCTTAACACGTATTCCGCCTGCCCTCCCCCCTCCCAGCAGATGAAAAGGGAACATACAGCAAACGTCTCCATTGGAAACTGACGGAATGTACAAAATTGTGTGTAGGGGATCCTACAGAATTTTTTGGGGGGGGTTTTATGTGTTTGGGTGGAACTTAAATTTTTTAAAATAAAGTAACTTTTTTTTTTCATCACATAGGGGACAAAAGGTCTCCTTTGTGATGATTTTTTTTTTGGTGACAGGTTCTCTTTAGAGAGGGTGTAATGAGAGGGTGTAAAAGACCCTTGATTTGTCCCCTATTATGCACTGAATGTAATGCAATGCAGATCGCATTGCATTACACTGTTTCCCCGATATGCTGGCCGGGGACACCAAGAGGCAGACCCGGAAATGACATCAAATATGCCGATTTTCGGGTCAGCAACAAGGATGGGAGGACAGCAGACTTGAGTCTGCTCCCTCCCCTCTACCCACCGGCACCCGCTATGTTGGTCCCGGGCCCACAGATGGGCAATCGTAAGCGGAGCCCGGGATACATAGCGGGGGGGGTGCCATTACAGGGATGTGTAGAGGCAATCAGGCTTCAGCGCAGCCACCTGAATGCTTCCACCTGACAGGCTGGCGTCTGCTTGTTGGATATACACACAACCTTGTGCTGAAGCCTACAGCCTACAGACCATCGTTCAGCAAAAGGGTTACAGTGTATCTCTTGGCCTTTTCTTTTTGTTAATTTTGGATGACATGGGGAAGGAACAGACCACCTGTCACGTTTCCCATTAGGGAGATTGACCACTCTGTTGGTCCTGGTAAACACTGTCATCGAAAAGCAAAGGGAGGGGAAATACAAAACTTTAGCATTGTTCCCCAAACAGGCAAGAGAATCTTCCAATGAAACACCTCTTCCATGGGACAACTAGCTAGGATCAGGGTCACTATTCATTTCCGGAAAACAAGAGTCTCCGGCTACAAGGCAGTGCAGTGTAAACATTACACTTCACATGCCCCGTGGCCACCCCAAAATGGTGCTGGTGGACTCTGTAGCCGTTACACATGCGTGGCAGTACAGGTACAGTGGTCCGGTTTTATTTTTACCTGCCATTTTGCTATGAAGCCCAGAAACATAATTTCGGGGTGCTCAAGGCGCCTATGTTTAAACTGCACTGCCTTTTGGCCTGGTACATGCTTTAGGCTCTGGTTCTGCAAGGATTTAGGGCAGGCTTCCATCCCCACACAGACACCCCACTGGCCCATGGTGGGCTGCCAGATCCGCACTGCTTTTGTCCCGGGGCCCCTGAAGCCCAATGGTGACCTCCAGAGTAAGACCCCTTGCACACTGGAGCATTTTGCAGGCGCTATAGCATTAAAAATAGCAAAACACCCTAAAACGCTGCTCTGGCAGCTTATTGCAGGCGGATTTAACCCCTTTTAGGCTGCTAGCGGGGGGGGGGGGGGGTAAAATAGCACTGCTTTATCGCTGACGCATGGGGCGGCTCGTGTGAAAGGGTCTTAAGGACAGCTGGACATCCTTCAGTGTACAGTGGGTTACAAGGCATAGTGGGTGTAATGCAAGATGAACAGGTGGGCACCAGACACTTTTTGAATGCAAAGAGATTTATTGTCTTATAAACAGAACTGTAGGAGAGATTAGAGCCAGGACATACTTAGCTAGATGTTAATTGGCAGACTCAGAGACTTCTATAGGTAGACAGTTATACAGGTGAAGGCCTCCAGCCGGACACCACTTCTGTATACGTAGGACCACTGTCTCCTATGGCAACAATCTCGTAGCTGTTAATAACGGTAATGGTATTCAACTATCTGCAACACAAACAGTTCTCTTTACCCCATACTCATATACTCACCCATACAGCAGCCAGATGTCCCCGGGATAGGCCTTAAGTTTCTGGCCTAGCAGCCTCGGGCAATACGACACACATCCACCCAGACAGACGTCCAGGTGGCACAGAACACCTGTCACCTGACTCCACCAAAATACTGTAAATAGGTTGTCCCAGCAGGCCAAGGAACCCAAGAAAATCCCTGCCGATTGGCTGAGACACCCCATTCATTCCTAATCTGTCCTTGCAATGCCCTTGTCTAATCTAATGTCACCAGATACCCGGCCATCTAGTGACAGAAGAAAGAAGTGCAGCAACTCCAGATATAGGGCGAAATCAATTGACCTCCTAATAATTGGCCAAGGCATCTATCACTTAGCAGATAAATTTAATAGCAACCCTGCCTAAACATCAGGGTGCTACACTTTGTTCTTTTTTTATTGTTACTCCTGACATCTGCTCTCTATGTGTTCTTTACTCCTGGCTGTCTGAACTCCATACATTACTCATTCCTGTCCTGTTATTTGTGCATTGCTTACTTCTTACCCATGCAGTCTGTGCATTACATTACTTACTCCTCCTGACCTCTGTTCTCAGTGTATTGCTTACTCCTGACCTCTGTTCTTTGTACTTGACTTAGGCTCCATGCGCACTAGTGTTTTTTGAGCTTCTAGAAGCTAATTAGTGTTGATCTATGTTTCCATGCACACTACTTTAGGCTATTAGTGTTTTTTGAGCTTTAGCATCTAGGAGCAGAAACAAAATTGTTTTTGTAGAGTTTTTCCTAAACAGTTTTTGTCGAGCAGTTTTTTTTTCTTCATGTACTGTAAAAATGCTAAATCTCCTTAAACGCTACTAGAAGATGGCACAAAAATGCTATTATCAGCGTTTTTTCTAGCGTTTTTTAGAAGCTCAAAAAGTAGTGGCTTACTCCTATACCATGCACTCTGTATGTTACTGACTCTTGAGTTTTGTGTGTTACCTTCTTCTTTCCCTTGCAAAGGAGGCCTGTCCATAAGGGATGCAGGGGCACCGCCCCCCTAATCCATACGCCCGGCCCCTAATCTCCTTGCAGGGCTCTGGACGCATGGACTCCAATGGGGTTTTTTTTTTTTTTAGAAGCACATGATTAGAGCCTGAGGCGTGGGCTCGGGGGGCAGAGCACTGAACCCTGAGCCCACCCAGTTGTGTGACAATAACGAATTAATATTCGCTTTTGTCTTCCTGATTCTCCTCCCAGCCAATCAGGACCCGAGAGGAGAAGCGATTGTATTTGCCGCCGAGGAGGAAGTTGCCGTGAAGCCGGAGACGCAGGAGGTAATCGCTGCCAAGGAGAAGGAGACGCAGGACCTAGATGGAGTAAGTGCAGGGCTGGTTGGCGGACGAATGAGCGAGTGATGGGGGGGGGGGGGGTTTGACTGATTGAATGACCGACCGACAGGGGGGTGGGGGGGGGGTTTACTCAGCCTATGAAAATTCTCGTACAACAGATTACAACTTCGAAAGTGATGTAATGTGTTGAATTGTTTTGTAGTGTATTCTTTAGTTTCCAAGCATCCGTAGTGATGTTCTTACGATTTTTTCGGACGAAAACTGTACTAATTAAATGAAAATCTGACAAAATTTTATAGACTGCACTGTCTAATATATCCCACTGCCTTTCACATGCCATTGTAATGAGATAATCACTGCTATTCACTTAACCTATCAGAGGTCATAATGTTATGGCTGATCGGTGTCAAGGTTGCCAACTGTAGGGAAATTTACGAACAGTTTGTAAAAATTCGTCGTTTTTGCATCTGTCCGTGAACGTTGGTTACAGACGTGCAAATCGCACATCCATAATGGATATTCATGGACTGATGCAAAAACTATGGATGTTACAAACTGTTTATAATTTTACTGACAGTTGGCAACCCTGATCAGTGTATACAGTATGTATAGACCTCCAAAGCTGACACTCACAAGAGCCGACCGCTCCCAGCACCACACCTCGCCCAACCTCCCGGATTCCAGCCTGACAGGTTCCCTTTACACGCCCAGCCCCGCCCACTGGATTCTCCTCCGGGTGACGTTCCAGCTGGGCGGCTCCCTCTTCTCTTCCGGGCTGGAGCCGTTGTACTCTGGTCGCCCCTCAGGGAGTATTTGTTGTCCGCTCCTCTCTGCCTCCTCAGGATTACCGTGCGCCCGCCAGTGACCTGCTAACGAGGTGAGGCCCTGCTGGGTGGGGGACTTTATCCGGGTCCCGGGAAAGTTTAGTCGGCCCTATATATATATATATATATATATATATATATATATATATATATATATATATATAATTATGAGCTGGCTGTATCCCGCACTGTTCGGTGGGAGGGAGGGTGGACTGTGCACTGTTCGGTGGGGGGAGGGAATGGTGCAGGGTGTGTTCCCCCGGACACTTCCCCTCCGCCTGTACTCGGCCTGTGTGCCCCTTCCTTGTCTGACTGACCTCTTCCCCCCTCCCCTCCATGTACCATGTGTGCATTCTCTGCTCTCCTCTCTAGGCGCCACAACTTGGGATCGGGATGTCAGTGTGTTACAATTGTGGGATGGGAATGTCCGTGTGTTACCACCAGGATGGCTTTGATTTAAATCAAGTCGATTTAAATCGCTAGTAAAAAGGCTTGATTTGTATAATTTTTAAAGAGCAACTGGCATCTCTGTTCGGCAGCGGCTCCTTCTCTGACCCGCTGTTGATTTACCAACAGTCCTATTCAGTTTAATGGGACGGCTGGTGATGCAACAAGGTGAGGGAGGTGGTGGCAGCAGGTGAGTGGATGCCCGCTAATAGACGCTCCCATGATGGATCTGACATGACAGGTGCTCTTTAAATGTAAGGACTTATTCTTGCTGGTATTTAGAATCTTTAATATTTGTTAACAAAATGAAAGTGGTGTTGCACACAAAAAACATTTTGGAATTTTTTTTTTTTTTTTTTTTAACTCACCTCTAAATGCCTGTTGCTAGGGGGTCCCTCGTAGTCTGCCTCCTTCAGTGCCTGGGCTGGTGACATCACTTCCCCCTCGGCGCAGGAAGGGCTCAGCTCTGCCCCCTTTCCTCCTGTCAGTCATCTGGGACACGTGACAGGTCCCAGATGACTGCGTGGCCAATCACGGCGCCACTCGCGCATGCGCAGTTGGTGCCCGGCTGTGAAGCCACAGCCGAGTGCCCACAGTTACAATGCTGGTGCGGCCGAGTGGAGGTGGGGGGACGAGCAGGGATTCCCCTGCATCGCTGGACCCTGGAACAGGTAAGGCCTCTTTTACACGGCCGATCCGTTTAGATCCGCCTGTCACTTTTTCAGGCTGACCTGAACGGATGCTCCATAGAGGTCTATGGAGCGTCGGATGTCAGCGATGACATGTCCGCTGACATCCGACCCGCTCCGATCCGAAAAAGTGTGACGGAGGAAAAAGCTATTTTTCCATCCGTCATCGAGTCGGATGACGATGGACTCTACAGTTCGTCGTCACCCGATCAGAGCGGCGCTCTGACAGGTCCGTCCCTGCACAGAGTACAGAGACGGACCTGTCATCTTCCTGCTCACCGGAGATCACTCCGGCGATCCCCGCTGAGCAAGCGGATATCCACGGGGCGGATCAGCGCTAATCTGCCCCATGTGAAAGTCAGCAGCTGCAGTATTTGTAGCTGCTGACTTTTTTTTTTTTTTTTTTTATGGAAACTCCTCTTGAAGGTTTCCTATTTAGAATAAGCTGTCAGGTTAGTAAAACAGCGATATCAAAAACTATTCAATCATACGGTTTGTAGTGTACATAGTTTTGCAAAACAATGGGATAAAGGAATATTCCTGAACTTTGTTTTATTCCATGGTAACTATAACATTGTGTGAATTCATCAATGCAATGCATGTTATCTCAGCTTGCAGAGCTTGTATTCATTGAATGAGTTTACCAAAAATGTAAATATTGCAGATCATATAACCTTAACTCCAAAAGAATTTTATTAAAATAAATCTGATTTAAATTAACAAATAATAAAAAAAAAATCTGATTTTTTTTATTTTTTTTCCTTCTTCAACCACCTTGGTTACCACTTGGAATTCTGTGATGTCGGTCAGTGTGCTGCTCATGGCTTGCGTTAGATCAGACCCCCCCCCCCCACTGGAGTTACGACCAAACATCTGCACATTTTTGGGCATCCCATTTATTTAACTGGCCTGTCCTCTTCCTGAGAAATGTGCCTGCGCTATTTTAAGAAACGTGATATACCGAGGTGCGTCCACAGAATGCATGGGGATTCCACTGAGAATTGATGGCACTGCTGTGTATCTGCGAAAGGGGCAGCGGGTGTGTGTTCTCCCATAAACTGGTGTAATTGAAGCCTTAACCCCTTGGCGCTAGCCGCACGCAAATATGCGGGTGGGACTTGGCACACATATGTGTGAATTGCCTCCCGGAACAGTTGCTGACAGCTAACAGAAAATTCCCAATCGCAAGCTTGGCGGTCACATGATCAGAAATGGCAGCAGTCACATGATCATAAACCTCTCGCAGCATCCAAAACCTCTCAAGGGGAGTGGCGCCGGTACCAAGAAGTTAATGCAGTATTACCTGTTTGCCGACCACCAAACTTAGATGGGCGGCAGCAAAGTGGCCTACCTGCTCTGGATCAATATTATTATTATTATTATTATTATTATTATTATACAGGATTTATATAGTGCCAGCAGTTTACACAGCGCTTTACAATATAAAAGGCAGACAATACAGTTCCAATACAATAAATTACAAGAGGGCCCTGCTCAGAAGAGCTTACAATCTAATAGTACCTACAATCGTGTACCTAGTACGTGAATCGTTGCACCACAAGCCGATCAGCGGGTCCCAGCCAACGATTGCCCGCCGTCACTCGCTGATCGGCTCAGTGATTCAAGGATCAGAGCTCTGTGATTGAAAACAAAACATAGCTGTGTTCACTGACACGGGATCTTGCTGTTTTTTTATTTTTATTTTTTTATTCTCTGCTAAGCAGGAAAAAATAAAGATCATTAGTAAAAAGCAGCACACTGTAGACGCATTACATAGTTAAGTACACATTTAACCCCTTCCTACCCAGTGTCAGTACAGTGTAAATTATTAGAACTGATCACTGTATTAGTGTCAGTTCCCCCCTCCAGTATCAGATTGCTTGCGGCACTATCACAGTCCCGTTTTTTATAAGTCGCTGATCACCACCATTTAGTAGAATAAAAAAATAAAAATCCCATAGTTTTGTAGACGCTGTAACTGTCACACAAACCAATTAACCACTGACCACCCGCTGCAGTTTTATGTTGGCTGTTTGAAGGAGGATATCGTTGTTATGGCAGCAGCTAGCTGCCATAACCCCGGTATCCCCTTCTTCAACGGTTGGTCCGCTACAAGATAAAAGTGGTCCCTGTGGCGGATTTGACGCAAGATCACTTTTATCCAGAGCCCTCCGCCGTTTACCAGGGCCGTCGGCAGCAGCGGAGGCGATCGCATCCTCTCGCTAGCTGGGTGTGGAGACGAGTGAGGAAAAGGGCCCCCACCCGTCTCCATACAATTGCTGGGCGGAAGCAACGTCAAATACGTCACTTCCACCCACAGCTCTTAAAGGGCCATTTAAAAAAAATTGTCATTTACATTTTTTTTTTTTTTTTTTTCTATTGCATTTTAGTGTAAATATGAGATCTGAGGTCTTTTTGACCCCAGATCTCATATTTAAGAGGTCCTGTCATGCTTTTTTTCTATTACAAGTGATGTTTTCATCCTTGTAATAGGAATAAAAGTGACACTTTGTTTAAAAAAAAAAAAAAAAAAAAAAAAAAGTGTAAAAATAAAAGGTAAAAAAATGAGAGAAAAAAAATAATTTTTTTAAACGCGCCCCATCCCAACGAGCTTGTGTGCAGAAGTGAACGCATATATGAGTAGCGCCCGCATATGAAAACAGTCTTTAAACCACATGTGAGATATCGCCACGATCGGTTGAGCGAGAGCAATAATTCTAGCCCTAGACCTCCTCTGTAACTTAAAACGTGCAACCTGTAGAATTTTTTTAAATGTAGATTTTTAAGGGTAAAAGTTTGTCGCCATTCCACGAGCAGGCGCAATTTTGAAGCGTGACATGTTGGGTATCAATTGGCTGTTTTATAGCAGAAAGTAATGTTTTTTTTTTTTTTGTTTGTTTGTTTTAAAATTAAAAACCCCAGTGGTGATCTCACACCACCAAAAGAAAGCTCTATATGTGTGGAATTTTTTTTTATATATATAATACAGTTTGGGTACAGCATTGTATGACTACACACTTACCAGTTAAAATAGCACAGTTCTGAATAGCAAAAAATGGTCTGGTCGTGAATGGGGTAAAATCTTCCGGAAGGCAAGTGGTTAAACCTGACACCAAAAATGTAATGTATTACAGCTTGCCAATTAGATGTGGTGGCTGCATCAGTTTTTATATTTTTATTTTTTTACTTTTTCCCTCTGTTTTCATTTGGTGATCTGGTTAGTTACACACCTCCCTGTATTTGTGTACATGTGGTCAACAGCACTGCTAGTCTGGGGGGAATGGGGTGTTAGATGCATTTGAAGCCAAACTCCCAGCTCACGCTTTTTATAGCAGAACTTCACCCAAAAGGGGAGGTTCCACTTCAAGTCCTGCCCCCCCCACCTGCCACATTTGCCATGTCCTTTTTTTGGTGGGGAGTGAGTACCTAGTTTTGACTAGTGCCCACTCCCTCTTCCACAGTCTTCTGGGACACGTCACGGGTCCCAGAAGACTGCAGGACCATTTGTAAAGCGCAGATAATTTTTTAAAATTTTTTTTATATAACCTAACCCTGACTTGTACTTCTCAACAACATTGTCCCTTACTTGTTTGGAAAGTTCCTTGGTCTTCATGGCAGTGTTTGGTTACTTGCTTAGGTGTTGCAGACTCTGGGGCCTTTCAAAAAGGTGTGTGTATATGTAATGACAGATCATGTGACACTTCGATTGCACACAGGTGGTTATCATTTCACAAATTATGTGACTTCTGAAGGTAATTGGTTGCACCAGAGCTTTTTATGACCTTCATAACACAGGGGGTGAATACATATGCACTAGGGGTGCTGAATATAATCGATGCATCGCGATTCAGCCTTGCTCGATTCTGCATCGATGTTCACTGATGTCATCGCGGCTCCTCCTGGCCATTACGATGAATGTGACAAGGGGGAGGAGCCGCGATGACGTCAGTGCACATCACGATTCAGCTGCTCTCAGCATCGATGCAGAATCGAGCAAGGCTGAATCGCGATGCATCGATTATTTTCAGCACCCCTAGTGCATATGTATTTACCCCCTTTTGTTATCAAGGTCATAAAGCTCTGTGCCCAATTTGGAGACCCAGAAGTTGAAGGGGGCAGACCCGTCATTCAGTACGTGTAGGCGTGTGCACACATACTGCTGCACACATGTTGGCGGGGACATGGAGGGCTGGAGCTGAACGTCGACAGAATGGCACGGCTGCGCAAATGGGCGTAGCTGTACATCCCACTGAATTTCCAACCGGCGGCGCGCGCACCCGCCGCAAGCTCCGTGAGTAGGATCGCGGGTCCTGCGGACTCGATGTCCGCGAGGATACCCGTGATCATCTCACGGAGAGGAAGAACCGGGAAATGCTATTGTAAACAAGCATTTCCCCATTCTGGCTAGTGACACTGTCACTGATCACAGCTCCCTGTAATCGGGAGCGGTGATCAGTGATGTGTCACACGTAGCCCCTCCCCCACCCACAGTTAGAATAACTCCCTAGGACACACTTAACCCCTACAGCGCCACTTAGTGTTTACCACTTCACTGCCAGTCACATTTACACAGTAATCAATGCATTTTTAATCGAACTAATTGCTGTATAAATGTGAATGGTCCCAAAAATGTGTCAATTGTCCGATGTGTCTGCCATAATGTCGCAGTCACGATAAAAATCGATGATCGCTGCCATTACTAGTAAAAAAAAAAAAATGCCATAAAATAAAAATTAAAAAAAAAAAATGCCATAAAACGATTCCCCTATTTGGTTTTCGCAAAAGTTATAGCGTCTACAAATCAATAAACGCTTATTGCATTTTTTTTTATTGCCAAAAATATGTAGAAGAATACGAATAGGCTTAAACTGAGGGGGGGGGGAAATATAATTTTTTTTATATATATTTTTTGAGGTGATATTTATTATAGCAACATTTTTTTTTTTTTTTTTAAATTGTCGCTATTTTTTTTGTTTATAGGGCAAAAAATAAATACTGCAGAGGTGATCAAATACCACCAAAAGAAAGCTCTATTTGTGGGGGTGGTGGGGGAGGGAAGAAGGACGTCAGTTTTGTTTGAGATCCACATCGCATGACCGCGCAATTGTCAGGGGCTGAAGTGGTTAAACTTCTCCAACTTTTTCCCTGACCTGTCTGGTGTGTTCCTTGGCCTTAACATGCGGTTTGTTCACTAAGGGTCTCTAACAAACCTCTGAGGGCTTCACAGAACAGCTGTATTTTATACTGAGATTAAATAACACATGTGGACTCTATTTACTAATTCGGTGACTTCTGAAGGCAATTGTTTCCACAAGTTTTTAGTTAGGGGTATCAGAGTAAAGGGGGCTTAATACAATTGCACGCCACACTTTTTCAGACATTATTTTCCTTACACTTTTACAATTATGTGCCAGTTTGTGTTGGTCTATCACATTAACAACCCCCAAAAAAATACATTTACGTTTTTGGCTGTAACCTGACAAAATGTGTAAAATTCCAAGGGGTATGAATACATTTTCAAGGGAGTGTATGCCATTGGAAACCATATAACCTACTTTCCATGCGTTTTTTATGCATAATTAAAACGCACTGTGGTGTGAACTGGCCCCTAAACTGCTCATTTACAGCACGGATCAGTACTTATGTGAATAGGAGATGCAGATCACCTGTATCTCCCAGGAGGATAAACACCCCTCTCTGCACGGTTGTACTGACCCCTGTGCTCATGGGAATGAGCCCCTCGGCCTCTTGCACACAGACGCATGTACAGGTGATGCATATAGCAAAATCAATTGCAGGCTAAAATGCACTTCAGCTGTTATACACATCTTAACGGTACTTGGGTGTGTACAGGGATGTATTCCTCTGAACACTGGATTTCTGCATTCAGCACATACATCCCTGTACACAAGTACTGCCCAGATGTGTGTACAGCCAAAGTGTGTTTGAGGTTGTCATTGTTTTGATGGTTATGTTTAAATTTGACCCCATAAATGCTGTGCCACAATAGCTTGCATTACTTAATTGGGTCATGTTTGGCAGCACTACTTTCTGCTGAATGCCATAGGGAGAGCAGCACGGTTGCAGCATGTGTATACCCCTGTCAACTGAATTACAACTCAAGGGGGGTGGTTAAGACCTCATTCACACTTGAGCATTTCTGAGCTTCAAGCTAAAAAAAATGCTCAACAAGCAAAATCCCATTGATTTCAATGGCCCCTGTTCACATTTGAGCATTTTGTTGCCTGTAGCAAAAATGCTCAAGTGTGAACAGGGTCTTGGGGGCAGTAAAATCCAGGGCTCAACTGCAAATGGAAACAAGTCCTAAAGCTGCCTTGGTACATCTCTATGTACAGGAATGTGCCAACGGCCGATAGCTGCTTGCATCTCTATGCACAGCCAGTTATTGCTGGCATTGAAAGTGCGTCCAGCAACGACCACTGCAGGTTATCGTTTGCTGTGCAGAGAGCCACAAATGGCTGTGGCCGCTGGTGACATGTGGTGAACGCAGCCAGCAGCTGCACCTAGATGCTGAGAACCGCAGCAGAAACGACTGCTACAATTCACACTGGCGTTAAAGTATACGTTCACCTTTGATTAAAAAAAAATAAATGCACATCTTTTTGCAGGTAAAACGTGCATTTTTTTAATTTTTTTTTTTTTATACACTGGAGCCTATGCAGGAATTCTGCAGACTGTCGGTACACTGTCTGCCTGCATTTCTGATATGGACAGGCAGTTACTATATGACAGGAAGAGTCCATGAACTCGCAGTTCATTGAGAACGACAAGCCATCAGCTGCAAAGACAAACAGTAGTTGTAGTTCATACACAGAACTCTGCGAACGAATGACCCGGCGGTGTGGGGCGGAGCCCTCCACAGCTGTGCTGTTTTTGACCTGTGACAGTGGATGTGGGGAGAGAATCCCCCCCCACCCATTGTCACAGGGAGGGGGCGATTGGCGGTAGAGGATGCAGGAGCTGGAACATGTTCCAAAGGGGAACTTGGCCTTTAGGCGGGGTTTCACCGCATCCAATTCGCATGAAAGGAGAGTGTGAATGGCTCTCAATAGAGCTGGTTCAAACATCTTCAGGGCAGCTGCGGAGCGGATTGCACAGGAGTCCTGTGCGTTTTTTGGCTCTGTTTTCAGGTCCGAATTCAGACACAAATTCGAGCCTTATTCATTTCTGAAATGGAGAACAGTTTTTTAATTGGGGGGGTTCATTTAAATTTTTTAGAATGGCTGCTCTGTTTTAAAGTGATCCTGTCTGCACTTGATTGGGTGTTAAATGAACACCGCTTTACTGGGTAAGTGAAAGAATACCTTTTCATTGAGTAATGTGGGACTGACCTGAGTGGTTGTGTGCACACTGTGTGTTAGTTTGTTCCTAGAAAAATACATATGGTAACTGATGACCTTTCAATACTTAGACTGTTGTGTAATGTCAAATCAAAATATAAAAAATGGTTTGAGTCACTATGATGTTACTACGCAGTTACAGCCCACACCCTCCAAACTGACAGTAACTTCTGATTCCATTGTGTTTACATAGCCTGGGGCTTGGGCTCTCTACACAAAGTAGCGTACATGTGTCTAAAAGCCTACAACAGCCTTTGAATATCTGACAAGGGTTGTTCGAACCCTGCTATGGCATTGCTATTGTACTTTGAAAAAACATATTCCAACAAGACCTCGCATTTTATTTGTTATAAACACAGCACTATGTTCATTGTACATCAGATTCATCCAGTCATTGTGTTATTTGCTTTGCTTGTTGAGCAATGTTTCACCTTTGGTAAATGCAAATAATTTGCTGAGTCTTGCTTTTAATTTGTTTGCCAGTTGGACAGGCAATTAATGACATAAATGCTATTCAAAGTTCTCAAGAGCAAATATTTTCTCAAAAACATGTTCTATTGGTTGTAGTTCAAGATCGGCCTGTGAGCTACAGATTTACCATATGTTACTGATGACGCATGTTAAATGAGAAGCATGGACTTTTAAAAAAAATTTATTTTTAGAATCATCCTTACCTAGGCTGATCGCTCTATTCTCCAGGCTCCCTGAGGAGCGAGCTGGTGACTATCCGTCACCGTTGTCTGCTCTGCCCCCTTCTCGCTCACTGGAGCGCTAAGAGTCTGAGCCAGGTGACGGTCCAGGCATGTAGGAGGATCCTGATGTCATTGTCGCGATCTCATCCGACCGACTCTGTGACGTCAGCCAGCAGTGGGCTTCAGCTGAATGTCTGCAGAAAAACGTTCACGGGAGTGCAGAACAAACTGCACTCCCCTTATCCACAGAAGTTTAGCCAAACAAGCTTTGTCTGTGCTTCTCCTTTTTAATGATACTGGCACTGCAGTGGTTTTATCTTTATGGAGGAAATAAGCAAAGAAAACCCAATGACGTTGGTGATGTGACATGGCCCTTAGCCTAGGTTCCCATCTGTGCGATGCGGGAACCAGCACAATTCCAGCGCTGATTCCTGCATTGCATCTCTCCCGCAGGCAGTTCATTCTGCCCTCTGCGAAACGCTGTGGGTGTCAATACATTGTTAATGACATACCCAGATTGATTTACAGATCGCAGTGCGAACTGTGAACTCGCACATGAATCAGATCGCATGGGTGAGAGCACCCATGCTGGGGGAAAAAAAAGTCCCTGCACAATTTTTGCGCGAATCCAATGCGAGTTCAGCCATACAACTGTGTGGCTGAACTCGCACTGCTGAGACGTCGCATGTGATCGGTACCGCAGTGCGGGTGTGAATCACATGCAATGTCTAAGATCGCACATATGTGAACCTTATTTAACCACTTGCCGACCGCCCCCTGTATATATACGTCGGCAGAATGGCACGTACAGGCAGAATCACGTACCTGTACGTGCCATTCTTCCGGCGGGTGGGGGGTCCGATCGGACCCCCCCCGGCCGGCGGGGACGGTCGGGATCGCTTCAGGAGCGATCCGGGATGAGGGGACGGCCAGTGGTTTCTGGCCACCCCCTCGCGATCGCTCCTGGCGAATCAGATGCTTCCTCTGTCTGTGTCAATCAAAACACAGGCAGAGGAAGTGATGTCACGCTCGGTGCGCCGGTCTATGTGACCGGAACGCCGAGCTGTGAACGTCTAAAGGTTAGTGCACCAACAGTACACTGACACCAGTACACATAGGCACACAAAACACCCCCCTGTCACCCCCAGATCACCCCCCAGATCACCCCCTCCCCCCCCAGTCACAGTGTCACTAATTGCAGTGATCATTTTTTTACTGATCACTGCATTTAGTGTCAGTGTGACTGTAATAACTGTCAGTGCAGTTAGTTTTAGGTCCAAGGTAGCCCCCTACCCCCCCCCCTAATAAAGGTTTAACCCCTTGATTGCCCCCCAGGTAACCCTTTCACCCCCTTTTGCCAGTGTCACTAAGCGATCGTTTTTCTGATCGCTGTATTAGTGTCACTGCTGTCGCTAGGTAACCATTTTTTTTTTTTTAGGTAACCGCCATGTTTATATAGGTTCATAAATAGGTTTATAGGTCAGGTACCCCCATATTACAACCTAAATAAAGGTTTTAACCCCTTGATTGCCCCTAGAGTTAACCCTTTCACCAGTGATCACTGTATAACTGTCACTGGTGACGCTGGTTAGCCAGTTAGTTATTTCGTTATTTAGGTTCCCCGTCAGGTTTTTATATAGCGTCAGGTACCCCCATATATTACCTAATAAAGGTTTTAACCCCCTGATTGCCCCTAGTTAACCCTTTCACCCCCTTTTTGCCAGTGTCACTAAGCGATCGTTTTTCTGATCGCTGCATTAGTGTCGCCAGGTAACCATTTTTTTTTTTTTTTTTAGGTAACCGCCATGTTTATATAGGTTCATAAATAGGTTTATAGGTCAGGTACCCCCATATTACAACCTAAATAAAGGTTTTAACCCCCTGATTGCCCCTAGAGTTAACCCTTTCACCAGTGATCACTGTATAACTGTCACTGGTGACGCTGGTTAGCCAGTTAGTTATTTCGTTATTTAGGTTCCCCGTCAGGTTTTTATATAGCGTCAGGTACCCCCATATATTACCTAATAAAGGTTTTAACCCCCTGATTGCCCCTAGTTAACCCTTTCACCCCCTTTTGCCAGTGTCACTAAGCGATCGTTTTTCTGATCGCTGCATTAGTGTCGCTAGGTAACCAGTTTTTTTTTGTATTACTGTTACGGGTGACGCTGGTTAGTTAGCTTTATTTTTTATACTGTCAGGGCACCCGCCATTTATTACCCAATAACGGTTTAACCCCCTGATCGCCCGGCGGGTGATATCAATTAGGTTTTAGGGTCAAATAAGGTCTGCGTCGCCCCAGGTTAGTGCCAGTACCGCAAACACCCACGCGCAAAGCATACACCTCCCTTAGTGGTACAGTATCTGAACAGATCAATATCTGATCTGATCAGATCTATACTAGCGTCCCAGCAGTTTAGGGTTCCAAAAAAAAACGCATTGTTAGCGGGATCAGCCCAGATACCTGCTAGCACCTGCGTTTTCCCCCCTCCGCCCAGCCCAGCCCACCCAAGTGCAGTATCGATCGATCACTGTCACTTACAAAACACTAAGCACACATAACTGCAGCGTTCGCAGAGTCAGGCCTGATCCCTGCGATCGCTAACATTTTTTTTGTGGTAGCGTTTTGATTCAGTCGCTTCAGTCAGGAGCTTTTTTACCTGTGAATCTCAAAAAAATAAAAAAAATAAAAATAGTTGTCGTTTTATTGTTCTCTCTCTCACTCTATTCTCTCTCTATTGTTGCTCTTTTTTTACTCCATTCTATTCTGCAATGTTTTATTATGTTTTATCATGTTTTATCATGCTTGCTTTTCAGGTATGTAATTTTGTTTACTGTGTTTTAGTGTTAAGCATTTTTTTGTTTTCAGGTGCGCCATTCAGTTGCAACGCGGATTTATTTATCTTGACAGCAACAGCGTTTGCTCCCACGATACATAAAGCCGCGACTCCAACGCTGTAGGAGGTGATTTCACCACCACAGTTAAAAAAAAGAGCATATATGCCGAAGCATGGGGGCAGCAGGGGGGGGGAGGAGCGATTGGCTCCTAATGCCACGTACATACGGTCGAAATTCCGACCGTGTGTACACGGCATAACTTTTGCGGGAGGATGCCCCCATGCATCGGCATATATAAATGGTGCATGTATGCCCATCATTAGAAGTGGGTGGATGAAGGGAGGTATTCTAATGGTGGGCATACCCACCAATCAATCTCTTTTTTTTCGTTCAGCCAAGAGGCTGCATGAAAAAAAAAAAGATTACAATATATGTCCAGTATGTTGCTGGACTTTGAATGGTTATACCAGAATGATGCCTGCAGGTTTAGGTATCATCTTGGTATCATTCTTTTCAGCCAGTGATCGGCTTTCATGTAAAAGCAATTCTAGCGGGTAATTAGCCTCTAGACTGCTTTTACAAGCAGTGGGAGGGAATGTCCCCCCTCCCGGATATAAACCGCGCCATTGGGAAATTGGGAAAGCATTTTATCACACCAATCTTGGTGTGGTCAGATGCTTTGAGGGCAGAGGAAAGATCTAGGGTCTAATAGACCCCAATTTTTTCAAAAAAAGAGTACCTGTCACTGCCTATTGCTATCATAGGGGATATTTACATTCCCTGAGATAACAATAAAAATCATAACAAAGAAAAAAATGGAAGGAACAGTTTAAAAATAAAATTAAAAAGCTAAATAAATAAAAAAAAAACCAAAAAAAAAAAAAAAAGCACCCCTGCCCCCCCTTCTCTTGCGCAAAGGCGTACACAAGCGTTGGTCTGGCGTCATATGTAAACAGCAATTGCACCATGCATGTGAGGTATCACCGCGAAGGTCAGATCGAGGGCAGTAATTTTAGCAGTAGACCTCCTCCGTGAATCTAATGTGGTATCATGTAAAGGCTTTTAAAGGCTTTTAAAAATGTATGTAGTTTGTCGCCACTGCGTGTTTGTGCGCAATTTTAAAGCATGTCGTGTTTGGTATCCATGTACTCGGCCTAAGATCATATTTTTTATTTCATCAAAAATTTGAGCAATATAGTGTGTTTTAGTGCATTAAAATAAAAAAAAGTGTATTTTTTCCACAAAAAATGCGTTTGAAAAATCGCTGCGCAAATACTGTGTGGAAAAAAAAAATGCAACACCCACCATTTTAATCTGTAGGGCCTTTGCTTTAACATTATATTTAGTGTTTGGGGGTTCAACGTAATTTTCTTGCAAAAAAAAAATATGTTTTCATGTAAACAAAAAGTGTTAGAAAGGGCTTTGTCTACAAGTGGTTAGAAGAGTGGGTGACGTGTGACATAGGCTTCTAAATGTTGTGCATAAAATGCCAGGACAGTTCAAACCCCCCCCAAATGACCCCATTTTGGAAAGTAGACACCCCAAGCTATTTGATGAGAGCAATGTTGAGCCCATTAAATATTTTTTTTTTTTTGTCCCAAGAGATTGAATAATGAAAAAAAAAAAAATATATATATTTTTTTTTACAAAAAGTTGTCACTAAATGATATATTGCTCAAACATGTCATGGGCATATGTGGAAATACACCCCAAAATACATTCTGTTGCTTCTCCTGAGTACGGGGATACCACATGTGTGGGACTTTTTGGGAGCCTAGCTGCGTACGGAACCCCAAAAACCAATCACCGCCTTCAGGCTTTCTAAGGGTGTAATTTTTTATTTCACTTCTCACTGCCAATCACAGTTTCGGAGGCCATGGAATGCCCAGATGGCATAAAACCCCCCAAAATGACCCCATTTTGGAAAGTAGACACCCCAAGCTATTTGCTGAGAGGTATGGTGAGTATTTTGCAGATCTCGCTTTTTGTCACAAAGTTTTGAAAATTGAAAAAAAAGAAAAAAAAAATTTTTTTTCTTTACTTTCTTCATTTTCAAAAACAAATGAGAGCTGTAAAATACTCACCATGCCTCTCAACAAATAGCTTGGGGTGTCTACTTTCCAAAATGGGGTCATTTGGGGGGTTTTGTGCTATTTTGGCATTTTATGGCCTTCGAAACGGTGATAGGTAGTGAGGAGAGAAATCAAAAATTTGCACCCTTAGAAATCCTGAAGGCGGTGCTTGGGTTTCGGGGCCCCGTACGCGGCTAGGCTCCCAAAAAGTCCCACACATGTGGTATCCCCATACTCAGGAGAAGCAGCAAAATGTATTTTGGGGTGCAATTCCACATATAACTATGGCATGTGTGAGCAATATATCATTTAGTGACAACTTTTTGAAAAAAAAAAAAAAAATCTTTTTTATTTTTGTCTTTATTCAATCACTTGGGACTAAAAAAAAAAAAATATTCAATGGGCTCAACATGCCTCTCAGCAAATAGCTTGGGGTGTCTACTTTCCAAAATGGGGTCATTTGGGGGGGTTTTGTACTTCTCTGCCATTTTAGCACCTCAAGAAATGAAATAGGCAGTCATAAATTAAAAGCGGTGTAAATTCCAGAAAATGTACTCTAGTTTGTAGACGCTATAACTTTTGCGCAAACCAATAAATATACGCTTATTGGCATTTTTTTTACTAAAGACATGTGGCTGAATACATTTTGGCCCAAATGTTTGACTAAAATTGAGTTTATTAGATTTTTTTTATAACAAAAAGTAGAAAATCTCTTTTTTTTTCAAAATTTTCGCTCTTTTTCCGTTTATATCGCAAAAAATAAAAATCACAGAGGCAATCAAATACCATCAAAAGAAAGCTCTATTTGTGGGAAGAAAAGGACGCAAATTTCGTTTGGTTACAAAATTGCATGACCGCGCAATTACCAGTTAAAGTAGTGCAGTGCGAAATTGAAAAAAGACCTCTGGTCCTTTGGCTGCCAAATGGTCCGGGGCTGAAGTGGTTAAAAGTTGATCAGTCAAGGAAAGTCATCTTGTAAGATAGGGGTGCCTAACCTTTTGAAGAGCATGGGTCACATAAATGATTTGGTAACTGGTCGCAAGCCACAATGAAATGGATCAGAATTAAAAAAAAAAATATTTTGAATAGCATAATGAAGACTTTAACAGATTGATGGCAGCAGAATGGCACTCCTGAGCAAATCGTTGTAGCTGTACGGGCACTTATGCACGTGCCCCCTATACTCCTATGACATAAAAGCTAATGCATGTGGCCTATGGCCGCCGGCTTCCCGCGATTGCTCTTGAGAAGGACAGAATGGAGATCTGTCAATGTAAACAGACAGATCTCCGTTCTGTCAGGGGTCAGGAGACTGATCTGTTGTTCCTACTAATTTAGGTACAACAATCAGTCTCCTCCCCCAGGCAGTCCCATTCCCCCAGTTAAAAATGCTCCCTAGATCACATTTAGTCCCTTCCCTGCCAGTGACATTTATACAGTAATCAGTGGCTATTTTTAGCTCTGATCGCTGTATAAATGTCAATGGTCCCAAAATGGTGTCAAGTGTCTGATCTGTCCACTGCAGTCCCAATAAAGATCACCGCCATTATTAGTATAACATTTTTTATTTTTTTGTAAAAATGCCCTTTATTTTATAGAAGCTATAAATTTTGCGCAAACTAATCAATATACGCTTATTTTATTATTTTTTTTTTTTTTTTTTTTACCAAAAATATGTATAAGAATACCTATTGGCCTAAACTGAGGAAGAAATGATTCTCTATCTTATAGAAAAAAGTTACAAATATTGCTTTTTTCCCCCCAAAATTGTTGGTCTTTTTGTTTGCTTTATAGCACAAAAAATGAAAAACTGCAGAGGTGATCAAATACCACCAAAAGAAAGGTCTATTTGTTGGGGAAAAAAAGTATGTCCATTTTGTTTGGGTACAGCGTCCAACGACAGCACAATTGTCCATTAAAGCGACGCAGTACCGCATTGAATAAAAATGGCCTGGTCAGGAAGTCCTTCCGGGGCTGAAGTAGTTAAGTAGTTAATTTTCCATGGGAGCAATCCCCGTTGGATGTCTACCCACTGTTTATTCAAAAAATCGCATTTGTTAACCAGATCACCATCAATCCCACTCTCGCACTCAGGTGTGACCAGCTAAAAAAGTTCCAAACCATTGTTGCAGGCTTCACTATATCAGGGTCTTTGCAGCCATTCCTTGAATTGTCCACAGTCCTTGTTTTGCCAATCTAAACAAAAAACAGACCAGGGAAGCACATGACTTGGTAGTGGAATAAACTACTTTATTAAGCATAAAATGACACAGAATGCACTTATGTGACCCCCAAGCTCATCACACAACTATGAGAATCCACCTTGAGAATCCTTGTAATGATTCCACTAGGTGTAATATACTTGGTTAAAGACTCCTCTCCCCAGGTCTGTGTGTTGGGGAAGAAAGAAAAGAGCATGGTGCTGGCTACAATAGCGTCTTGTGTATGACAACCGCTGAGGTTGTAGAGTGGCCTGCAACTCAAGGAGATTGTGCGGGTTTCCATAGGTTTGAGGTCACGGGCCACACCTGCTGTAAGAAATATTGGGGCTGCCATTGCTAATTATGCTCTGAAACTACTACTTGCCTGGCTGTCTGACTTCAATTCTGATCTCAAAAATGTAAGCGGACAGTAACTTCAGAGCTGCTTATCTGTATGCCTGTTGTAGTATTGAAGGCATATTAAGAGCCAGAAAGTTGGCATTCCCAGATTGATTAGCAATAGATTATTGTATTCCCTTCACAAGAGGTCTCCTTTTAGGTCAGATACACCATTACTGGAACTACAGATGGAATTGATCTATGTACATCTACCTACCACAGAATAAAATAATCAAAATTCTGATTGCATTGAGTAGGAAGGTCAGGAATAGGCTTGGTTGGCTCGGAAACGCCTCACCAACTCTAGGATTGCCAGGCTTTGCATTGCACAACCATTGCGACCAAAGTGAACTGCTTAGGATGATTAGCCCAGCTTCATACGAGGTTACTTGCATGTCAGTCCCACTTTGAATGTGTGTTTTTACTGCTTTTGTGTGCTTGTAGGGGACCCCCCCCCCCCCTTCCTTCTTCTTTTTTTTTTTTTTTTTTTTTTTTTTTAGAATGGTGGTCTGAATTTATGGGAGGAGCCCGCAGGGTATTTAAGCAGCCCACTACTCGCCCATGCTCTTTGTCGGTTCAGTGCATATTGCACGTCACTGGACTGTCTCTTCCCAGCTTCCCTTATGTTCGTGAGTCTGCATTCGATCGCAAATGCATTTCGGCTTCTCCATTCATGGTCTTCAACGGTTCCCGCTCACTGTCGCAGATAGTATTTAAACCTTCTCGTATCATCTGCAAATCGTATGCTTCATATCCTGCATCCCTTTCGTAAAAAAAAAAAAAAACCTGCCTCTGAGTTGTTGCCGCTCATGTCCTGACATCATTCAGCACAGGTGTAGTACATTCGTAAGTTCCTTCTGCCAAACATACAATTAATTTGTAAATCCGAGCCGCTATCACTCGCCATAGGCTTCACTGGTTATAAGATTCGCTGTCCATGGGGTTGCCGTCTCATCCATTTGCAGATGAGCATGTATTGTTTATACGGGTTCTGTGGCTGATTTGAGGTGGTAATTAGACCCACCTGGTGCCTTTTCTGCACTCTTAGCCTGGGTGGTTGGTAGATGTTCGGTTTCAGAGTAAGGGGTGGCTGGCATGCACTCTACAACCAATTCATATCAGATTAATTTAATACTCCTTACTACCGATTCGTATCGGATTAATTTCATACATTTTACAATCGATTCGTATCAGTCATTTCTCTTTACAACTGATTTGTATCAGATGCATTGCATACTTTCTACCGTTGCCATTCGTTGTTTACCCTCATGCCGTGTGTTTTAGTTCCCGCTGGGGAACTTACGAATCGTTTGTACACGGTTCTTCTCTCATTTATTTACCAAACCAAAGTTATTTTCTGTGCGTCATGCACGGTGCCACACCACACTGTCGCAGGTAGGATACGTTACCACGTTTGTCATGTCAAAATTTGTGGCCACTCGCAGTATCGCCCATACCATGTGGTTGGATCTCCCAGTGGAACTTGCGAATCATTAGTGCGCAATTCCCGCGTTCTACTTTCTGCACCAAACCTTGTTGTTTTGCCTCATGCACGGCATCACGCTACACCTCCCCGATATGTTGCACTCCAGCCACAGTCCGTCGCAAACTCACTCGCATGGCCCACTGTCGCAAGTAAGATTTGTTACCACATTCTTTATGTCCTATCAATTCGTTACCATTCGTTAGTTGCCCTTACGGAACCTAGGAATCAAACAGACGTCCTTATCCCTTCTACTGCCAAACCAGGTGTTTCTATCCTTTTCTCAGTAACTCAATTCTCATTCATTGAGAACCTTGCAGCCATGCAAAACCATCTCGGCAGCCTGTCACTTTTGTTGAGTGGCGCCGCCCCCGCCTCTGGCCACATGGGGTATTGCATGCAATAGAAGTCGATGCAGAACGAATTATCTTAGTTTCCATTGACTTCTATGGGGAAACTCGCTTTGATATGCGAGTGCTTTGGATTATAAGCATTCTCCTGGAACGGATTATGCTCGTAATCCAAGGTTCCACTGTATATAACAAACCTTTTACCACCACACAACCTTGGCCCAGCAACCTGACACCCTTGTTAAGACCCTTGCAAAATGCAACATCATCTCAGCAAACCTCACTCATCCAAACAAAACAAAAACCCTTTGCCACCACGCAATCTTGGCCTAGAACCAGACCTGTTGAGACCCTTGCAACCACGCAAAATCGTCTCGGCAAAACCAGACTGAGACCCTTGCAGCCACGCAATGCCGTCTCAAAAAACAAACCTTTATACTCATCGAGAACCCTGCAACCACACTATCGCCCCAGCAACCTGACACTTGCTGACACCCTTGCAACCACACAATATTTTCTCCAGTAGTATAAAACACTTCACGGCACGCACCATCGTGCAAACCTGCATGCAAACTAACTTGAAAACACACCTCAGTGACAAACAATAAGCCACACAAACACGCAGCAGCACCCAGTTGGCCATTTATCTCCAGTGGCACGCGGGCCACTCATCTTTTCTCCGTCTTGCTCCCTAAGGTTAGTTCAGGTTTCCATCGGGCACACGGTTGGACTTTAACTACCCAGAAAATTGTGTGTGTGTGTATATGTGTGTATATGTGTGTGTATGTATATATATATATATATATATATATATTTTTATATTATATATATTTATATATATATATATAAATATATATATATATATAATAGATATATATATATATTTTTTTTTTTTATTTATTTAGTTCGCATCTTTACCAGGGTCAGTCGCATGACAGGGGTAAGACAGTTCATTTCAGGTAAAACCACACAAGGCCCACCGTCAGACGGTTATCCACCACCTTGACTCCCTACTCACCGAACAACCAGGCACACCACCGGCAGATCTAGACAGGTTGAGGATAGTGTTCAGCAATCTCAACATTCCCATAGCTGAGCATAAAGTGGAAGGCCCGACACACTCTCTCACCTTCCTAGATGTCACTCTGGACACATTTGCAAACAAAATGAAGATTTCTAATTTAGAGTAATAAGCTGCCAGGCAGGGCCGATCCTAGGGTCACAGACGCCTGGGTGCAGAAATATTTCTGGCGCCCCCACGTGGGCGTGGTCATCTTACCAACTCCTCCCCTTTACAAATGTTTCTATGACAACGACTTCAACACAGAGATGTACCCGTAAGAAGTCTTCGTTACCCTGGGATCCTCCCATGATCTTTTACCAATAAAGAAAATACAGGAAGAGCGTACACTGAGACCTAGAGGGGAGTCTCTCTGATGCACACAGAGGGGGCTTCTTTTAGAGAGTCTATTAGAAAGAGCCCCCAGACATAGTACAGGAGATGGTCAGAGACTGTAGACATGATACTAGAGACGGTCAGAGACTGCAATCATAGTACAGGAGATGGTCAGGCTGCACACAATACAGGAGACGGTCAGAGACGGTGCAGACATGGTACAGGAGATGGTCAGAGACTGCAGACATGTTACAAGAGATGGTAGTAAATAATGGCCGATCGGCCCTCTCACCTGACCCAGCGATACAGCAACAACGGTTCCTCTGATCAGGAGTCAGCTCACTCCGAATTGCCCGTGGCGACTCCGTTGGGTAGAGCCCAGATCTGTATTCCTGCAATGACTCCATTCCTTCCTCCACCAGGGATGGTGCCAGGCTGTGTGGCTTTTTCTCTCTCTCATGGTGTTCTCTCAGCACTGCCCTCTCCCTCTGGAGTCCTGGGTGCCCTTCCCTGAAAGCTTCCCCGGGCTCCTGGCTTTCTCTCTCCCATTCAGCTGAGCATGCTGTTTGGGCTGCAGTTTCCGTGTTACAGTGGGGCTGCCAGTCCTTGGGACCACATGTCCCACAATCCTTTTCTTTGCTCCTTTGTTTTTTCTTCCCTGGCCGTTATGAAGGCGGGGGACGAAACATAGTGCGCCGCTCATTAGTACAGCAGCGCACGAGGAGGTGAGGGAGAGGGAAAATAAGAGCCCGCAGCTGCAGTGGCATCACTAGGGTTGGTGTCACCTGGTGCAGTAAAACATGGTATCACCCCCTCCACCAACTATAGTCATCCCTCAGTACAGACCCCACTCCATTAAGTATAGACCCCCCCTCCGTCAGTGCAGACCCTTCACTAAGTATAAATACCTCCCTCAGGACAGACCCCCCCATCAGTATAGACCCCCAGGACAAAACACCCCCCTTTATCAGTATAGACCCCCCTCAGGACAAACCTTTCCCCCCTACATTAGTACAAACCACCCCCCCCTCCATTAGTACAGACCCCCCAGAACAAACCACCCCTCCATTAGTACAGACCCCCCCAGGACAAACCACCCCCTCCATTAGTATAGACCCCCCAGGACAAACCAGCCCGCCACCCACATTAGTATAGACCCCCTCAGGACAAACCACCCCCCCCCCCCCCCACATTAGTATAGAACCCCCCCACATTAGTATAGACCCCCCAGGCCGAGCCACCCCCCACATTAGTATAGACCCCCCAGGCCGAACCACCCCCCACATTAGTATAGACCCCCCAGGCCGAACCACCCCCCACATTAGTATAGACCCCCCTCAGGACAAACCACTCCCCCACATTAGTATAGACCCCCCAACATTAATATAGACCCCCCCCCCAGGACAAACCACCCCCCCCACATTAGTATAGACCCCCCCCCCCCAGGCCGAACACCCCAAATTAGTATAGACCCCCCAGGACGAACACCCCAAATTAGTATAGACCCCCCCAGGACGAACACCCCAAATTAGTATAGACCCCCCCAGGACAAACCACCCCCCCACATTAGTATAGACCCCCCAGGCCGAACCACCCCCCACATTAGTATAGACCCCCCAGGACAAACCACCCCCCATTAGTATAGACCCCCCAGGACGAACCACTCCCCACATTAGTATAGACCCCCCCAGGACAAACCAGCCCCCATACATTAGTATAGACCCCCCCCAGGACAAACCACCCCTACATTAATATAGACCCCCCAGGACAAACCCCCCCCCCCCACATTGGTATAGACCCCCCAGGACAAACCCCCCCCCCCCCCACATTTGTATAGACCCCCCCAGGACAAACCACCCCCCCACATTAGTATAGACCCCCAGGACAAACACCCCACATTGGTATAGACCCCCCAGGACAACCCCCCCCCCCCATATTAGTATAGACCCCCCAGGACAAACCCCCCCACATTAGTAGACCCCCTAGGACAAACCCCCCCCCCAGGACAACCCCTCCACATTTAGTATAGACCCCCCCCCCCACTTTGGTATAGACCCCCCCCCTAGGCTAATTAAAACCACCTGGGCGGCAGCTGGAGAGGACAGTGTGCAGCCGCGCCGCCCGGGTGGAGAACAGCGCGCGTGTGAGGCTTGTGCTGGTGGGCAGAAGGCGGAAGTTAAACACAGGACTCCTCCTGTGTTTAACTTCCGCCTCCCGCCCACCAGCACAAGCCTCACACGCGCTCTGTTCTAAACAAGTCGGTCTCGGCCACGGAGCGCCCCACCCCCCCGTGGCGTCATTGCGTGGCTGCTCCCGCGGCCGCGGCAGGCGGAGAGAGCCGCGCCGCCTACGGACAAGGAGAGGAGGAGGGAGCGGAGCACTCTGGCGCTCCAGCGCCCCCACCTCTGTGGCGCCTGGGTGCACTGCCCTGCTGCCAGGTTCGTAAAACGGCGATATTGGAATCGATTCAATCATACAGTTTGTAGTGTACATAGATTTGCAAAACAATGGGATAAAGGAATATTCCTGAACTTTGGTTTATCTCATGGTTACTGTGAAATTGTGTGACTGCATCAATGCAGTGCATGTTATCTCAGTTTTCAGATGTTGGATTCATTGAATGAGTTTACCAAAAATGTAAATATTGTATAATATACAGCCTCATGCTATGTAACTAAGCTCCATTTCATGCTGAATAAACAAAATTATTAAGCTATCTTAAATAGAAATCTATATTTTAGATCTTATAATCATATATTTGACCTCTCTTTAATCCACCCACTAGCTTGTTTGCAATTTTTAGGCATTTTGCTTAGGCACCCCTGAAGGGCATCACAGGGTGCTTGGGCTTGAAATGTATTCAGATGACTGCATAGTATATGTTTACATCTCTGAGGATAAGAGCCACTGCTTGCAAAACTGAAAATAAGAGATTCTGACATTTTGCTTATGCAAATGCTTCAGGTAAATGGAGTCTATAGCAGTTATGGCTTCTGTTACAGTGTAAAAATGTAACCACTCCTGTATCGGACATGCTCTGACTCACTGCAAGCACCTGTTTTGTGCCAGCGCTTTATTGCAGCATTTTACCAACCTTTATTTTCAGTCAGTGCACCCTTTTATAGTCTCCAAAATCTCAAGGCACCCCATTCTAAAACCTAAAAAAATAAACTAATAGCATTACATAACTCAACAGCATTCAGAAGTGTAGGACACCCAACATGAGAGGATTTATTTTTGCAATGCAAATATATCTTTGCACACTGATACTGATTAGTAGTCCAGCATTTCTCTTCAGTCAGTTTCTCCCCCTCACTCAGCTAATTTGACCCCAATGTGGGCAAAGCGGGGCAGGGAAGGGACAAACAAGGATGTAGTGCAAGTGCTCCTTATCAACTGTTGATGTCATTGGTTGGTAGGACAATGGATACTGGCCCTCAAAGTGCCCAAGGTTTAAATTCTTAAAGCTATGACTTTGTGTAACAAAGTCTGTTTTTAACAATCTGCCAGCTTGTTGGCAGTTTTTGGGAAATTTTTAGGCATTTTGCCATGGCCCCCCCCCCCACTCCCCCTGGCCCCCCCCCCCCCCCCCCCCGATTTTGAAAAAGGCTGCTTTAGAAAAAAAACGTTTCATTAGCGTAATTTGTGTATTCGATCAGAGATTCTTTAACCACTGTTAAAGTAATAAATTACTCAATAAAATAAATAAATGTAAGACTTTATTGTGTAATTGCTCTTTTCACTGAGATTTAGACATTTGTAATTGACCATGTCAGAGCCCCCTGTCAGAGCACAATAGCACTGTAGGGCAGATTGCTGTACTGATCAGGTTTTTTTTTTTTTTTTCTTTTCATTCAGCTCTGCTGGGTTGAACGACAAAAAAATACGTGTGTGTGTTTTAGGCTTTAAGAGTCTTCCAGCAACTGGGAAGCGGAGCCCAGGAGGTTGGTAAACAATGGCAATTGGATGTCTGGTGGAAGGAAAAGTTATTACATGTAGTTAAAGACCGAAAGTGAGAGGGAGGAGTGAGAACATGGGAGATAAGACCGGTATGAGCAGGAGAAATACTCCACCACCAGGCCTGATGCCAAGTTTAGGTGTGGGTTTTAATTGTAAGCTTCCATAGAAAAATGTCATGTCAGAAGGCTCAGAGGCAGGTGTCATCCAAGGCAAGAATATTAAGGAATGTTTTGCTTTCCTAGTGTTCTCTTTCTGACCTGATGATCATGTCACAGGGACTGATATCTTGAGAAAATCCCAAACTTTCTATTGTCACCTTAACATAAAAATAAAATCCTTTTTTTTAAACAAGTAATGTGTTTTTTGTTTTGCAGGTTACAAAAATGTCAATGTGCTAATATGTATCACATACTAGCACATTATGTGTAACTTATCTTAGAACGAAGAAGAATGGCAGGGGCGGTTTAGGAGCAGTGTATGCACCGCCCCAAAGATGCTGCTTGAAGGATTTGCACTGGGGCTGTAGAAGAGGCAGTTTACAAGCGTTTTTCATGAGCTACTTTTAGCGCAAAAAACACCTGTAAAACGCCTCGGTGTGAAGGTGGCCTAAACATCATCTCCTAAACGGTGCACGTGTAGAAGATATTTACAGTACCTGTGGGTAAGCCTTATTATAGGCTTGCCTATAGGTAAAAAATATGCATGGGAGTTTACTCCTATTACTTTAAGTATTTTTCCACCAATTGAGCATACAATAAAAAAATTTTAATAATTGGAACACTTTTTCCTCATACAAGACAGTAATATCCACAACCATCAACAATGTGCAATAACAAAATGTCATTCTACAAGGGATATACCATAATGAGAGTTTAAAGATGGCTAAAAACTTGGAGACATAATTTTTCTACACATGACATGTCAACGGTACATGATAGTCTTAGCAAACTAATAACACAATGAATTAGACTGGCTTGAAAGAAAGTGGAAGACAACTAGGGGGACCGTTTTCTTGGAATATGTTTGGACAACCCCTATGTTTAGTTTATATTTTCTCTTAAATGGTATTAACGTTGCGCCATTGTTAAAAAACTAAAAACTAAAATAGGAGGGTTAGACTGCCATCGTTGTGCAATTAACTTGTGAGCAAAAAATGCTCATATCTGTAATAATGTGGACATTGGAGGTACCACATTTTCAGGGCTGATGCTAAAAAGAAACTTTAGGATCAAAAAGTAACTGAACTGAATCTGTTGAAAAATTGTAGACCAATATCAATTTAAGGCACCTCCATTGCATATGGATTAATGTACCATTATTCCTGTAAAATCTGGGGCAGCAGGGGAGTGTATAATTTAGGGAATTTAATGCAACCTATGCCAAATAGTTGCTTTCGTTTTTGGGAGGGAGAAATAGATACATCAGGTATCACTTGGTTCTAATCATTTCTCAATTTTTCTCTACAGTGCAAATGTATCTTAGCGTTGGTAGCCACTAGAAGGTCAAAAAATGTCTTCAAACCTTTTTTGTAGATTTCAAGGTGGCTACCATTTTGGTAGCCCCCTTACTATTGGCTTGAATTGCAATTGAATTTGTGAAGGCAAAATTGTAAATATTGAAAGAATGATCTGTTCGATAAATGATGTTCTACAATGGAAGTGAAAGCTATTCATTTATTTTTATTATTGATAGGTAGATGAAATGCCTGCTCTTTTCCATTAATCAAACCCTTCCAGTTTATTTAGTTCCAGAAAACAAAGGTTATTCCTAATTGGCATGTATTTGCGTGTACTTTATATGTTCAGGTATTGCTTGTATGCTCTTCAAAGTTTTATGTACCAATTAAAAAGTGGGATAGCATTGTTTAGACTGGATATGCCAAGTTTCTAGTAGGGAAGCAAGCGTACCTTGTAAATAAACGAGAAGCGAATGGAATATCCACTGAATGGGATCCTGTAAATTGGGAGATTCCCCTCCAGGGATCTGCTGTAATTGGCAGCCATCCACTATCTTTCGGTAATTGGCAAGCGTCTTCTCTAATTCTAGGCCTATTCCATTTCCAAATAATGTCCCTAAAAAGAGCATCAATTCTCCTGAACATCCTTTGGGGTATCCAAATCTGAGAATTGTGAAGTGCATAAAATAATTGCAGCATCCACACCATTTTTATTAGATTGATCTGATCTACAACAGAGGGGGCAATTTACATCAGGTCGTACAAGTCTTCTTTAGATTGGTTAAAAGCTGGTCAACATTCAGAGTGAGATACTGATATGAGAGAAACATGAACCTATCTGACTAGCTACAGAAGGTAGGTTTTCAGAAATGGAGTCTAATAGCATGAGGACAGATTTCTCCCAATTTTATGGTGAAGCCAGATAATTTCCCACATGGCAGACACTAGATAAGTTTCACACTGTAATAACAATGTATCATCTGCATATAATGAAATCTTGTCATCTGCAGTGGCCCTATGAAAGCCCACAACATCCGGGGATGGTTTAAGGGCCACAGCAAACGGGCTCTAAAGCCAGTGTGAAAGTGGAAACCGTGTGTGTGTGTGTGTGCTACGAAAAAAGGGGAAGAGGTTAAAAAATAATTGCATAGAGTAATGGGGGGGGGGGGGGGGGGTTGTAAGCCCTGTTTAGTTTTTTTTTTTTTTTGCTATTGGTATCACATTAGGGAGATATATTCCTTCACCTTCTGTCCCAAAGCCAAAACAGAAAGTAAGCAGAAAACCCCTCCAAAATGATTGATTTCTTGTGACAAAGGTCACCAGTGTGGAATATTTCCCTTCTATTACTCTTCTGGGGACAACCCTAATGATGAGGGTGAATTTTCCTTAACAGGAGCACAGACAGCAATAAAAATTGCTCTATTTAAAAAAATGAAATGAAAAATACCTTTTTAGTTGTACTTTGTATGTTCTTCATTCCAAGTTTTTGTAGTAAGGTTGTAGGCAGAACTACAAAGAACCAGCATGCATAGTCTGAATCGCAAACAAGTGAGAGGATTGTAGTGTCTCAGTGTGGGCTAAAACAGTGGCGTCTGAGAACGTTCACACCAAGGGCCGGTTTGAAATCGTGCAAGTTCACTAAACGATTTCAAACCGGCATTTCATTCAGACTTCAGGGGCGATTTGAATGACATCCTGTGTGGGCTTCATGCACAGATGTTTATTCAAATCGCCCCCGAAGTCTTCAGAAGTAGTGCAGGAACTACTTTAGGGAATCGGTGTGGCACCACAAAGTCGGCGTTGCACCGATTCGGACGCTGCAGGCAATAGGTGGAGATTTGACATGTGTTTTGACATGTCAAACCGGTGCGATGCGAGCGTGTGCTAAGGGTGACTTCACACTGATCTACTGTGTTGTGGCTGCAGCAGTGTAATTGCAGCTTTTGTGTGGGTTAGCTGCGCTTTTCCTATAGTTTTGATGCGCTTTCTGAAGCGTAGCTAACCCACACAAAAACCCCGGGTACACCCGCACTGCAGCCAAAGTGCAGCAGGGCAACGTGAAAGCTCCTTAAAATCACTAAAGTCTGTTTGAGGTAACTCTTGATGATTTAAATCTGGACATTTTTTATTTATTTTTTTGGAAAAAAAAAAAAAAAAAGTTCGAGCTGAAACAGAAGCCATTAATTAGTCTACAATCGAGTAGGCATACAGTCTATAAAAACAGAAGATGTAATCAGCAAGACAAAAATGTTCTTCGACAACTGCATAGCCAATCAGGAATGTTAAAAGTAGGTGTAGTGCGTAAGACCTCACATTTATATCTCCAGAGGAGAACATTTAAACCAAGAAAACCAACTGGAAATGAACATTAAAGCGGAGTTCCGGACGAAATTATACTTTTTAAATAAAAATACCCCTATAATACACAAGCCTAATTTAGTCTGTAAACGAAGGTCTGTTTTGTTAGTTTATAGCAGTAGTTTGTTATTTTATAAAGTTACAGCAGGCCGTGGCCATCTTAAGTGTGGGCATCTGAAGCCAGACTGTATTTCTTCCTGGATCTCATCCTTGCAGATCTCGCACATGCTTAGTGCAGCACAAGCAGTGTAATAGGTTTCAGGTCAGGTTTCCATAGCAACGACAGTGTTTGAGGAAGTTGCCGCCCCTTCCCAGGAGGCATTGCAAACAGGACATGATGCGATGGGTCGTGGCCAGGGAGGAGGAAGTGAAAAATGAATACAGCAGATATACAGTAGGTGCTGAGAAAAAAAATAAAAAAAAATATCCAATTAGTTTACAGTGCACACTTTTGTGAGGAATGCCGAAGAGTTGTAAAAGTGGGTGGAACTCCAATTTAACCTGGAATAAAAAGGTTCTGAGTCATATATTTCTTAGGTAAATAGAAAATTCTGGCCATTTTTGGGGTCAATAGGCAATCTATTGTAAAAGGCACTCTTATTTCTGGCTGGCTGCAAGAGCAGCAACAAGCAGAATTTGCAGGGAAAATGATGGATTTGCACAGCTCTCCTTCTGGTTCTCTTTCCGTTGACCTCTTTCACAATATCCATATCCCTCTAGGCCCTTTTTTGGCTTTCTCTGCCATAGAAAAACAGTAAATCAACCCCATTGTGTGTAAACGCCCCTGTTCCTGTCAACATATTGTATACTACAGGGGTAGGCACCCTGGGGCCCTCCAACTGTTGTGGAACTACATTTCCCATGAGGCATTGCAGAGCTACAAATCCCATCATGCCTTTGGGAGTAATTGTACCTGCCAGCCTTGCAACAGCTGGAGGGCCCCAGGTTGCCTACCCGTGATATACTAGAACTGGAGATTGCAAAATCTGGTGCAGCTGTGCATGGTAGCCAATCAGAGTCTAACTTCAGCTTGTTCAACTAAGCTTTGAGGGGAAAAAAACAAACAAACCTTGGTTTCTATGAAGAGCTGCACCAGATTTCGCACTCTTGTCAGATGGAAGCTGTCCAACTGCTTTCAAGTACCTTGGTAACTTTAGTGTATTTTACTGAAACTTTGTGCTTGGTAAACTGGTGTGCTAATATTGTAAGAAATTGGCTCTACCATATTTTTTTTTTTTTTTTTTTTTAAAGTAATCTTGAGGCCTAAAATGGTTTATTTCAAATGTGTGCAAAAAATATAGAAATGGCTTGACAGTGACGTGTTTAACGGTCTACATCTGGAGAAGACTAAATAGTTTTCTGCCTTACTGCATGTGGAGCCATGAATATCTCTATATTCTCAGGAGGAGAACCAGCAATGATTAGGAGTTAAACAAAGGGGATTATGCTTGGAGCCTGTCATCACTCTTCAGGTGGCACACTTGTGGCAGATAACAGCAGCCATACAGCATCACCATCACCATCCTTTTCAAGGGCCATCTGCATTGTAAGGCAATCCCTGCTCAGGTCAGGTATATGTTCTGTTTGTTGGAGCTTGCAGAGGAATGTCACCCCTGTAGTCCCACAGGAAAACACACTGGGGTATGAAAGAGAATGGTGCCCTGAATTGTACATGGTGGAGAACTGGTGAAAACGTCCCGTCCCCCCCCTTCTTTGCCTGGGCAGTCCCCTAATTAACATTCTTCTAACTGCCATCGCATATCTTTTAAAAAAAATTATATATAATATATATATATATATATATATATATATATATATATATATATATATATATATATATATATATATATATATATATATATATATATATATATATATATATATATATATATATATAAAAAAAAAAGACCGCACTGTCTGGAGGTGGGCAGACAATCTGCGTCCAGAGCTGTGTCTGTCCCCATCTGGATGTAAACACTGTGCATTAAAGCAAGAGTTTTTCCGGCGAAAAAAAAATATTAAGTCAGCAGGTACAAATACTGTAGCTGCTGACTTTTAATATTGGGGCACTTACCTGTCCAGGGATCCCGCGATGTCGGCACCTCAGCCGATCTTCGGATCGACTCCTGGGTGCTGCCATTTCTGGTAAGGAAACTGGGCACTGAAGACTTGCGGCTTCACTCCTGGTTCCCTACTTCCCATTGCCAGAGTCACGCTGCACGTTCTGATTGGCCCTTGCTGTCTTCTGGGACCTGTGTGTCTCCCAGAAGACAGTGGGGCGGGGGGGGGGGGGGGGGGGGGATTTTCCAGACGTTGCGTAGATCGCTGCAATTTTTTTTTTTTTTTCCCCTGAAGTGGGAGCAAATACCTGGACTTCACAGGTATCTGCCCCTCTCCCCCTGAAAGGTGGTACATGTGACACTGAAGCTTCCCTCCAACCACTTTGCATTTTTTCTATATACTGTGATTCTGTACTTGCCAAATATGCTGCAGCAATCTCCCTCCACTGAGTCTGGCTGCATCCACTTTAACTGTGGGCTGCTGAAGCTGCTGCCTGTTCACTTCCTGGATTTACACAGAGGCACGCCTCCAGCCTGTAGCTCTCATGGGCCCTCTTATGACTCTTTCCCCCCTCCCTTCCTGGCAAACTCTCACACGAGAGAGCTGTGCATGGTGTCATAAGCCTAGGCTAATGACCAGACATGAAAGAGGAAGTGGGCTGTATAAGGTATTTACTGGCAGAATTTTATTTTTTTATTTTTTTGACTATCCAAAGTTAAAACAACAAGGGGAGAAGATTTAATAGATGGAAAGTTTAAAAAATGATTGAAGGGTCCACTTTAACTACACTTGAACTCTGCCCTCTGATACTTACTGATACCTACTATTGAACCCTTCACTCAGTGCATCACTTACCCCTTCACTCTGCATCGCGCACCTACTTACTATAGAAGAGTAATATTCCTTTAAGCTCCTCCCACTCTTGCAGTTTTGGCACACCCACAATTCGCTATGCATGCAGCAGTTTCTCTACCCATGTTTGGCAAAGACGTTTTGTTTTTATACCTTGAATTTCTGCCTCTTGTTTACAAAATCTGACTAATTCTTTCAGGGGTAAAAATTTTGGGAGGGGGGGGGGCTGATTTTGGGAGTGGCTGCAAAAGGGCTGTGGTGTTTGGGTGTGTTCAGTAGGGTGTCCTCGGATTTCCTTCTAAAAATCTGGTAGTCTTACTTTTTTATGGCAGGATCTCAAGGTATTCTTTTTAAATCTGAAGATTTAAAACCTTGACATTAACTTTTTCCAAGTTATAACTGATATGAGATTTTTGTGATCAGGTTTAAATTTTAAGCAAATTCATACAAAATGGCATAGAATTGTGGCGTTAACCATACACATTTCATAATGTTCTAATGTTCCATTTAATTTATTACACTAGTATTTATAATGCTTGTTGAAATGAATCCTCCTTTTCTTAGCTTGGGAAGAGGTATCCTTCATTTATTTCTCTATAGATGTACTGAAACGCTCCAGTCTCGCAATCTAGAGAAAAATGCTGTATTGTTTGGTGGAAGGACACGTCTCCACAAGAGTGCAAATTGTAGACTTTCTCTAAGATGGACATGCTGGTATCTGCCTGGCTTAATGATTCTACCTTTTTAAAAGGAATGTTAAAGGAAAATTAAGATAATTGCTTTGCAAGCAAAATGACATCCATTCACAGCCTGCTTTTTTTTTTTTTTCTCTACCAAAAAGTAGTTTCTTCCACTCATCACTGGTATTGCATTCCAGGAGGTTAGAGAACACCCTCAATCTCATTCCCTGCTTGTGTGATTGGCTCACTGCTTTTACCACATATATGCACACAATTTGAGGTAAAAGGGTACCTTCCCTACTGCCTTTTATGTTTGATACAGTGAATTCCTTTGGCGATGAACAGACCAAGGGGATTGCACACGTAAAGGAATGCAGATGATGGCTTTCATTTTTCAATATTGGGATAAAATACATGGTTACAATAAAAATGAATTCCAGGTAAGGATATATTATACATGGTTACGTTAGTCCAGCCTTGGACCAATGTGGCTATTTATATACCATACCTGGTAGATGCCCCTGAAAGGTCCCACGCAGAGCTGCTGCATTCTGAACACAGAAGGTTGGCTGCTCTGCATGGATGCCATTTGGAGAATGCGTCGGGTTTTCTAAATGAATACAAAGTACTTGGCTGTTCTCCAAAACAACACATTCAGGTTAGGCAACTCCAATCCTGAAGTCAGTCTTCCCTGTGGAGCTGCATGCGTGTGCTAGAACTGACAGTAACTACCCATTGGAGCAGTTCCATGTGCTCAATTCCACTCCAGAACTTATCGACAAAATATCTTTACACAGTAAGATAATTTGTCTTTCTCTGCGCAAGATGATTTGGTTACAGCCACGTACAAAGCTGTCACTGCTGTGGTAGCTTCTGTCCCTGGCATTGTCAGAAAACTATTTTTTCTTTCCTTGTTTGTTTACATTTGCCCTGCTATCTCCCTACAGTCCAAATTCATTCGCTACTAACAATAAGATCCATTATGAAAAATCGTGCTGTGTTCAATATAAATATTGATATGGTAATGTGTATTTATACAAATCTATTGCAGTGAACCACAAAAAATAATAAATAAATTGATGTACATAACACGCATTCCAAAATAAATTCCAAAAATGTGTGCATAAATCACTCTTCAATGGTGATCACGTTTATTTGCAAAGAAGACCGTCATCAACCCCACTGGGCAAATGCTCACCGTTTTTAGGTTGACCCTCCACTACAAAGCTCAAATTAGCATATGTACCAGGACCCGGAGGCAACCAAGAGTAAGGAAATTAATGTCTTCAACCAGATTCAGCCTGTATATGTAGCCCAGATTATTCAATTGTGTGACTACAAAGCCCAGTTCAACTTCTGCATCAATCAGGCAAATCTTCATGGCTATGTCTGTAAAACCACCTTTCATGATCTTTAAAGCAGTGATGTCTGGAAGGAGAAAGCTTAATGCTACAGTAAAGTTGAAGCTGTCCTGCTCACAGTATGTGTATTCAGTGTTTGGTCACGTGTGACGTCATCAGTGCTCCTGATGTCACATGTGATGAAATATGTTGGGTTGAATTACAGCGTTCCTGGACTAAATACACTCACTGTGAGCAGGAGGGCTTTTACTTTACTACTGCGGCATAAGGAGACCGAGGGGTGCTTTTATTTGTAAGTGCATTACAATTTTTAATAGTGTTTTTAGAGATCACGGTGAGCCAATATGGTCTGTCATTTCTATCTTTGAAACTGAAGGTTACATATCATCCATGGAAGCGTGACTAATTGAGGCAGATGTGGAGCTGGGCTTTGTAGTTCCACAGCTTAATAATCTGGGCTGCATATATAACACGATCACCTTCTTTTTTTTTTTTTTTTTTTTACTCATGGTTTTTGGAATTTATTTTGGACTTTGGTATGCATATCAATTTTATTTTTTGTTCACTGCCATAGATTTGTATAAATTTATATTGTATCACTAGTTTATATTGAACACAGCACAACCCAATTTGTGGATTCTACATCACATTTTTTTTTTAATTATTAGCACATGAATTTGGGTAGTAGGAGGATAGTACACTACATTTTTGACATTGTCAATTTATACTTATTTATGAGGGCTGTTAAGCAACTTTTATTCATACAAACTTTTTTTCCTTCACTTGCATTTGAAGATGGTAAACACTGCCCAGTGGGTCCGTGCTATTTCGGAGTCTGATTTTTGGTATATTAGCTAAGTGGTGATTGGGGACAACTTTTTATTGTTTATAAAATTCCATTTTTAATTTTAGCTTAGATAAGGCTAAAGGTGTCTTTTTAGTTGGAACACAAACTTTTGGTGCACAGAAAATACCAGATAAACATGTTGAGTATTGGTAGTATTTTGCTTTATAAATACTGTAGTTCAATGAAACTACTGTTTTTATGGAAATTAAATGAACTTGCTGATATTTAGTTTCTCTGTGTACAAATGTTTTTTTTTTTTTTTCCTTTATCCTACAGAATGGCATACCCATATCAGCAGCCATCAGGGTTCCCTGGATTCCCAGGCTTTCCAGTAAGTATTTTCAAAATGTATTTGCTATTACTTCTAATGCTGTAAATTGCATAATTATTACTAACACTTTACAGTTATTGCATCACTTGAAATTTCAACATAAACGGCACCTCTGCCTTCTGACATGCAACTAGCATTCAAGTGTACTGTAACATTTCTACTATTAACAGAATGGAGGGGTTCTTAGACTGAGTGTATTCTGAATACTTCTAAGGCCCCGTGCCAACGGACATATTTTACAGCCACTTTTTTGACTGTTTTTTTGCAGCTTAAAAACGCCTCTCCATGTTAGCCTATGGCCTCATGCCCACAATGGCGTTTTTGAGCTGTAAGTGGCATAGGCTTTTTTAAGCACTAAAAAAAAAACAGGACCAGTGTGTTCTGAGGCTCCAGTGCACGCCCCCCCCCCCCTTTCCTTACCTGCCGGGCTGCATGCTTGGATAAGGGTCTGGTATGGATCTTGGGGGAACCGCATGCAAAATTTTGTTGGCGTTCCCCTTCAAGATTCTCAGCACACAAGTCGTACCGCAAGTCGGATCGTCTTGATCCCACTTCTGTTGAGACTTCTATTCAAATCAATGGGCTCCCATAGGGAACCAATGATTTTGAATAGAGACAGAAACGCGGCTGAAAGCTAGCGTGGTTAAACGGGTATTGACGCCAATGCAAAACGCCTGGCATCAGTACTTGCTTTGCAGCTCGTTTTTTCTAAAACTTCCGTAGGCATGTAGCCTTATTATAAAGGTTTGGAGAAAATGGTCTAACTGTATACAAAACAATAAGAAAAGGTCAAGGTATGTGACAAACTTTTTTTTCTAGAATCTAGTCTTTTTCTAGAATCTTGAGTGAGCATGAGGGCCAATAAACACCTAATGCAGTGGGAAGCAGTTGGCTGCATTTTTGACTACACTCCAACTGCATAGACAGTCCAGAATCAATGAAATCATATGGGTATAGTTCACATTATTGCAGTGCAGTTAGAAAATGTAGCGCATGCTGCATTTACACACCACAAATGTGAAAAAACACAGACGCACTGCAACGCATCACAGTAAATGTATAGAATCCCAGGGAAAGAAAGAAGTGACCTCACAGGACAAATGCAGATAGAAAAACGTGCTTAAACTGCATGTGACTGCGCATAAAAATGCTTGCATGCGTACATGCAAGGAAATCTGGCCAATCCCAAACCTTCACCTTCTGTCACTGTATCATTAGTCAACCCATTTAGCATAATTTTTATTGAACTTTTTTTGGGCATCCCCTTGTTCCGTAGGTCATTTTATACAAGTTAACATTGGTGTTTACCAGGGCCTTCCAGGAGGGCCGTGTTAAATGTTCTCTCCTAATCCAATTAAGTGCAATCAATTTGCGTACATAAAAGAATAAGTCGTAGTAAGGTCCTTATTATCCATAACTTCATCCTCAATTACCCCCAACAGCGGGCTACAAATATTTGGAAGATCGAAAATATCTGCAAAAAACAGTGACCTGGGACCACAATGGGCGAAACCTATTACATTCCCATACCATATGAATAAAGATCCCTCGTCTGGCATATTGAAGGCTTTTTTTTTTATAATCTATTACCTTGTTACACAGGTCTTTGGACAGTTCTTTTCTGCTCCCCATTCCTCAGTATCTAGCCTACTCAGTGCATCCATGTGAGAACTAACAAACTCCATTGACTATTTAAACATAGACACTAATTGCAATTTAAAAAGCCACATGTGGGAAGTTAACCTTTTTTTAAATTTTAACCTTTGTGTTTCACCTTGTGTGTCTGTAACAAGGCCAAACATTCAGGGTATGTAAACTTTTTAATCGGGGTTATTTGAGTGATTTCTGTTCGGATTTAAAAAGGAGCCAACTATGTGATAATAAATGGCTTCATATGATCACAATCTTTAAAGTGGAGCTCCACCAAGAGGGGAGGCTCCCCTTGTTTGCACCCTCCACTGCCACATTTGGCAATTTTTGGGGGGTTGTGGGTGCCTGGTTTTGATGGGTATCCGTTCCCACTTCTGGCTCAGTTCGCCATGGCCCCCATCCCTCCCTCGCAGTCTTCTGGGACACATCACAGTATATGTACATAACTGTATCTCCTTGTGACAATTATATCACGCCACTTGTATGCACCCTCCTTCCACTTCTTACTCCCAGGACACCCACCACTACCTCCTTTTTCTTTCCTATCCTCCCCTCTAATTTTGATAAATGCAGCAGTTTATTGTCTGTACGAAGTACTGTAACTATGCAACTGGTTGATCTGAGCTGCTATATGGACACATTTCTCTTTATTGACCTCTATGAAAAGAACTACTATTGTACACTCTACACTGTTATAATCAGCAAAAATACATTGAACAAGAAAATGCAGTATGAAGGAGGCCTTAGTGTAGCAGCTCATAGCTTACTTGAGAGACTTGCTTTTCTGACGATGGTCTCTTGTCCCCCCACTTCCATTTGTTCCCATGATGGTTACATTGTATTATTGGAGTTAGAGCAGTAATATACTCAAAAGGAAACATTTATTATATAGCAACTTACCAATTCTTGAATGGAATGGCTGCTAAAATTTTTTTTGCTTGCTTTCTTTTCATCTGGTGATCAAACGAGTACGTCTGTCCTTTTTCAAAAGAACAAGCTCTCTTGCAGATGTATCAGTTATAGGGATGAGACAAACCCTTTAACACTGGCAGGGGTGTATACAATGATCAGCGTTTATGTAAAACCTTTATCCCTACAGACTTTTTTTTTTTTTTTGTAAATCCTTTATAAAACATTACCTTGAGTTTGGCTTGAATTTGTTAGTGTATTTAAATCTGCTAGTACATCTAGCTAGTCTGACAATGCTGCTCTCCAAATGCATTCTGGAGGCACTCTAATACATGATTTCTGTTACTGGCCAGATCACCAGATAAAAAACGAATACAGCCACTACGTCTAATTTAAGCTGCAATATATAGTATACCCCGGGCAACAAAAGACAGAGGCATGCCAATTGAAGTGTAACGGGAGAAACTGGCAAGGCATCTCTGCTGGGGGGGGGGGGGGGGGGAACTCCCAAACATGTCAGTGTTGCTTAGAATTAACTACTTGAGGGTGGGATAGCAACTTGTCACCCAGTGCTTGGGCAGTCTGCAGCAGTGATCAGTTGCCGTTACTGGAACGTGGTTGCCTGGTGTAGAAACATTATTCATTGCATCTAATTTATTTTATCCAAAACCGCTATTTGCATATACATAGTGCTTTCAATTTCACAACTGAGAGCTCAGATTTAACTTCTGAAATTCTTTTACTTTAAAGTGGAATTAAAACTACAATTACATTTTGTATTCAAGCATCTCTTTAGTGCAGATGAGGCTTGTTATGAAACACATACGTGTTTGCTTACAGTCTGCTATTGAATGTACATGCGCAGTTCAGCATGCATTCCTGGCACACTGTAGCTGTGCCCAGAATGGCTGACTCCCATACTCGTGTGCGGGATCACCTAGGGAGAAGAAGACGGTTGCCTGTGAGGGATGTAACTGTCGCATCAATGGAAGGTGGAGGTGTGTAGCTGGCAAACTTTAGTTCCACTTTAAAATTACCCAGCCAGTCATTTTATACTGATCAGTAGTCCTTTTTTTACTCCTTGCAACCAATCATTCTAACCTTCCCTAGCACCAGGAAGAGGAAATACTGATTAGGTATTAAAATGGAAATGGGGCTTTACGTATGAGATGCATAACTAGCAAACTGTCCCTATGTAATGAGTGGTGATCAAAGCAGCCATTTCTGACTCCTGTACCACATACTAGTTTTTGGAGTGAATTGGTGAAAAAATTTAGCCTTGCTACCTCAGAACCAGTAAACGGGATAAGTCTGTGTCTCCTCCCATCACAGTATAATCCCACAGGAACTTTCAAAAGTTGCAGATTCCTAAAGCCCCTGTTTTGTGATCTGCTGTTATGCAAGTACAGTGTACCTGTATGGTTCCATTCCAACTGTTTGATCCATCTGCATGTCAGAATTTTCTTATGGATCTCTGATGTGAAACTTGCGAAAAGGTTATGGATATGTTCTCAGAACTTGTCTAACAATGGACAGAAGTGGGTCATTTTTACATGTTCTACAGAATTTAGGCACCAGGATGTAATTTGTCTACTCAAATTTTTAAGTTTGTCACTGAACTACCTTTTTTTTCTTTTTTTTGTAAACCAAATAGATAATTCCTGGGATAGTTATGTGATATGTGCTGTGATACCTTTTCCACTTCCAACTGATAATTGGCTGTATGATATGTTTAATAAGGCTCACATGATCTGTTTTATAGACTGGTGACCCTGCATATGCTCCTGGTGGCCAGCAAGGATTTCCTGGTGGGCAATATCCACCCGTTGGTGGGGGCGCATACCCACCAGCAGCTGGCGGTGGATACCCACAACCCGGAGGATACCCTGCTGCTGGTGGCTATCCTGGTGGAATGCCTTCATATCCTCCCCAAGGTATGTTGGGCAATATCTATCTTTTTAGTTTTACACCTATCACAAGCCTGGGCAATTTGGCCAATTTGAATGTGCATAAGCTAAAGTGCATATGAAGCCTCAATAACTGCATGACAAAATGCTCAGTAGGTATAGATAGCGCGGCAGCCAAAATTATTCAAGTTTGGCACTATCCCTTCTGCCATCTGTCCTTTCAATATTTGTTTTTTAATCTAGCCGCTTCATTGACCAGTATAGAGATTTGGAAGGCAGAAGAGGTGTGTACAAGTTCAACTTCTATAGGAAAGCGTTAAAAATTTTTTTTTAGCAGGGTTTTTTTTTGTTTTGTTTTTTGGAGGGCGGGGGGTGGTTGGGCTTTGTCTGGCATGTGGTTTTCACTTTTGTGTAATATATATTTTTTTCATGTGCCCATTTTGACTTGCCTTGTCATCTGTTCATTGCAGTGGTATTTCCACTAATTATGTTTTTGTTTTTTTATTTTTTTGTGATATGTATTGATTTTACTCAGTACATTGGTTGTACCCTATTGTCCCTGTAATGACTGGTGCAAGCATTCGTTATTCCTTTGTAAAATGTACCTTGACTAAGTGTACTATTTATATTTGTGCTCCTTTTTTTTTTTTGCCTTATTTTCCCCATGATATTTTAACCAGATGTACCTACTCTCTCCCCCCCCAATTCCCACACTCTTAGGTCCTGGATATGGTGCTCCGGGTCAAGGTGCAGGATATGGTGCTCCGGGTCAAGGTGCAGGATATGGTGCTCCGGGTCAAGGTGCAGGATATGGTGCTCCGGGTCAAGGTGCAGGATATGGCGCTCCAGGTCAAGGTGCAGGATATGGCGCTCCAGGTCAAGGCGCAGGATATGGAGCTCCCCCTGGTGCCCCAGGTTATGGACAACCAGCTGGAGCGCCAAGCTATGGTGGACCTGGTTACGGTGCCCAGCCTGGAGGATTTGGGGCTCCAGCAGGAGGACAGTTTGGGGCTGGAGGATACGGTGCTCCATCAGGTGGTGCCCCTGCAGCTGGTGGGTATGGGGCACCACCTAGTGGGGCTCCAGGATATGGAGGACACCAGCAACCTGCTGGTCAGAGCTATGGAGGAGGCGCACCAGGTAAGGGGAATGGTATATCAAATTTTACAGACCATATCAGTAGAAATGTTTTGTTTTTGTACAACCCCCAATTCCAAGAAAGTGTTGTGTAAAATCTACATCAAAACCGAATGCAATGATTTTCAAATCTCATAAAGCCATATTTTATTCATAATGGAAAACACATCAGATGTTTAAACTGATAAAATTTACCATATTAAACACTCCCCACTGGTAGGGCGTACATGGACGTCCTCCCGTTTCAGTGGTTGTGCAGGCATCATCCCGATACCATCCTTTTCAGCCTGCGATTCCCTGTACCGCAAGAACAATCATAGTGGGGGGGGGGGGGGGGCTTCACTCCCGTCGCCCTCCGATTCTACCAGCTCACTAGTGTGATCGGCATCTTATGACTCTGAGGCCCAGGCGCGACTTTATACCATCTTATTGACCCCAGATATCTCCATAAAGAGGACCTGTCATGCCCTATTCCTATTACAAGGGATGTTTACATTCCTTGTAATAGGAATAAAAGTGATCAAAAAAATACAAAATTTAAGGGAAAGTATGGAAATAAACAAGAACTTTTTTTTTTTTTTTTTATAAAGTGCCCCCCGTCACCGAGAGCTTGCACGCAGAAGCACCCACATACGTACTTCGCACCCACATATGTAAATGGCGTTTAATCCACACATGTGAGGTATCACCGCAAACATTAGCACGAGTGCAACAATTCTATCCCGAGGCCCCCTCAAAACAGAATGCAATGATTTGAAAATCTCATAAACCCATATCAAATGTTTAAACTGATTACAATGTATCATTTTAACCACTTCCCGCTGGGAGGGCGTACATGGACGTGGGTCTGTAGATTTGTTCTTAAGTTGAATCTGTAAGTCGGAACAGGTAAAATAAAATGTAAGTGTAGCTCCAGCCAAAACTATTTTTAAGCTTTTTGGATAGCATGGGGAAGGGTTAACACCTCTAATGTTTTGCTGTCTGTGCCCCTGTTCAGAAGATTTCACCTCACTTTCTGTCCCAATGACAATTGGATTTTGAAAATTTTGGGTTGTTGTGGAAACAAGGATTGGTGATAAAGCTTCAGTGGAGACACCTTTTTCCCATAATAACTCTTACAGGAGTGAATTTCCCTTCCTAGGGGTAGATTACCTCACTTCCTGTTGTCTCCCTCCGTTTGTAAGTAGGATTCATTTGTAAGTTGGATGTTTTGTAACTAAGGGCCTGCCTGCAGATCTATCAGCATTGCTTGTGCCTTTCCAGATGTGCATGCTGCCCATTTCATACGCACTAATGTACCCCCATACCATCTGAGAGGTAGACCTTTTTAATGCTGATAAGCTGTGAGATCAGTCTCCTCTTTAGTCTGGAGGACACGGCACCCATGGTGGCCAAAAAGAATGTAAAATTTTCTAACCACAAAACAGTTTTCCACTTTGCAACATATCATTTTAAATGAGCTTTGGCCCAGAGAAGACGGCGGTATTTCTGGATTATGTTCAGATATGGCTTTTTTGCATGATGGAGCTTTACCTTTTTTTCATTTTTGGATGTGAACTGTGAATAGACATACATTTTTTTTGAGAAAATTCCTGAGGCCATGCAGTGATGTCAATCACTGATTGATTCCTGTTTTTAATGCAGTGCCATCTCTGAGGGCATCAAGTATTGCGTTTGGGCCATTTCCTTTGTGCGCAGGGATTTCTCCAGATTCTCTGAATCTTTCGATATTATATACTGCAAATGATGATATATTTAAAGTCTTAGTAATATTATATTGAGAACATTTATTTAAAAATTATTTGACAATTTTTAGAGGCAGGTTTTCACAGCTTGAATCTGTGCCCATCTTAGTTTTGACAGTCTGACTCTCTAAGGCCTCATTCCCACGAGGCGGATCCGATTGGCTTTGTCTGCCAGCTCAGCAGGAGATGATCTCTCTGTTGATCTCTGCTGAGCCGGTGGATGACAGGTCCGTCTCCACTCACTGAGCGGGGAGGGGCCTGTCAGAGCGCCACCGATTCCTATGGAGGGATTGGACGAAAACGGACAGCATGTCCATTTTCATCAGATCTTATCCGATCCGCCAGGACTGATCCGCAAACGTAGGGCCATACGTCTGATTTTAGCGAATCGGATGTGATGTCAGCGGACATGATAACCACTGACATCCGTCGCTCCATAGACCTGCATGGAGCGTCCATTCAGGTCGGCCTAAAAAACTAACAGGCGGACCTGAACGATCCTTTCGTGTGAAAGGGGCCTAAGATGCTCTTTTTATACCCAGACCTGTTACCAATAAACCTAATTAGTTGCAAAATGTTCTTCCAGCTCTTCTTTTCGTACCACTTTGCCAGCTTTTTTGAGACGTGTTGCTGCCGTCAATTTCAAAACGACCTAATTTTTATTTTATTTTTTTTTCCTTAAATGGCACATTTTCTCAGAAAACATCAAAATGTTTAAAACTATGTTCTTTTTTTGCATGTAGATTTTACACCGCATCCCAATTTTTTGGGGGAATTTTGGTTTTGTAATACTTGTCTACTTCCCTTTTTAGAGCCATATCTTTTTTCTCCTTTTTTTTATTTTTTTTATTTTTTTTCCTCACACAATTTTAAATTGATAATTTTAGGACTTACGATTAGTTAAAGCCCCCAAACAGTATATAGACTTTCCTAATGTAGAGACCCTGGAGAATAAATGGTGGTAGGCCAGTCTTCTTCTATTGAATGTACACTGAGCTGCACAGCAATTTTAGTGCACACCACTGCACTGATTACCCAATTTTAGTGAAATTAGTGAGGTAGCGCTGAGTAAATAAGTACCAAACATGTGAAGGCTTAAAGTTGCGAGCGCTCGTTAAACTGTGACAAACTTTATTACCCAAAATCGCCAATGGTGTATAGTATCAGGTTCTCTTTAATGAGACATCAGAGGTCTATTAGATCCCTGATGTCTTCCTAGCATTCTAATGGGGCAGAGATCACACTCCACTAACTTATACCTTGGCCACAGCAGCCAGGGAAAGGGACAGCAAAAAAAAAATGGTATAACACGCATGGCACCCAGGCTCCTATTGGCTAGAAGAGGTTTGAGAGTAGACATTCACTGGTTTGCCACCCATCTACCTGGCAACACCGCCATGCGGGTCGTGGGCCAATGGATGGGATAGTGGTGCATGGGATGAATGGCGGGGGGGGGGGGGGTTTGCATATTCAAGTGGCCGTGGAAGTGCCAGTCGGCTTGTGATGTTTGCATGCTACAGCAGCCAGGAATATGTATTCTGGTGCAGGCATTTGAGATATGTCAGTGGTAGTGAAAGAGTTAATACTATTGCACTCTCGAAAGATTTTCTGCAGCAGTTAAAAAACCCTTGCTTTGTCACTATCAAAGCACAGAGTAAGTCCTTGCTCACCGATCTGAGGCTTTTCGAGAGATGGTAGACAAAGAATAGAAGGTTCATTGCATTGGAAATAGGTTCTCTGACAGGATCAGGCATGCTGATAAGTAAATGCAGTATTTTCTGTTTGGTTATTTACACGTAACTGTATATATTTATAATCCTAATCTTCATTACTTTTCATATCAGGTGGATATCCAGCAGGACCTGCACCTGGACAACAGCCTGCAGTAAGTATCTTTTACTATTCTGTCTGCAGAGGAGCATTGCCTTCCTTAGCAGTATTACCTAAACCATGCCACACATTACAATATGACTACAATTTCCTTTTAGATCTACCATTAATTATGCAGTGCAAGGGGCATGCCCGATTGGATACAGATCGATTTAGCTAGTTTGATTTAAATTGTTTTGGGTAAAACTAAAGTTGATTTTACAAAAATTGTGAATCCGGATAATGTGTGGTGAGCTAAAAGGCTAAATCGCTCCTTTTGGGATCATGCTTCATATTGCACCCATATTTAGGGTGCAACATAGGACCAATGTACAGCCCAGAGACCCGCAAATGGAGAAACTACAAGTCCAATCCGCCACCGCAACACAGGAATTGGTAGATCTTAATCACCCACCTAGAATTTACGGCCGTGGCCAGCTTGAGTAAGGGCAAATGATTAACCAGTTAAGAACCAGGCCTTTTTCTGACATATTTAAATTAGTATTTTTTTGCTAGAAAATTACTTGGAACCCCCAAACTTTATATATATATTTTTTTTTTACCCTAGAGGATAAAATGGCGGTATTTGCAATATTTTAAATCAATTTTTATGGAAGACATACACTATTGCTAAAGATAGCAGCGATACCTTACGTGTGGTTTGAACATCGTTTACATATGTGGGCGCGACTTGCCTATGCATTTGCTTGTGCGCGCAAGCTCAGAGGGACAGGGGTGCTTTTTATTTTATTTTTTTTTTTTTTTTTATATTAGAAAATGTAGTAATTTTTTTTTGCTTATAAGTGTTAATGTGAGATCTGAGGTCTTTTTGACCCCAGACCCCAATAAAGAGGATCGATTATGCTTATTTCTATTATAAGGGTTGTTTACATTCCTTGTAATGGAACTAAAAGCAAAGCAAATTTATTTATTTAAAGGGGCAGTGTAAAAATAAAATTAAATCAAAAAAAAAAAATACTTTTACACTGTCCCTTTAAAAAAAAAAAAAAAAAAAAAAAAAAAAAAATTTTGCTTACTTTTATTCCTATTACAAGGACTGTAAACAACCCTTATAATAGAAATAAGCATACCCGATCCTATTTATTGTGAGATCTGGGGTCAAAAAGACCTCAGATCTCACATTTACGCTTATAAGCAAAAAAAAATAAAATTTTACATTTTCTAATAAAAAAAAACAAAACAAAAAAAACTTCCCTTTTTAACCACTTCCCACCCGGCCAGTGTACATATACGGCCGGGTGGGAGCCGTCTACTTCTGATCGGACGTTCCGGAACCTCCTTCAGAAGTAGAGGGATCGCGCAGCCCCGATGCGGCCGTGTCACCTGGACACGGCGCATATCGGATCGGCAGGCGGGCTCGGTGATTGGCCCTCCTGATTACATGGCGGCCGTGTCGAATCACAGCCGTCATGTGATGTAAACAAACAGCCGGTTGCTAGGCAATCGCCCCTCCTCTCCTCACACGGAAGTCGTCGGTGAGGAGAGCGGATCGCTGCAGCCGGCTGGTGATCAGTGAGTATTAGCTGTTTTTTTTACAGTTTTTTACTCACTGATCACCAGTGTAGTGTCCCCACAGTAAAACACACATGTCCCCCAAAACACACATGTCCCCAAATAATAAAAACGCATGTCCCCCACATATGTCCCAGTAAAATAACATGTGCCAATGATTATCTGCACACATATGTCCGTGATCACCTGCACACCCCTTTTACATGATCATTTGCGTACATATGTCCGTGATCACGCGAACCAATTATACACTTAACGGAATTTTTTTACAAAAAACATGTAGCAGAATACATTTTGGCTTAAATTTATGACAAAATTCGATTTTATTGGATTTCTTTTAAAAAAGAAAGGAGAAAATATTTTTTTTTTCAAAATTTCCGCTATGTTTTCGCTTATATCGCAAAAAAAAAAAAAACGGAGTCGCGAATAAATACCACCAAACTAAAGCTCTATTTGTGCGAACAAAATGATAAAAAATTCATTTGGTTACAGCATTGCATGACCGCGCAATTGTCACTGAAAGTGCGAGAGCGCTGAAAGCTGAAAATTGGTCTGGGCAGGAAGGGTGTTTAAGTGCACAGTAAGCAAGTGGTTAAGGTCGTTGGGCAGAAAAGGCGTCAGACGTCGCTTTGGTCCTCCAGGGGTATAGTTGAGTGGGGGCCATCTTGTCACTTGACTTCCTGCCCATTGCTTCACAGGATCGGATCGTTTTCGCTGCTACCGACTGCTCTGGTAAGCGGGGAAAACGAGGGGACACCTCTCCGGATGCTCATAAAACTGATTCCGTGTCAAATCCACCGCTGGAACCACTTTTATGTGAAAGAGGATCTCCCACTGTTGAAAAAAATTACCGGGGTTATGGCAGCTAGCTGCTGCCATAACCACAGTATATAATGTCAAACTAATGACACGTGTGTGTGTGTGTGTGTGTGTGTGTATGTATGTATTTATTTACACACACAGTGGGCGGTCCAGAAGTGGTTAATGTAGCAGCATTTACTTCCTGGAATCAATCTGTCCTTAGCCCAGGCTGCATGCAAGAGGGCAAGAGGGTGTGATTAGCTGAGAAAACCCCTTCTCCCTTCCTGAAGACTTCTGGGATGTATGACATCATTTGCCTAGCGCTGGGAACCAGGCCGTAACTGAAAAAACATAAAAAATTAAGTTTAAAACAAGTAAATATGCTGTACCTTTCTATCTACTGTGCCTTGAAAGAGTATTCATACCCCTTGAAATTTTTCACATTTTGTCATGTTACAACCAAAAATGTAAATGTATTTTATGTGATAGACCAACCCAAAGTGGCACGTAATTGTGAAGTGGAAGGATAATAATAAATGGTTTTCAACATTTTTTTTTTTTTTTTTTTTACAAATATCTGACAAGTGTGGCATGCGTTTGTATTTAGCCCTCCTGAGAAGCACCTTTCGCTGCAATTAAGCTGCAAGTCTTTTTGGGGATGTCTCTACCCGCTTTGAACATCTAGAGTGATATTTTTGCCCATTCTTTGCAAAATGGCTCAAGCTCTGTCAGATTGGATGGAGAGCGTCTGTGAACAGCAATTAAGTCTTGCCACAGATTCTCAATTGGATTTAGGTCTGGACTTTGACTGGGCTATTCTAACACATGAATATGCTATGATCTAAACCATTACATTGTAGCTCTGGCTGCATGTTTAGGGTCGTTGTCTTTTTTGGAAGGTGAACCTTTGCCCCAGTCTCAAGTCTTTTGCAGACTCTAACGAGTTTTCTTCTAAGATTGTCCTGTATTTGGCTCCATGCGTCTTCCCTGTACCTGCTGAAGAAAAGCATTCCCAAAACATGATGCTGCCACCACCATGTTTCACTGTGGGGATGGTGTGTTCAGGGTGATGTGTTCGTTTTCTGCCTTTTGCTTTTAGGCCAAAAAGTTAAATTTTGGTCTCATCTGACCAGAGCACCTTATTCCACATGTTTGCTGTGTCCCCCACATGACTTCTCACAAACTGCAAATGGGACTTCTTATGGCTTTCTTACAACAATGGCTTTCTTTTTGCTGCTCTTCCATAAAGGCCAGATTTGTGGAGTGCATGACTAAAAGTTGTCCTGTGGACAGATTCTCCCACCTGAGCTGTCGATCTCTGCAGCTCCTCCAGAGTTACCATGGGCCTCTTGGCTGCCTCTCTGATTTAATATTCTCCTTGCCCGGCCTGTCAGTTTAGGTGGATGGCCATGTCTTGGTAGGTTTGCAAGTGTGCCATACTCTCCGTTTTCGGATGACGGATTGATTTATAACCTAACCCTGCTTTAAACTTCACAACTTTTATCCCTGACCTGTCTGTTGTGTTCCTTTGCCTTCATGATGCTGTTTGTTCACTAAGGTTCTCTAACAAACCTCTGAGGGCTTCACAGAATAGCTGTATTTTATACTGAGATTTAATTACACACAGGTGGACTCTATTTACTAATTCGGTGACTTCTGAAGGCAATTGGTTCCACTAGATTTTAGTTAGGGGTATCGGAGTAAAGGGGGCTGAATACAAATGCATGCCACACTTTTCACATATTTGTAAATAATTTGGGAAACCATTTATCATTTTCCTTCCACTTAACAATTATGTGCCACTTTGTGTTGGTCCGTCACATTAAAGCCCAATAAAATACATTTATGTTTGTTTTTGGTTGTAACATGACAAAATGTGGAAAGATTTTCAAGGGGTATGAATACTTTTTCAAGGCACTGTATTTACTAATGTTGGCAGCATAAGGATTAAAAATAACCATTGTTGATTGAGAGAGTGAAATTCCGGTTGAAGGTCTAAACCTCGGTACAGACTCGGAGCTGGGAGAAGAGTTGCAATACTGTGCAGACCCCAATGCAAAAACGTAATAAATTCCCATTTTTGTCTCATTGATCCGCTTAAATGGTGTACTTTTTTTTTTTTTTTTTTAAATATTAGGCATTCTTTTTTATTGTCTTATGTATAAACGTGGGTTTGCCGGTATTAATCAGAGAAATTTTAGTGTTTTTTGAAAAATTGGGCTGTGTATCTGCCATTTTTAGAATTTGAAAATGAAGCATATGCTTTGGCTGCGCAATAATGGCAGGCAGTACTCCTAATTGCATATTTATACTTGAGCTTTCCAAACCCCAGTTAATCAGTTAGTGTTACTTTTATGTATACGGCAGCAAAAAATTGGTGAATGGGCTCAGAACAGCAAATGAGAAATTGGAAGTATATTTCAATTTTGCATTTTCTTTATATAGAGATGAGTATTACTTATGTGAACTTCGGGTTTCCATTCATGGGAATGAAAAAAAAATAGAGGAGTGACGATAGAGACCTACTGACATGATTATATTGTTGTGAAACCTACAGTGGATTAAACAAAGTCTACATACCCCTGTTAAAATGTCAGGTTTCTGTGATGTAAAAAAAAAATGACAAAGATAAATAATTTAAGAACTTTTTCCACGTTTAATGTGACCTATAAATTGTACAACTCAGTTGAACAACAAACTGAAATCTTTTAGGTGAAAGGAAGTAAAAATGAAATATGGTTGCATAAATGTGCACACCAATACTTTGTTGAAACAACTTTTTGATTGTATTACAGCATTCAGTCTTTTTGGGTACGAGTCTATCAGCATGGCACATCTTGACTTGGCAATATTTGCTCACTCTTTGCAAAAACACTAAAAATCTGTCTGGTTGCAATGACATCTCCTGGGCACAGCCCTCTTTAGATCACCTCACAGATTTTCAATCTAATTCAGGTCTGGGCTCTGGCTGGGCCATTCCAAAACTTTACTCTTCTTCTGGTGAAGCCATTCCCTTGTTGATTTGGATGTATGCTTTTGGGTTGTCATGCTGAAAGATAAAGTTCCTCTTCATGTTCAGCTTTCTAGCACAAGCATGAAGGTTTTGTGCCAAAATTGACTGGTATTTGGAATTGTTCATAATTCCCCCCTACCTTAACTAAGGCCCCTGTTCCAGCTGAAGAAAAATGGCCTTAAAGCATGATGCTGCCACCACCATGCTTTACTGTGGGTATAGTGTTCTTTTAGTGATGTGCAGTGTTTTTGCGCCAAACATATATCTTTTGAAATTATGGCGAAAAAGTTCAACCTCATCAGGCCATAACGCATTTTTTTTTTTTTTTTTTTTTTTTTTTTTTTTTTTTTTAAGGGTAAATTTTATTTGTTTTTTTGAAAAAATAACATATACAAAGATAGTAACATACATCTACCGTGTTTCCCCGAAAGTAAGACAGTGTCTTACTTTCTTTTTATCCCTAAAAGCCCCACTATGTCTTACTTTCGGGGTATTTCTTATATTGGGAAAAAATTGTCGAATTGTCCTGATGGACCACGGAAAACATTATTGCTGCTCCCGCGGCCTCCACATCCCTCCGCTCATCCCGCTCTAACCGTCCGCATCCCGCAGTTAAAGGGGCACTGACAGCTAAAAAACTGTGTAAAATGTGTTTTTTTAGTGTATATGCATTTTATGCGCTACAGAAGAGGACTACAAGTCCCAGCAAGCAAGGCTGCACTGCATTACAGAGGACTACAAGTCCAAGCATACAAAGCTGCTATGCTCAGCAGAGGAGAACTGTAAGCCCACACAGCCCGGTATGTTGGGACTTGTAGTCCTCCTCAGCTGCATCTTGCAGTTACATAATACCGTAAGAGCTGCAGAGAATCTCTTCACACCCCCCTCCCCCTCCTTGGTCTCTCTCTGTATGACCAGCACTGACCTTTTTCCGGGAGGACACAGAGCCAGTGACACCTGTCGGCAGACTGATCAAAACGGCGCTGTCTCTTCAGTCGGAGGGGGAGGGCACTGGCCTGGCACCCCCCCCCCCCCCCCCCCCCCCCCCCCCCAGGGTGCGGCCCGCACCCCCAGCCCCACTCTTTGTACCGTACGTCACTGGAGGCAAATCCCCCGTGTTTCCCCGAAAGTAAGACATATGTCTTACTTTCGGGGTACGGCTTATATTAGCTGACCCCTCTGAAACTCCCGATACGTCTTACAATCGGGGGTGTCTTACTATCGGGGAAACACGGTATGTACAACATGTTTTCAACTGTACAACTGCATTTGGTCAAAATTACATATGCATAGATATTTCCTACTCATAATATCTGGGCAGTAAATTATTTACAATACATTACTCTGGGTGTGAGTTTGTTGCGTATTCAGTCTACACTTTAGATCATATATATGGAGCGTAACATTTCACCATGTATATTGACTTGTAAGCATTAACTATTTCTATATTCAGAAGAATTTTACTATTTCCCCACCCTCCCAACTCAATTAGGTATTCCATCACATGGGGCGTATTCCAACCACCCCGCCCACACCTTGTCAAATTTTTTTGCATTCCCCCTGGCCGTGTACGTAAGTTTGTACATTGGTAAGGAACCATTCACTAGGTCTATCCAATTCTGTAAAGAAGGTGGATTTGCGTCCTTCCACCTGAGAGCAATTGCGTTTTTGGCATAGAAGAAGAGTATTCTGAGAAGTCTTTTGAGATGTGGATATACTTTCTTCCTCTAGGTCACCCAGTAAACATCTGGCCGGTGAGTATATATTGGGCAGAGCCAGAGCATCTTCCAGATACTGGAGGATAGCTTTGCAGAATTTTGCTATTTCTGGACACTGCCAAACCATATGAAAGAAGTCACCTACTTCCCTTTTGCATCTGTCACATTGAGGGGAGTCCTTCCTACCCATTTTGTGGAGCCTCTGTGGGGTATAATATATTCTGTGGAGATAGTGAAATTGTATTTGTTTGTCCCTGGCTGAGATCATTGAGGGCAGCATAGTCTCTAAGATCTCATTCCATGTTTCCTCTGTGATGGAAGGCCTTCCACTGTGCAGACACTCTGTCCGTCCTGAGAGAAGAAGTTGTCAGTAAATTAGTATCTAGAAATAAGTTTGGTGTGATCTCCATCTGTTATCAATTGTTCCAGTTTTACACCCTGACTACCGTATTGAGCATGAGCAGCATGCCTCAGCTGTATATATCTAAAAAAGAATGTGTTAGGTAGCTTGTGTTCTGTCTTCATATCTGCAAATGTACGGAAGACGCCATCCCTGAAGAGTTGGTGTGCGTATGTAACCCCATATGTCGCCCCCATCAGGGATTTTAAATATTTCTGGCAGTTGAGGATTGCGCCACAGTGGAGCATTGGGTGACATAGAGAGGCTAATGTCTTTTTAATTTTGGTATTGCACAAGTGAAATATTTTGTGGGATAGCTTCAGTATTTCAGCGCCCTGTATAGGGTAGGGACCATTTCTGTACAATACAGGGGGTCCCCTACTTACAAACATCCGACTTACAAACGACTCCTACTTACAAACGGAGGGAGACAACAGGAAGTGAGAGGAAATCCACCCCTAGGAAGGGAAATTCACTTCTGTAAGAGTTTATATTGGAAAAAGGTGTCTCCACTGATGCTTTATCACCAGTCCATGCTTCCCAAACAACCCAAAATTTTCAAAATCCAATTGTCATTGGGACAGAAGGGGAGGTGAAATCTTCTGAACAGGGGCACAGACAGCAAAACAAATGTTACAGGGGTGATGACCCTTCTCTATGTTATCTAAAAAAAAATAAAAATAGATTTTTTGGCTGGAGCTTCACTTAAAAAATGTTCCTGTTCCGACTTACAAACAGATTCAACTTAAGAACAAACCTATCTTGTTTGTAACCCGGGGACCCCCTGTACATTTAATTAAAGCTTCGTATGAGTGAACCTGGGCTGCTTGAGTGGCCACTGAGGCAATATCCAGTTCCGGGAAACCCCACCAGTGCACATGTGTCAGTTGTGCGGCCAGATAATAACACTGTATAATAACACTGTAGGTCCGGTAATGCCATTCCACTCGAACGTATGGGTAGGTATAGCGTATCCAAGGATACTCTAGCTGGTTTGGGTCCCCATAGAAAGGATAATATTTCGTTTATTAATTCCCTGAAAAACTTTTTTGGGTATATATATCGGGGTGTGCCATAGCAAATATAAGAACTTCATCTTATATATATTTATCTTACCCAGGAGGTTGAGGGGCAAATTACGCCAAGTCTGTAGGTTATCTTTTAGTCTGGTAACCAGTGGGGCTATATTGTTCTCTGTATATTTACTTAGTGGTAACTGGACCTCAACCCCTAGATATTGAAATTGGGATACTAATTTTAGGGGTATGTCCGGTGGCAAGTCAGGATCATACCCAGGGCAAAATGGGAAAATCATAGAGTTGTTCCAATTTACCTTGAATCCTGAGTATGCTCCAAACCCAGAGATTATGTCCAGTGCCTTCCTCAGTGAGCTTGTAGCATCTGCTAGGTAAAGGAGCATATCATCAGCATATAATGACGACGTTTTTTCCTCTCTATCATTTATTCTGCACCCCCTGAATCTGTCCTTAAACTTGCTGCTAGGGGCTCTATAGCCAGGGCAAACAGCAGGGGTGACAATGGGCACCCCTGCCGAGTGCCTCTCGTGATCTCAAATGGGTCCGTAATGATGTTCACTTTAAGTCTTGCTGTCGGGTTAGTGTACAAGAGTCTCACCCATGCCACAAATCTAGGGCCAAAGCCCATCCGAACAAGGACCGCGAGCAGGTATGGCCATTCAATTGAATCAAACGCTTTGTGCGTATCTAAAGACACTACTGCACGTGTGTCCGGGTCCTGGCCTTCTGATTGCAAAATTGTAAAAAGACGCTTAAGATTGATTGCCATTGATCTCCCGGGTATAAAGCCTGTTTGATCAGGATGTATAATAGTTGCAATAAGGTTAAGTCTCATGGCAAGCATTTTCGCTATAATTTTGGCATCCACATTGATCAATGATATAGGTCTATAGGACTCGCATAGCTCATGGTCCTTGTGTGGCTTTTGTATCAGTACAATAAGTGCTTCTCCTTAGTGATTCAGGAAGTACGCCCTGTTCTAGGGCTCCTGTATACATTTTCAAAAGTCTGGGGGCCAGGTTGTCTGCATATGTGTCATACCACTCAGCCGGGAAGCCATCCAGCCCTGGTGTCTTATTCGGGTTGAGTACACATATTGCAGACAGTATTTCCTCTATTTTAATGGGAAGGTTCCAATTCGCCAGCTGCTTCCCTGCTCAGTTCCAAAAGTGGGATGGGGGCCAGGTATTTAGAAACCTTTTCCCCCATAGTCCACTTTAGAAGAGTACAGCTCCGAGTAGAACTGCACAAAAGCATTAGCTATCTCCGTTTGTGTGGTGCATAGATCTAGCTGTTTGTTATATACTCGTGGGATAGAGGCCGGGGGTTGCTGTGAGTGGGCCAGGTAAGCTAACAATCTGCTGTTCTTGTTGCCCAATTCAAAAATACGTTGGGCTTGATACGTAAGTTTTTTTTTTTTTTTTTTTTTTTTTTTTTTTTTTTTTTTACTAAAACCAGATCTAGTTGGCGCACCCCCTCCCTCCATACTCTATGGGTATTTGGATTGGGGTTCTTAATATATTCCTCCTCTGCATCTGTCGCTACCCTTTCTGAGTCTTGCAGCTTCCATTCCCTATCTGATCCAAGTTGTTTGATGACTCCAGCAATGGAACCTCTAAGTGTGGCTTTGAATGCGTCTCAAGTGGTCCCAACCGGAACCTCACCCCCTGTTTTCAAGCCAGAAGTTTTGTATAGATGTCTGCATGGACCTTTCAAAACATTCCTCTTTGAGCCACAATGGACTCGCCATAACACATTTTTGCACATGCTTTTGGGAGACTTGGATGTGTTTTTTCCAAAATTTTAGCTGGGCTTGGATGTTTTTCTTCGTTTAGAAAAAAAAAAAGCTTCCGTCTTGCCACTCTACCCCATAACCCAGACATGTGAAAAATACGGGAGATTGTTGTGACATGTACCACACAGCCAGTACTTGCCAGATATTCCTGCAGCTCCTTTAATGTTGCTGTAGGCCTCTTGGCAGCCTCCCTAACCAGTTTTCTTTTTGGAGTGGCGTCCAGTCCCAACTTGATGACTGTATTGACTGTGTTCCATGGTATATCTAGTGCCTTGGAAATTATTTTGTACCCTTTTTCTGACTGATACCTTTAAACATTGAGATCCCTCTGATGCTTTGGAAGCTCTCTGCAGACCCTGACTTTTGCTGTAGGATGTGACTAAGAAAATGTCAGGAGAGACCTACTAGAACAGCTGAACTTTATTTGGGGTTAATCAGAGGCACTTTAAATGATGGCAAGTGTGTGCTGACTCCTATTTAACATGAGTTTGAATGTGATTGTTTAATTCTGAACACAGATTCATCCCCAGTTATAAGAGGGTGTGCACACTTATGGAACCACCTTATTTAAATTTTTTTAAAAAAAATGTAAGTTTGTTTTTCAACTAAGTTGTACAGTTTATAGGTCACATTAAAGGTGGAAAAAGTTCTGAAATGGTTTCTTTGCCTTTTTTTACACTGTATATCGATATCTCCACATTTGAACTGCAGCATACATGTATAAATACCTAGCCCTTTACATAAATGTGATTTATTACATTGTAGGTCAGTGTGCAGTATCAGGTATGTTATGCACTGATGAGTGCTTTGTGCTGTTAGCACATAAAAATATTGCATGTTTTTTTTATTTTGTTCTATAACAAGTTTATTAAAGTGGAACTCCAGGCAAAATGTTAAATGCATGGCATATATGTGATCAGCCTTGCTTGCCAAAAGATTAGTAATCCTGTTTAGCCAGTCTTGCGATTTAGGTACCCCACCAGATAGTAGAATCGGCTGCAGCACCCCCATAGACCTTTCTGCATGCTTCTAGTTACATAGACAATTCAGACTAGTCTAGTACTTGGCCCATCTGTGGCTGGGCAAGGCAGAAGCTGCAATAGCACATTTCTTGAGGTTTTTAGGTTTAGATGGACAGCATTGTGCAATGAAGCAGACCCTGACTTTTTTTTTAAAAATGCTGTCCCTCCCCCAGTATGAACCCTGCTGTGTAGGGTATTGCCTAAGTGCAGATATGAAAACTGATACAGGTAATGTACATCACCAGCTGTATGTTAACATACATGTAAGGTTATAAACTGAAAACTAAAATATTACTAATTTAATGCTGTCTGCAGTAGCTGGCACCTCCTGAGTGTATGTGACCAGGTATGCTTTTAAACACCCCAAGCACTTCCTGAGTGGTTGGGTTAAGAGCCTGGACCTGCCCCCTTCTGTCTCCTAGTCTCATTATTGGCCTCTTTCTGTCATTGATGCCCTAACTGGCTGGTAGTAAAGCTCAGGGGTTGGTAGGGGGCTGAGTCAGGCTGTCGATGCTTTTGTTCTGGAAGTATCTTATCTCGCGCTCTCATATTAACAGGACTTTCTGCTCACCAGAGGTACTTGGATCAAAAAGATAGTTGAAAAGCAGGCAACTGGAGTTGCCTGCAATGTGTTGACTGTGCAAGATGCAGTATAAATGTTCAGCCCCTGCTGGGCTTTATGTGTGTTGCGCACCATATTGCTAGAAATTTATGCCTTTTTTTTAGACCAGGAAGCTAGATGTGCTGCTATCTGTCACCACTCTACTCCAGCATACACATTGGATTTAGAATGCAACACTGGCAAAGTCCTTGTTATACTAATAATCTCCTGTAAACGCCTCCCCAGCATGTGTTGGAAACATGTAAGAATGACCTACTGTACAGTAGAACCTAACTTTAACATAATGAAGGCACACCCACGCTTAGCCTGACTTCCTATCCTAGGGATAGAATCACACCAGCAATTTTTAAAAATGAACATTTTGAAGTGAATTTCAAAATGGATGCAGTATTTTATTTTTGCCTGGAACTCTCCTTCTCATAGCACACTTTTTTTTTTATTTTATTTTTTATTATTTTGCTAACCAGGCTAGTAAAAAAATGTACTTGTATTGTGATTAACTCATTTACAGTATGTGGCTTTGTGTAAAGCTAATATATATTGCCATAACAAATGTCTGTTCATACTGAGTATAATTTTTAATTATATTTTTGCTGCCCTTAATTCTGCCTTATGTTGCCTTCACCTTGTACCTGATTACACTGTGATGCTTTTATCTTATTTTACCCTGGCATGAAGCTTGTTGGAGCAAGGTGATTGCATGAGTGTGTGCTGTGTTCACTGAAGTGCATTACCTAGCTGTTCAAATATCATTCTATGCATGCACACAGACATCACTCATAAACATTTCTTGAGGTGGGGGTGGTGTTCTGTAACTTAATGTGCATGTGGTACTTGCTTAACGAGGCAATTTTGGCATTTTTCACATAAAGAGAATAAAGAGTGCTGTAAAAATGATCAGGCGGCTATAGAGCTGGAGAAAAAAAAAACGGTGCCAGTACTAATTGCAAAGATTCCACACACATTATGCTAGAAATCCCTAAAACCGAGATTGTCGCTGGCCACTATACGACTTAGGCCTCATGCACACGGACGTTTTAAAAAACGGGCTGTAAAGCTAGGTCGGACGCCTAGAAAAAGCAGCCTAAAAAAAACTTGACGTTTACCGTGTTTTTGCATTGGTGTTTTTGCGCGTTTTTTTTAGCGTTTTTTAAAGAAAAACGGATCTCTAATTTCCTATACAGGGATTACAGTGTCCAATCAACTTTTTGCAGCAAAAAAACGCTGCAGCTCAAAAACGCCGGTGCGCGTTTTTGCGCGATTCACGTTTTTACAGCTCTAGCGCCGCGCCACAGAATGCACTGGTCCTGGGTTTTTTTTTACAGCTTAAAAACGCCTATGCCATTTGCAGCCCCAAAACGCCTAGGTGGGCATAAAGCCATAGACTAACATGGACAGGCGTTTTTAAGCGGCAAAAAACGCTCAAAAACGCGGCTGCAAAAATGTCCGTGTGCATGAGGCCTTATGGTTTCAGAAGAAGATGAACAGAAAGTAAATGGATAAGTGAAAATGTAGAATTACTGTGTAGTGTATGCATAGCCTAAAAAACATTTTTTAAGGATGGTTTAAAATTCCTATTAAGTCATTTTGCTTTGTTCCACAAGGGTAATTTCCTTTCACCTCCTGTCCTGTGGATGTAACTGGAAATGCCAGGAAATCTCTTCACATTTTCAGAGGGGTGGTATAGCAGTGACTGACAGGCTTTTAGTAATCACTACTGGTGCCTTTTTTTTTTTTTCCCCCTTTTAATTGCGAGGCTGTGCCAACATTTGGTCTAAAGTCCCATCCCACGCGCTTGTGGCTGTAAGTCTGTAGTCTGTCCTGCTAGCAGCATGGTACTTGGCAAACCATGTGCATGCAGCATACTTGATCACTTTTTATGCTGGTGCTACTTTTTCCATTGGGGAATTTCAGTACATTTGATTCCATTAATTTTTATGTATACAGTATAGATTTCTTATCTGAATTCCATCTTTTATTTTGGCTTACAGCGCCAAAAATACTGAGATTGTTTGTTTGAAATTCACAATAACCTGTGCGCATGTTGTGTTTTTTTTTTTTTTTTTTTTCTTTTTTTCTTTATTCATTTATTTTTCTGTTCAAGTGATGTCCATGTTTTTTCAGTGTGTTTTGAAGTAATAAGCACTGCACAATTTTTTTACTTGATTTTTTTTCACTTAAAATAACTGACACAAGTATACACAACAAAATGAAGTTGCTTTATTAAAAACAGTCCTACGAGCTTTGCTTAGATGTGTTGCAGATCACTTGCTGTGTATGAATTCTCAGTGTGACTTCCTTGTTTGCATTTTTTTTTTTTTTTTTTAACATGTTCTATGTCTGAAACCATTATGTTATCATTTCCCCCTTCACAGTAAATGTGTGAGTCTCCTGACTTCTACATTTTCACTAGTCAGCTTGTAAGGGGTTTCAATTGTTGTTCATTGTTTTACAGCCTTTTGCCTCAGCCATGACTGCAACCCAGGGCACCATCAGAGCTGCAGCAAATTTTGATGCACTGGCAGATGCTGAAAAGCTGAGAAAAGCTATGAAGGGATTTGGTATGAATCTTTAACCTTCTTCTTCTTCTTCTTCTTCTTCTTCTCTAGAATTTAATTTATATTCCAGATTACCCAACAAGAGTTATTAAAAGATGCAGTGTTAGTTGGGGTCACCAAAAACGTCCATGTGAACGGGAACTAGGAAGGGATATTTCTACTGTTGCAGTGTTTATAGCCAAACTGGATATGTCAGTTTTTGTAAGGTAGCATCCAAGAGAGTCAGATCATTCCTCACAGAGCACAGCATTACGTTTCTCTAAGACCCCTTTCACACTGCAGTGCCCCTAAAGCGCTGGTCCATTTTGCGGTGTTTTAGCTGTGTTTTTTGGGCGCTAGCGGGCCGTTTCTTTTGAGGTCCCGTGAATGAAAGTCCAGTTTTTGTCGTGTTGGAAGCACTGCCCATTCATTTCAATGGGCAGGTGCATTTTGGGAGCACTATTTATAGCGCCAAAGATGCTGCTTGCAGGACTTTTTCTAACGTCCCGCAACGTCACCGCCCAAGTGTGAAAGTACACATTGCAGTGAATGGGAGGCAGTTTTCATGAGCTTTTCAGAGGCTATTTCTAGTGCTAAAATGCCTGAAAACTGCCTTGAAAGGGGTCTAACACTCAAACACCCCCTCCTCCACTCACCTGACCATTGCTTCTGTCAACGGGACTCATGCGCCCAGAACAACACCGGTGAATTAGGTGTTGGACAGCTGGAGACCTGAACCTCTATGCTCTGTTGAGCAGCGGCCCCATTCTCTTGTGTGCTGTTAGGGCTCTATCACATGGGCGGTCCGCTCGACGGACTCAGCTTTGCTCAGCGGGGGATCGATCCGCTGAGCAGGCAGATGAAAGGTCGGTCTCCACTCACTGTGCTGAGATGGACCTGTCAGAGCTGTTTGGCCTCTCTATGGGGGGGATTGGATGAAAACGGGCCGCCTGTCCGTTTTTCATCTGATCCGCCAGACGGAGGGAAAATAGGGTCTCCATCCATCTGGATTTCAGACGGGATCGGCTAGCAGGGGGTGTCAGCACACATGTCACCGCTGACATCCGCTGCCCCATAGGAGTGAGGAGGTTCCGATCAGGTCCGCCTGAAAAACTGACAGGCACACCTGATCAGAAAGCCAGTGTAAAAGGGGTCCTAGAGCAAGATATTGTAACCCTTAAAGCAGATATTGCTTGCAAAGAGACCCTGTCACTAACTTTCAAAGAAACAAGTGAAAGTGCAGAATACAAAAGTATTCAAATGCTTATCTGCAGTGTTTTTTTTTTTTTTTTTTTTTTTTTTTTTCTTAAGTGTGCTGTGTCTCTAAACATGCTAGAAAAACAAACTAGTCAATTCCCTAACATAGCTCTCTCCGCTATGAAAATGTCTATTTTCTCCGGCTTACCCCGTTACCTCCCTACAACCCTTTTTTTAAAAAAAATTTTTTTATCATTTTATTTTTTTAAGCAACTGTCAGGAAAAGAGCAAAAAAATACTATAGCGTCAGTTGAGTGACCACTAGGAGTCTGAAATCACATCCAAGATGGCGGCCCCCAGCAGCAGTTCAAAGTACTGACTTATTTTTTCTTTTTACAGGAACTGATGAGCAATCCATAATTGATGTTGTCGCTAATCGTTCTGGTGACCAGAGACAGAAAATTAAGGCAGCATTTAAAACTGCTTATGGCAAAGTAAGAATTCCCCCCCCCCCCCCCCCCCCCCCTTTTTTTTTTTTTTTTTCTATGTGTGTGTGTGTATGCGATCCTAACCAGTGGGCAAGTACCACTATTGCATGCTTTGATGGGCAAATGCAGTTTTTTTTTAAACTCTTAAGATAATTCCAAATTCATTGCAGGTGTATTTAACATGCTTTAGCTGCTTTTGCGTTCCCATAGTCTTGTATATGAAAAGAAGGCCTTCTGAAGCAAAGACTGTAAGCTCTGTGCTTTTTGTACTGAATCATACGCTGCCGAAGTTCTGTATTCATATGTTCTCAAGATTTTTAGCATAAGAAAAATTTAAAGTTGTAGCAAGCAATTAACCCCAACCCACCCCACATTTTTATTTTATTTTTTTTAAACTACCCACGAGCATAAATGAACATGCTGTGGGCGCCTACGCTTAAATGTTGATTGTGCTACATGTTGCAAATCGCTGTGCATGCCGAAATGAAAGCAGTAATTTGTTCCTTTTGTGCCTTCTTTCCTCCTCACTCCTGTCAGATTCCAGTCACTGCCATCTACCTAAACTGTTGCATTTGACAGTGCAATGGCAGGGTTGGAGCTTTGTGCAGGCAAGGGGTGTGGTGTAATGTCGACTTGAAGAAAAGGCCTTGTATACAACTTGGGCCCACTATCTGAGGAGAGGAGCACAGGGGGACATTTGAAAAAGTTGTGCCTGGGCATGTATTGAAGCTCACTGGTAGCTTCATTTTGCTAACCTGGTTTGGGCCTAATAAAGGCAACTTTCTTGCAGACCACTGCCAGCCAGGAGTCCTGCTTGTAAACAAGCACTTGGCAGCATTCAACGCTATATTGCTGCAAGGAAAGTGAAAGCAGGCAAATGCGTATTTGTATTCTTACTGGTGCATGACATTTAAACGCACACGATCTTCTCTTTGGGTACTACGGAACAGTTGCAGTCCCAATAAAAAGCATTTTAATGTGACAATCTTAAGTACGTTTTGTATGCAATTTTTATGAAATTTATTATGGGTTTCCTACATGTTGAAAAGGTTTGCTGTATTTAATTAGTATTATAAGGGCACTTTCACACTGAGGCGCGGGGACGTCGGCGGTAAAGCGCCGCTAGTTGTAGCGTCGCTTTACGGGGCGGTCTTAACCAAAGCGTGGCTGCCCATTGATTTTGCCCGCCCCTAAAGCACCTCAACGATGCTGTTTGCGTGGACTTTTTTTTTTGTTGGCCCGCAAGCACACCGTTCCAGTGCTTTCCAGGTGTGACAGAGGTGCTATTTTTAGCGCTATAACACCTGTAAAGCGCCTCCAGTGTGAAAGTAGCCTAACGGGGAGCCTCCCTCCTTTTTTATTCTTCTCTTCCGCCTACACAAATATTCCACATTATGCCAATGTGTCACTTGTCACAGAGGGCTTGTAATATTTGTACCTCTTACCATGTCTTGTTTAGAGAGTTGCATAAAATAGTTTTTTGATTTTTATTTGTGCTTTGGTTTAAAGGATTTGATTAAAGATCTGAAGTCTGAATTAAGTGGCAATGTTGAAGAACTCATCCTTGCGCTGTTTATGCCTGCAACATACTATGATGCTTGGAGTCTGCATCATGCCATGAAGGTATTTGTGTTTTTTATAGAAAACTGCAGCATTGAATGAAAATTATGTATAGTTGAATTCCGTAGGGTAAAAATTATCAAATTGAGCCTGTCACAGTTTGCCATGCACAGTCAGGATTGATTTGTGCGAAAGAAACTAAAATCATAAGGGACCAAACCGATTTAGGATTTACAGTGGAACCTCGTTTTGCGAAACGTTCGTTAACCGCGTTACTCGCAAACCGAGGTTCCACTGTAAATCCTAAATCGGTTTGCGAAGGTCAGCCGAAGTGTGCTCGGGCCTTTTCAGCCATTTCCAAGATTCTCCGGCGCCCCCCGCCCCCCGCGTCTGGCCGCATGCGGTCTTGCATCCCATTGAAGTCAATGCGGAACTAATTTTCGTTTCCATTGACTTCAATGGGAAAATTCGATTTGATACGCGAGTACTTTGGATCACGTGGATACTCCTGGAACGGAATATGCTCGTAAATCCGAGGTTCCACTGTATTTTTTCCTCTAGTTTTATGAACTGGTGAATTTTGCACATATTTTTGTTTATACTCCTTTTCTTCATTCTCACTACACAGCCATAAGATGGCTCCATTTTTAATTTCCAGTACTGACATTTTATAGTACAGAACTATCCCTAACTCTATAAAGTGTTTTTTGCTTTTGCGTGGGAGAAACTAGACGCAAGCAGCTTGATACACAAGCAAGTTTTGTAACTTTACAGGCAACCTTCCCATTATGTTTTGGAGATGGGGAGGTGTTTTGTAGTACAGCAGGGAGCACCTTTGGCAGGGCTGATATTGATAGAGATTTTAGTAGAGGAGAAGCCGCTCACTACTTGAAGGGGAGGATGTGTTTGGTATTGCATAAATATACATATAATTTCTTTCTTTCTCGCCCCCCCCCCCCCCCACAAGACATGCACTTTAACACTGCGCCTAAATGTTACTCATCTTTACTCTAGGGTGCAGGAACAAAGGAGGGTGTGCTGATTGAGATACTGTGCTCCAGAACCAATGCTGAAATCAGAAACATAGTACAATGCTACAAGTCAGAGTTTGGACGGGACATTGAAAAGGATATCCGATCGGACACCTCTGGCCACTTTGAAAGACTGCTCGTGTCTATGTGCCAGGTTAGCTGATTGCTTGTTGTCACAAATTATTTAAAGCATTAAAAGTTATAGTAGGGCATATTTTAAAGCAGTGATTTAGTGTGGAGTTCTAATCGTACCACTACACAGTTGAAATACATACTGAATATGGAGATGTTTTACCTGCAAAACAAGTGTTTTTTGTCCTACATCACAGGACACCCAGTGTATCTTCATATCCGTTAGGATATGGTTATGCTGCCATCTTCAGGTGATTGGACACTGAGGAAATCCCCTCACAGGCGTGACACCTCCCAGCCAGGTATAGACTTGGGTTTTTGCTAGTGACTTGACCACTGGGCACATAAACCCCCTTAATAACCAGACCAATTTTCAGCTTTCGGTGCTCTCACATTTTGAATGACAATTTCTCAGTCATGCAACACTGTACCTATTTGAAAATGTTGTCCTTTTTTTCACACAAATAGAGCTTTCTTTTGGTAATATTTAATCACCGCTGGGTTTCTTCTTTTTTTTTTTTTTTTTTTTTTTTTTTTGCGCTGTAAAAAAAAAATGAATTTTTTTTCTTCGTTTCTGTTATAAAATTTTGCAAATTAGTAATTTTTCTTCATATATTTTGGCCAAAATTTATACCACTACATATCTTTAGTAAAAATAACCCAAATGGGTGTATATTATTTGGTCTTTGTGAAAGTTTTAGAGTCCACAAGCTATGGTGCCAATCTCTGAAATTTGATCACACCTGAAGTACTGACGGCCTATCATTTCTTGAGACCCTAAGGGTCCTTTCACACGGGGCGGATCAGTGCTGATACACCCCGTGGATATCCGCTTGCTCAGCGGGGATCGCTGAGCAGGAAGATGACAGGTCTGTCTCTGCACACAGCGCAGGGACGGACCTGTCCCCCCTATGGGAGATCGGGTGACGACGGACCGTAGAGTTCCGTCGTCATCCGATCCGCTCTGCAGACGGAGGAAAAAATAGGGTTTTCCTCCATCTGCAGAAACGGACCATAGCGGACACAGACGAGATCGGGTGTCGGCGGATGCTCATCCGCTGACACCCGCTATCCCATAGGGATACATGTGTGTCCGTTTTTTTCTTCCTAAAACGGAAGGATGAAAAACGGACATACGGACCGTGCTTGTGAAAAGGACCCTAAGAAGCCAGGAAAGTACAAATACCCCCCAAATGACCCCTTTCTGGAAAGTAGACATTCCAAGGTATTTAGTAAGATGCATGGTGAGTTTTTTTTTTTTTTTCCACAAAATTGTTATTAGCAGGTTATTTCTCACACACAGCATATGCATAGCACAAATTACACCCCAAAACACATTCTACTACTCCTCTTGAGTATGGTGATACCACATGTGAAACTTTTACACAGCGTGGCCACATACAGAGGCCCAACATGCAGGGAGTGCTATCAGGCATTCTTGGAGCATAAATTACACATATCATTTCTTGACTTTTGAAGGCCCTGGAGAACCAGGACAATGGAAACACCCCAAAAATGTCCCCATTTTGTAAAGAAAACAACCCAATGTATAATCTGAGGCATATCGAGTCTTTTGAACATGTAATTTTTTTTCTACAAGTTTTTGGAAAATGTGTAATAAACCTTCTTCTTCTTCTTCTTCTTCTTCTTCTTCTTCTTTCTTCTTCTTCTTCTTCTTCTTCTTCTTCTTCTTCTTCTTCTTCTTCTTCTTCTTCTTTGCGCCGGGTCCTCTGGACCCGGCGGTCACGGAAGTTCTCGGGTGCGCGACCAGCAGAATTCTGGGAGGACGTCACTGTACGCCCTCCCAGAGTCAACAAACCGCCCTGTAGCTGTCATTCGGCCGGTTATTAAGTGGTTACAGTGGTTGTAATGGCTGCCTTGGTTTTTTATTTAAAATAAACATATTTTACTAAATTATTGCACAGAGTGGCCCTGACCCTTCTCTTCTGGGTTCCCTCGCAGGTACTCTAGGCTCCTCCTTTTCTTTGTGTGCCATCATCGGAAGCCTCTGCCTATGGGGGCACACCTGTGCAGGCTCACTCCTGAGGCGGGCTGTGTGCGTCTATACACACCCAGTGAGACTCTGCCCTGCTTCCATTGCCTCACATTATTGGATTGACAGCAGTAAGAGCCAATGGCTAGTTTTTCCTCAAGATTCCATTTGGGTTTAGTAGACTTGCTTATCTGAATATGTTGCCTACACCTTTTGGTGAAGAGGCATGGTACCTGGATCCTGTACTGCACACACAGGGACTGCCTGTATCATTGCTGCAGCACTGGATCCTGTATAAAAAGTATTTGTGCAATGATATAGTGCTTCACAAGTTCAACATGGTGATCCTCAGATGGGGAGTCCTGTCCCAAAAGCCCTTGTGGCAATCGCTTGCTGTGATGGGTTAAAGTTTGGAACCCCCTTGAAAAAGAAGGGAGACCTGCTAGTTGGACTGGTAGTGCCCTGTGGAATCCCTGTTATTACTGTTATCTGGTAACAATGGTGGTAGGTATCCAGTCTTGCCCCCTAGTTCTTTTTACTCTGGAATCCCTCCACCCTCCCCCTTTTTTTTTTTTCTCCATGGCTGTGGTGCTTAAGATGTATTTACACTGTTTTTTGCCTTATTTTCCTCCCGGCTGCTCTGAGCATCTGGCAGAGCTTGGTGGTGCTCTAGGAAGCTGTTGGCGCCAATGGCAGGGGGTGTAGTGTTCTTCCTGCACCTCTCTGCCAGGGATCCATGATGTGCATTGTGCACTGGTGACTTCACAAAAGTGATAGTTGAATGGCGGCTGCCATCTTGGATACTTCTTTATGAACTGGCTGGTGCTGGAGAGTCGAATCTGAACAGTCATTTCATCTGATAAGTACACAAGATTCTTGCCTTTACTAAAGGGAGGTTGGCACTGGTGGGAAATGATTAGTCCCTTCCTGTGGGTTCCATCATGTGTGTCTGCTACCAGCACCTGTTCCCTTCAGATGTTAGGACAACTCTATAGCAATTAGTTGTTCCCTTTTGTTGGCAGGCCATAGCTTAACAATGGCAGAGAGTGGGAGATCGGGGAACAGAGGATTACCATATTCTTTTATTGGGTAGGTTGGAACCTGGATGCAGCTCACCCTGCACTATATCCCTTGGGAATCAGTTCTGTGTGACTCTGATTCTCAATTTGATCTTGCCGCTAATTCTGGGGGCACCTTCCTTTTATGATACCAGCTTTTTGGATTGGACTCCCCTTCTCGTCCTCTCCTTGTTAATGGAGGAGGAACCGGCTGAGGAGGCAACTATTCAGGAGGAGGGGGTTGCCAAAAATTCCTCTTCTGAAGAATCTTGGGGCCAGGTTTTATTTTCGATACAAAACTGCTTGCCATTTCATGGGATTTCTGGCAGAAGTGGTCTGGACTAATTTAAAGTTGCTGATTCTTGAATCCTTGGTCCCTAACGTCCACGGGATTAGGATCACGGTGTCCACAACACAATCTTTCCCTGTACATCCTTATCTAAAGGATATGTTTTATATGTGGACTGGGCTCACTCCTAAAAGGGTGTTTGATCTAAAACAATTTTGTCAACACCCCTTGGAAAGTGAGTTCACTAAGAAATGGAGTATGCCTGTGGTGGATCCAGCAGTTTCTTATTTCAATTGGACGCTCACGATCTGTGATTTAATGAAGCCAGAAGCAATGAGGATTTTGTCGCTTAGTTTGTGTTGTCGTTTCCTGATTTGGTACAGCCAGATAAGCATCCACTCAATTAAATCAGTTTGATCAGATGCTTTGAATGGCAGGTTAGATATCCAAGATCTAATAGACCCCCTGGTGTTTCAATAAAGAGTACCTGTCACCTGCCCAAAGCTATCACAGGGGGGTTGTTGTTCTTTCCCCTTAAAGCAGATTCCAGCCTTCTGGAGAATCTCTCAGTCCAGGGAACTTGGTTACTGCAGGAGAGATTGTTGCCCATGAACATCTTAGACTTGATGGCAATTTGCCTTGCTCTGCTGCAATGGTCGTTGCAGCTGAGGGGCCTACCAGTAAGGGTTCAGTCAGACAAAGCCACAGCAGTGGTGTACTTTTATCATTAGGGAGACACCAAAGCCAGGCTGCGCAAGAGGAAGTAGCTCTCATTGTGTCTTCTGGCATGGAAAATTGGCAGGCGAACTTTCTCCACTATCGACTGACTTGGGGAGTGAGCTATTCACCCTCTTCAGAGGTGTTCGAGAAACTCTGCAGAAGGTAGTGAACCCTGGATGTGGATCTTCTGTGGTCCAGGTTCAGTGCAAAGTTAGTCAGATTAATTTGCAGGACCAAGGACCCCCGAGCGTTCGCAGTGGATGCTCTGGTGACACAGTGGGATCAGATCTCCCTAAAGTATGCCTTTTCTCCCTTGTCTGCTTCGCAGGCAGGGGAGGGCTGACAGCCTTAGGCCTGGGGGGCAAGTCCAGTCAAGTGGCCCACTTTAACCCCGAATCAGTTCACTATGTATGCACACCTGGTATTACCAGGTTACCCATGGCTAATGGCCAGCAGAGCCCTACAGGCCATGGTCAGCTCACAGCAGGACCTAAAGGTCTGTGGCCAGCAGGACCAACAGGTCCATCGCCAGCTCCCAGCCTGTGGGTCCTGCTCACCTCTGGGTCCTTCTGGCCACCGACCATAGCCAGCTCCCAGCAGGACCAAAAGGCAGCAGCGGTGCATCCATAAAGGGTGCAGGAGCGCCGCCCCGCCCCTCTCCTATCACTCGCTCTCTCACATAGATTCATGCATGTATCTATCTATGGTCGCCACTGCCGCCCCCTATTAATGTGCCAGGTCCCTTGTCGGATGCCGGGCATATGAATTACAATTTCGGGGGTTTCTTTGGAAACGCCTGATTAGAGCCATAGGCTCAAAAAGGCTTCCTAATTAGAGCCATGGGCTCGAATAGGCTTCCAAAAGGGTAAACAGCAGGCGCACTGCTGTGCATTTGCTGATTACTCATTGGTGTGTTAGAGAACTGAATACATCGCTTCCCTAACACTGACCTGCCTCACAGCCAATCAGGTTGCTCAGGTTTTGTTACCTGTCACCTGATTGGCTGAAACAGGCGACGCTATTGGACGCCTGACAGTAGGAGAGGACGGGAGAAGAAGTGCCGGAGACGCATGAAGGACCCGCTTGTTGCCATCACCCGCTGCCCCACAAGACAGGGTAAGTACAGGGCAGAAGGCGAGCGGGGGGGGCGCACACTGTGACACTGGCAGATTTTGGCACACTGGCAGCATTGGGCACACTGCCACACTGGCAGCATTGGGCACACTGGCAGCGCTTGATGGGCACACTGGCTGCGCTTGATGGGCACACTGGCTGCGCTTGATGGGCACACTGGCTGCGCTTGATGGGCACACTGGCTGCGCTTGATGGGCACACTGGCTGCGCTTGATGGTTTCTTTTTTCACATTTTTTTTCAGTTTTGTTTGCGCCCCCCAAATATTTTAGCACCATCCGCCACTGCCAACAGGCCATGATTAGTTCCAGCAGGACCCACAGGGCATCATGTACTGTACCATTCCTGAGTCTTTTCTGCAGGTGATCCCTCTGTGTAGTGCGGGGACAAGGTCATCCAGTGCCTAGGCAAAGATGGCAAACTGCACCCCCCCCCCCCCCCCCCCCAGGTGGAGGAGGGAATTGGGGGTAATAGTGCCATAATGTTTGTGACGTGCTGTGGGGTCACTGGAAAGAAAAAATGCTGCTGCGTTGCTGTCAGTTTGAGAAGGACTGATTGATAACTATGTCAGTGCCATCCAGTACACTGATAAAATGTAGCATTACTATATTCTATTGCAGCTTACTGCACTGCACCTCTGGACGGTGCTGCAGTGTAAACGGGCACATAGAAAACAGTTGTATTCTATGTGCTCTAGCAGTGACTGGTGTTCTTCCCATGTGGAAAAACGCCAGTCACCGGACTAGTGTGAAAAAGCCCTAATTCGGTAGTATAAGTTAGGCCCCTTTCACACTGGGGCGGTTTGCAGGCGCTATTGCGCTAAAAATAGCGCCTGCAAACCGACCCGAAACAGCTGTTGCTGTGTCTTCAGTGTGAAAGCCCAAGGGCTTTCACACTGAAGCGGTGCGCTTGCAGGACGCTGGAAAATGTCCTGCAAGCCGCATCTTCGGCTCGCTGTAGGAGCGGTATATTTACCGCTCCTATAGCGCCCGTTCCCATTCAAAACAATGGGGCAGCGCTCCGAACCCGCCCGCAAAACGCCGCTGCAGCGGCGGTTTGCGGGCGGTATTAACCCTTTTTCGGCCGCTCGCGGGGGGTAAAACCGCCCCGCAAGCGGCCGCAATGCGCCCGCAATGCGCCGCTAAAACCGCCAGCGCCCCCAACGCCCCAGTGTGAAACTAGCCTTAATGGAGAGTGAGCATGTGCTAGATGCATGATTCTGACAGAACTACTGTATTGGATAAAAGTAAGCTGGGATGGAAAGGGTGTCAGTCCAAGTACATCTGTGGAATGCCCAGAGCTGAGACCAGAGGCTGCAGTGATTTATATGAGGAGAGCAGAAATCCAAAACAGGAGAGAGGATAAAATGAATGGGGAAAAAGATAAGTGGATTGGTGCAAGGAGCGTCTGACTTACCTACTGCAAGATTGTACCGGCCGGGAGAGATGAGTACACAGAGAGAGAGGGATGAAGCATGAGTGAAATCAGCCTGGAATAAATTAAAGAAACTGAACAGAAACAAAGGTCCCCAGAAGGAGATGGAGGTTAAAGGAGTGAAGAGGACTTGATATATTGCAGCAAGTAGGGGAGTTAACACAAAGCAAGTGCGGCTGCCTGGAACGGAGCAGCAGGAGAATGACAGCTTGAAGTTTCTGGCTGGCCAGGCCCCCCTGTGAAGTGACGGGTCTCCCTGCCGGGAGTTGTAGTTACCTGCAGCGCTGCTCAGTTCCCTCCAGTCTCTACCCACAGGACCACTTGAGCGTGGTCCGGACTACAACTCCCAGAATGCAGTGCAGCAGCAACACAGCCAATCGGCGTCCGACTTCCAAAAAAAATAAAAAAATGTCAGCAGACAGCGGCCGTTTTGATTATAAGTTAGGCGGCCTGGGGGGAAATTTCCACCCTGCCCCCCGGCCCAGCCCGCCCCTGTTCGCAGGATTCAGGTGGAAGGTATCCTGGTGATTCTAATCCCCCTTAGCATGGTCCGGGCGTATGTGGTACTCCAACAAACTTGTTGGCAGACGAACCATGGGCCTTTTCAAGATTGACTCAACCTGTCACAAGGTGTAATCTTCCATTGTTCTTTATAGCCGTTGGCTTCAATGGCATAGCTGACAGGGGTGCCTCCTTATTCAGTCATTCCTTCACTGCTAATGGCTAGATGAGAGACTTTGAGGAAGATTTACCACAGGACCTAAAACTCTTGTTTTTAACTGGTGTAAGGCTAGGGGACTTTATCCTTGTAAGTATGTTGTGGGACGCATCCTGGCATTCTCCAATCTGGTGTTGACCAGGGTCTGGCCTTGAGTACAATCGGATGTTGGCTTTGGTGGTTCACGTTCAGAAACGCACTGCTTCACATTCCTTGGTGTGTGTCTTTGTGCAAGAGGTCATGCGTATTGTTCCACTGGTTAAAACCTAGTACACTCAATTTGTTTTTGTTTGTTTGTTTTTTTGTTTTTTTCTTTTGTTTCGTTCAACCCAGCGGAAAAAAAAAACTGAAGGGCTCAGGAGAAGCTGCTGTACTATGTGATGTTTGTACAGTGATCTCCTCTACTGAGCTATTGTGTTCTGACAGGGGACTTTGCTGAGAGTGCTGATCGGATGCCGATCAGAAGACCTTTTTTGGTCATGCCCCTTTCGACAGAAACTGGCCTGGCTTCCGTACACACAGACCGAAATGTCAGACGGTTTTCATTGAACTGGCCGATGCCGCCCGATATTCAGCCCGTGTGTACAGCCCTGAAGGCTCTGTGAGACCTCAACTTGGAGATTTCTGCAATACAGAAAGTACTGTTTGAGCCCATTAAGGATATTCCTTTAGTCCTGACACAGAAGGGTAGATTTCTGGTTGCTATTCCTTTTGGCTTATAGTCTCAGAATCGGCTGCCCTTGCATGCAGGGGAACCATTCCTTCAGTGCTTTGGGTTATCCCTATTGTAATGGATCTGAAGATGCCAGGTCCTTGGATGTACAAAATTGGGATTTTCTGTTTACCTCTTCCTTTTTGTTCATGGTTTGCTTAAAAACTGAGACTATGCCTAGCTAGGAGGGGTTTATGGCTATGAAGATGACAGCATAACTCTACTGTAATGGATATGAAGTTCCCTGTGATGTACTCCAAGAAAAGGATTTTACAGGCAAGCCAAAAACATTTTTTTTTTTTTTTCTGCCCATCCCTTCCAGAGATGCCAAACGGTTTAGGCAATTATTCCTCTCTTGTTGAGCAATAGTTGGGTCACCTTCCAGCCCTGGCCCTGTGAATGGTGCATATAGAAGCAGAACACTGATGACATATTCCATTGCTCACTCTTCTCTATTTTTGGTGCCTACTTTCCAAAAATGGGGCATTTTGAGGTTTTCACACTGTCCTGACAGTTATTTTGTTTTTGTTATTTTGTTTTTGACCGAAAGTTAGGGAAACAGTTTTTTTCTTTTAATAAAAAATAAATAAATCGTGCTTACTAAATGCCACCAAAAGATAGCTTGATCTTTTTCAAAAATTATATAAAATTTTATCTGGATGTCACTAAATAAAGTGGTTAGCGTGTCCAGTCCTGTTTACGCTTTGCTTCAAAAATGATTATTGTATATTATCCCTCCATAGAAGTCTATGATAAAGCTTGCTTGAAGCACCTGCAGCTTTTGAGAGGCTTTATTTCAGCTTTAGCTTTGCATCTTTTTGGAGGTATTGAGTGGGATATGCTTTAAAGCTTTACAAAAGCACCAGTGAAGCATCGCAGAAGCATCAAAAACACATAAAAAAATGAAATGTTGACGTTTGTGTATGTATGTATGTGTGTGTGTATATATCTATATATATCATTTTTTATTTTTTTAAATGAGCTTTAGCATTTTTACAGTACAGGAACTGCTAGAAAATGCTCCAAAAACTCTATAAAACTTTTTTTTTTTTTTTCTGCTCCTAGACGCTGAAGCTTAAATGCTAATAGACTAAAGTAGTGTGCATGGACACATGGGACTACTTGGCTTCTAGGAGCTTAAAAAAAAAAAAAAAAAAAACGCTATTGTGCATAGAGCCTATTGCCTGGTACACACTTCAACTGTCAGCTCCGGTGGGAGCGGCTGTACTAACCATCCGAAGTTAGTATAGCAATCTTCCCCCTGCCGGAACACTCCGATCAGTGCTCTCAGCCATTGGCCTGATTGGGAGTTGGTTGGCTCTTGTTTTTTTTTCTAGCATGCCCAGTCAAATGTCCGTCTTCTGTCGGACAGACCGACATACACATGGGCCGAATGTCTGACTTTTTTTGGGGGGGACCGGCTGATGTCTCCCGACATTCAGCCCTTGTGTATGGGGCTTTAGACCATGTTCCTGCATTTGACAGTCTAGTTAGGGGTGTGCAGGAAGTACACATTTAAACCACGATGCATAAAGTACTATTGATTTTCATATCTGATATACTCCTGAACTGAAGAGGGCCTCTTTATATTCTGTCTATTGCAGTTTAACTATAGGACACTTTGTAGTAGCCTATTTAGTTTACTGTCTTTGAAGGTTGCCAAATAATGAAAGTACTTCTGCTTTCCTCAGGGTAATCGGGATGAAAGTCTCAATGTGAACATGCAGCAAGCTGAATCTGATGCCCAACGCCTCTATCAGGCTGGTGAGGGAAAGTTGGGAACCGATGAATCTTCCTTTAATCTGGTGCTGGCAAGTCGAAGCTATGCACAGCTGAAAGCGGTTGCCGAGGCTTATGCCAGGGTAAGTAGTGTAAAGTAATGGTGTCAGCATTTAGAATGTGTGGCCACAATCTAATTTTACATCTTTGTGTAATCCTTTAGACTTGACTATAGCTGTATGCTTTTTGCACTGCGACTATTTTTCAGTTCCAGGAAAACTGATCACCGTACAAGTGTAAGATCAGGGCAGAATGTTTTATGTGTATTTAACGCAGAGGTCCACCCATTTAAAAGTCAGCAGCTACAAAGTGTAGCTGCTGACTTTTAATAATCAGACACTCACCTGTCCCACAGTTCAGCAATGTGGGCGCACGAAGCCTCGCTCCTCTCCACGGCACCGGCATTCTAACTGTGGATGCGCGAGCCGCGCTGTGAATGGACGGGGAAACTTCTGGGAATTGTGATATGTCCTAGAAGATTGCAGGGAGGGGGAAGAGGTTAACTTCCGGCACCGCAGAGCCAGAGGAGGAAGTGGGAGCTTGGTGCCCTTAAAAACTGGGTACCCGCTGTCCCGTGTCTGCATTGAGGAATCTATGCCTGTTTTTTTCAAAGTTTATACTGATTTTTATATTATGCGAAAAAGGGGCAAAATGGCTACTGTTTATCAATTATTCCTCATTTTCATATAGATTTCAGACATATTATAACAGATCTCCAGCTTTCTTGTGACTTTAAGTAGTTGATTTGGACCAAGCTGGCCCAAACCAACTATTTCCTTCACTAAGTGCTGCAGTGGCTTTAGGAACTGTATGTAGCTTCAGCTACATGCAGTACACAGTGCTGGGTTCTGGCTGTCAGACAGACTTCGGTCTTAGACCAAGAAAAAAGAAGTCGGTCTGAGCGGCTTCCTCTGAAAGGCTGAGGTGGGCTGATGTCACACTTTTTTTTTAAATTATATAATCTTTATTTGTTTTCTTCATACATAAAAAAGCAGTAAAAATACATACACACATTTAGTTTCCATAAACTCATTTTCTCGCAGTTTGCTAAAAAAAGAAAAGAGAAAAAAAGTGCCATTAACCTGCACTTCTTTTGTACCTCCCTCCTTTCTTTGTTACTTCTACTGTATTTCCTTCTTTTCCTGTCTCATTCCCCTTACTTCTATGCTCTCTTTATCCCCTCTATTTTACCTATACAGTATTTTTCCGTGTTTAGTCTCCCACCCCCTTATCCATTACATTGGGCTTCCCTGCTCCTCCATCCATGTTTTCCACAATTTTACAAATTCTTTCATATTTCCTCTCCTTGTATATACCGTTCTTTCCCTCCATATTGTTTCTGTTATTAATCTCGCCCATTCCCTTTCCGTTGGGGGTTTTTCAGCCTGCCATCTTTGCGCTATTAACTTTCTTGCTTGGAATAGACATCTCATCACTGCCTTGGTTACCCAGGGGCCTCCGACTATTCCTTCGTCCAGCCCTAGTATACACAGTCTTGGACTCATTTCTAACCTCGCGTTGTAGACTGTGTTCAGCGTATCAAGAATTTCTGACCAATAACGAAACAATTTCGGGCATTTCCACATCATATGTGCTAGGTCTCCAGTGTCTTGACACCTGGGGCATCTGGCGTCCTTTCTCCACCCAAAATCAAAGAGTCTCTTAGGAGTATAATATGTCCTATGTAATAACATCAGGTATGAGACCCTTTGTGCGGGCGAGACCGACACCATGTGTCCCTTCTCAAGTATTCTCAGCCATTGTTCATCTGACAGGGTTCCGAATTCTTTTTCCCACTTCCTTCTGCTCTTAAGTCGTACTGGGCTTTCTACACTGCCTTCACATATATATGGGTAAATTTCTGCTATGAATCCTTTAGTCTTGTCTTGGGAGCCTATTCTTTGATATACCGGAGAGTTGACCCAATTTGGTCCTTGTTTCGCAAATTGCCTATTTAAGGCATGCCTGATTTGTAAATATTTATAAAATGAGTGTTTCGGTAGGTCATAGTCTGTTCTTAGTGCGGTAAATGTCTTTAGTATCTTTCCCTCGTATAGTTGAATTAATTTAACTATCCCCTTTATCTCCCACTCCTTAAACTTCCCTATCTTCTCCACTTCCTCCAGGTTCTTGTTATTCCAGAGGGGGGTATATTTTGTCATGCCCTCCAGCCCTTTTACTGCTTTTAATGCTTTCCAGACTTTTAACCCAAGCCTCACCGTGGGGTTTCTATAGTAAAATGAGTTTGCCTCAAGAGCCTCTATTATTGATCCATGCGGAGTACCTGCAGTCATTAGATCCTTATTACTTCCTCCAACCCCCCCTATATGTTGTAGTTGGGCGGCTAGGAAGTAGCTTCGTGGATGCGGCAGTGCCATCCCGCCCTTTCTTGTTCCTAATTGTAATATTTGTAAACCTATCCTAGGCTGGCCTCCTTTCCATATAAGTTCTCTAAACAGCGTGTCGATTTTCCTGAACCATTTTTTATCTATCCATGTTGGGCAGTTGTGCAACAGATACAGAAGCTGTGGCTGCCACAGCATCTTAATCAAATTACATCTCCCCGCAACCGATAATGGGAGGCGTCTCCAGATTGCAATTTTGGATTTAAATTTAGCTAGTAATGGTGCAATATTATCATTGATGTAGTTATTAGGGTTCTTCTTTATATTTACACCTAGATATTTAATTTGTTCGACCACTTCTAGCTGTAAGCTATCCAGTGACCTCTGGTTCCCTAGGGGGTCTATGGGCATTAGTGCAGATTTTTCCCAATTTATGGTCAGCCCTGAAATTTTCCCGAAATCTATGAGGATGTTCATCACCTGCCTGGGGGATTGCTCCGCATCCCCCAAGAAGAGGAGGACATCATCCGCATATAATGCGATTCTCTCTTCTCCCCCCTTTCTTCTGAACCCCTGTATATTCGTGTCTGATCTAATTACACTGGCCAGCGGCTCCATTGCCAGAGCAAAAAGTAAGGGGGACAGTGGACACCCCTGTCTTGTCCCCCTCTCTAATTGAATTTTATCAGAGAGATCATTGTTAACCCTGATTTTAGCGCTGGGGCCCGTGTACAGGGTTTTAATCCATTCAATGAATGAAGGGCCAAATCCAAATTCCCTTAAAACCCGCCACAGGTATCCCCATTCTAAACTATCAAAGGCTTTGACCACATCTAGGGCCATAACCACCCTTGTCCCTGTATCCTCTGTTGGTATCTGCATGTTGAGATACAGCCTCCTGATATTTATACTGGTAGATCTACAGGGGATGAATCCTGTTTGGTCCGGATGTATAAGTCTAGAAATAATTTTATTTAGTCTGATTGCCATAACTTTCGCGAGTATTTTAGCATCCGCACAGAGCAAGGAGATAGGTCTGTAAGACTTAGTCTCTAACGGGTCCTTCCCCTCCTTATGTAGAACTATTATTGTTGCTTCCGTCATAGACGTTGGCAACCTCCCCTCCTCTTTCGCCCAGTTGAATACTTTAAGAAGCTCTGGCAGCAGTACTTTCCCATATTGTTTATAGGTTTCTGCTGGTAGGCCGTCTGGTCCTGGTGATTTCTGATTGGCCATTTCTTTCACCGCCAGTTGGATTTCCTCCAGTGTTAGCGGTGCCTCCATTATCCCTCTTTCTTCATCTGTGAGAGCTGGAATATCAACGTTTCTGAAGAATATATCCATTTCCCCTTCCTCCACCGTCCCACGCGATCTATACAGTTTTTCATAATATAATCTAAAAGTTTCTGTAATTACTGACTTTTTGGATGATATTTCACCTTTTTCAGTCTTGATCACCGGGACGCTGGAGGGAGGAGAATTGGTTCTCACTAAATGTGCCAACATTTTCCCAACTTTTTCCCCCTCTCCGTAAGCTACCTGTTTCTGGAACAATCTCTTATTCTCTGATTTCTTAATGACTATATCTTTATATTCCTGTTGTTTAGTTAACCATCCGCTTTGTGTGTCAGGTGTGGGGTTATTGACGTAATCTTCCTCTGCTTTCATCAGCTCTCTCTTACTCCTACTCTCCCATTCCCTTGTGATCTTTTTAATTTTTGATACTGATTGAATGAGAATACCTCTTAAATACGCCTTCAAAGCATCCCACATTATACCTCTTGTCACTGACTCATTATTAAATTTTATAAATTCTTCCAGTTTTAATAACACCTCGTTTGGGTCCCCTATTAGTTCGAACCAAATTGGGTTCATTTTCCATACTGCAGGGGACCTTTTCCCTTCTAAGTTTATTGAGACAACCAGTAGTGCATGATCGGATACTCCTCTAGGGTGATATTCTATATCCCTTATGGTTTGGCATGCTTCTTCGTTTCCCAAAGCTAGATCTATCCTTGAGAGCGTGGAATAGGAGCTTGAGTAACATGAGAATTGCAGCACACCTGGATTCCGCGCCCTCCACATGTCAACAAGCCCTGCTTCCTGTAAAAACTGGTATAATCGACTCTCATCTACTTTCTGACCATGTACACCCAGTGGGAACCTATCAAGTTTTCTATTGATAACCTCGTTAAAGTCCCCTACTGCTATAACTGGTACCCCAGCTTTGTCAGTTAAAAATTCCAATAGCCTATACATTACATCAAGTTTAAACGGAGGGGGAATATAAATATTTGCTAGAACATATTCTCGGTTTTCAATTACACAGTGCAAAAAAATATATCGTCCGTCTCTATCTATACTGGTCTGCCGACAGGAAAACCCCAACTCTTTCCTTACCATCACAGCCACTCCTCTTGAATAAGAGGTGTGGACTGAGTGGAATTGGCATTGGTATTTCTTACTTTGATTTTGTAGCTTAGAATCTTGAGTTAGGTGCGTCTCCTGTAGGCAGACCAGTCCTACCCCACTCCTCTCCAGGGTCTCTGCCACTGCTGCTCTCTTTGCCGGTGTGCCCAGCCCCCGTACGTTCCAGGAGCCAATACTCAGTATCCTAGTCTGCATGCTTCAACGTGGGAGAAAAGGAAAAAAAGGGGAAGACAGGGGGGGAAGGGGAGAGAAACAAAGGGAAAAAAAAAAAAAAAAAGGGAACAAAAAAGAAAAAACGGGGAAAAAGAATACATACCCAAAAAGACAATGCTATGTCCCAAACACTCTACCCCCCTGCCCTTATTAGAGGAGAGGATACTGTAAGGGGTGAAAGATTTTAATGCTGAGATCAGTTGATCCCATCTTATACCTATACTATACTTATATCATAATGCTCACCCATCCTACCGCTACATAGGACCCGGAAGAGGGGAATGGTAAAATATAAAAAGTTTAAAAAAGAAAACTGAGGGGAGATGAGAAGAGAGAGAAAGGTAACCTGGCCTTTAGCCAAAATAACTACCCCTTGTGAACAAAAAAATCTTTCACCTATCTTAATATTCTTCTCTACGTGAAAAAGTGCTAGTCTTTTTACTAAGTGTTTATCTAACAATATTTTAAACTTACTGTTTACCTTCGTGTAGATTAAATATTTTTCCCGTGTTTTACTTTGTTGCATCTTCACCCCCCCTCCCCCCTTATACCATTCTAGGTTATCCCTAAGGACATTTTTTGTGACCGTTACCACACACCCTTTACCCACATACTTCCCCCCCCCTCCCCCCCCCCATGCTTATATGCAAATCCACTCCCACCCTCCTCCCTCCTCCCACCCCACCCTCATCCTTACGCATACTGATAACTGTGTTTCGCCCCTCCCCCCACCCATTCATTCCTTACTTTGTGCTATGTGGCTCCTCCCACCCTTATATCCCTGTGCGAATAATTTCCCCTGCGACACCTCCCCCCTCCTCCCTCTATATTATTCCTCTATCCCTAAACCCATCATCCCCTCGTTTTAATCATTAATTGGTCTTTCCGGTCTTCCAACCATGTAGTCACGTTTGCTGGGGAATCAAAAAAAAAAGTCTCTCCCATTGCTACCACACGTAGCCTAGCTGGGTACAATAAAGCATAAGTAACATCAAATTTCTGAAGTTTGCGTTTGATTTCTATAAAATCTGCTCTACGCTTCTGCAAGTCAGGTGAAAAATCCGGGTACAGTGAGATTTTGGCTCCCTTGTAGAAGATGCTCCCCATCTCTCTGGCCCTACGGAGGAGCATAACCTTGTCTTTAAAGTTCAGGAATTTCATTAGTATGGATCTAGGATGCCCTCCCTGGGGTGGGGGTCTAAACGGGACCCTATGCGCCCTTTCAACTGAGAACTGTTGTGAAAAAGTCTCTCTTCCAAACATTTCGATAAGCCATTTTTCCATGAATACAATTGGGTCCGATCCTTCACTTTTTTCCGGGAGGCCTACCAGCCTCACATTGTCCCTTCGGAGTCTGTTCTCCATTTCGTCCAGTTTCCCTGCAAATTTTTCTGATTGTTCTTTTAAGGTTTTAACCTCTTGGCTTATTGGGTACATGTCATCCTCTATTTGACTAATTCTCCCTTCTGCTGCTGTTATTCTGTCAGCCGTCCTTTCCAGCTCGTGGCGCATCAGGGACAGTTCCTCTTTAATATTTTTCATTTGGTCACATAGCTCCCCTAGGGACTGCTTACATGTGTTAACCGCCGCCAATACGTCCTTTAATGTCGGCTCCCCTTCAGCCGTTGGTGCCTGAGCTGAAGCCAAATCTGATTTTCCGGGGGCTCCTACATTTTTATTAGTTGTACTCTTTGCTCCTCCTATAGCGGCCCCCGCCGCGCCTGTCTGGTTGTTTATTTGCCCTTGGCTCTTTCTGTCGCTTGACACTTTCGCCTGGATTTGCTGTCCCCCTTTAGTTGGACTGTGGACTGGGGTATGCGCATACTTTTCCAGCTTTGCTGCAGCTGCTGATACCCCATTTGTTAAAGTGGGCTGGGACCCTTTTTCCTTTTCCTTGGCTGATCTTAGTGATTGTGTCCCAACACTCTCCAGGTTGGCCTGCTCTTCTCCTCTCCTCCTTGCTGACATGTTGCCCCCTCCTGGGCCCCACTGGGGTCCAACCCAATCAAATACCAACTTTAGAGTAGATTTTCTAAAATATAATTTTACAGAAAGCAGACCTCTGTTGGCCCATAATAATAAAATAAAAAAAAAAAAAAAAAAAAAGCAGGACGAGGGGGGCAGTCCTATATATAAATCACAACCTATGACCAGGGCCAGAGTGGTTGAGATATAGGTACGAAAGTGTACGTATATATTAACGTATGTTCACATATATATGCACAACCCAGCGTTTTCTATTTTCAGTCCTTAATTGAGACGGGGCATGTAGCAAGCATGTAGCGTGTAGAAAGCAGATATGCAGATCACGATGTATTCACACAGTTTTGTATATTATATTGCTAATATCAGTCCTCAGGCTGCATTTACAGTAAGAGAGAGTTTGGGAGGACACCAGTACCCATACGCAGCGCAACCATGAGAAAAAAAAAAAAAAAAAAAGGAAATCCAGTCCTCAAGGTTCTGGCTTACAAAAGCCAAGTAACATGCACAACACTTCTTATCCTGGGTATCTTATCACAATTTTGTACAGCACAGTCAGCACAGCCACAGGCAAAAGAAGATAAGCAATCCTCAGACTCCTGTCACTCAAAGGCCAGATACATATGCTCGGCTCACCATAGCACAGCCTATGCCTCTAATAGTCCTTAGTTGCAGCAGATCATAAAAAGGCAAATATGCACATCACAAATTGTATTTTCCTTTCCTTTTCTTAAAACAAAAAAGGGGAAGAAGAAGCACCAAGCCACTATCTGCAATGAGGGGGGGTGGGGAGATATGCTGTACACTGTCTTCTCACCTCTCCTGGCCGTTTTTAAAGAAGTTCTTCCAGGACCGTCTGAGGGTCTCCTTGGGGCCCCCTCCCCTCCTCCGGTGCTCTGTTTTCGCTGTTTTTTCCCCCACTGTGGGGGCGCTGTGTGGGCAGCTCTGAAAAGACCGGTCTGCAAACTCAAACTTCCCGCCGCTTCCTCTCTCCCAGCGCGGACGAGGCAGGGGATAGCGTGTGACGTCACCCTCGGCTGTTCGGCTGTTCCGGGTAGGCACGCTGCGGTTCAATGCTGATCGAGACCGACTGGCCTCAGACTAGCCTCTAGAGTCTCCAGGCTTCACGCAACGTGCTGTTGTTGTTGCTGTGAGGAGGCAGCCACAGGTCTCAGCAACTACGGTATCTCCATGGGGCGGGTCGGAGGGTGGGAGCGAGCACACACACGCCTCTCACATCTCACATCTCACATCTCTCACCACACCTCATGTCCGGTCACGTCCCTTCCGCTGATGTCACACTTTGACTCCACCTCTATGATTAAGCCCTGGTGGGTGGGGTGAAACACGTCAGGGGAATTGGTTTCAGAGGAGTTGCAGGCTGAGGACAGTCCCCCCTCTCTCCACTAGATGAGGTGGTGGCATTGTCTTGTTCTTGTTTCTGTATGTTCCAAAGGTGAACTTAGCCTTTTAAAGTGGTTGTAAACCCTTACAGACCACTTTGATCTACAGGTAAGCCTAGATTAAGGTTTCCCTGTAGGTCCAAGATATATCTCCTAAACCTAAAAGGTTTAGGAGATATTTACAGAAAGACAGGCACCGCTGTCTACGGCGCATGTGCCGTAGACTGCAGGGCGCAGGTGCACTGAGCTTGCCGCTGCTAACGGCGATATGCCGTTAGTGGCGGCTCCCGTGCGCATGTTACCGGAGTGACGTAATCGCGGCTCCGGCCAGTCACAGCGCTGGAGCCGCGATACCCGGAAAGAAGATGGACGCTACATGGAAGAGGGGACAGCGGTGACATCGCAGGCTCCTGTGTCAGGTAAGTGACACATAATGGGCTACTATGCAATGCATAGTAGCCCATTATGCTTTACTTTTGCAGGGAAATAGAGGAAGTAAACCCATTAGGGTTTTTGTAAACCCCAGTCATAGAATTTGAACTAAGCACATATATCTAAAGTGTTTACTTATCTCTCTCCAAAGCTCTAAGTGTGTTTTTTCTCTAGTGCTTCTTCCTTGGTTATTAGCATGAGTCACTTCTGACAAGTTTTACAGGCAGATGAGATAAATTTGTGTCTGGAGGATGGAGGGAAGCTCAGAACTGCAGTCTTCCCGCCCTTCCCTTTTGGGCTGATGACAGATGACGTGTTTTTTTTTTTTTTTTTTTACAACGATCTGCACTTTGGAAAGGGGTGTAGAGAGGGGAAGACAGCAGATGTACATGTAAAACCTATGTAGAAGGATTTGTTTCATTCCTGTGTATCATCTGAGGCTGTTCTCTTCACTGGGTATACAGTATCTCACAAAAGTGAGTACACCCCTCACATTTTTGTTAATATTTTATTTTATTTTTTCATGTGACAACACTGAAGAAATTACACTTTGCAACAATGTAAAGTAGTGAGTGTACAGCTTGTATAACAGTGTAAATTTGCTGTCCCCTCAAAATAACTTGACGCACAACCATTAAGGTCTAAGCCGTTGGCAACAAAAGTGAGTACACCCATAAGTGAAAATTTCCAAATTGGGCCCAAAGTGTCAATATTTTGTGTGGCCACCATTTTTTTTCAGCACTGCCTTAAAGCGGAGTTCTGCTTAAAAAAAAAAAAATTTTTAATAATTGGACACTTACCTCTCCCAGGGTCCAGCGATGCGGGGGAACAAAGCCCCTTTGTCTCCCCCCTCCTCTCTGCGGCCCCACTGCGCATGCGCGAGCCGTGCCGTGACTGGCCAGGCAATCATTTGGGACCTGTGACGTGTCCCAGATTGCCGAGAGGGAGGGGGGGGGAGAGGTGATCGGTGTGCTGGGAGGAAGTGGGCACTGGGACCCTGCAGTGTGTGGTGTATGGTCTGAGAACTGACATGCTGATCCCCTATCCCTTCAACCGCTGCAGCAATGCTGGCAGCACTCTTGCCATCTTTATGTAGAGCAACAATAATTTTAAAGTTCTTTGCCATGAGGTGCCACGTTGAACTTCCATTGACCAGTATGAGAGAGTGAGAGCGATAACACCAAATTTAACACCTGCTCCCCATTTACACCTGAGACCTTGTAACACTAACGAGTCACATGACACCAGGGAGGGAAAAAAATGGCTAATTGGGCCCAATTTGGACATTTTCACTTAGGGGTGTACTCACTTTTGTTGCCAGCGGTTTAGACATAAATGGCTGTGTGTTGAGTTATTTTGAGGGGAGAGCAAATGTACACTGTTATACAAGCTGTACACTCACTACTTAACATTGTAGCAAAGTGTAATTTCTTCACTGTTGTCACATGAAAAGATATAATAAATTATTTACAAAAATGTGAGGGGTGTACTCACTTTTGTGAGATACTAATATGTGAGGATTTATATCCACTTTAACTTTTTTAGCGTTGCATTAATTCAGTTGCATGGTAGTTCTAAATTGTTATAACATCATATTGTAATAGGGGGATGCCAGTTTTGTACCCTAGTTTTCCCAGTTTCTTCACAATTGTCAGATCAGTGAATCCAATGATTAAATGTTGAGCTCAACTGTTCAGTGCTCATAAAAGAATGAATGATTTAATATAATATAATATATTATATATAATATATAATATAATAAAGGAATAAAAATGTGTAAAACTATTTGTACAGACAATTCAGTCCTCTTTACTGAGTGAGCAACTTTAGGATAACAAGACTAAATCTGCCATTACGTTTGTCACATTATGATTTGGATAATCCAGCCAACCATCTTATCCATTAAAGGGAGTGTATATAATCATAAATATATGGTCAAATCTTGGAGATATGGCTTAATAAATACATGTGTAATGACTACTACATACACTGATAGATATGGCCATTGTATGACTCCAGATATCATCCTACTTTTTTTGGGCACTGAATACTAAAGCAAGTTATCGCTTACAAATAGTCTGTTTTTGCCCAGTATGAGCATTAGTAAGAATTACTTGGGAGTATATTGAGGTTATTTAGGCTTTACAGCCAAACCATGATGTATTATGAGTGGTGCTGTGTGTATCTCGTTAGAGGGAAGGCCTGCCTTTTGGTTGTCACTAGTACAGAGTGTGATGGAAAAATCATTACTATGGGAACAACAAATGCCTAAGGGTCCATGTTGACTAGCTTTGGGCTTGTCGCTGAAAAAACTGAGATGCTTCTACGATTATTCAAAATTAAGATGGGTACATTTTTTAGCTTTAGCATTTCCATAGACTTGAATGGGAAAGCAGAATGTGCTTGAATGGAACAAAATGATTTCTACAAAAAGTCATAAAGAGCTAACATTTCTTTCTAAGGGTGTTCTGGTTTTTGGGCAGACTTTACCTCTTTTGTGCCAGGTAGACAGTCATAGGGAACCTTTCAAAGGCTATTTGGGAGATCAAGATTGCATGTGAGAGCGAAGTCCTGATAGCCTAAAAATCACAGAAGGGAATGGAACTGTATCCCTTCATGGACTCTAGGAAAACGATTTTATGGTAAATACAAAAATCTGTTTCTGCCATCATATGATGTCCTTGGCTTCCCGGCCACGCCGCGTCACTCAGTAGCCGATGCGCGTGCCCGGCCGCGGCGATGTCCGCCAGGCTCCTGCGATTGCCAGTCACAGAGCAGGGATGTGTGTGTGTGTGTGTGTGTGTGTGTGTGTGTGTGTGTGTGTGTGTGTAAACACACAGATCCGAGTCCTGTCGGGGGAGAGGAGATAGATCCTGTGTTCCCAGTACAGAGTAAGACCAATCGGTCACCTCCCCCAGTCGGTCCCCTACCCCCCAGTTAGAATCACTCCCTAGGTAACACATTTAACCCCTTTATTGCCCTCTAGTGTTAACTCCTTCCCTGCCAGTGACATTTATACAGTAATCAGTGCATATATATATAATTATAACTTTCACTGTTTCACAGTATAAATGAACCCCTTATAGATTATCTGCTCCTTTTTGTACTATAAAGGGCTAATTTTAGTTTTTTAACCCCATTATGACAGGTGATACAAAGAAGCATGCTGCTGCTACTAAACGTCTTAGGCCTGGTTCACACCTATGCGTCTTTTGCAGAAACTCACTACAGTTCATTTAACATGGTTTCCTGTATTCATGTTTTTTTCTATTCACTTACCTGATTTATGCCTATATCTAATATAACTTCCTCCTTTAGCCGCTGTCGCGGCACCGTACATCATTTTTAGTTTTGCATTGGCTTCTGGGATATCTTGGCAAGGCACTGCTCTCGTAACATTTAACATTGGCATCTATGGAAATTTTTGATCAGCTTGGCATGGCACGGCTCCAGTAACATTGGCGTCTATGGAAAATCTTGGTCAGCTTGACAAGCTGACCAAGATTGCACTGCACTACACATGCGCAAGATCGGCAGGTGCATGCTGGGTAGCCAGCAAGCACTGAATCCAGGAAGGACACTGGCTTCAGATGCCCACACTGGAGATGGCTGCGCTGTGCAGGAACTTCACAAAGTAAGAAAACGATGTTGCACAAATGGAAAACTGAGCATAGTTTACAGCATACCTTTTGTTACATTGCACGAGTATTCTAGGGGTATTTTTATCTTAAGTCCTAGTTTGGCAGGAACTCCGCTTTAATGTCATTTCTGAAAGAGCACCACATACACTGTCTGTCTGAAAAGAAGTTTCCTATGCTGCTGCTTTGAATTTTCCCATCATTGTGGAAAACTAACGATTAGAAAATCTAAAGAACGTTCTTACAATGAAAATTATTTTGCAGGCGCAGGTAGATTTTTATCAAGCCACCTGCCTATGACAAGGGAGTCGTACATCATACATTACAGTTCTGTCTGAAAATCGGCAAAACAGTCTTTTAATTAATTTTTATTTTTTTAATAAAAAATTTGATCGGAGTCTGATATTTACCAGATCAACCTAATAGTATATACAGTAAAGGATATATCCACGCTAGGAACTAAAATGTATTAAGTAGCTGTGCACTATAACCCAGGTACAGACGACTTATGTAAGAGTGCAGCGCTAAAAAGTGTAGAGAGAGAGAGAGAGAGAGACCATTGTATTCTCTAGGGTCTTTGCTAAAAAATATATAATGTTTGGGGGTTCTAAGTGATTTTCTAGCAAAAAAAAATAACTGCTTTTAACAACAAATCTCAGAAAATGGCTCGGTCTTCAAGTGGTTAATAAACCAGATGTTGAGACAATAGCACATTATGTGGAGTCTTTTTGTCTCCTAAACATTCTGCTTTCAAGGCTTCCTAATACTACATCCTGTACTTTTTACATAAGTGTATACAGTATTTTTCTGTTCAGATTGGATTTGAGATTTTGTTCTCGAACCATATCATTGTTTTTTTTATATTTACCACTGCATATAGATATTTAAGAATAAATTGCCTTTTTTTTTTTTTAAACTTTACATATCAAGGTTATTATCCGATTAATCGATCAAAACAATCGGCCAACTAATCAATTTATGAAAATAATCATTAGTTATAGCCCTGTTCTTTGGGATTAAAATGCCTGTGTTCACACCAGGCAAAGAAGGATTTCTAGGTATGATGGTTGATCTTTCTGGAAGTGCCTTTTCTTGCTTTTAGCAAAGTAAGAATGGCAGACCTAGAAACCCCTCTGTCCTTTTTAAGACTAGGGCTTTAACAGCCGTGCCGCTAAAGCCAGTGTCTGAGAAGCAGAATGGAATAGAGGGGCCCTGACAGTAGGTTTGATCTGTTGGGAATAGGGCAGGGGTCGTTTCCTAATAGTAGTCTGTGTGTTCCAGGTTCTTTTGTGCCAGTTTAGTGCGATGAGAATTACCGGTTTCTTTTTGCTTTTATTTTGTGGAGCAGGCAAGGTAGATTTTGCACTGGAGGGAAGGCATAGTTTGGGCTGAACCGAGACCAGAGACTTATTAAAACATCCAATGCCAGTGCTATGGAAGCCAGAAAATTCATGTCCGAGGTCCCCTATCTGACATATCAGGTTGAAGATGTCAGGGTGAGGGGCTCATTCCTTTTGGTCCAGGAAGTGATGACTGGGGTAATTTGCATTCCAATTGGCTGCTCCTGGGATGTGGACAGCAAAGATCGCAGGACAGTGTTTTAGTGAAAACTCTCTCCACTGGATAGAGCTTGGCAATGATTTTTGGAGAGACCTCTTCCCCTGGAGAAAGGAGTCTGGTGCTTTTGAGCTCTGAACCCTGAGGGCTGTATTATAGCTGTTGGTTTTTCGAAAAAAATTGTGACATAGTTGCAAAAAAGTCTGCCTCAGTCTGTTAGCCCTCTTATTGCATGATAGACATAGAGCTAGAATCGGATGCAGAGACTGGCGTTAAAAATCGGCTCCTGCTCTGGGACAAGAGACGCCTCGTGACTATGAAACTGGGTGTTGTGCAGAGCTTCAGCAGAACGAATGTTTGCCTGCACTTTTGCTGGGGATTGCTTTCAACTTGTTTCTGCCATTGCAACATGTGACGATAATTCCCTGTAGGGTACAGAAAACAGGTATTCGCAGAGTAGGATGCCGAAAATGGGTGTGTCCAGGAAGGAGTATTCAGCAACCCGGATGCAGGCCGTCTCGTTGAGAAGTCCTCATGTCAAACTCCTGAGTATCTTTTATAAAGTTCTCTAGATGGAAATGGCAGTAAAGTGTGTAACACCTGGTCATCTGGCTGAAACTTGAGCTCTTAGTGGTTGAATTTTAGAACCATGTTTAAAACATTTACCCTATAAGTGAATGCATTCCAAACACAGTCACCTTGTCTACGTCACTGGTCCCTATATAGGGTCTAGGCTTTGCTTGAGCAGTAACCCTAGAGGGGTTTTTAGGGTTTGGGTCACACACATGGGGATGGACCACGGTCCTGGACCTTGTATAGCACCCTATGGAGTGGGGGTCTGGGTACTATTCCCAAGGTACTACCGAAGTTGCACTGATCCAGATACTTCACTTTGAAGAGTTGATTGAAGAATCCAAATAGAGTAGTTAATATAAGAGTGATTTTCTTCTTATGGGAGATGAGGTCCATCACCTTGAGGCACTAGCAAATAATGGAGCGGCGGGAACATAATAATGGAATAATGGAACAACCAGGGGTATATAACCCAGGGTCTGTGAATTAAAATAAAAAAAAATCCCTGAGCTTCTAAATATCACAAATGATGGAAAATATATATTGCACCATAGAGGGATAAGTAGACCTACTTCCACCTATATGTGCAATCGCTATATACATAAACAAACAATCCGGTAAGAGTTCAAGGTCTATGAATACTCCAACCTGTGTCCTGTACTGTAATGATTAGGATAATTTTCTTGATGCGGATATCACCAAAAAGCTCACTGATCTAGTAGAATAATTGTTGACAAAGGGCGGAACCTGATCTTTGAGACCGGAATCTTGAATGATTGTCTACCTGAGGCATGAGCCATTGCAGGGCTGAGTGCACATCTATGAACACGCATAGCCCAGCTTAGAAGTGAGCCCACACAAGTGCCCCTATAGCAAGCTACTCGCTGTGGGGGCACTAGGAGGGGAGGAAGACCTGAGAGCACAAACAGGGGACTTCAGCAAGAGGAGGTTTGGGGCTGCTCTGTGCAGTACCATTGCACTGAGCAGGTAAGTGTAACATGTTTGTTATCTAAATAAAAAAAATTACCATCACTTTAAACTGATCAAAAAAGGAAAAAATGCAAATTGTTGCCAAATAAACGTGTCCATATCAGTAATGTAAAAAAATATCTGAGCCATAGGGGGTGTACACCTGTAAAAGAAAATGTTTCCATTTAGTCAACTGGAGCCAGACAGATAATATAACAATATATGTTCTGGTTGGGGTGAAAAGGCAAAGGAAGTTCTGACACTTGGCACCAGCATGTCACTATGCAAAACAAGCCTTCTTTGCCAGCTAAGGCCTCCAGTTCAGAATCTCTCCTCGCAGAGATGAAGGCTTCAAGAAACATCACTGTGAGTGGGGAGTACATAGAGAAATGTCTCTAATGGGTTAGAATGACCATTTCTAAAGCACAGTCACATGGAATGGATGGGGAAGCTACATGGGAGACCCCCTTTACAAAGGTCTTAGAGTGAGAGGCCATGAGGCTCTTGAACTGAAGAGAAAGGGCAAAAACCTGACCTGACAGTGCCGAGGGTCAAATGCTGAGACATGCCTGGAGTGGAAGCCCTGACCCACACCAAGTAATGCAAGTCTTCCACATCTGATAACCCTCTGGTTGAATGAAAAAATAAACACTTATACCCTTAAGTCCTTCAGGTCATTTGCACAGGAAGAGCAATTTCAACCCTCTACCCTAATACTTGCTAGATAGCGTAATGAAAGCTCTCTTTTTTTTTTTTTTTTTTTTAAAGCCAAGGGTTAGGACCCAAAAATTAAACTGTCCAGATGTTCTAAAGATCAAGGTAATGAGGAAGCAACAGGCACACAACAACTCTGCCCACGGTAACATAAAGGTGATCTGTATGGGCATCTGTATGTTCCTTTCCCTCTTTAGAACTGCATCATTCTGTGCCTTCACTTTTTAGAACCGCATCATCAAGTGCAGCTAGGGAGAGGAGGATAAATGAGAAATGGAAATTTTTAACATTGGTGGTAAACCTTTAGCAAAAGGTAAAGAGAGGGCTTCCCCCATGTGGCCAACCTTCAAGTTCTTAGAGTAAAAATTCCAGAATAAAATTTTTATTGTTGCACATAAAATAGCCGGTCAGCTACTGTAGCAAATGGCATATTTCTGTATTCTTGGTTCTAGAGGAAACCTCAATGCAGCATAGGCCTGCTATGTGCCTGCATTGGTAAGTTGTAGAGACAAGGACAGGAAAGACTGCTTTTAGGTCTGGACTGATAACACCATAAAAAATCCCCCAACACACTGGCCTAACCTGAAAAGCAGGTCTGTGTGAACTGGAACACAAATGGGTAGTCACGGACGCCTGCGGGACTGTTCTAAAGAATGCTAGTATAATGAACTGGAATTCTGCACTGCTTGCCTAACTGGAGAACATTTGAGGATTTCCTGTACTGAATCTTCCAGTAGCTGTAAATGAATAGAGAAACTTACAAAAAGTCAGGGCTATCACAGAGACATCGCTATAAACAGGGAGAATCTGTGCCTAGTGGCTAACTGGAGAAACTTTCAGAATAAACATAACCAGCAGTCCTTGGCTGACTGGTGAGACTTTCAGGACATCTGTATCCAGCATGAATCTACCAGCAGCTGCTGATAGAAAGATCTTCCAAAGAGAAAATGGCATAACTTCAAATATAAGTGGCAGTGTAAGGCTGGACATTTGCCGTGAATGGCAGAATCCTCCTGCTGAGCTACTGTATTCTGATGGCGGGAAGACCTCCCTGCTGTCAGAATACACTGATTAGAGCTGCTGAATTCAGCCAGCAGCGCTGATTGAGCAGGGAAAATCTTACATTCTGGTTGTACAGAAGTAGACTTCTGTACAACATTCTTGCCCATACATAATTCAAAATTTGTCTGGTCCCTGCTGATCCAGCTGAATTTTGATCCATGTATGGCTGGCTTAAAACAAAGGGCACTTATCCTCTTTGCCCAATCTTCCTTCGCAGATGCATACTTATTGAAATCTGACATAGTGCTGCAAGTCCTCTGTTTCTGGCCATATAGTAATATAAACGTCTGGGTTTTGTCTGGACAGGACTTGACGGTGATCAGCAGGGTTATTCTTTACTGGCTAATGTGTGTGTTTTTTTTTGGCGAGTGCCCATTTCACCTGTAGGTGACCATATAATCCCTGTGAGAGTGAAGAGTTGTTGGCTGGAGTTGGGATATAAAGTGTATGTAAATTTTATTTTACAAATAAGACTGCATTGATGTGTCTGCCTAAAACCAACCTTACTTGACGTGTTTCACAAGGATATGGGATTTACGACAGTGGTGAAACGCATAAACGAAAGTTGGCTTTGGGGGTAGACATCAATGTATGCAGTTCTTTTTTTTTTGTTAAACACAGAAAGCTAAGCTCAGGAATACGGCTTATTTTTTTTATACTTTTGACTGTGAATGGGGATGGGCTGTGGTAGCCAGCACCTAGGGGGTTTGTGTGGGAAAGTCTGGAGCAGAGCCATGGGTTTGTGAAATGAATGGCTCCCATTTTCTCTTTTGGCCTGTTAAGTATACCATTTGAAAGCATTTGATTCGATTTGTAAAGTGCAAATTTCCTGTACTTCTTCCTCTGGACCGCTATCTGTTCTATTCCTGCAGTCTCTGTGGACTATAGCACATCTCCCCTTGTTGTTGAGAATAGAGGGGAGGTGTTTTATGTAATTCAACACACTCCATATCCTAGGGTGATAATGCTGCTTAAGATAATTGCCACCTTAGAAAGGGAAGTGTTAATGGCAGGATTACCAAGTTAAAATAAAAGGACGAGGAGAACCACATCTAGTAATGGGTAACCTGTTCTTGGGTTTAGATGCACTTTAAACCCTGGAGATGGAATACATAACCAAGCCTGGGAGGAGTTGTTTTTTTACTTTTTTTAATACAGGAATTTTATTTCATAATTTGAAAAAAAGACTTGCTTGTAAAAAGGTTAATGGTTATTGTGTGACACTGTTAATAATAAATTTTCCTTTTGGTCATTTTTAGATTTCAAAGCGAGACTTGCTTAGTGTGATCGGTCGTGAATTCTCTGGCTACATAGAAGATGGATTAAAGGCAATCTGTAAGTATGAGCTCATTGTCTGAAAACTGACACAATAAAACAATGACAATGTGTTTTTACAGTAGTAGATATCACACAGATTGTATTAATGGGACAGGTAGTCAAAGCACTTTTCCTAGTGCTCAATAAATTATTGCCATTATGGTCTCTATCGCATGTTCAAAGTGAATTGATACTATGAGTAATGTCTTTATTTATTTTGCAGTGCTGTGTGCTATGAACCGTCCAGCCTATTTTGCAGAAAGACTTTACAAGGCCATGAAGGGAGCTGGTACAAATGATTCCACTTTGATTCGAGTTGTGGTTACTCGCAGTGAGGTACAGTGTTCTTGTTCCATACAGTGGAATGCTCTGTATTTTGGGGCTCAAAAGTTTTCTTTTCAATCAGTTTTTATTGAATTTCATAACATACAGTAAAGATGCAAATTACACATTGTATGCCGTTAAAATAAATTAACTCAGAATAGCACTTAAATAATGTCAACTCAATTATCAATGAAGTGTTACAGAACAAGAATTACTGTTATTAAAATGCTACAAAACGCAATACATTCAATATAGAAATATAAGATCAATATAGTAACATAAGATCAAATAGAAGTATATGTCCTCTAGACACCCCCATGGGGACTACACTGTGTCTAAGAGGAGAACGTTGCCACAATAATAGAACTTATCCAGGAACCTGTGTCCATACTCTAGAACCCAGAGGCAAAAGTGTATATCAATCTGTTAGATATGAGTGTTACAAAAAGTTAGTAATAGTCGACCATTGTTCCCATGATGCCCACTTGGTTTTTTCCTTGGGTAATTTACCCTCACTGGATGCCATCATTAATTCATAACTATAATGTAGGTTTACGGTATCTAAGAGGTGAGTGATAGAGGGAGTTGTATCTGACTTCCATAATCTGGTTATAGTTAACCTAGCTGCCAATAGGATATGTGTCGTCACATGACGAAATGAAAAGGGTATGTCTTCAATGGATAAATTCAGGATAGCTAGACCCGGAGACATTGGTATATCTATCTGGGATATATCTTTTAAGAGAAGAAAAACGGTTTTCCAGTATTCCTGTATGAGGGTACATTCCCAAAATATGTGGAATATGCTTCCTATGTTGGAATTACATCTCCAGCACTTATTAGATAATGTGGGATAGAATGTTGCCAAGCGAGAAGGCGTCAAATACCATCTAAGGGACAATTTTTGTGTGAGTTCCCACAACGCAGAGCTTTTCGTGGATTTGTATACACTTCGTGAAGCTTGTTCCCATTGTGATTCTGTATAAGTCGTTGCTAGATCATTTTCCCAGTGTGTATGTGGTGTGGATTTAGTAAATACACGCTTTTGGTTCAGGGTGTTGTATACAAGTGAAATACCCTTCTGTTTAGGAAATTCAAAGTGCAGGTATTTCCATATTACTGAAGAAACTGTATATAAGAGAGGTTTGATTTTGTTAAGGCATTTCAGAAGTTTGGAATATGCAATAAAGTCTGATTCAGGCAAGTGAAATTCATTTTGGAGGGTTGAAAAGGATTTTGGGTTTGAGTCATGAAATAGTTGATTTATGAATGAGATTTTTCGGTTAGACCAATGGGATGTAGATAATTCAGGTGAGATGTGGTTTAAGACTTCTATAGGTATCGGTATCTGTGTAGTAGTGGGTTCTTGATGGATAGTTTGGGTTAGAATTTTCCATGCTCTGACCGTGGCTATCATGGTAGGGGGAATCGCTTTTGGTATTTTAGCGTCTAATGGAGTGCTCAACAACCAATTTTTTAAACTAGGACGAAATAGTAAGGAAAGTTCTATATTGCACCAGTTTTTATTCGGATCTTGCTGAAACCACTCAGTTGCTTGAGCTATGATCGCTGCAGTGTGATAATCTGTAAAATCTATTGAACCTGATCCTCCCGCTAATTTGTGTATTCTAAGTATAGAATGAGCGCATCTAGGTTTTGTACCGTGCCAAATACATCGGTTGAGTATCGTTTGAAGTGACTTAAAGTAATATTTAGGAATAGGAATGGTCCTAAACAGGTATAAAATTTGAGGTAAATGCATCATCTTGAACGCCGCTAATCTGCCAGACCATGACAGTTCCATTTTAGCTAATTTCTGAGATTCAGTACGTAATTTATCTAAGAGAGGCTTGAAGTTTGATGAAAAGAGGAGTTTAGTGGTTCTAGTGAGTTGAATACCTAGGTAAGAAATGCTGTGTTCAGACCATGTGAAGGGGTATTGGGCTTGTAATAGTAATTTAGTGGTGGAATTCAATTTGAGATCTAGTATTTGTGATTTGGTGACATTTAGTTTGTAAAATGATATTCGTCCAAACCAATCTATAACGTCTCGGGCTGCTGCTAAGGAGGAGGTAGGATTTGATAATATTAAAATCACATCATCAGCAAAAAGACTAATCTTATGAGTAGTGTTGCCAACAGTTATGCCTGAGATGTTCGAGTTCGTGCGTATGTGCTCAGCTAAAGGTTCTATAGTTAGATCAAAAATTAAGGGCGACAATGGGCAACCCTGACGGGTACCGTTCGAAATTTGGAATGGATGAGATATCATATTAGCCGAAAAAACTTGAGCAGCTGGGCAAGTATATAGTGCCATGATAGCATTATAAATATTGTCTTTAAACCCAAATTTCATGAGAACTTTCTGTAGATAGGTCCAGTGCACCCGATCAAATGCCTTCTCTGCATCTAAAGAAAGAAGCAGAGAAGGTGTTCCACTGGAATTTACGCAATGGATTAAGTCAATCATGCGACGCGTCGCGTCGGATGCTTGCCTCCCTTTAATAAATCCTGTTTGGTCTTTGTGAATCAGGTCTGGCATAATCTTCATTAAGCGTCTAGCAATAGTTTTGGCGTATATTTTTAAATCAAGGTTAAGTAAGGAGATTGGCCGGAAGTTTTGTGGGGCAGTCGGATCTTTTTCAGGTTTTGGGAGAGTGATAATTAATGCGTTTAGCGATTCTACAGGGAATTTGGAAGAATATGCAGCTTGGTTAAGAAATTTCAGCAAGTGTGGAATCAAATGGGTAGAGAATTGTTTGAAGTATTCCCCTGTAAGGCCATCCGGGCCTGGTGTTTTGTTACAAGGCAGTGATGAGATGGTAGCTAGAAGTTCTGGTGCTGAAAAAGGAGCATTTAAATAAGACAATTGTGTTTCTGTCAGAGTCGGTAAATTTATCTTATGGAGAAAGTCATCAATTTCCTCTGGGGATGGTTGGTGGGTTGTAGGGTCATTCTTGAGATTATATAGGTCACTATAGTAATCGCTAAAAGCATTCGCAATGTCTTGTGGATTAGATAGCTTCACTTTCGAGTGTGGGTGGAATAAGAAGGGAATTTTAGATTTAACTCTAGCCCCTTTGATACGTTGTGCTAATCTTTTTCCTGCCTTATTGGATGTGGAATAAGAGATGGCTTTGAATTTGCGTTGCATATGTTCGTATGTATGGAGAAGAAGCAGCCTGAGTTCCTGTCTAAGCGACATTAATTGTGCTAGTGTAGTGGGACATGCAGATGACTTATGGTCTGCCTCCAAATGAGCAATTTGGGAAGTAAGGGAGTCTATTTGTTGTGTTCTTTTTTTTTTGTGAATGGAGCCCAGTTTTATAAGAACACCTCTCATTACCGCTTTATGCGCGTTCCACACCACGGCAGGATCCCCCACTGAATCAGCGTTTAATTCAAAATATTCTTTCAAATGAGTGGCAATTTCTTTGGAGTATGTAGCATGTTGTAATATGAAATTATTGGCTCTCCAGAGAAAAGAGTTCCGTTGAGGAGACGTATCATCAATAATTATCGAAATTGGGTTGTGGTCTGACCATGTCATGGTGTGGATAACAGAGGTAGTCACCTTTTTGTAATAACAATTTATCAACAACAAACATGTCAATTCTGGAATACGACTTGTGTTGCGGGGAGAAATAAGTATAATCCCTCTCTGATCCATGGTGGCATCTCCAGACATCGTAAAGATCAGACGATGTCAGGATTTGCCCCAGGGGAGAGGGTCTTCTCTTATCCGCTGAAGTAGTGTCCATATAAATATCTGCAACCATATTAAAGTCTCCGCATACAAGGAGATATCCTTGTTGTAACTCTTTAATTTTGGTCAAAGTCTTTTTGACAAAATTTGCCTGTCTAGAATTGGGAGCATACAAGTTGAGTAAGGTATATTTAGTTCCATTAATCATACAGATTAAAATAAGAAAACGACCATTGGGGTCACCTATTTCTTTTATGAGGTGGAAGTCAGTGTCTTTCTTGATCGCTACAAGCACTCCTCTCTTCTTGGAAGAGAAATTAGAATAGAAAATATGGGGAAATTTGTTACTGCGACATAAAGTGGCTGAAAGTGGGGTCAAGTGTGTCTCTTGGACACATAAGATATCACTATCAAGCTTTTCAGCAGTATGCCACAAAGATTGTCTCTTTGCTGGGTGGTTGAGACCCTTGGCGTTCAAGGATACTATCGTGAATGGCATATTTCCTGTTGTGGCTAAGTGATGGATCGTGGGAGACTATAACACTTACAGTTTGCAGATATTTCTTGGTGTATACAGTAAATTCAGTTCCTTTCGGCTTATCAGGATACCTGGGTTCCGTAACTAGATGTATTTCTATAAAACCTGGAATGAAATTACAATTATATATAACAGCTATTTAAAAATATAGCAAAAGATATGAAAACAGGATGCGGCAGATTTGTGTCAAGCACAAAAAAAAAAAGCAAAGAGTCAGCTTTTACTGCTGCAGTGTGGAACAGTTAATACCAAAGGCAAGTGAGATCAAACAAAATTCCTGGAGGGGACGCTATAAACGTAGTTAGCGGACCGCTCAGGAGCCAGATACTTCCATAGGTTGATGATTCCGGGATCTTTGATTGTAGTGATATGTTGAAGGACGTTTTGGAAGAAGCGAAGTTTCATCTTTGTGGTATTCCGGGATTATTCCCCATTCTTTCAAAAGTTTCAAACCCTTGTGTAGGTCATTTATTATATGAGCTGATCCGTTTTTGGAGACAATTAGTGTGGCCGGGTAGCGCCATTTGTATAGAATCTTATGGTTTTGCATTCCTTTAGTTATGGGGTTCAAATCTCTACGTAGTTGAAGCGTATATCTTGATAAATCAGGAAATATTTGAACACCCTCAAACGGACGTGGTAGAGGGCCTTTCAATCTGGCTTCTGACATCATTTTTTCTTTAATATGGAAAAAATGGATCCTCATAAGTATATCTCTAGGCACTGATGCAGCCAGGTGTGAAGGTTTTGCAATTCTGTGTATTCTGTCAATTATAATGTCACGTGGCGTAACTTCAGGTAGAATAGTGCGTATAAGTTCTTTGGCGTATTTGGGTAATTCTGGAGTTGTTATATTTTCGGGGACCCCCCTTAACTTGACATTGTTTCGTCTAGAGCGGTCTTCCAAATTTGCTAATTTGCCCCTTATCCACTCTTGTTCATCTTTTACCTCATCAATAGCATCAATGATGTCATTGACTGTGGAGGAGCATTCCATCATACCTTTCTCAATAGTGGATACTCTGTTATCTATTAGACTGACATCTGTAGTGAGTTTAGTAAATAGAGTGGATAAATCAGTCACAAGAGAGGAATGCAGTGATATTAACATCTCTTTCAGTGTAGTGTCAATAACAGGCTGACCGCAGGTTGGGAAGGATGCCATTGAGGAATGTAAGGCCTGGTTAGATTGTAGTGGAATAAAAGCCTGGGGCTCAATTTCTGAGTGAGGTGGCCGCTGTGCTAGAGCATCCATTCTCATTTTTGCCTTAGCTGGGCTGTTCATTAAGGGATCCCCCTCTGTGTCATTGTCATGGGAGCTAGACATCTCTCTGTTTGGTGAGTCACCAGAAATGTTATTAGGGATTTCTGTATGTTTAGTCTGAGGCGCTGCTATGCCTTCAGCTCCATTTTGATTCTGACTGACCAGCGCTTCAGGAGGGTACAGGAGTGTGGTGAGCTTTTGGGGCTTGTGGTCCCCAGTTCTCTTACGGGACATTGTTGTGGGTCACTACCGGACTAATGTGGGGAAGTTTTTGTACAAAAATACCGGCTCCAGCGGTCCCTAATCGTTCCGGTTCGTCTCCCTCACAGCAGAGCTCAGCACTAAGCGTCCATCTCTCTTGCCGGCTGGCCACGCCCAGGGCTCAAAAGTTTAAATGACAAACTGGGATGGGGGAAAAAAAAACTGCATTCCAATGATGTATATAAAATGCTTAGTAATACGGTAATGATAAAGTGGTTGTAAACCTCAGACATGAACAAAGCATTATCCCTCTTTAGTGCCTATTTGTCTTAATCCAGAGCACTGGGTGTCATTTCTGTTTGCTGCCCTGTTCCTCTGTTATCTGCACGTCATTTCTTACAAGTTTTCCTGACACCAAGAAAAAAAAAAGATGACAGGAGGAATCTCCAGCACACAGTCCGTAACTGACCGCCTCAGTTCTCTTCTTCTTGTGTGTAGGAGGGGGGTGTCCCCTCCAATCAACTCTCGGAGACCTCCTCACTGAGCTCCGCAGAGTGTAATTTCAGCTCTCCGCCCCCGTTTTCTGACAGCTCAGACAAGCTTTTTAAATAGGGATGCACCGAAATATCGGCCAAAAAATTTGGCGAAAAATAATTCATGCCGAAAATGGGGCGTGGCCCCGCCCCTGGTGCCTCCCATTACTGGGGTGTTTTTTTTTTTTTTTTTGGAGCGCCCGTCCTTACTTTCTCCTCCCTCCCCTCCCTCCTTGACCATGCTGCAGGTGGCCGTGGGGGTCTCTGTTTAACCACTTTCAGACCGGACCATTTTGCTGGCTTAAGACCAGACCACTTTTTGCGATTCGGCACTGCGTTGCTTTAACTCACAATTGCGCGGTTGTGCGACGTGGCTCCCAAACAAAACTGACATACTTTTTTTTCTCAAAAAATCGCCGGGTCGGGTGTGAACTCTATGTCCACCGGTGACCCGCGATTACAGAGGCAGAACTGGGAACTTTGTAAACAAGGCGATTCCCCGTTTTGACAGGGGACATGTCACATCTGAGATTTACTGTTTCCAGTCATGTCCTAGGCAGTCCATCCCCCCCCCTACAGTTAGAACACACATGGGGGGGGGGGGGCACAGTTAACCCCTTGATTGCACCACTCTAACCCCTTCCCTGCCAGTGACATTTACACAGTAATCAGTGGCTATTTATAGCACTGATCGCTGTACGAATGTCACTGGTCCCAAAAAAGTGTCAAGTGTCCAATCTGTCTGCAGTCCTGCTAAATATTGCAGATCACCGCCATTACTAGTAAAAAAAAAAAAAATTATAAAAATGCCATAAATCCCCTGTTTTGTAGATGCTATAACTTTTGCGCAAACCAATCAATATGTCGCTCTTTGTTTATAGCACAAAAATAACCTCTGAGGTGATCAAATACCACAAAAAAATGCTTTATTTGTGGTAATAAAAAAAAAAAAAAAAAAAGATCATCAATTTTGTTTGGATACAATGTCGCACGCCTGCGCAATTGTCAGTCAAAGCGACTCAGTGCCGTATCGCAAAAAATGGCCTTGTCACTAAGGGGGCAAATCCCTCCCAGGGCTGAAGTGGTTAAGGACCAGGCCATTTTTTGTCATAAGGCACTGCGTTACTTTAACTGACAATTGTGCGGTCGTGTGACACTGTACCCAAACAAAATGTATGTCTCCCCCTTCCACAAATAGAAGTTTATTTCGGTGGTATTTGATCACCTCTGCGGTTTTTATTTTTTTTGCGCTTAAAACAAAGCGACAATTTTCGAAGAAATTTTTTTTATTTTATTTTTTTAAATACTTTTTGCTATAATACATATCCCAAAAAAATGTCTATCAGTTTAGGCCGATATATATTCTACATATTTCTGATTAAAAAAAAAAATGCAAAAGGCATATATTGAATGGTTTGCCCAAGTTATCGCGTCTACAACCTATGGGATAGATTTAGGGACTTGATTTTACTAGTAATGACGGCGATCTGACATTTTTTATTTTATGCGGGACTGTGACATTGAGGCGAACAAATCTGATCCCAAATTACACTTTTTTAGTACCAGTGACATTATTAAATTGATCTGTGCTATAAAAATGCACTGATCAATGTAAAAATTACACTGACAGGGAAAGGGTTAACACTGTTCCCTAGGTGTGTTCGAACTGGGGGTGTGGTCTACCAGGGACATGACAGAGATCACTGTTCCCAAATACTGGGAACAGAAGATCTGACATATCTTGTTTACAAAGGCAGATCCCCAATCTGCCTCTGTACTAGGCTATCGCGGGTCGCTGGCGGACACAGAGTCCACCTAACTCGTGTGCCTCCAGCAGTGCGTGCCCGCCCAAGCCGCCATACAGCTATGGTGTTTTGCACAGGAGAGCCGACCTGCTGCCGTATAACGACGTCGGCTGGTCGGCAAGTAGTTAAATACCACCAAAAGAAAGCTCTAGTGTGAACAAAATGATAAAACATTTAGTTTGGATACAGTGTCGCATGACATGACTGCACAATTGTCATTCAAAGTGCGACAGCTGAAAATTGGCCTGGGCAGGAAGGGGGTGAAAGTGCTTGGTATTGAAGTGGTTTGTTTGTCTGAGCCCAAGCCTTCGTACCCATGCTTTACTGTAATGCACTTTGCATCTGCTTCTGCCATTTTTATTTTGAATGGATTCTCAACACCGTAAAGCATTCCCTATATTGCAGCCCACAGTGACCCTACGAAGTGCTGCCAATACAAATGGTGCAGGTTTGGAGTGGTGTTTTTGGTCTTGCATTGTGTTGGCAGCCCTTTCAAATGAATAAACTGCCTTGATGCAAAGCAGCAATCTGGAAAGATGTGAATGGTGCTGTCTAACCTTTTCTGCCCTGTCAGACGTTGAACTTGTTACGTCCCTAAATTCTGCTCCTGCTATGGTCCCTTAACTGTTTTACGTGTCTATGAAGTGAGAGCAGTGCTAGTCAGTTTGGTAAGCAGCTTTGGCGTGTTTCCATGTTTTTAAGTCCCAAACCCATTGTCGGATATCGGTGAGGGCTTGAGTACACAGTAGATGTTTGGTCGATGGAACAGTCACATTTTTAGGTGTAACAGTTGCTGTTCTTACCTACAAGGTGGCTTCAGCAGTAAGTGCTCTTTCTACAAATGTATGACAGCAGTTTTGTGCAAATACAACATGTCTCACTGCACTCTCCTGTTTTGTGATGAGGTGTTAAAAAAAAAAGGCCCAGATGCCTTAGTGGTAGCTAAGGAAAGCTTTTGGGGAGATCTGTGGTAAAAAAAAAATCATTTAAAAATCTGTTGCTCTTATCCAATTCATATGTGCTGCATATCAGCAGGAAATCTTCAGACCTACTCTATACTCTGAGCCCTAGTGGGCCCCAGAGGCTTGGGAGCTTTCAGGTTGTTCTAATTGGATAAAATGAGGTGCTTTAATTACAGTCCACCAAAAACTAAGGCTTTGTTCACACTAGTGTGATTTCAGGTGTCTTGAGTTGCATAGAATTGCATGACAATGAAAATTGCATTGTTTTCAATGGTGCCCATTCACCTCAATGCAACTAGCATGGGATGATTTTGAAAAAGGGTCCTGTACTACGATGGTGCGATTCCAGCACAATTTTTGCCCCACAGAAAATGCAAACCACTTGAAAGTTGCATCACATACAGTTGTGCTCAAAAGTTTACATACCCTGGCAGAATTTAATTTCTTGGCCATTTTTCAGAGAATATGAAGAACACAAACATTTCTTTCACTCATGGTTAGTGTTTGGCTGAAGCCATTTGCTATCAATCAGCTGTGTTTTACTCTTTTTAAATCATAATGGCAACAAACTACCCAGAGACCCCGATCAAAAGTTACATACCCTGGTGATTTTGGCCTGATAACATGCACACAAGTTGACCTAAAGGGGTTTGAATGGCTATTAAAGGTAACCATCCTCACCTCTGATCTGTTTGCTTGTAATTGGTGTGGGTCAATGAGTTTCTGGACTCCTGACAGACCCTTGCATCTTTCATTAGGTGCTGCACTGACGTTTCTGGATTCTGAGTCATGGGGAAAGCAAAAGAATTGTCAAAGGATCTGCGGGAAAAGGTAGTTGAACTGTATAAAACAGGAAAGGGATATAAAAAGATATCCAAGGAATTGAGAATGCTAATCAGCAGTGTTCAAACTCTAATCAAGAAGTGGAAAATGAGGGGTTCTGTTGAAACCAAACCACGGTCAGGTAGACCAACTAGAATTTTAGCCACACCTGCCAGAAAAATTGTTCAGGATGCAAAGAAAACCCCACAAATAACTTCAGGTGAAATACAGGACTCTGAAAACATGTGGCGTGGGTGTTTCAAGATGCACAATAAGGAGGCACTTGAAGAAAGATGGGCTGCATGGTCAAGTCACAAGAAGAAAGCCATTACTACGCAAATGCCACAACGTATCCCACTTACAATATGCCAAACAGCACAGAGACAAGCCTCAAACCTTCTGGCACAAAGTCATTTGGAGTGATGAGACAAATTGAGCTTTTTGGCCACAACCATAAATGCTATATTTGCAGAGCAGTCAACAAGGCCAATGATGAAAGGTACACCATTCCTACTGTGAAACACGGAGGTGGATCGCTGATGTTTTGGGGATGTGGGAGCTACAAAGGCACAGGAAATTTGGTCAAAATTGATGGCAAGATGAATGCAGTATGTTATCAAAAAATACTGGAGGAACATTTGCATTCATCATCCAGGAAGCTGTGCATGGGACGTACTTGGACATTCCAACAAGACAATGATCCAAAACGCAAAGCCAAGCTGACCTGTCATTGGCTACAGCAGAATAAAGTGAAGGTTCTGGAGCAGCCATCTGTCTCCTGACCTCAATATCATTGAGCCACTCTGGGGAGATCTCAAACATGCAGTTCATGCAAGACAGCCTAAGAATTTACAGGAACTGGAGGCTTTTTGCCAAGAGGAATGGGCAGCTTTACCATCTGAGGAGACAAAAGAGCCTCATCCACTAAAGATTTCAAGCTGTCATTGATGTTAAAGGGGGCAATACACGGTATTAAGAACTGGGATATGTAAACTTTTTTGATCAGGGTCATTTAGGTAGTTACTGTTGTCATTATAATTTTAAAGTGTGTAAACACAGTTGATAATAAATGGCTTCAGCCAAACACTAACCATGAGTGAAAAAAATTTTTTTTTTTTTGTCTCATTCATATTCTCTGAAAAATGGCCAAGAAATCATAAATTCTGCCAGGGTATGTAAACTTATGAGCACAACTGTAATTGTACTGAAAATCGGATCTTGGCAGTGTGAACCTAGGTCATAAAGCTTTGCCTTGGACTCTCATTTTGTCCTAATTGATTGTAAAATGTTTATATATTTTCTTTTTCTTGTAATTCACTTACCCAGTTTTTACTATTTCAGATTGATCTTGCACAGATCAAGCAAGTTTTTGCACAGATGTACCAAAAGAGTCTTTCCGCCATGATTCAGAGCGATACAAGTGGAGACTACAGACGTCTGCTGATAGCAATCACTGGCCAGTAGGATCCACGCTATGAAAGCAGGATGATTTGGAATCCTTTTATATATGGAAGGTCAAGAAAGATCTTGTCTACTACTGGATCTGAAAAGTGTCAATATATAGCAGTTGGGTCACTGTGGCCCTTTGTGGTGTATTTAAAAAACAAAAACACATATGCCTTAGCCAAAAGTCCTGTTCTAAGTTTTTCACATTAGAATTTTTAGAATGACAAATTCTGTCTCTTCAATAAATAGAGTTCATTGTCTTTTCAAGCCATACTGGCCAATATGGCTAGAGTTGTCCCATGTATCTTATGTCCCTTTGGGAAAGCCATTGTACTTCTATATAACAGTGATGACCTATGTGTGTAGTTGTACTCTTATTCACTGCAATGTTAAATGCACATATAGCATGAATAAATATATATTTTCTAATGAGACTTCCTTGTGCTCGGCTGTATTTATATCATTTGTATGGATACACTTGCTGAATTTCATCTTCTTTGCAACATTACATTAAACGTCACATTTCATACTGACAAGGGGTCTAACACACTGATGTTATGTAATTGTTCTCTGCCAATCTAGAAATGTGGATGCTGAGTGCTTACTTGTCTTTGAAAGTGGAAAAACCCAGGGCTGTCCTATTCATCCATCCTTAACTATTGGAGAGTATCTGACCTGAAACAAGCATGGATGTGTATATACACTCACTCACTGGCCACTTTATTAGGTACACCTTGCTAGTACCAGGTTGGACCCCCTTTGCCTTCAGAACTGCCTTTAATTCTTCATGGCATAGATTCAACTAGGTGTTGGAAACATTTCTCATAGATATTGGTCCATATTGACCAGATAGCATCATCATAGATTTGTCAGCTGCACAGCCATGATGCAAATCTCCCATTTCACCACATCCCAAAAGTGCTCTATTAGAATGAGATCTGGTCATTGTAGAGGCCATTGGAGTGCAGGGAACTCATTGTCATGTTCAAGAGACCAGTGGTGAGATGATTTGAGCTTTGATATGGTGCATTATCCTGCTGGAAGTAGCCATCAGAAGATGGCGACTCTAGTAATAAAGAAATGGACATGGTCAGCAACAATACTCAGGGAGGCCCTGGCGTTGAAATGATGCTCAATTGGTACTAAGGGGCACAGTGTGGCAAGAAAATATCCCCCACACTATTGCACCACCAGCCTGAACCGTTGATAAAAGGCAGGATGGATCCATGCTTTCATGTTTACGCCAAATTCTGACCCTACTAGCTGAATTTGAAACTCTTTTTAGACCAGGCAATAATTTTTCCAATCTTCTATTGTCCAATTTTGGTGAGCCTGTGCGAATTGTAGCCTCGGTTTCTTCTTGGGTAACGGGAGTGGCACCTGATGTGGTCTTTTGCTGCTGTAGCTGATCTGCTTCAAGGTTAACCGCTTGCTCGCCATCATGTAACGGCCAGGTGTCGTGGCAAGCCGGCGGCTGTTTACCACGTGATCGGCTGTGATCCTTTCACAGCCAATCTCTAAATGTTAACATAAAGCGGTAATGAGATGTTCCCGGGTTCTCCTCCTCACACACTGATCGTGTGTGAGAAGGAGATTTCGGTAACATCTTGTTACTGCTTATAGTGTACACCAATCACACTGATTGGAAAATACATAAAGCTGCGCCAATATAAACAAAAAAGTTAAAACAATAAATAAAAGGGAAATCAATATAAAACAAATGTCCCATCAAAAATGACCGTGAGGAATTACATAAATTAATTTGAACAGTCTAGGCTTTTAGTCTTAATAGTCCAGTTTGAGATGATTCTTGACACCAGAAAATGAAATTGGCATATAGCTGGTAGAAATAGCTTGTTCAAAAAGAAGACACCTCAGTGACAGTTCTATAATTTTCACGCTGTGACATGCAGAGGAAATAGTTGCATCCCGACCACCTAATTGGTTGGAGGCTTACCAGATGGCTATAAGTTTAGGGCACTGTAAACTGAAGCTTGTAGTTGTCCCCGTGGGCGAAAGCTGATAGGGTTAATCAATCCGGGAAGGATCACTCAAATGGAGGAGGAGAATGCCAACGATTGGTGGGACTTCTGACAGCTGTTATGATCTGATTTCCTTGATGCCGGCTAGAGGGATAAGAAAAGCCCATACACTGAAAACCTTGTGGTTTCTTCATCCATCACACTGCGGACAACCCTGTGGTGCTTTCATCTCCCATCCATGCTGATTACCAAGAATAATTTAAGTGTACCAGACAAAACCAGCTCATGCGCTTGTAATGATTATTTGTTGGCATCAAGGACTTCATCCTTCCATCATAATGCAGAATCAGTGGGAGCCCCGAGCGTGTCACTTGCCACGTCGTCTGTCACCAGATGCAGATTGTTACTTGCCATGTCACCTTGAAAGATATCCTGGGTATCCTCTTAATTCCCAGTCTCAGGTAGGAGGTTGGACCTAATGATGGTCCCCAAAGGAGCTGCAGGTAATCGGGTCCCCCAACACTGCACAGCCAGGCAACAAGTATTCTCCACACTTTCTCCAGACACAAGGAACAGTCTTTGAGCTCACACTGATTGCCACCCCCCTAATAATACCTGTCACACACAGTCCATCCGAGTACCTATCTGCAGCCCATGCCTCATAGAATATACGTTGGGGTGTTTGACTTCCAAAATGGGGTAATTTTGTGGGTAATTCCACTGTCCTGGTGCTCAAGGACCTTCAAAAGTGTGATGGGTAGGAATGAAATGAGATGTGTAATTTATGCTCCTAGAATGCCTGAAGGTACTACTTCAATGTTGGGCCTCTGTATGTATGTGGCCAGGCTGTGTAAAAAAAAAAGTCTCACATGTGGTATCTCACAGGAGTAGCAGAATGTATTTTGGGGTGTAATTTTTGCTATATATACATGCTATGCGTTTAGAAATATCTTATAATTTGATAACTTTGTGTTGAAAAAAAACTTCTGGAAAAAATGAACCGTTCAAAAAGACTCATTATGCCTCATAGATTATACCTTGGGGTGTTAGCTTTCCAAAATGCGGTCATTTTGTGGGCGTTTCCATTGTCCTGGTGCTCCAGGGCCTTCAAAAGTGTAATAGGTGGTTGAGAAATGAGATGTCATTTATGCTCGTGGAACGCCTGAAGGCGCTACTTCAATGTTGGTCCTCTGTATGTGGCCAGGCTGTGAAAGTCTCGCATGTGGTATCGCCATACTCGGGAAGAGTAGCAGAATGTATTTTGGGGTGTAATTTGTGGTATGCATATGCTGTGTGAGAAATAACCTGTTAATATGACCATGTTGTAAAAAAAAAAAATCTTAATCTTGCAAAGAATTGTGGGGAAAAAATGACAACTTAAAAAAAACTCACCATGCTACTTAATACCTTGGAATGTCTACTTTCTAAAAAGGGGTCATTTGGGGGGTATTTGTACTTTCCTAACTTGTTAGCGTCTCAAGAAATGAGATACACCTGAAGGCCTGATCAAATTTGATCAATTTTCAGTGATTGGCACCATAGTTTGTAGACTAACTTTCACAAAGACCAAGTAATATACACTAATTTGGGTTATTTTTTACCAAAGCTATGCAACGGTATAAATTTTGGCCAAAATTTATGATGAAAAATTACTAATTCTCAAAATATTATGACAAACAAAAGGGCGTTTTTTTTTCACAATGTTTTTTTTTTTTTTTTATTTATAGCACAAAAAATTAAAAACCCACTAGTGATTAAATGCCACCAAAAGAAAGCTCTATTTGTGAAAAAAATGCAAATTTCATATGGGTACAGTGTTGCATGACTGAGTAATTGTCATTCAAAGTGTGCGAGCGCTGAAAACTGGTGTGGGCATTAAGTGCTCTGTATTGAGGTGGTTAAATGTGTTGTGTGTTCAGAGATGGTATTCTGCATCCCTTGGATGTAACGAGTGGTTAGTTGAGCTACTGTTGCTTTTCTATCATTCTGCCCATTCTCCTGACATGAACAAGGCATTTTCATACACACAACTGCCACTCGATATATTCTCTTTTTCGGACAATTCTTTGTAAACCCTAGAGCTGATTGAATGTTACATGGTTGTTGGTTCCAGACGGGCTGCTCTGAGTATTTTCACATACAAAGTCACTTAAATCCCCTTTTCTTCCCCATTCCGATGCTCGGTTTGAATTTAAAGTTGTGTTCATCACGTCTAGATGCCATGGGATTAGCAATTTGTGTTACCAAGCAACTGAACAGGTGCACCTAATAAAGTGGCTGGTGAGTGTATGTTTAACCACTTGCTGACCTGCTCACACAGATATGCTGTGGCAGGTCGGTTCGCCTGTGCAAACTGACGTACCTGTACATCAGTCCTTAAGAGCAGGATAGTGGGTCTGCCGGCAGCCCATGATCACGGCGAGGAGAGGCAAAACAGGGAACTGCCTATGTAAACCAAGGCATTTTCCCGTTCTGCCTAATGACATGACAAGGATCTATTGTCCCCCCCCCCCCCCCCCCCAGTGAGTGGGAACAGTGATCTATCATGTTTCCATAAGCCCACCTCCCACAGTTAGAACATGCTGAGGGAACACACACCTAACCCCTTGATTGCCCCCTGGTGTTAACCCCTTCCCTGCCAGTGTCATGTTTACATTTATCAGTGCACGGATGCCATAACAAGGCACTTCCTGAGGAGGATTTACCACCATAACCCGGACAAGTACCTCCCCCTGAACTCTAGTTCAGATGGTGTCGTCAAAATAGTTTGGACTATGACAATAGAAACAGCCCTAGCTGGGCCAGGTAAGGTTGGTTCTGAGGGAGTTGCACGCTGGGGGGTTTCCCCCCAGGCTCACATGATGAATCTTCCCTTCCCAGATCCAGATAAATTTAATAAGTACATACGCATACCACCTTCTCTGACATAATGGGAACACACTGGTTCCCAACGGAGCCCCCAGCGTGCAATCCTGCAAATAGGGACACTATAGCACTCCAGGCCTGGTGATATTCCTTCCCGTACTAATATGGAGAAGCCCCTCAATATGCGGGGCTGCCACCGGGCAAACTGCTCTCTCATGCCCCGCTTGGGGGTCTTTTGACTGCTGAGCCCTTAGGCTCACTATATAATATTTGATTGCAGGAGGGGACAGGGAGACGGAGGAGAATACAGACCTTTTATACATAACCCCCATACCAGGGGAACTTATAATGCCAATAGAAAGACAATGTCTATTCTAGAAGCACATAAACATGCTTTATGCAAGCAGCTTATAGGGGGATCAGGGGGTTAACTAAGGCTTGCTCCACCCCCAGCCTCCTAACAGACATACAATGTACTCTACTGAGCTTGATGGGCTCTTCTCCCTCTCTCCCAACTCCCTCCATGGGCATGCCAGATCTAAATTAAATGTATATGGCTAGAGAATAGCTTCACTACCATTCACTTAGTAACACCTATCTCCCTATAATTATCCCCTAGCATACTCGCTCCTGCCCAGCGGACTCGGAGGCACTGAGACACCTCCCTTACACCAAAACAACTAACACATTAAAAGATTCCCCCCAACACACGACTAGTATCCTCCCGTGCTATCCAGCTTACCCCCCCCCCCCCTTTTTCACTCGCTTACCCCACCACCACACTCAGTCTTCAATAGGCATATTCCCATACTCAACAAAGTATGATGACCAAGGAATGGCAGGTAACACCCTCACGATAGGCACACACCCCACCTTTCACGGGCCCAGGCCCCACTTAACACACAGCATACCACACTGTTCAGAGTTGTTATGTTACATAATTTTTCTATGTTTTTTCTCTTCAAAAATTGTTAAAATGTTATATTGCGCATATATATGCACACAGACATAGGTACTTTAGTTAAGGCTACTGATCATGGTGGCTAAGCCCCAAGGATAACTACCAACCGAGCAAGACATAAGTACTTACCGTATACTATTATCCAACTAGCCTCATGCCAAACAATTTGTGCTTCTCTTTGATGCCTCCATCCACTCCCTCTCAACCCACCCACACTCTCAACTAGACCCGAATGGTCTGCCTCTACCTATCAAGCGCAATATCCCATAGCGGCAGGCTAACAGAAAACTCTTCGTTGCCAGGTTTTACCAACCCCCACATAGAGCATATTCGCCTAATGGCTACCTACGCTAACTACTCACTGCACCTGGTTGACACATTTCACCACCACCCTCCCCCCTTTACTCTTACACTCCTTATATTAATTTGTTCTCCCTCTTTCGCAAACGGTAGGTCGACTACCCCCTACTACCGGCTTACAGGTTAGGGGGGAATCCCTCTCCCAACATCCACAAACTCAGTCGCAATTTCTTTCCTACAGCCTACCACGCTTCTAACAGACTCCAAATCTAAAGGCATCTTCAAACACTGTCCCAGCCAAGTACAAGACATTCAACGAGACGACGGAGGCAAATTCCTGTTTCTGAAAGGGTCCTTACACAATAGGCCTATTACATTGGCTAATCTACACGCCCCTAACAACCAACAAGTACCCTTTTTCCACAGAACCCTGCAACATCTCACAGCGTTCCAATCTGGAATCCTGATCGTAGGGGGTGATTTTAACATGGCACTATCTCCCTCCCATGACGCTTACACAAGTACCTCGTCTCTAACATACCCACCTCAGTGACCTGATCCTACATGACGCGTGGCGCACACTACATCCCAATGAAAAAGGATTACATTATTCTCACCACCCCACAACAAGTATACCAGTATCGATGGCTTCTCACCGAAGCAACCATAGACCCCCATGCTCCTCTCGTACCACAATCCTATCTCTATGACCTTGACACGCTCTACACCGGCGATATGGCGCCTGGACAACTCACTACTAACTGACCTGGAAATAAGGACAAAAATCACCTCATACATAGCAAACTATTTTTTCCAGTAGAAGGAATCAGCAGACCCCACGCCTTCCACTCTCTGGGCTGCACATAAGTGTGTAATCCGAGGAGAACTGATCGTAGACAACGGTGCATTTACAGGGTTAATCCCCATTCACAACTGCAGCTCACCGCAGTTGAAGTGTCCCGAGCGCATGCGCAGAGTGACGTCCTCGCCGCTGTGAGTGGCGGGAACGGCGATACCCGGAAGGGTATCTGTGGAGAGATGGATACGGCCGGAGGGGGAGAAGAGGACGGCGTCAGGGGCCCCGATCTAAGGTAAGTGATGCATAATGAGCTAGTATGCTAGTCATACTAGCTCATTATGACTTTGTCTTGCAGGTAGTTTTAAAAAAAAAAACCTGGACTAAAACAGGTATACAACCGCTTTAAAGCAATATAGCCCCACTCCCACAACCACAGAGGAAGCTACAGAAATCAACCAACCTATTTCCATGGACGAAACCATTGTAGCACTAAAACAACTAAACACTGGCAAGAGCCCTGGGCCTGACAGTGAGCTATTACAAATCCTTTACGGAAACATTACTCCCCGCTTTCTCAAAGCATTCAACTCACTAACCTCCTCACCTCAAGCACATAAAGATATCCTATCCGCCCACATAATGCTCATACCGAAACCCAGTAAAGACCCCACTATAGTATCAAACTATAGGACAATATCACTCCTTAGGCTGCATTCACACCTGAGCGTAGCGTTTTCAGGCAGAAAATCGCGCAAATTGCAGCGTTTTTACCACGATTCGCAGCATTTTTTGCCACGATTTTGTATAGCGCAAAAGGTCACCAATGTAAAAAGAAGGAAAACGCCCAAATCTGCCCGATTCGAGCGACAAAAAAGGGTACGGAACTTGTTTGAGCTTCAGGCGTAGGGCTTCAGGCGTTTTGGAGTGGAGATGTGAACCATCTCCATAGAGAATAATGTATTTTTTTTTCCCCTCAGGCGACAAAACGCTCAGGCGTGAGTGCAGCCTTAATGTGGACGTGAAGCTCTACGCGAAAGTCCTGGTGAACCGCCTACTCACCTTGCTCCCCAAGCTGATCTCATTGGACCAGGTAGGCTTCATCCCTGACAGTGAAGCCAGGGATGACACTATAAAAACTATCAATCTCCACCCCTGGCTCTCTAAATCCTCACGCCCAGGCTTTTTGTTGTCTCTTGATGCAGAGAAGGCATTCGACAGAGTGGCATGGGACTATACGACAGCAGCACTAAAGGCACTGGAAATACCAGAACGCTTGCTCCAACTAATACTAGCTCTCTACTCCTCGCCAACTGCAAATATTTGAGTCAATGGTCGCCTGTCGGACACCTTCTCCGTCTCAAACGGTACACATCAGGGCTGCCCATTATCCCCCCTTATCTTTATACTCACCATGGAACCCCTATTACACAGACTTAGAGATAACCTTAACATCAAAGGAATTGACATTGGAGACAAAGACTGAAAAAAAGCAGCGTACGCTGATATTTTATAATTTCTCACTGACCCCATAACCACCATACCCAACCTACTCCAAGACTTTGCACTCTTCAAAATAATTGCTAATCTACAAATCAATCTCACAAAATCCAAAGCTCTAAACATCTCCCTACCATCAAGGATAGTGACACAATGTCAAAATAACTTCCCTTTTAGTTGGGAACCCCATGCTCTCACATACCTTGGAGTTCAGATCCCGATGCGCCTAGCAGAGCTATACTTCAGAAATTTTCTACCCATTCTCGCAACAATTCAGCAAGACCTCCACAAATGGGCCACGGGCCCATTCCCTTGGTTCGGTAGGGCAGCCATAATAAAAATGAACATCCTACCTAGAATTCTTTACCTATTCCAAACCCTGCCAATTAGAATCCCCCCTACATTCTTTACTACGTATAAACGAAAATGTAGAAATTTCATATGGTCCTCCAACACCCCCAGACTAAACTGGGACAGACTGGTTCTCCCTAAACTAAAAGGAGGTGTTGGCCTACCATATATCCTCAAATACCACTGGTCCAGTCACCTAACACGCATAATAGACTGGCATGTACACCCGAACACGAAAGACTGGGTAAACATTGAAGACTTGTTCAACCCAATACCAATCTCTCACCTACCATGGCTTGAATGGACACCGATTCCTAAAGACCACATTGGTCACCCACTAACTGGCCCTACCCTACTTATCTTTCAAAAGGCATGCAAAAAATTTAACATAGCCTCCACACCCGGGCCCCTGCCCCCCCATGGATCAAAACCCTGATTTCCGTCCTGGGCTCTCGGCAGGCAAATCGACTGATTACCAAAGAACTACACTAAGGGCTCTACACCTCTTTCAGCAAAATTAGATCATCACATACGCAGCCCTCTCCTCCCAATTTCCTGACCGAACCATTACCTTCTTTAAAATACCTACAAATCAGACACTTCCTCAATAGCTCCAACCCCCTGGATAAATGACAGAGACTACACTCCCTTTGAAGCGCTATGTACCAGTACCAAACCTCAAAAGGCACTTGATCTCAGCCATATATGTGCTCTTATTCACAGGTCACAACCCAAAAGAAAACTCAATTAGCCAGCAATGGGAAATAAAACTCAAAATAGATCTACCTGAGGAAGATTGGGAACAAATATATGAGCATATCCATAAAGGATCAATCAACGTCACCGCCCAAGAAAATGGCTACAAAATCTATTCCAATTGGTATAGGACCCCTGATAAATTGAACAAATATTACCCCAGTGTATCACCTTTGTGTTGGAGATGCAAGCTTGCTTTAGGTACCATTATTCACATATGGTGGGAGTGCCCACTTTTACAATCCTTTTGGCAGGAAGTACAGCGATTAACCATCCACATTACAACCCGCACTCCAGACTATTTCCCAGCTCAATATCTCCTCCATACCATATTCGGCTACAAAAAAATCTCACCCTACATCTCATCAATGCGGCCAAACAATGCATACCGGTACACTGGTGGAAGACCTCCCCCACCAAGATTTCTGAATGGCTCCACCGCATGAGAATAATAGCAAAAATGGAAGCCCTTATTCATCAAACAAAAGAAACTCAAGCAAAGTATCAAACAACCTGTGCCTGTTGGATACACTTCAAGGAATCCGCCCAATTCCACAACCTCCTGACCAACCCATGACCACCCCCTTTTTTCTCTTTCCCCTTCTTCTCAACCCAGTCCCACAACCTAGTGGCATCATCTACAGGTTACCCTAACTCTCACCGTGCTTCCCGACTCGTCACCATAATAGAAGGGATCCTCTGAGAATCTTCCCTTACTATTCACCCCAGAGGTGGAACTAGCTTCAACTATTACGTTGAACACTAAATAAATTCTGACATAGACCTGTGTAAACCAAAACTAATATTCTTACAAACTTCACAGTTTCCTACCCCACCCAACCACAGCTAGCTCCCATTAGGGGTGTTTGGATAGTCGATTTGGTTTACTTGCATTTTTCACTTATAACCCTCAAACCAATTCTCCCACACCCCCCAAATGAATACAAACAATCATATATGTATTGGTTAAAAACGTAACTAGATTTCTTACTCCTAAACAACTATGCTAGATTGTCTTAATAACTCTTATATAACATGTATACAATACAAATACACTGCAATGTTTTGTCTCTGTATTACTTTAATAAAAAAAAAATTTGGAGAAAAAAAAAAAAAATAGGCTGCTGGCCTACCTAGCTCGCTCACAACAACCACCGACCTCCATCCCACGCATTTATGACACTCATTGGCAACTATGTACAGCACAACCAGACATTGCCAACGTGTTTGTTAAGTTTTATTCAGAATTATACTCTTCCAGGGTGGATTATGGAGGAGAGGCGGTTCGTGAATATCTGGCCCCCATCCCTCTCCTGGAACTGTCTGAGGAGGCAGCAAAGGAGTTAGAACTCCCAATTACAATAGAAGAAATTATATCTGCAATACGTGCACTCAACCCGAATAGGGCACTAGGATTGGATGGCTATCTGGTTGAGTGGTACAGCACTTATGCAGACAGCTTGGCGCCTAAGCTACTAGAGATGTACAGAGGAGCCCTCGATCGGGAAGTCCTTCCCGAGTCCCTGAGAGAGGCACATATTGTGCCGATACCGAAGCTGCACAAGGACCATGAGCTGTGTGAATCTTATATTCCCAATTTCGATAGTTGGGGATTGAGATCCTGCTGCCATTAAACACGTATATAAATAATAACCTATCTCCATTGATGCTGCGCCTGAAGGAGGGTCTCCAGATATGGAACAAGCTGCGTCTCAACCTCCTGGGAAGAATAAGCATATACAAAATGATTTATCTCCCCAGATTCCTATACTTGCTCTGGCATGCACCAATATGCAGTTAGGTCCAAATATATTGGGACACAGGCACAATTTTAGACTTTTTTAGGTATTTACCAAAACATATTCAAGATATAGTTATATAAAGGGTATGGGCTGAATGTGCACACTCTATGGTTCAATTTGAGGGTATGTACATCCAAATCGGAGGAAGGGTTTAGGAATTACAGCTCTTAAGATTAGTCATCCCCCCTTTTTCAAGGAACCAAAAGTAATTGGACAATTGAATCAAAAGCTGTTTCATGGCCAGGTGTGAGCTACTCCATTATTTCTTCAGCAATTGAGCAATTGATTCTAAGTGTGGTATTTGACATTGGAATCTATTGCTGTGAACCTACATCATGCGTTCAAAGGAGCTGTCCATGCAAGTGAAACAGGCCATTGTAAGGCTTCAAAAACTAAACAAATCCACCAGAGAGATAGCAGCAACATTAGGAGTGGCCAAATCAACAGTTTGGTACATTCTGAGCAAAGAAGAACGCACTGGTGATCTCAGTAACATAAAAATGCCTGGCCTTCCACAGAAGTCAACAGTTGGATGATCGCAGGATCCTCTATGGTATAGAAAAACCCATTCACAACATCCAGACAAGTGAATGACACTCTCCAGGAGGTGGGTGTATGATTGTCAAAGTCTACAATCAAGAGAAGACTTCCCAAGAGCAAATACAGAGGGTTCACCACAAGGTGCAAACCATTCATAAGCCTGAGGAATAGAAAAGTCAGACTAGACTTTGCCAAAAAACATCTAAAAAAGCCAGACCAGTTCTGGAAAAGCATTCTTTGGATAGATGAAACTAAGATTAATCTGTTCCAGAATGCAGGAAGAAAAAAGTGTGGAGAAGGCTTGGAACAGCTCATGATCCAAAGCACACAACGTCATTAGGGATGAGCCGAACACCCCCCCGGTTCGGTTCGCACCAGAACCTGCAAATGGACCAAAAATTGGCGCAAACTTTAGAACCCCATTAAAATCTATGGGACTCGAATGTTCGAAATCAAAAGTGCTAATTTTAAAGGCTAATATGCAAGTTATTGTCCTAAAAAGGGTTTGGGGACCCGGGTCCTGCCCCAGGGGACATGTATTAATGCAAACATTATTTTTTAAAAACTGCTGTTTTTTCAGGAGCAGCGATTTTAATAATGCTTAAAGTGTAATATTCCTTTAAATTTCGTACCTAGGGGGTGTGTATAGTATGCCTCTAAAGGGGCGCATGTTTCCCGTGCTTAGAAAGGTCCCTGCACAAGTGTAATTTCTGCAGGAAAAAAAGTAATTTAAAAGCACTCGCAGCTATAATGAATTGTCGGCTCCCCGTAATACAGAGAATAGTCATTGAAAGTCATTGTTATAAAAAAAAAAATGCGTGGGGGTCCCCCAAATTCAATTACCAGGCCCTTCAGGTCTGGTATGGATATTAAGGGGAACTCCACGCCAAATTAAAAAAAAAATGGCGTGGAGTTCCCCCCAAAATTCCATACCAGACCCTTTATCTGAGCATGCAACCTAGCAGGCCGCAGGAAAAGAGGGGGAGGACGAGAGAGCATCCCCCCTCCTGAACCGTACCAGGCCACATGCCCTCAACATTGGGAGGGTACTTTGGGGGTAGCCCCACAAAGCACCTTGTCCCCATGTTGATGGGGACAAGGGCCTCATCCCCACAACCCTTGCCAGGTGGTTGTGGGGGTCTGCGGGCGGGGGGCTTATCGGAATATGGAAGCCCCCTTTAACAAGGAGACCCCCAGATCCCGCCACCTGTTTGAAATGGTAACGGGTACATTGTACCCGTATCATTTCACAAAGAAAGTGTAAAAAATTGTAAAAAAATACACAGACACCGTTGGGATAAGTCCTTTATTAAAAATAAAAAATAAAAGATTCCAGCGGTGGTAATCCACTCTTGGTATCCTGCGATGGGTGATCTCTTCTCCGGGGTCCAGCGATGGATGATCTCTCCTCTCCAGGTCCAGGGTCCAACGATGATGTCCAGCACAGCGCATCCTGTCTCCACCGGAGACACAGCGGGAATCCTGGCAGCCTGACAGGTCTCTTCGCTAAGGTCTCTTCTCTTCACGTGACCCCACCCCCCTCTGGCGCAAGGGGAAACCCGGGCTTCCCCAGTGACGTGTGGGTGACCCCGCCCCCCTCTGATGTAACAGAAGCACAGTGCCGTGTGCGGGACGTAGCGTCCACGAGGTACACGGCGCAGGCGCTGGGGACACAGAGCTTGCAGATACAAAACGGTGCTTGCTTCGGCAGCACATACACAAAAAGATACAACTCTTCTCAGCAAAAGAGTGATCACAGCTGTGGACCACACAGGACAGAGGAGCAGTGGGGTCACATAAGGCGATGCATAGCTGAACAATTAGCGGCATTGTATACTAGACTATTGCTCAGCAAGTAGTGCATTTACTTAGTGCCTCTGCTTTTGTGATTAGCACTATGGCTCCCAAAAAAGACACCACAAAAAAGGTACCAATTATTTCACCCCTAGGCACTCGGAACTCCAGTCGTGCCTCCACACTGTTATCCTCTCCTGAAATACCAGATGTGGCAAGCCAGGGTGAGTCATTAGAACCAATTTGCCTTTTCCTCCACCCTGCTGGGCCTAGAGGGAAGATTAGTGGCTTTAATCGCATCCTCCATCCAAAAGGATATGAAGTGTGTTAGATCCCCCTCCCCACCTTAGACCCTTTACCAAGGGGACAGTGGATAGAGGATGAGGTGTTATCCTCAGGCGATCAGGAGGAAAGACAAACCGATTACTCCTCTGCAGAGGAAACAACGGTGGATGAACCCTTTTCAGCCTTTCATCTCTTACGGAGATGGTTCGTTCCATTTTCAAGCTACCCGGAGTCAGCTGAAAGTTCAGTTTCTTTTTTGGGTTCCTTAAAACCTTTACAGCCTTTGCATGCGTTTCCTGTCCATGCATTATTAGAACAGTTTATTTTTGCTGAATGGGATCATCCGGATAAGAATTTTCTCCCTCCAAAGAGATTCTCAGTACTCTATCCCATGGAGAAGAAATTCACCAAAAGATGGAATGTACCAGCAGTTGACAACTGTCCAGGGACAGTGGTCAAGGACAGAAAGGACATGGCCCATCAATATCCTAGAGATTCGGGCAGCAGGTCCTCTGAAGGCTTTGACATTCAGGTTACAGGGTTGTCCTGTCAGGATCCAATCCAACAATGCCACAGCTGTGGCTTACATCAATCATCAAGGGGGCACCAAGAGTCTCGCAGCACAGAGGGAGGTGAACCATATCCTAACTTGGTCAGAAAGGAATGTTCCGTGGCAGCAGTTTTTATTCCGGGAGTAGAGAATTGGCAGGCGGACTTCTTGAGCCGCCAGCAGTTGCTCCCGGGGGAATGGTCTCTTAACCCCATTTTTCGGGCTGTTTGCCAGAAATGGAGGACTCTGGACGTAGATCTACTGGCGCCCAGGTTCAACATGAAGTTGGTCAACTTTGTGTCCAGGATGAGGGATCCACTTGCATGCGGAACAGATGCATTGGTGACCCCGTGTGATCATTTCTCACTGATTTATGCATTCCCACCTATTCAGTAGGGATGGGCCCGGTGTTCGATTCGAACCCATGTTCGAATCGAACATCAGGCGTTCGACCGCTCGTCGAAACCAGAACTCTAAGGACCGTTCGCATCGAAATTGTGTGATTCGAACGGTCCACAATGCACTGCGCCAGTCGCAGTTCATTGCTGGCTGATGATTGGCCAAGCATGCACTGTGACCCCGCATGCTTGGCCAATCATAGAGCCAGCCCGAGGAGAGCAATAATTGGCCACAGGCAGGATGCCTGTGGGCAATTATAGCTCATGGAGTTTAGTACACGCCCCACATTATATAAGGCCGCCGCGCCGGCGGCCTCATGTAGTGTGTTCCGGCGTTAGGAACAGTGACAGACTGTACTGTACAGTGTCTGCTTGTGCATTATCTGCTGTTGTGATTCATCTGCATTATCTGCTTGTGATTCAAAAATAGGCAGGGTAGTTTATAGGGGTGCAACGGATCAAAAAACTCACGGATCGGATCGATCCTCGGATCAGAGTCACGGATCGGATCATTTTTCGGATCAGCAAATAATAATTGAATTTGCAAAAACCTGTGAAAATTCCGCCACCATATAGTCCCCACTGTAATATCCACGTCATCTCCCCCACTGTAATATTGTCTGAGTATCGCTGAGTATTGGCAGGGTATCGCTGAGTATTGGCAGGGTATCGCTGAGTATTGGCAGGGTATTGGCAGGGTATCGCAGAATATTGGCAGGGTATCGCAGAATATTGCAGAATATTGGCTGGGTAATGCAGAGTATCGCAAAGTATTGGCTGGGTAATGCAGAGTATCGCAGAGTATTGGCTGGGTAATGCAGAGTATCGCAGAGTATTGGCTGGGTAATGCAGAGTATCGGCTGGGTAATGCAGAGTATATGCTGGGTAATGCAGAGTATATGCAGGGTAATGCAGAGTATATGCAGGGTAATGCAGGGTATTGGCTGGGTAATGCAGGGTATTGGCTGGGTAATGCAGGGTATTGGCTGGGTAATGCAGGGTATTGGCTGGGTAATGCAGGGTATTGGCTGGGTATAGCAGTTTGTTTACAAGTGATCGCTCCGTCATTTGACGGAGCGATCACATTGTAAACAGTGGCCGGGTGTACCAAGATGGCCGCCGCTCCGGAGCTAGGCCGAAGCCGCGGCCTTTCCTAAGGCCGCCGGGTGTACCAAGATGGCCGCCACCGCTCCGGAGCTAGGCCGAAGCCGCGGCCTTTCCTAATGCCGAGGCCACGGAGCGCTCCGTGGATCGCGGGGTGTGCCGATCCGAACGGGGTGACCCGTTCGGATCACGGATCGGCGGCGATCCGTTGCACCCCTAGTAGTTTATTCTTCTCAGTGCTGTTCTCAATCTCTATCAATCCAGCCACCTGCAGAGTACCACCTTTACCCTTCTGGCCTGTTGTGTCATCTAAGGCAGCCATCTGCAGGAGTTGATGTGTGTGTGCTGTGTGAGTATAGCACAGCACACTAAACCACCTCACCCTGTATCTGCCCTTCTGCCCTGTTGTCATCTAAGGCAGCCAGCCAGCCATCTGCAGGAGTTAGCGTGTGTGTGCTGTGTGACTATAGCACAGCACACTAAACCACCTTACCCTGCATCTGCCCTTGTGCCCTGTTGTCATCTAAGGCAGCCTGCCAGCCATCTGCAGGAGTTAGCGTGTGTGTGCTGTGTGACTATAGCCCAGCACACTAAACCACCTTACCCTGTATCTGCCCTTCTGTCATCTAAGGCAGCCATCTGCAGGAGTTAGTGTGTGTGTGCTGTGTGAGGAGAGCACAGCACACTAAACCACCTCACCCTGTATCTGCCCTTCTGCCCTGTTGTCATCTAAGACAGCCATCTGCAGGAGTTAGTGTGTGTGTGCTGTGTGAGGAGAGCACAGCACACTAAACCACCTCACCCTGTATCTGCCCTTCTGCCCTGTTGTCATCTAAGACAGCCATCTGCAGGAGTTAGTGTGTGTACACTACCCATTACAATGTCTGGAAGACCGACAAGGAGAGGCAGACAGTCCCGAGCCAAGAAAACAGGGCAAGCAGGCTCTGTGTCTAGAGACAACAGTGCTGGTCGTGGACGTGGTGCATCGTCATCAGCACGTGGCCATGGGACACGCTTGACATTCTTTTCAGCAGCTGGACATGTTGAGCCGCATCATGCCGAAGGCTTGGTAGAGTGGATGACCAAGCCCTCCTCATCCTCCTCATCCTCGCTCACCCAGGCTCAAGGTACTGGCAAAGCAGCTGCCAACGCGTACTCAATGCCATCATCAGGCACCCCTTCCCTAGACCCACCATGTCCTCCTGAGGAGTCCCCCGAACTGTTTGAGCACAGTGTTGGGTACATGCTCCAGGAGGATGCCCAGCGTTTTGAAGGCTCGGATGATGATACCCAGCTAGAGGAAGGCAGTAGCAAGAGCGCAGAGAGAGGGGATGCTCAAGGACAGCAATCTGGCAGTCATGTTCCACGTGGGTGCCTGAACGGAGAGAGGAGGCGGCACATCTCCAACAAGGCAGGATGCCCTCCGGTGGCCAGCTTGGAGGACAGCACACCAACTGAATCACACTGCAGAGCTCCGCCTGTGCAGGGCGCGGGCCTCTGCACGTTATTACAAAAGTTCTTTGGTGTGGGCCTTTTTTGAGACGAGTGCATCAGATCGCACCACTGCTATTTGCAACATATGTCTCAAGCGTATCTCGTGTGGCCAAAACATCAGCCTCTTGGGCACCACAAGCATGACCAGACATATGTTGACCTGCCATGCAGCTCGTTGGCAAGCGCACATTAAAGACCCACACCAAAGAACAAAGCGGACCTCTCCTTGCTCCTCGACAGCTGGGATCTCCAACCCCACTATACCGTCAGTCCTCTCTGAAAGCTGCACTGAGAGGAATGAAAAATGTGGGGCCAGTCCACAGAGTGAATAGAGGATATTACAGATACCATACCATCATCCACAAATTTTTGAATTGAAAGATTTTTTTGGACAATCTGGTTCCCAATCCAGAGTGCCAAAAGAGGAAGGGGGAGCTGGTGGACTATTGCGGTACTGGTGTATATACTTAGCTCACAAATGTGAAAAAGATATAAAAGTTTTAAACCATTTATTACAGGAAACAAAAATGAAGACAAAATCTAAACACAACATATATACTAAAAACCGTACATATAATGGATGATTTCAATGTTTCATTGACTAGTTTCGCCACAAAGTGGCTTCTTCAGAACATATGTACATCTGAAAAACAAATTCACAGATATAATACATTGCAATATATCATGATGCGAGGGTAGCATCAAGGGTACATGGGAATAGGGGTTCAATACATAAATTGGTTTCCTTACCCAAATTGAGCACAGTCAGGGTATGGTGAGCGCACTCGGGCACGGTCTCCCACGGCGACTGGGGGAGAGGGTAAAAGCCAGGCAAAGCGGCTATGGTCTAATAGGGGAGATGATATGTGTAGCAGTCAATGGTTAGTATAGACAGACATCAAAAGTGTACATGACTGTCACCATGTGTCACCCAGTATTGTTTAAAGTGTCTGATGTGATCAGGGTGTACTCACCTCACCTGTGGTGAGAGATGAGTGTGAGTGAAAGGGAAACAGGGGAGGGCGTGCAAGGGTGTGCAAGGAAGTGATAGGTGAAAAATATATAATATATAATATGGGTGGCATTAGGGTTTCAAGTGAACCTGTCAGCCTAAGGACACATGCTTGTTATATAGTGATCAGTGAGTGAAGTGGTGAAAAAACAGAAAAAATGGTGAGGACCAAACACAAATAAGACAAAAAAAGAAAGAAAAAGGGGGGGGGGGTGAAATTGTAAGTAAAGTTGTAAGGGTGGGGGGGGGGGGGGTTTATCCCAATGGGGGCCCCTGGATATAGGGTTTGTAATCAGACAGGTATCGGTGTCACCAGAAGTCATAAATGTCCATAAGATTATCCATAAAATTACAACAAGGGAATAAGGGGAGGAGGACTATCCTCTCAGTGCAGTGTAGGGTGTGTGATAAGAAGTGGGGTGATGATACCAGATCCTAAATAAACTGAGAGGAATGAAGGTGTAGGTAGAATTAAGTGTGTCACAGCCAAGTACTTGCGGGCACTCTGCTAGCAGTACACCGACGTCCGATTGTACCAGGCAAATTTCCCTGCCCCAGCTGCTGGACCGTCAAAAGAAGTTAACTCCCAGCCATTCACATGCCCAGCGGTTGAATGCTAGCTTGGCTAAATTGCTAGCACTTCAACTGCTGCCTTTTCAGTTGGTAGACTAGGCCCCCTTCCGTGAGTTTGTTCAATGTGCGGTTCCTCAGTTGCAGGTTCCCAAACGCCACTTTTTCTCACGGAAGGCGATTCCAGCTCTCTACCGGCATGTGGAAGGCAATGTCCATGCCTCGCTGGACAGGGCAGTCAGAGGAAAGGTGCATATTACCGCTGACTCATGGTCCAGCAGGCATAGACAGGGACGTTACCTGTCTTTCACGGCCCATTGGGTCACTCTTTTGGCAGCTGGGAAGGATGCAGGACAAGGTGCAGTAGTGTTGGAGGTTGTTCTGCCACCACGCCTCCAAAATGCTACTACTGGTTGTGACACGCCTCTCTCCTCCCCCCCTCCTCTTCTTCTTCCTCCATGGCCTCTTTGAGCGCTCTGTCCTCGGAACCAGCGGTGCTCCGTAGGCGCCCAAGGGGCTACGCAAATACGCAAGCAAAAAGATGCCATGCCGTGCTTGCGCTAGTGTGTTTGGGGGACAGGAGCCACACTGGGGCAGAGGTTCTGTCAGCTCTGCAGGGGCAGGCCAAGAGGTGGTTGACGCCATGCCAGCTTAAGCCAGGAATGGTGGTTTGTGACAATGGCACCAACCTCCTCTCTGCCCTGCGACAGGGACAGCTGACCCATGTGCCCTGTATGGCTCACGTCCTTAACCTGGTGGTGCAGCGGTTCTTGGGAAGGTACCCAGGCTTACAGGATGTCCTGAGGTAGGCCAGGCAAGTCTGTGTGCATTTCCGCCGATCATATAATGCCAGTGCTTGGCTGGCTGAGCTGCAAAAGGAGTTGAACCTGCCCAAGAACCGCCTTATATGTGACATGCCCACCAGGTGGAACTCAACGTTGGCCATGCTGCAGCGACTGCACACGCAGCAGAGGGCCATCAATGAGTACCTGTGCGACTACGGCACCAGGACAGGGTCAGGGGAGCTTGGATTTTTTACCCCACGCCAGTGGAGCATGATCAGGGATGCATGCACCGTCCTGTCACTATTTGAGGAGGCCACCAGGATGGTGAGCAGTGACAGTGCATGCATCAGTGACACTGTACCTCTTGTCCACCTGTTGGAGCATACGCTGCGTGGAATAATGGACAGGGCACTTGAGGCAGAACAGAGGCAGGAAGAGGACTTCCTTGCCTCTCAAGGCCCCCTTTATCCAGACTGTGTTCCTTCTCTCCCACCCATCACACAGGAAGAGGATGAGGAGGAGGAGGAGGATTGTGTCAGCATGGAGGTGGAGCCTGGCATTCAGCATCAGCAGTCTTTTAGGGATGATTTACAGTCCCAAGAAACCAGTGGACTTGTACGTGGCTGGGAGGAGGTGGCTGCGGATCATGTCGTCCCAGAAGACTCTGGACCGAATGCCTCAGCTAACCTACGTTGTATGGCCTCCCTGATCCTGCAAAGCCTGCGAAAGGATCCTCGTATTCTTCGGATCAAGGAGAGGGACCATTACTGGCTGGCCACTCTCCTTGATCCACGGTACAAGGGTAAGGTTGCGGACCTTATCTTGCCGTCGCAGAGGGAGCAGAGGATGAGACATCTCAGGGAGGCCTTGCAGAAAGGTCTGTGCAACGTGTTCCCAGAGACTGGGAGGTTACAAACTCCTGGTCCTGGACGACGAGTTGCTGAGGCTTCGGTCAGTAGCAGAAGGAGCGGTGGGGAAGGTGGACGTCTGACCGATGCGTTCATACAAATTTTTTAGTCCGCAGCTCCAAGGTATGATCGGTTCCAGCAACCATCGCCAGCATCTGATATACATGGTGCAGGAATACCTAGGGGCAAGGTCAGACTTGGACACCTTTCCCACCGAAAATCCTCTGGCTTACTGGGTCTTGAGGATGGATCACTGGCCAGAGCTTGCACAGTATGCAATTGAGCTACTGGCCTGTCCTGCATCCAGCGTTCTTTCGGAACGCACATTCAGTGCTGCTGGAGGCTTTGTCACCGATCACAGGGTGCGCCTGTCCACCGACTCGGTTGATTGGCTGACCTTCATAAAGATGAATCAGTCTTGGATCACCACCAGCTACCAGGCACCTGAAGCTGATATAACAGAATAATTTATTTTGAAATGTCACATCCCTTCAAGACTGCCTATGCTGATGCTGAATGACTGTCCTGTTATGTTGACTGACTATCCTCTTCCTCCTCAATGATCCTGATGATAGCTTGGAAGAACATTTTTGTTTCTGAGTGCCAATAACAGTGGCTAAGGCCCAATTTTTCAGCCCCTGTTTAACAGGGGCGTGTAATTAAAATTTTTTATGCAATGCTTTGCAACAGGTCTGATTGCTGTGCTCCAAGTACAGTATCTGTGAGGGGTTGCAGTGTTGTGGCACCAGCACCAGTGCCTAAGGCACAATTTTTCTAATAATTCACAGCAGGGCCCATTTCTGTGCCCACCAAGAGTAACTGTGAGGGCTTACAGTGTTGTGGAAACACCATCCACCACCAAAGGCCCAATTTTTCTGCCCCTGTTCAACAGGTGCATGCAATTACAAATCTTGATCTAATAATTCACAGTAGGGCCCATTTCTGTGCCCACCATGAGTAACTGTGAGGGCTTACAGTGTTGTGGCAACACCAACCTCTAATGGGGCAAATTTCTGCAGAGTATATACGGCAGGCCCCTACTTTCAAACATCCAACTTAGAAACGACTCCTACTTGCAAACGGAAGGAGAAAACAGTAAGTGAGGAAATCTACCCCTAGGAAGTGAAATTCTATCCTGTTAGATTTAATTTGGGAAAAAGGTATCTCCTCTCTACTGATGCTTTATCACCAATCCTTGTTTCAATAAAAACCCCACCTTTCCAAAAACATTTGTCATTGGGACGGAAAGTGAGGTGAAATGTTCTGAACAGGTGCACAGACAGCAAAACAAATGTTACAGGGGTGATAACCCTTCCCTATGTTCTCCAAAAAGCTTAAAAATTGAAAACCTACAGTCCCTGTCTTGTTTGCACCACCTGTATACTGCTGTTCAGAGTATATAGGGTTGTAGGTATAGGGTTTTATTCTGGGTGCGGGGTTCCCCTTAATATCCATACAAGACCCAAAGGGGCTGGTAATGGGCTGGGGGGGGGGGGGGGGGGTGGTGATGGGGTAGCCATGCCATTTTTCTCAAAGATTTTCATCCATATTGCCAGGACAAGACATGACATTAAAGCCGCAAGCAGTTTTAAATGGCTTATTTTTTTTCCTTTACAAATGTCATTTTTTGCAGGGACAGTTCTAAACACGGGAAACACATGCCACTTCACAGGCATACTTTAGACACCCCCCAGGTACCATAAGGAATATTTTTTTTCACTTTATGCATCATTAAAATGACTGCTCCAGAAAAAACGTCAGTTTTTAAAACTTCGTTTTGCATTGATACATGTCCCCTGGGGCAGGACCCAGGTCCCCAAACCTGTTTTATGACATTTACATGCATATTGGCCGTTATAATTAGCACTTTAGATTTCGACCGTTCGCGTCCATTGTAATTAATAGGGTTCGAATGTTCGCGCAAACTTTCCGTCCGTTCGCAGGTTCTGGTGCGAACCGAACCCGGGGGTGTTCGGCTCATCCCTACTATTCAGTTTCTGCCACGACTTCTTTGCAAAATCAAGCTGGAAAGGAAGCCGGTAATTCTTGTAGCCCCAGCATGGCCCAGAAGGTCCTGGTATGCAGAAATCGTAAAGGTGGCGTTGGAGAATCCATGGTCCCTTCCACTACGGCCAGACCTACACTCACAGGGGCAGATATTCCATCCTACCTTACAAACGCTAAATTTAACGGCTTGGCTATTGAAACCCACATTCTGACAAAACGTGGGATTTCCAGGTCAGTTATCTCTACCTTGATTAATGCAAGGAAACCAGCTTCCAGAACTATATATTATAGAGTCTGGAGGGCTTATGTTTCCTTGTGTGAGTCCAAGGGTTGGCACCCTCGGAAGTATAACATAGGCAGAATTCTTGCCTTTCTACAAGAAGGTGTAGAGATGAAGCTGGCCTTGAGTACTATTAAGGGCCAAGTCTCAGCTTTAAATCAGTCTTATTTCAAAGGCTGCTTGCTTTACATTCTTTGGTCTGGGTTTTTATGCAAGGGACAATGCGGCTTAACCTGCCAGTCAGACCCCCTTTGAACCCTTGGGACTTTAACTTAGTTATGTCATTGTTCCAAAAACAGCCATTTGAACCGATACAACATATTCCCTTAGTCCTTATGACAAGGAAGTTGGTGTTCTTGGCCTCTATATCCTCAGCAAGGAGAGTTTTCGGAATTGGCTGCTCTTTCTTGTAAAGAGCCATATTTGATTGTTCACGAGGACAGGGTCATGTTGCGTCCTCGTCCAAGTTTTCTGCCGAAAGTGGTCTCAGGTTTTCACCTGAACCAAGATTTTGTCCTGCCATCGTTTTTTCCAAAACCATGTTCCAGGGAAGATAAGTCATTACATTGTCTTGATGTGGTGAGAGCGGTCAAGGTGTATTTAAAGACGACTGCTCAGATCCGAAAGACTGATGTCTTGTTTGTGTTGCCAGAAGGTCCTAGGAAAGGACAGGCAGCATTGAAATCCACTGTCGCTAAGTGGATTCGGCAAGTTATAATTCAGGATTACGATTTAAGTGGTAAGATTCCACCTTTTCAAGTTAGAGCACACTCTACCAGAGCAGTTAGTGCTCCTTGGGCAGTGCATCACCAGGCCTCCATGGCTTAGATCTGTAAGGCTGCAACTTGGTCTTCAGTACATACATTCACCAAGTTTTATCAGGTGGATGCAAGAAGGCATGAGGATATCGCCTTTGGGCGCTGTGTGCTGCAGGCAGCAGTATAGGTCCTCCCCTCAAATAGCATTGCTATGGGACATTCTATATAGTTACTACTATGGCTCTGTGTCCTGTGATGTACGATAAAGAAAATAGGATTTTTATAACAGCTTACCTGTAAAATCCTTTTCTTGGAGTACATCATGGGACAGAGGTCCCTCCCCTCTTTCTGGGGTTTAGGTATATTGCTTTGCTACAAAAACTGAGGTACTCCTGATAGGAGGAGGGGTTATATAGGGAGTGAACTTCCTGTATTGGGTATACAAGTGTCTATCACCTGAAGGTGCCTATATACCCATATAGTTACTACTATGGCTCTGTGTCCTGTGATGTACTCCAAGAAAAGGATTTTACAGGTAAGCGGTTATAAAAATCCTATTATTGCCTCTGTGGCCACTCAGGCAGCCCAGGTCCTGAAAAAAACAATTTGTAAAAACGAATAAAACATAAGATAGTGAAAAATTGGGCGCAAAAAAATCTATATATATGAATCACCCAACATGACATGAGTATATTTATTAAGTGACAACAATATCACTGTTCTGCTTCGTGTTATTGAACTGTTGTATAACACTAGTCAGACAGCTAAACAATAATTCAGAAGTCAAGAAACGTGAGACATCAGATCTGTATGTATTCTTTTTCCGAATAACTTTGTAAAACTACAACATAAGCATAAACAAAACATATGTGTCAGTACATTAAACATTATACAGCAGCCTCACTCCATCAGTGAGAGTACTCACAGACAATTCCACCATTAGTCTAGGAATAGATGAGAGCTCTTCTGTCTGCAGATCAGGGAGCAGTCATAAAATGAAGGAAATACAGTTCCAGGTTAAAGGTTACTGCTTTTACTGTGAAGATACCAGTTCCAGGTTAAAGGTTACTGCCTTTTACTATGATGAAGATTCCAGTACCTTCCTGTAAGCTGTGGCAAAATAACTCTGACCACTAGATGGCAGCAACGTCAAACAAACATTGCAGAATAATCTGTAACAGCACATAGCACATATTACTATGACAATATGGGCAGAACAATCACCATAAACAAAGTGTCAGAACAATCCATCACAAATCTATATGTAAATGAAACAAAATATAGTGCTTCAAATCCTCTATATGATTTTCCTCCAACACCATGCCTCCTAAAGTGCAGTGTGCTTAAATCTTGAAGAAACCAAAGTGCTTCACCTGAAGTGACATATAAATGTGCTCATCAGATATCTTTGGCCACAAAGTGACCACCAGGCATATAGAGGGAATCCTTCCTCTTATAGCTAGGACGTTCCAAGCCACATGCAGCTCCAATTAACTGTTTCCAGAGGTAAATCGGACTTCAGTTCAATCATGGATGGTAAATAGTAAATTCCTCAAGCTATTGCACTCTGAAGTTCATATCCACAGCTCCTTTCCATTAAATCTGTGAAATTTGGCTCCCCAAAAATGAGCCACAGAGCAGCAATACTGTCTTTAATAAAAAGCACTTACATGCTTATGTAAACTACAGCAGATAGCAGCACAGCTGTAGGATGAGGCAGGGGCTGGTCAGTCACACGGTATGTGATACATGAAGCGCGGCATGTGTCTCAGCTGAAAATGAAAGTAGAGCGCTCCTGTATCAAGCGTATACAAGCCTCAATTTCAATGCATTTCGTGCTCTAGCGCACGTCATCAGGAAAATCATATAGAAGATTTGAAGCACTATATTGTTTCATTTACATGTACATTTGTGATGGATTGTTCTGACACTTAGTTTATGGTGATATTGTTGTCACTTAATAATATACTCATGTCATGTTGGGCGATTCATATATATATATATATAGATTTTTTTGCCCCCAATTTTTCACTCTCTTACAGTAAATAACTTGTATTTATGAACCATGGTTATATGCAGGATACTTTAAGCGGTTGGACACAATAGCAAAGAAAAACTTGTCAGGGCCACCCCTAGAATGTGCCATTCATCCCCACCAACTACACTGCTCAAGAAAATTAAAGGAACACTTTGAAAATGCATCAGATCTCAATGGGGAAAAATATCATGCTGGATATCTATACTGATATGGACTGGGTAATGTGTTAGGAACGAAAGATGCCACATCGTTTGATGGAAATTAAAATGATCAACCTACAGAGGGCTGAATTCAAAGACACCCTGAAAATACTCATCTTTCTGATTGTTTTTCCCTAGTTTTGCACTTGGCTAGGGTCAGTGTCACTACTGGTAGCATTAAGGCGATACCTGGACCCTATAGGATGCACAGGCAGTCCAACTCCTCCAGGATGGCCCATCAATATGTGCCATTGCCGGAAGGTTTGCGTTGTCTCCAAGCACAGTCTCAAGAGCATGGAGGAGATTTTAGGAGAGCTGGACAGGGCCATAGAAGGTCATTAACCCATCAGCAGGACCGGTATCTGCTTTGTGCAAGGAGAAACCAGATGAGCACTGTCAGAGGCCTACAAAATGACCTCCAGCAGGCCACTGGTGTGAATGTCTCTGGCCAAACCATCAGACTTCCTGATGTTCTCTAGTGGGCTCCCTGCCTGGCACTGTGGAGCTCAATTGGCATTTGCCATTGAACACCATAATTGGCAGGTCCACCACTGGTGCTCTGTGCTTTTCACAGATGACAGCAGGTTCACCCTAAGCACGTGACAGATGTGAATCGGTCTGGAGTAGCTGTGGAGAATGTTATACTGCCTGTAACATCGTTCAGCATGACCGGTTTGGTGGTGGGTCAGTTTCTTTAGGATGAAGGCATTGATGCCATTGGCCCCCACACTCTTCTGACCTAAATGCAACAGAACACCTCTGGGACTTTGTGTCGGTCCATCCGATGCCGCCAGGTTGCACCTCAGTCTGTTCAGGAGCTCAGTTGTGCCCTGGACCAAATCTGGGAGGAAATACCGCAGGACACCATCCGTCATCTCATCTCATTAGGAGCCTGTCCCGATGTTGTCAGGCATGAATACAAGCATGTGGGGGCCATACAAATTACTGAGTACCATTTTGATTTGCTGCAATGAAATTTCAGCAAAATGAATTAGCCTGCTGCATCATTTTTTTCATGAGTCTTTGAATTCAGCCCTCTGTAGGCTGATCATTTCCATCAATGTGGCACCCTTTTATTCTTAGCACATTACCCAGTCCATATCAGTATAGATATCCAGCATATTTTTTCCCCATTGAGATCTGATGTGCTTCCTTTAATTTTTGGTGAACCGTCTGTATAAAGCAATAAGGAGTAATCAAGAGGGGCATTTGTCCTGTACTGTACTCCAAGATAGGAAATTTGTCTTGCCTGTATATTCCTTATTATCTTAATTGTACAGGACTTGTATTCATAGACCATGGTATGCACCAAGCAGTAACCTAAGGGGCGGGCAACAACATAGCAAAGAGAACTGCCAACAGGCCCATAAGAAAACAAGCGATAAGAAGCCTGAAGGGGAAAAAAAAACACTAACAACAGCTTGAAGCACAAGAACTGTGACACCAAGTCTCTGAAGTACAGGGAGCACCAGGTTGAGTGGTACAGGTCCTCAAAAAAAGGGGATTTATATAAGCAACTTCCTAACAAAAGGCCCTGATAGGGGGATTGTAAGGTAAGAGGTTTTCATGGAATTAAATCCATAAAGCAAAATCTGTCCTTTGAGGGTACTTTGGTGCCAGATGTGTTGAGACCAAAATACGAGTGAAACTCTTCCCTTGGATTGTGCTTCCTGTTCTTGCATCAGGGAATGTAAGGCTCCTTTCATCGCTGAGATGGCACCCGAAAATTAATTTTGCGATTGCAGTGCAATTTGAGATCACGGGCAGAGATCCCAAAACGCCAAAAGTAAACTGAGCCTTGGCCTTCAAATCGTGCAGGAGCTGTATTTTCTAATTTCTAAGAGCCCTTTCATACCTAGACCGCCCGGCGGTCGCAGTAAAGTGACACTCGTTTTAACGACGCTTTGCCAGCGGTGCAGTGTGCTTTGCACTCCAAAGAAGGGGTTAACAAGGGGTTAAAGGCGCCCATGTTTCAGTGCTGCCGAAGCGCTTTTCAGGCACTTTGGCAGCACTTCCCATTCATTTAAATGGGCAGGGCAGTTCGGGAGCGGTGTATAAACCGCCCCAAAGATGCTGCTGGCAGGATTTTTTTTTTCTGTCAATGGGCAAGGCAGTTTGGGAGCGGTGTATAAACCGCCCCAAAGATGCTGTTTGCAGAATTTCTTTTTCCTGTCCTGCTTTTTTTCTCTATACTGCTTTCATACTACACTGGGGTGGCATGGGAGGTAGTACAGGTGCAATTTCTAGCGCTAAAATGCCTGAAAACTGCCTCAGTGTGAAAGGGGTCTTACTCTGATTAAGGTGGGAATAACAAAGCCAGAAATATTGCTTATCCTTTGGGATTTAGGTTTCAACAGCCATGATGTTAAAGCCAGCAACTGAAAAGCAGGGTGGAAAATGGGGGCTTGGGCTAGTAAGTCTGGTCTGTTTGGAAGAGACCAAGTCAGAGTATGTCTCTGGATCATGTTCTTCTAGGCCAATTTGGTGTGATGAGATTTACCAGAACCTCTTCCTCTATCCTGCAAAGCAGGTAAGGGAGGATCTTAACCACTTGCCGACCTGCTGCCACAGATATACTGCGGCAGGGTGGCTCTATTGCTCAAATCGGTAAAGCACCAGTTTCCAAGTCGCTAAAGTGGCCCTCGCTCCTCAAAAGTTGGGCACCCCTGCTGTAAAGGCTTTTAAAATGTATGTAGTTTGTCACCGCTGCACAGGTGTGCAAAATTTTAATACGTCATGTTTGGTATCTATGTACTTGGCATAAGATCATCTTTTTTTTTACAAAAATTTGGGCACTATAGTGCGTTTTTGTGCATTATAATTCAAAAAGTGTCCCCCCCCCCCAAAAAAAATAGCGTTTGGAAAATTGCTGCGCAAAAACTGTGCGTAAAAAAAAAATTGCAACACCTATCATTTTAATCTTTAGGGTCTCTGCTTTAAAAATATATATGTTTGGCGGTTCAAAGTAATTTTTCTATTTTGGAAAATAGACACACCAAGCTATTTGCTGAGAGGCATGTTGGCATGGAATATGTTATATTTTGCCACAAGTTTCGAGAAAATTGGTAAAAAATGTTTTATTTTTTACACAAAGTTGTCACTAAATGATATATTGCGCTCTACTGCAGCCGCATGCTTCCTGCGATCTCGGACAGCAGCCTGCAGTGCCAGAGCCAGCAGTACCAGTACCCACCAGCAGTACCAGTACCATAACACACCAGCAGTACCAGTACCCACCAGCAGTATCAGAACACCCCAGCAGTATCCGCAAGCAGTACCAGTAGCAACCAGCAGTACCAGTACCCACCAGCAGTATCAGAACACCCCAGCAGTACCCGCAAGCAGTACCAGTACCCGCAAGCAGTACCAGTAGCAACCAGCAGTACCTGCCAGCAGTACCAGTACCCACCAGCAGTAACAGTACGAGCCAGCAGTACCAGTACCCGCCAGCAGTCCCCACCGAGTAGTTCCAGTACCACCAGCAGTACCAATACCCACCAGCAGTATCAGTACCAGCCAGCAGTAACAGTACCTGCCAGCAGTATCAGTACCCATCGAGCAGTACCAGTACCAGCCAGCAGTACCAGTACCCGCCAGCAGTACCAGTACCCACCGAGCAGTACCAGTATCCACCAGCAGTACCAGTACCCACCAGCAGTACCAGTACCCACCGAGCAGTACCAGTACCCACCGAGCAGTACGAGTACCCACGAGCAGTACCAGTACCCGCCAGCAGTTCCAGCCAGCAGTACCAGTACCCGCCAGCAGTACCAGCACCTGCCAGCAGTACCAGCCAGTAATACCAGTACCAGCAAGCAGTACCAACCAGCAGTACCAGCCCTAGAGGACAGCCAGCAGCAGCCACCAGTTATAACCACCTGGGGGACAGCAGCAACCAGCTGCAGGCATCCTGAGGAAGAAGTGAAGATCAAGGTCAGTTGAGATGCAGGTAAACCGCTGTGCATCAGTGTGAAAGCAGCCTTAGGCCCCTTTCACACGATCGGTCTGATCGGATCTGCCTGTCTGTTTTTCATGCGGACCCTCCATTCACCTCTATAGAGCGGCAGATGTAAACGGACTCGTGTCTGCTTACACCCACCTATCTGCAATCCGATTTGCTTAAAAAAAAAAAAGAAGGGGATCTGTCCCCTTCTGTCTGGGCAGATTGGAGGGCCCTTAGGGTACAGTGGGTTGCATCTGTGTCTGCTCTACATATGAAGAGTGGACACAGACCTGCCATCCGCCCTTTACGCTCATTGTGGCCCGCGACCAGTGACCACGTCGCTAAAGTGGCCCTCGCTCCTCAAAAGATTGGGCACCCCTGCTGTAAAGGCTTTTAAAAATGTATGTAGTTTGTCACCGCTGCACTGGTGTGCGAAATTTTAATACATGTCATGTTTGGTATCTATGTACTTGGCATAAGATCATCTTTTTTTTACCAAAAATTTGGGCAATATAGTGTGTTTTTGTGCATTATAATTCAAAACGATTTTTTTCCCCCCAAAAACTGTGCGTAAAAAAAAAAAAATTGCAACACCTACCATTTTAATCTTTAGGGTCTCTGAACCCCCAAACATATTTTTAAAGCAAAGTAATTTTCTATCAAAATGTTTTTTTTGTTTCATGTAAACAAAAAAAAAGTGTCAAAGGACTTGGTGGTTCAAGTGGTAAGAAGAGTGGGTGATGTGTGGTATTAGCTTCTAATGCCAGAACAATTCAACCCCCCCCCCCTCAAATGACCCCATTTTGGAAAGTTGGCCCCCCCAAGCTATTTGCCGAGAGGCATGGAATATTTTATATTTTTGCCACAAGTTTCGGGAAAATTTGTAAAAAATAATAAATTTTTTACACAAAGTTGTCACTAAATGATATATTGCTCATACATGCCATGGATATATGTGGAATTACACCACAAAATAAATTTTGCTGCTTCTCCTGAGTACGGGTATACCACATGTATGAGACTTTTTGGCAGGCTAGCCGCGTACATCACCCCGAAAACCAATCATCACCTTCAGGCTTTCTAGGGGCCTAAATTGTTGATTTCACTCCTCACTACCCATCACAGTTTCGGAGGCCATAAAATTCCAAGATAGCACAAAACCCACCCAAATCACTCCTTTTTTGGAAAGTAGACACCCATTTTGCAGCTCTCATTTGTTTCAGAAAATAAAGAAAGAAAAGCAAAAATGTATTTTATTTTTTTTCAATTTTTAAAACTTTGTGACAAAAAGCGATATCAGAAAAAAATACTCAACATGCATCTTGGCAAATAGCTTGGGGTGTCTACTTTCCAAAATGGGGTAATTTGGGAGGGTTTTGTGCTATCTTGGCATTTCATGGCCTCCGAAACCGATAGGTAGTGAGGAGTGAAATCAAAAATGTACGCCCTTAGAAATCCTGAAGCCGGCGATTGTTTTTCAGTGACAACTTTGTGTAGAATTTTTTTTTACTCAGAAGCAGCAGAATGTATTTTGGGGTGTAATTCCACATATAACCATGGCATGTGTGATCAATATATAATTTAGTGACAACTTTGTGTAATTTTAATTTTTTTTCTAATTTTTCAATCACTTGTGACAAAAAAATGAAATATTCAATGGGCTCAACATGCCTCAGCAAATTCCTTAGGGCTTTTGGCCTAAATGTATGACAAAAATTGAGTTTGAGATTTCTTAATAACAAAAAGTTGAAAATATTATTTTTTCAAAATTTTTGGTCTTTTTAAATTTATATTGCAAAAGATAAAAAATTCCAGAGGTAATAAAATACCACCAAAAGAAAGCTCTATTTGTGGAGGAAGAAAGGACGCAAATTTAGTTTGGGTACAGCATTGCATGACCGCGCAATTACCAGTTAAAGCAACACAGTGCCAAATTGTAAAAAGTGCTCTGGTCATTAAGGGGGTAAAACCTTCTGGGGCTGAAGTGGTTAATGAACTTTAACACCTTGAAAAACTTGGTTGGGTATCTTTGTAAAGGAATGAAGTATAGCCCAACTATCCTGGTAGCCTTTGTAAAGAATAAAAGGAATTTTTTACTTACCGTATTTATCGGCGTATAACACTCACTTTTTCCCCCCTTAAAATCGGGGGAAAGTCGTGGGTGCGTGTTATACGCCAATACCACAAAAAAAAATGACAAAAATCGGTTGCGGCGCCGAAAAATGGCGACCGCGGCCGAAAAAGGCCGGAAAAAGCCGAAGCGCGGCCGAAAAAGACCGAAGCCGGCTTTTCAGCTCCGCTCGTAGTCCCGCCTCCCTGCGCTCGCTCCCGAAACAGCAGGGAGGCGGGACTCCAAGCGGAGCTGAACAGTCGGCTCGGTCTTTTTCGGCCGCGGTTCGGTCCTTTTCGGCCGCGCATGCGCGGTATTTCTCGCGGCGGGAAATTTAAACGATGGCGAACTGCAAATGACACTAGCAAGCTGCAAATTACACTAGCAAGCTGCAAATGACGCCGGGCAAGCTACAAATGACACCGGACAAGCTGCAAATGACGCTGGGAAAGGCTGCAAATGACGCTGGGAAAGGCTGCAAATGACGCTGGGAAAGGCTGCAAATGACGCTGGGCAAGCTGCAAATGACGCTGGGCAAGCTGCAAATGACGCTGGGCAAGCTGCAAATGACGCTTAAATGTAAGTTTTTTTTTCCCTAAACTTCTCTCCTAAAACTTTTTTTCCTTAAAATTCCCTCCTAAACTTGGGGTGCGTGTTATACGCCGATAAATACGGTACCTATGAATTCCATATATTGGAGTACAGTACAGGGCACAGGCTGGATATTCATAAACCCTAGGATGGTAAACCTTGGTACCACATGTTCTGGAACTACATTTCCCAAGATGCTCATTTGCAGTGTAGTTGAGCATAGTTCCAAAACATCTGGGGTGCCAAGGTTCACTATCACTGCCCTAGGTTATAGAATGCCATCTTTACACGATTGGACACTGGCAAAGATTTAGGACACACCCCCTTGGACGTACCTCTATAACCCTACTCCCATCTGTGAGCATAGAATGCATTAAGGTAAAAAACCTTGAGGCTTAAGAACCACTTTTTGGCTTTGAAGATGAGGAGAGCGATGGAGCACTTTGCGTTTTGAGGTGGTAGAAGCCCCTGAAGAGAGGGGTTTGGAAACTTCCACTGTAGAAGGGCATATGAGTGAGGCGACTTTTACAGGCAGCTTCAGCTGACTGAGCTAATATGCAAAAGATTCTGCATATATGTACAGAAATTAGAGCTATTCTGGAAATTTGTGTCATGTCTTGCTCTAGGGCAGTGATGGCGGACCTTGGCACCTCTGATGTTTTGGAACTACATTTCCCATGATGCTTCACTACACTGCAAAGTGCATGAGCATCATGGAAAATGTAGTTCCAAAACATCTGGGGTGCCAAGGTTAACCATTACTGCTTCAGGGTATCAACACAGGAAAGTAAGGTGGAAGGCAGTTTGTTAAGGCTCGGTCTTATACAGGGGGTTCCCTAGTTACAAACATCCGACTCCTACTTACAGAGGGAGACAACAGGAAGTGAGAGGAAATCTACCCCTAGGAAGGGAAATTCTCTCCTGTAAAAGTTATTATGGGAAAAAGGTACCTCCACTGATGTTTTTTTATCAAGGCTTGTTTCCACAACAACCCAAAATGTTCTAAATCCAATTATCATTGGGACAGGAAGTGAGGTGAAATCTTCTGAAAAACAAACATTACAGGGGTGTTAACCCTTCCCTATGCTATCCAAAAAGCTTAAAAATTGTTTTTCTGGCTGGAACTACACTTACAAAATGTACCTGTTCCGACTTACAAACAGATTCAACTTAAGAACAAACCTACTGTACATATATATATATTTATTATGTATATGATCCCAGTGTGAACCAGCTCTGAGAGAGTAGGGTATACTCCCGGACAGTCTACTTTCTTGTGAATTCTTTTTCCGCTGGATGTAGCTCGGCAATGATTCTTGGAGGAGTAAAATAAAACAATTTTCATGATAAACCCAATCATCATAAATTGCCAATTATATTTGTTTGTGAATCAGAAATAGCCTTTTAGACCTTGCAGGTCTCTTAATACCCAGGGGGCATGATAAGATGGAAGAGAATCAAGTATTGTGAGGCTTTCACGCACAAAGCATATTGCATCAGGTTTACAAGAGCCTGGGGTGAGTAATCAACCGCAGCCTCCTCTAACACCACCTTCAGGTCTTCTTCAAATTTTCCATGTCTACCTCTTCTAAAGAAGGTAGATGAGATGGGGGTGGAGGAGAAACCTAGAACGTTTGGGCTTTAAACATGGATGACTGTATTAAAGCCATTTGTTTCTGAGAATTTCTGATAAACAGAAATATGCAAAGGCCGTGGTTGCATGCCTCAGCTAGAGCTAGAATCTGATGCGGAGACAGGTGTTAAAACAGGATACTGCTCCAGTAACAAAGGAAGTACCTATATTCTGAGTGATTTGACTGCCGTCCAACCCTTTGACAGAATGAAGGTCTGCCTGAGCTTTTTTCCATTCCTTTGCCCCTGGTTTCTGCCATTGCTATCAGTGATGGCATTCCCCTTGGGGGCAGGGTACATACAGAGTAGGATGTGGAAATTGGGTAACCAGGTCTGGATAAAGATATACAGCGACCCAAGTGTTGCCAGTTCAGTGGCAAAGTCCTGGCACAAGGGGCAGGGGGCAGTGCCTGGGTACCTTATAGGGGGTCTGGGCAGAAATGGTGGTAAAAGTGCAATCTCTGGTGTTATGCTGGCCATAGATGGATCAAAATATATTCGGACAGTTCAGCAACAACTTTCGAGCAATGAATTTTGATCCGTGTATGGCCATTCCAGCTTGAAAGATGTCAATCTAACAAAAAAAAAAAAAAAAAAAAAAACACTTGTTCATCTATGGGCAGCTCTAGTTTCTAAATGGTAGGAACTCTTTCTGAATGGTGGAACCTTTACCACCAAGTTTAAAAGATTAAACACTCCATAGTGAATAAAATCAAACAATTCCTGGTTTCCTGATAAAATTTTACGTAAAATGAAAACTAACTACACGGGGTGCACAAGGGTAAGCAGGGATGAAGGTATACTGCAACCTCAGACTAATGCAAGGAACACCAACAGAACAAGATGAAAAAAAAAACATCCCTATTTACACCTGGGAGGTGTCTCTAAGGCCTGACAGAGGAACTCCAGCAGGACTTGCCTAACCTTCCTAGTGGGTGGAGCAAGGTACAGGAGCCTTAGCTATGCTACTAAGAACATCTACCTGTTTACAAACAGAACCAAAGAAAAGATCTGGAGAAAATGATTTCAGAGACTGTGGATCAACCACAACAGAAGGACTCTTCTACATGTGATCAAGTTCCATGAGAGCCTGCAGAAGACTTCATCAGGAACTGAGGGGGTTTCACCTGCTAACAATCCACAGGGACATAGAGCCCTTGTTGCCTGCAGAGACCACTGATAGTCCCAGTGTCATCCAGCGTAGGGACCAGGCAACTTGTGCTGACACAGGATGAACTGCCAACCTTTCCAGGGGGTGAAAGTTCTGCAACACCTAGGTGATGTCAAATGGCATCCACCTAAGGATGCAGACTCACAGTGTGACCCCCTGACCAGAGGGGACCATCTGTTCTGGGGAGCCAGACTAAGGCCCTGGGTATGGGACAACCCAGCAAGTTGAGTAGCCACCACGGCTGGATGAAGGGGCCACCCCATGCACCTGCAGAGACTACTGGGTCACACCGGGGACTTCCTGGTCTATAGAGATCATATGAATGTGTTGCCATGAGGCCAGGCCTCCAGCAATAGGTGGGGGAGGCTGAAAAGGACTGAAAGCCAACAAGATAAAAGAAAGCCATGTTAAGAGGGTGCACTTTCAACACTGTACTGCCCCCTGATGTGGAAGGACGACAAAATTCCATAAGCATCCAAAGATACACAGAGTAGAATTTATTATTTATTTTTTTATAAAGAGGGTTTTAACTGAAGAGCCTCTTCTGCTGGTTACCAATAGATACTGTGAGGCCCTACCTGGTCGAAGCTTGCAGTTATTAGGCCATTCCAAAGGGTTCTACAAGGGCCCAAAAATATGGCCTTCTTCGGGGGGAGGTCATCTTAGCATTCCACAACAGGGATGCCAGGAAGAGGCACTAGGGTAATAACATGTTCCAGCACTTCGAAAGGTAGCAGGTGCCTGGTCCTCAGTGTAGGAACAGCAGTAACTGGTGCTGGCTGACTTTGTAGGTCATAGAGTCCCTCTGGAAAGGAGGGTTGCTGAAGGGTACTAGGTACCACAGAGGACACATTACCCAAGGATATAGGATTATTCTGCGAGAGCCTTTCATTTATATTTTAAACTGAATGGGTTGTTTTACAAGGTGATCGTTTGCAATCACTTTAAATAACCATTCTGTCTACAAAACTGTACTGTATTGTATTACTAATGTCAAAGACAAAAAGTAAAAAGAGATGGCCAAGAAACCTTAATGCCGGGGGTTGCCTACCCCTGCCCTAACCTAATGCAGCCATAATTTGGTGGTTTCTATAAGTAGGAAAGGTGCTTTCTGAATCTGTCCTGTAAATGTCATGCTTCCTGTACCACCACACTTGTGCAGCATAAACAGCACTCTGGATGCAGCTCACCCAAAGCACGGTTTGTGCTGCACAAATGTGGTGTTTAAATATCTTGTGTTTTGCCTACAGTTTCCTATCACTATGTGCTCTGCAATTTGCCCCACTAGAGAAAATTGGATCATGCTTTATTGTTTTTTTTTTTGCCTTCTTCTGGATTGCGCAGTCGTGCGACGTTGTACCTAAACAAAATGTATGTCCTTTTTTCCCACACAAATAGAGCTTTCTTTTGGTGGTATTTGATCACCTCTGCAGGGGTTTTATTTTGCGCTATAAACAAAGAAAGGGTTGACAATTTTGAAATAAAATATTTTGTACTTTTTGCTATAGTAAATATCCAAAAATAAAATATTTCTTCAGCAATTTAGGTCGATATATATTCTTCTACACCTTTTTGGTTAAAAAAAAAATAAAAAGAAAAAAAAAAAATCGCAATCAGCGTATATTGATTGATTTGCGCAAAAAGCTATAGTGTCTACAAAATAGGGGTTAGATGTATGTCATTTTTATTATTATTTTTTTTTTTTTACTAGTAATGGGGTCGATCTGTGATTTTTTTTATCAGGACTGCGACATTGCGGCGGACAGATCGGACACTTGACACCATTTTGGGACCATTGACATTTATACAGCAATCAGAGCGAAAAATAGCCACTGATTACTGTATAAATGTCACTAGCAAGGAAGGGGTTAACACTAGGGGGCGATAAAGGGGTTAACTGTGTTCCCTAGGTGTGTTCTAACTGTAGGGGGAATGTGACTGACTAGGGGAGGAGACCGGTTGGTGTTCATACTTCATATGAACAGATGCTCCGTTTCCTCTCCCCCTGAGAGAACCCGTATCTTTGTGTGTAAAGTGTCACAAGCGATCACGGGTGCCCGGTGGTCATCCCGCCCGTTAGCTACGTGCATCGGCTCTGGGGACACGCGGCGGGTGAGTGCGCACACCCGCTGTGACGTCTTAAAAGAACAATGTACAGCTACAGCGATTTGCGCAGCTGTGCCAACCTGCCACAGTAACTGCGGCAGCTGGTCGGCTAGCAGTTACTATATTTTTAATGTACTAATTAAATGCAGGCAGTGTAAGCACCTGAATTTGACCTGATATCAGCCTCTTACAGTCCCTGTAGAGCAGGGGTAGGCAACCTCAGCCCTCCAGCTGTTTTGAAACTACGAATGCCCTTAGACATTGCAAGACCCTGACAATCACAGGCATGACTCCTAGAGGCAGAGACATGATGGGATTTGTAGTTTCAAAACAGCTGGAGGGCAGAGGTTGCCTACCCCTGCTGTAGAACATAGCTGGATTGTGAGAGGAAGAAGCACTTCATGTGCTGGCGAGAAGCAAGCTGGTAGAAAGTGACAGATTTGATCACTGTGCTGCTTCTCCTTTCCCTATCAAGTTACAGACTGTGGTGGGTCCAGAACAACCTAGGATCATATTAAATGGTTTGAATTAGACTGGCCACTGTAGAAAAAAATTGCTGCGTATGGATGGGGACATCATTCAGTTTTTTTACATTCAGCTGGCTGAATGAAAAAAAAATGGGCCATGTACTTTAGCTTCCACAGGTGGCCATATTACCTTGACTGATGGGCTGGAACACTCCTTTCAAGCCTGAAAGATTGGCATCTGTTATCACTTTCCAGCAATAATGAAGAAAAGACTTCCCTTTTGTGAAGGCTGAGCTGTACAGGAGCTGGCTAGACAGGAGCATAAGCAGGTTAAGAGAAGGAGTTGCTTGTTCCAGGTCAATAAGTTGTGTTGGAGGTTTTCAATAAAATTGGGTGAATGGTACAGCCTCGAAAAAGGTGGTTACCATGAGGTCTAGGACTCTTATGGAGATTGTGGAATGTCTCTTTCTCTTGAGTGTGAGTTCAGAGAAAAAACTTTTCTCCAGAAGGAAAATATTTGCTTGGGATAGGTCTAGGACCAGTCCCAAGTATTTCAGGCAAAGTGAGGGCTGGAGAGCAGATTTCTGGAAATTGATCACTCAACCAAAAGCCTGGAGCATCCAAATTGCCCTGTGTTTTTTGCAGACAGCTAGAAGGGAGATGAGTCCGTCAGAAGAATGTTATCCAGATAACCTGTGACCTGGATGCCCCAAGTTCTGAGAAGGGCAAGATAAGGAGCTAGGACCTTTGTGAACACTCTGGGAGCAGAGAACAGGCTACAAGGCAGTGCAACAAACAGGAAATGACTGCCACTGCAAAGTGCGGAAAACAACGATGAGGTTAATAAATGGGAATATGCAGATAGGCATCTTGGATGTCTATGGATGCCGGGTATCCCCTGGTCTCCAAAAGGAGTCTTCTGCCAAAAAAAAGGATTCCACTTAGGTTTTGAAGTTGAAGCAAGGGTAGAGGGGTTAGGTGGTCTGCATTTGGAAGTTGGAGGCTCCTGAGAATGGGGGTTTTGAAATTTTTTGCTGTGGAAGTAAAACCTTCCCTCCGTTGACATTTTATGTATTGGTCAAGTAACTCTTCAAAAAGATGTCTGCCTTGAAAAAGGCATATGTGTGAGGTGTGGTTTACAGGCAGCCTCAACTGTCCTGGATTTGAGCAACAAGATTCTGTGCATGTGAAGAAAAGTCGGGGTCATTCTGAAAATTTGTCATCACGTTCTTGGGCATCCACACAAAATATATAAAAAGGAAGGACAGAGCGCATCGGCTCCTAGTGCAACACCATTTATTTGTATAAGATAAAAAAATAAAGTAATGCTAAAAACATTCACATTGTGTTCAGGGAAAACAAGTGCGTCTTTGTAAAGCTGTAGTAGCTCTTCCGTTTGCTGAATCCAGGGCAAGCTGACAGCCAAAGCTCTCACTGAAACGGTATGCAGCCGCCGACTAGCTGCACGCAAGCTGCTCGCTCACAGCGAGGATCCTCCGATTGCCAGGAGACTCGGTCCAGATACACATCCAGGTGATCCTCGACCAATGCCAGATGATGTCAGATGCTGTGGTTGTCATGGCTCCCATTCGCCAGGTTTCCGCTATACAGTGTGGAAAATGATTATTTGTTCTCCTGCAGATTTTGTAAGTTTGCCCACTTAGAAAGAAATTAAGGGTCTATAACTTTAATCATAGGTGCATTTTAAATGATAGACAGAATATCAACCAAAAATCCAGAAAAAAAACACGATACAAATGTTATAAATCCAGTTGCAGTTCAGCGAGTAAAATAAGTATTTAATGCACAAAGAAACACGACTTAGTACTTGGTGGAGAAAACCTTATTTGCATGCACAGAGGTATGACGTTTCTTATAGTTGGTTACCAGGTTTGCACACATTTCAGCAGGGATTTTGATCCACTCTTTACTGATCTTCTCTTAATCCTTAAGGTTTCTTGGCCATCACTTGGCAACTCAAAGTTTCAGCTCTCTCCATACATTTTCTATAGGATTAAGGGCTGAAGACTGGCTAGGCCACTCCATGACCTTAACCACTTGCCGACCGCTGCACGCGTCCCCGTCCCCCCGGTGCCTGCGGTGGACGGAATCGTTTCAGGAGCGATCCGTGCTGAGGGGGAGGCCACTGATTCATGGCCTCTCCCTCACGATCGCTCCTGACAAATGAGAAGCTTTGTTAGAAAAGTTTTAAATGTTTATTGTGTGACTATTTGGAAAACAATCCTGAGACTGGTTTTTAATCCCACCTATGGGCACTTTGTATTAATTTGTTATGTATGTTTTAATTAGCTCCACAGTAAGAATTCAGGATGATTGAATAACCATATATGGTAACATAAGATTGTAAAGGAAAGCGCAGTCTTCACATAAAGGTATATATCGAATTTCACCCAGATAAGTGAGCTGTGCTTTCCTCAGCCAATAGGAAAATAGGGGCTGGGTTATGAAGGTTTTAGGTAAGAAGAGATATTTCCTTTGTTCATCCCTTGCCGAACTTTTGGTGTGTAAGGAAGGGGATCCTAATGTGTTAACATATTGGAAATAAATTTACTTCTTAATACATCTCGAGTTGACTGATCACAAGCTGAGGATATTCCTAACATTTGTGGTCCTTCGAGCCGGAAAACAACTTTTTATTGGGGATTTATGAGGCCTCTTCACCTTCGGTGAGTATTTAGTAAAAGAAAATCACTGACATTTAAAAGTCCCCCCACTCAACGTTAGTGCTTAAAGAGGGGCAGAGGGCCTTATCACCCGAATACACTGTCTGTTTCCGAACTTGCGTGATCCAGTCCTCCTGGTGTTTTGAGAGGTAAGAGATTTTAATTATTCTTAATTCTTTCTAAGAGTCTTTTCTTCGCTTTCTGTTTGATTCTGGTTTAAATGTGTTGTAATTGCCGACATTGGTATTGATCGTATAATAGCTTGATAATCCAGTGTTCGTAGACAGAGACATTTGGGGACGTTGTCTAAGGTAAAAAAATTACGTTGCCTGCTGTCCGGACAAATAAAAAAAAGATTTGAGGTATACCGAATGTAAGAGGTTCACATTAAGCGCTATTTAGTTAAGTGATCTAAAAAGATCACAAAGCTAACTTTTTTTCTGTGTGTTTTATTTTCTCCTGTCTCATGTTTAACCATTCTGTTGATGTTACGAGCTCATTTTATAATAATATTGCAGAGGTACGTTTTAATTATTTTTTAATTTTCCCGATAGTGTGGGGAGTGTTGATGTTTATACTTTTCTGGTATTCCTTTTATTACCGTGAGCGGAGGGTCACGATCCCAGTGTTTTATAGGTTAATGAGGGACTCGACTAACGCTGGAAATGGGGAATAGTCTCTGTAAAAGAATTTCTTGTGCTTGTTTATGTTGCTGTTGTGTCCCTAATGTGCCGTTAGAAGGTGATAAGAAATTTATGCATAGCAATGACCCCAAGTCCATTCAGTATTGTGCTAAGTGGGAGAGGAAGTTTGGATTTAATGGTAAATTAACTGTGAAAGGGTGTCAGGAGTTGGTGGATAAGCTTAAAGCGGGACTGTACTGTAAAAAAAAAAATTTAAAAGCCAGCAGCTACAAATACTGCAGCTGCTGACTTTTAAAAAATGGACACTTACCTGTCCCTGGTTCCAGCGGTGTCGGCAGCAGAAGCCGATCGCTCGCTCAGCTCTCTGCTGTAGCCGGCGCCATTCTCGGTGAGGGAATCAGGAAGTGGCTTCACTTCCCGATTCCCTACTGCGCATGCGCGAGTCGCGCGGCGCAATGAGAATCTTCAGCGCTGTCTGCCGGGTCACGTGTGTGTCCCGGCAGACAGCGCGCCGGGATAGGAACTTGCGTAAACTCCCACGGGAGTTTATGCCGGAAGTGGGTGCAGATACCTGTCTTAGACAGGTATCTGCACCCCCCTCCCCCCTGAAAGGTGCCAAATGTGACACCGGAGGGGGGGAGGGTTCCGAAAAGCGGGAGTTCCACTTTAGGGTGGAATCCCGCTTTAAGTTGTTAGGACCCAAAGATAAAAAAAAAGGTATGGGTTAGAAATGGCAGAGTACTGGCTTCAGCAAGCTAGAATTAGGGTAGAAGGAAATAGAACAAAGGAGAAATGCCAAGCCCAACTGCCCCTAGTGGACAAAGAGGATGATATCATCTGTTATACCCAGAGACCACCTCCTTACAATGGTCCTCCCCCTCAGGTGCAAACAACTGCCCAGAGTACCACCTTCCCTGTGACATCCACCCCTGTCAGGGGAACCACCTCTGAACAAAACCCCAATTCCACTTCCTCAATCTCTCCAGACAGCAGTACAGTCTTGGAGATGAACAGATCGATCCTTGAAACTTTAACTGACGCCATAACTCATGCACTAGGTGCCCCAGCAGGAGCCAAGAGACTAAGTAAACCTCCTATTAGGTATGGGGCAGATGATGGTGAGCAATACCCCTTGATAGAAGTCCCGAATCCTAGAGGAGGACAGAATGATGCACTGGGCCAGCCATATCCCTTGACTATGACTGTTTTTCGACAATGGATCGACAGCGACATACAAAAGGCTACAGAACACATAAAACATCCAAAATTGGGTCCAGCTGAATTTACTGAAAACATAGAGGGATTACGGAACAGTTATAAGTTGAATGGGGTGGAGGTGGAGAGGGCCCTCAGAAGAGTACTAGGATCAGATTGGGCTTCGGTAAAGGGGGACTGGGACCCCTGTGCCCTAGCAGATGCACAGGGGCGAGGGGATCCATTGCCTCCAGATAGCCTAGACTTAGGAAACAGGTTGACTGCCTTACTGAATAGATGCCAGCTTAGATGGGTACAACGGACTGATTGGCAAAAAATAAATATGACAGTACAGGAGGACAAGGAGAGTGTCAGTGACTACCTAAATTAACTACGAGAGGTTTTTAAAGTGTTCTCCGGGCTCCCCGAAGCTGAGGATGTGAATAGTGCATATCAGCAACAGCTAAAGATAGCTTTTGTAAATGGATTGAAACAGGATGATAAGGATTACATTGTTAAAAATATGGTTACTTATCGAACTGCATCAGTTATAGATGTTTTACAATATGCTAAGCATTCTGAGAAGTATTTGAAAATAAAAGGCAAAAAAGAATGTGAAAGTAAAAGGTTTTTGTGCAAGGTGATGAAGGGGATGAGGATGCAGAAGAGTACACTGCCGAGGCAGAACCAGAGGAATCGCATAGAGGGAGAGGCACAGGTGGTTTTAGAGGAAGGAACAGGTTTAGAGGAAAGGGAAGGGGTAGAGGACAATGGAGGAATAAAGAATGGGTGGAAAGAAGGGAATGTTGGGATTGTGGGAAGCAGGGGCATTTGGCCAGGGATTGCCCTGAGGGGCCAGGTCCTCACAAATCAAGTTGACTAGAAACAGTATGTGTGAGCCATTTGGAAACGACAGGTTACGCTGAAAACTTACCACAGGTGGAGTTAATGGTTGAGAGACAATGTGTACAGTTTTTGGTAGACTCTGGGGCCTCTAGGACCTTAATTCACCCTGCAGATGTGCCTCATATTGATAAATCCACTAAATCTATTTTGGTACAAGGAGTAAGTGGAAAACTGGTGAGAGAATTGCTGTCTGAGTATGTCACTATTGAGGAGCCAGAGACGGGGGTCAAGATCACCACCAGAGTGATCTTGTCTACTGTCTGCTCTGTGAATCTCTTGGGTAGAGACCTAATGTCAGCCATGCGCATGTCAGTCAGTGCACAAAATAATGGGTTTGCAGTCCAGGTAGGACAGGGACCCATTAACCCAATAGAAGAAACACACTATTATTACTCCTTAGATGTGTATATGAAAGACAAGGAGACAGTTGAGATTGTTGACAAAATGATTAATTATGCTGAAACCGTGATGGAAGGTAGGGCAGTGGATTTACAGACACCAAATAGGGCTCACTGCACAATGTATTTTAAGAGAACACCAGGGCCTGATAAGTATTATGCCTCCAGACTTTTCTCAAAGAAGGAAGTTACCCTGCAATTAACCAATGTTTACTGGAGTGTTGAAGGATTTTGTGCATCGGCATGTTGTATACCTCCTGAGGAGCAGGTTCTGTTTAGGGAAATCAACCCACATCTATCCTTGGCTAAACCCAAAAACCGAGATTGGAAGGATGTGGGAGAGTTTGTGAAGGAATGCCAAGACTTAAGAGATTGGACACCTGTGGGCCTACCTGAACTATACAAAAGTAAATCGACAGGTTATTTCTGTCACAAACCCTTGGGACACGAAATCATTACAACACCCTCGGCACACATGTGGGCTGCAGGAACTGAATGATACTTGAGACAAAAAGGTCACCTGTTAGATGGGCTCCCAGAGACACTGTGGACTAGAGGTCCAGCGGATGTGGGACTCATGAAAGGAATCCAACCAGTAACCATCACTCCAAAATCACACCATAGACCCCACCTAAGACAATACCCCCTTCAGAAGGAAGCAGAGGAGGGCATAGCCCCTGTAGTAGATGAACTTTTAAAAACTGGTGTGATCATTCCATGTCCTGACAGCCCTTGCAATACCCCCCTTTTCCCTGTTAAGAAGTCCCCGCCCTCTACAGGTTGGAGATTGACAGCTTGGAGATCTTGTACCAATCAGGCAGTTATACCAAGAGCTCCTGTGGTACCTGATCCACACTCATTACTGAATGATCTAGATCCAGGGAATGAATTATTTTCTGTGATTGACATCAGTAATGCCTTCTTTAGTATACCGGTGCATCCCGACCATCAATTTTGGTTTGCCTTCACATACCGGGGAAAAAGGTACACCTTCACCAGATTGCCCCAGGGCTATTGTGAGTCCCCTACCATCTTTTCACAAGCAATGTCCTCAAACTTGGCTCAGTTTGTACCCCCAGGGGGAAGCCAGCTCCTCCTCTATGTAGACGACATTTTAGTGGCGTCTCCTTCAGAGGAGGTTTGTAGGGCTGACACAATGGCTCTGTTGTATTTCCTCCATAGAAGAAGGAAAAAGCAGCGCCCAAACGTGAACAAAGCTGCTAACACTCCAATATGACAAAATTGCAAAAAGTATAAATGTGTAACAGTGTAGCGCTAAAAATGTCTCTGTACAGCAATGGTTGTGGACTGGAAAGGTCAGCAACCACCAATTTACTGTTCAGACTGTTGTTAAAAATGCCAAGTTTAAGGTCAAATCAGCGGTGAGCATCAAATCCCCTGATAGAGTGAGGGTGTGATGAATCACCAGATTAGATAGACCGAAAGTGTGGATACACTACCCAGTGGTCCACACTCACCTTAAGTGGGTGTTTTAGTGAATATGTGAATGGTACAACTCAATGCCTAAAATCACATCAATAATAAGGAAGCAAATATTCATGACCCTGGAGTCATAAATTTCACAGATTATGCAATCAAAAATGCTTAAAATCATACAAATAATCAGTGAAAATATAATGGGGTGCCAATATCTGTGATGCTAAAACTGTGATATATAGAAGGTGCTGCCAAGACAGAAGGACTGAAGTAAATGAGAATGTCAAGATGGAACATGTGTCATCAAGGTACTTAATGAACTGGCCACTGAACTCACAAGCCAAACAGGCAAATAGAAATACATCACAGTATAAATCAGTAGCACATGATAAAGATGGTTATTTCTGAAAACATCTCTTTAAGCAGTCCTGCTATTAATAATTAGTGAACAGACAAAGTCACCAAACTATATTTCAAATAGAGGAACTACTTCATAGAGTCCGGATAACTCAGAGTAAGATGATGTTGATAACACAGTTCAGATGCAAAACAAAAACAGTGATGATGATATGGTTCAAATGCTGGATCCTCTCAAACAAGGGCAACAGTGCAACCAGAAGAGTAATTTCATAAGCGCTTACCATGTGCGGTGGACCAACTCACCAGAAGTGAAAGGTCGGAAACAGCTTGTATGGCTACCTCCAGGTACCAAAAATGTGGAATAGATTGGGAGTTGTAAACATAGACTGGAGCGTCTCGAGATCCTTAGCAAATACTCACCGACCAAATGGATGTTTACTGGATCACTTTGGTTAAATCAGTGCTCATCGGTCAGACTTGCCAAAAATGCCATTCCACATTTTTGGTACCTGGAGGTAGCCATACAAGCTGTTTCCGACCTTTCACTTCTGGTGAGTTGGTCCACCGCACATGGTAAGCGCTTATGAAATTACTCTTCTGGTTGCACTGTTGCCCTTGTTTGAGAGGATCCAGCATTTGAACCATATCATCATCACTGTTTTTGTTTTGCATCTGAACTGTGTTATCAACATCATCTTACTCTGAGTTATCCGGACTCTATGAAGTAGTTCCTCTATTTGAAATATAGTTTGGTGACTTCGTCTGTTCACTAATTATTAATAGCAGGACTGCTTAAAGAGATGTTTTCAGAAATAACCATCTTTATCATGTGCTACTGATTTATACTGCGATGTATTTCTATTTGCCTGTTTGGCTTGTGAGTTCAGTGGCCAGTTCATTAAGTACCTTGATGACACATGTTCCATCTTGACATTCTCATTTACTTCAGTCCTTCTGTCTTGGCAGCACCTTCTATATATCACAGTTTTAGCATCACAGATATTGGCACCCCATTATATTTTCACTGATTATTTGTATGATTTTAAGCATTTTTGATTGCATAATCTGTGAAATTTATGACTCCAGGGTCATGAATATTTGCTTCCTTATTATTGATGTGATTTTAGGCATTGAGTTGTACCATTCACATAGTCACTAAAACACCCACTTAAGGTGAGTGTGGACCACTGGGTAGTGTATCCACACTTTCGGTCTATCTAATCTGGTGATTCATCACACCCTCACTCTATCAGGGGATTTGATGCTCACCGCTGATTTGACCTTAAACTTGGCATTTTTAACAACAGTCTGAACAGTAAATTGGTGGTTGCCGACCTTTCCAGTCCACAACCATTGCTGTACAGAGACATTTTTAGCGCTACACTGTTACACATTTGTATTTCCTCCATGACCAAGGGCACAAGGTAAATAGAAATAAACTCCAGTTGTGGCAACAGCAGGTCAAATATTTGGGGTATAATATCTCAAAAGAAGGTCGGCACCTGGATGAGGAGAGAATCCGAACACTCCTCCAGCTGCCGAAACCAAAGACAAAAGAAACAAATGATGTCCTTTCTGGGTATGACAAACTTTTGTAGAGCCTGGATTCCCGGGTATTCTATGCTGACAGCCCCGATGGTTCAGGCAATACATGGGAGCACTAGAGCACTTCCACCCTGTGTACAGGCAGTGGTAGCTGAAGCAGTCAAGGCCTCAGCATCTATAGTGCTATATCACCCGCTGACACTTAAGGTGCCGCATGCAGTGTCTGTTATCCTTTTACAACAAAAGATATCACATTTGAGTCCAGCACGGCACCTTTCCTGTATGACAATACTCTTGGCACAACCTCACTTAACAATACACAGGTGTACTACTTTAAACCCATTCACACTACTACCACTCCCTACTGATGGTTATAAACATGACTGTACTGCTGCCATCGCTGAAAAGGTACTGCCACGAAGTGATTTGAAAGATGTACCGTTAGCTGACCCTGACATGACACTTTTTGTTGATGGTTCTAGTAGGAAAAATCCGGATGGCACAAATGCAACTGGATATGCAGTAGTGACACAGGATGACATTTTGGAAGCTAGGCCACTACCAAAACATTATTCAGCACAAGTAGCAGAACTTGTAGCACTGACAAGAGCATGCATACTATCAGAAGGAAAATCTGTAACCATATACACCGACAGTCAATATGCCTTTTCAACAGTACATGTTTTTGCACAACAATGGAAAAACAGGGAGATGGTCACCTCCAGTGTTAAACCAATTGCACACACGGATTTCATTTTAGAACTTCTGGATGCAATACAGTTACCAAAAGAGCTTGCAATCTGCAAATGTCAAGCACACACAAAATATACGGACCCCATCTCAAAGGGAAACAAAAGGGCAGATGAAGCGGCCAAAATAGCGGCACAAGAAACACATCAAATAATGACAGAACAGGAAATTATAGAGGTAGATCACACAGTCCTTACTGATATGCAGCAGAATGCACCCCCCGGGGAAAAACAATATTGGAAAACAAAGGGTTGCGCAATAATAAATAATATTTACACATCACCTGAAGGGAAACCGGTATTGCCGAAGTCCTTATTTAGGTATGCAGCAGTTTTGACACATGGAGTAACACATGTGTCAAACAGGGGGATGACTGAGATGTTAAATAAAGTATGTACAGCTTATGGCTTCACAAACTACTCAAAAACTTTTTGCTCTCAATGTATTATATGTGCAAGACCCAATGCTCAGGGAGGCATAAGACCACGAAAAGGGAAGTTCCCCACACCGCAATATCCATTCCAACACATTTGCATGGATTTTATTGAATTAGACAAATGTGAAAGGAAGAAATATTGTTTGGTAATTATAGACGCCCTGTCTAAATGGGTAGAAGTTTCCCGACAGGAAGTGCGGACGCACAGACTGTAGCCAAAGCATTAATTGGAAGGCCGGGTACCGGCCTGAAGTTATGGGAGGAGCCCGGAGGGTATTTAAGCAGCCCAAAGGCCGCCGGTCTTTGTCGGTTTCCTGTGCGTGATATCTGATACGTCAGACATCTAGGACCGACTCGTTCGAGACAAGCGCTGTTGGTGCCGGTTCGTGAGCTCCGTTTCGTCTGTCCGTCTCCTTTTGTTGCAGTCCCGCGTTCTGTGTTCGTAAGTCGTGTTGTCCCTTCGTGTCGCACTCGTGTCGCAGTTCCGTACAAAGAGTCTGGTTCGGCTGTCGCAGGTAGGGCTTCGGCTCCCATGTTTTACGTTCTCATGCACTGCTTATCATGTCACTAAACTGTGGTCTGCGTAGCTCACGAACCACGCACTGCTTGTCTCGAAAACCTAAACACTTACTCGCACGTTTTTGGTTGTACACAATCGGGAGCCACCTAGCGGCACGCGCATTCAGGGCCGCCCGCCATGACACTCCGACCGATGCCGCATCTGGCACTCAAGGGTTCCCCTTACGCGGTCGTATTACGCAGTCTTTGAATCGTTCAAACATGGCTCACGCACGGGTGCCGTTCGCACTCACACGCATCATTCATGTCCTGTCATATTATTCAAATCGGTTGCGTGCCGAATCGCTATTTGCATTCCGAATCGCTGTTGGCATGTTAATTGTACGAATCACTTCGACCGTGTCGAAAGATTTCACGTATTAGAATGGCAATCATTTCGTCATTTCAAACATGGCTAACGTATCAGGCCATTCGGTCATGCCAAGTCATTTCGCATGAGTTAAACAGGGCGTTCATGCCATCATTTCGATCCTGGCCGCACTCAGATTCAAGTCATGTCGCACTTAGGCACGGATTTGTCTCGGGGTACCCAGGTTACGGCCGTATTACCATACATGTTTCAGAGATTGGCCCACCGCTCATACGGATGCGGGCTCGAGTCCAGTCTTTGGCATGATATCGGTCATTGGCCACGTATCGGTCTGAATCCGGTCGCATCCGGCATGCATCGATTCGCACTGATTCGCCTAGCCGCTCGGCCTCATTTCGATACATGCTCCAGAGATTAGATTCGGTTACAAATTGCTCGGTTTGTTGTAATCTAGTCTTTGTCATGGTTTCATTTCGGTCACCTTACCTCTGGGTAGGTCCGGTCGCATCCATAGATGCTCCGATCGGGGCAATCCAGACGCACGACTACCCGGCCTCATTTCGATACATGCGCCAAGGGCGGAATCGCATCACAGGTTGCGTACATTCTTGATTCTTGCCCCTGTCATGGTATGTCATTTCTGTCACCTTACCACGTCCGGCATGAATGCAGTCACTTCCCCGCACTAATTCGTGTCGGCGTGCCCTAGGCCGGCCTCATTTCAATACATGCGCCAGGGGCGGAATCGCAAAAAAAAAAGAGAAAAAAAAAAAAAAAAAAAAGAGGGAGACTGATTCTTGTCCTCGTCATGTTATATCATTTCTATGTCACCTTACCACGCCCCGGCGTTAATTGGTCACCTCCCTGTACGAATTCGCGCCGGCGTGCCCTAGGCCGGCCGCATTTCTACAAAAAAAAAAAAAAGAGAGAAAGGGGTTCAGTCACTAGACAGTGGCATGATGATCAAGGTCGCTGGCACACGAGTGCTTGCGTTCCAAATGCATACTGTAGCACTTGGAGTCGGACCCGGTGGCAGCTGGAGGTCACAGTTCGGCCTCAGCGTACCCAGGCAGTTGGCCTCATTTCACGGTTGCCTCATTTCTGTACGTGCTCCAGAGTCCGGCTCACAGTCACCCCCATACGGTACGAACGGGCCGGGCCCTGTCACGGGAAGTTCATTTCAGTTAAGGCAACATGTCATGTCAGTCATTCGTGTTGTTATCTGTCATTTGATTCCACAGCTGTCTCGGCAGTCGACTTAAGTCACTATCGCCTGTTATCATCTACGTTGGGTTCCGTCGCTCTGGACGGCAGCAGTTTCAGGCTCTTAAATAGGTACTTTCTCTCACACTCTCTCAGGTCAGTCGGATTCAGTAGGTCCACCTGCACCAGCTTGATCAGGGTTCCAGCAGGTAAAAAAAAAAAAAACACAGGGGCACAGGGGGGCTCCTGCTTTCTCATGGCAGGTACGTATACCGTAGGTGACACGTCCAAACTCATTTCTTGTCACCTCTTTATAGGCCCAGCCTGCAGACACGTGACCAGTCTACTAAGTAACGGGTCTTGGCAGCCGCCATGTCATCAGTCGGCAGCGATGACCTCACCACCCCGCTATCTCCGGCGTCAGCCTCCGAGGCTGGCAGTGTCCAGTCTCTTAGGGCATGGACAATTCCCAGGCTGTCCGCCGAGCTGAGGCGCAGAGGGATACCCTTCTCGTCCGCGGCCAGGAAGGCGGAGCTATTCAGGCTCCTCTTCCCACCACCGGCCGCAGCAGGCCCCAGCAGCCAGCAGGCGTCTCTGGAATCTATTTCAGCCGCCGTCGCTCAGCTACACACTCTCGTGTCTTCCTTGTCTTCCTCGATCGTTGAGGTCCAGGACAGGGTGTCTCGTCTAGAGACCAGCCCGGCTGCCACGGTTCCGGACCCTGCGGTGGTCCCAGCCATCAGTGCACCGGCCGCAGGTAGTGAGCTTGCCACGACTACCGTTCACCCTTCCCACCTGGTGCCACCCAGCGTAAGGAAGGACATTTTAGAGGGCAGAGACGTTAACCTGGCCTCACTCATGATCTCGGTCCATGACTTGGCCGAGAACAAGGCCTACACCTGGGGGGACGTCTCGGTGGTTTTGAAAGCAAAGGATCCGAGGCTCAACAGAAAGCTCACGGTGCCCGAGTTCACGCTCGCTTTCGGCATGTTCAGGGACGTGCTGTGCTCAGCCTCCCCCGGCAGGCGGGAGGAACTGGACCTCTACCTCCATTTGATCGTAGACCTGGGCCACAAAATACGGTGGCTCAGCGTTCTACGATTATCATCGGTCCTTCTCGGCCGAAACCGCGGCCAGATTCTTACAGTTCCATTTGACAACGGACTGGAGCGTAGTGGACACGGAGTTGTTCTGCCGCCACTTCGCGGGTCTACGCTCCCCGCTATGTGCTGTCTGTCAGTCAGCGTCCCACACCACGGTCTGGTGTGCCAACATAGCCTCTGTCCATCCGATAGCTAGCACGGCCTCTACCAGCACGAGCCAGGCTCAGCAGGCCCCGGCACAAGGGCAGAAGGTGGACAAGTTGGGACGTCCGGTGCGGATGGTTGGGGGAGCCGCCATTTGCAACAATTTCAACTACGGCTCCTGCAATTTCAGCCAGTGCCGGCTCTTGCACGTTTGCACCCTATGCCAGAGGGCGCACCCCAGGGTCCTGTGTGAGGTCAAGCAGAAGAAACCGTGACTAAGCCGGGTCAATGTCCTTTGGCTTGATGTTTACTTGACCTCACACCCCACTCCGTCACTCGCCAGCTACCTCATCCGAGGTTTCACCGATGGGTTTCATACCGGGCTCATCACCCTGCCCCACTCCACCCACGAATGTCCGAACCTACGCTCAGCAGCAACAGATGAGCCAGCGATTGACGTCCTTCTGCAGACGGAGTTGGATCGGGACTTTATGATAGGCCCGTTCAGTCAGTCTCCCTTTAGTATCTGGAGGGTTAGCCCTATCGGGCTTGTACAGGGAAAATTTTCAAATAAAAAACGTCTGGTGTATGATCTGTCAGCGCCTCATTCTTCCGTCGTTCCCAGTCTCAACTCGCTCATCCCCTCCGAGGAGTTCTCACTGAAGTACGCTTCGGTAGACATGGCTATCCAGGCCATTCTCAGGACGGGGGTGGGTGCTTGGCTCTCGAAGGCGGACATATCCGACGCCTTCAAGCTGCTGCCCATACATCCTTCCCTGTGGTGCTGGCACGGCATCAAGTGGAGGGAGCGATATTATTTCGCGACCAAATTGACCTTCGGGTCTAAGAGTAGTCCTTGGTTATTTGACAAGTTCGCGACGACCCTGGCGTGGATCCTTCTCCACGAGGCACAGTGCCACGAGGTCATCCATTATTTGGATGACTTCCTTCTGATAGAACCACCCGGGGCTCCCCCAGGGGACCTTGGAAAGTTGAGGACGGTTTTCGACAATCTGAACGTCCCCATAGCGGAACACAAGGTTGACGGCCCGGCACACAAGATCACGTTCTTGGGCATCGACCTTGACACGCTTGCCATGCAGGCCAGCCTTCCCGCAGATAAGTTGGACCGTATCAGGACGGTTCTGCGAGAGTTCACCCGGGTGGGGGGGGATGTACTCAGAAGCAACTTCATTCTCTCCTCGGGATGCTGAATTTCGCTATGAGGATCATCCCCCAGGGCCGCTCCTTCGTGTCCCGGTTGCTGGTCTTCCTGTCCTACACTCAGGACCCAGACCAGGTCATCAGGCTGGATTCGGCAGCCAGGGCAGATCTGGCCATGTGGGAACACTTTCTTAGTAATTGGAACGGGGTGTCCCTGTTCATCCCAGTAGTGTCCACGCAGTCACCTCAGGTGGTGACCGATGCGGCGGCATCCACAGGATGCGCCGCCATTTTTGGCCATTTGTGGTTCGCCGCCCCTTGGCCTCCTCAGGCACTAGCCACACCGGGCTTCACTACCACGTCAGCCCTCTTTGAGCTGTTCCCCATCGTAGCAGCCGCTCACCTATGGGGTCACCATTGGTCTGGACAGACTGTGGCTTTCACGACAGACAATCAAGCCACAGCCAAGATCATCAGCAAGGGCAGGTCGAAATCCAGGCCCGTCATGTCCTTCCTCCGCAGACTGGTCCAGCTATCCCTACAACATCAGTTCAATGTTTACTGCTCATTCATTCCAGGGAAGTTTAACTCAGCAGCGGACGCGCTCTCCCGTTTTAACTTGATTTCTTTCTTTGAACAGATGCCAGGAGCCTACCATCTTTCAGCCACTATCCCGGATTGGTCACAACTGACCTTGGACTAGCCCCACATCTACACTCAGCTAATAACATCATCAACGCTTCGCTCGCCCGCAACACCCGTTGGGCCTACCGGACGGCCTGGAGGGCGTTTAATAAGTTCCTGCCCCATCGCCCTCGTGAATCTTCCAGCATCAAGCAGGTTCTGGCGTTTATCGCTTATTGTCATTCTAACCTGGCACTGTCACACAGCACGATACGCCAGTACGTGGCCGGGGTGCAGCACTACTTGTCACTTCAAGACCCCGCGAGGCCTTCGGTGTTCTCCTGCCACGCAGTGAGGGCTCTACTGCGTGGAGTTCAGAAACACCAGCCGCCAGTCAGCCCGAAGCGGCTGCCTATCACTGGGGAGATCTTTAAGGGGATGTCTGACATCCTGGATAGGTCCCCTTTCGGTCTCCTCCTCAGCACCGTCCTGCAGGCTGCGATACACATGGCGTTTTATGGGTTTCTACGGCCCAGCGAGTTCACTCGCAGCCACCCAGCCGGTCCAGTCTTGCATAGAAGTAATCTCTGCCGCCACCAGGATCACTACGTCCTTCACTTGGCGACGTCCAAAACCCAGCAGCGAGGTTCCGGAGTAGATATTCACCTGTACAGGACTCACAACAACTGGTGCCCAGTTGCCGTGTTAAACCGCTTGACGGCACTGCTGTCCGACCGCCCAGGGTCCAGTCCGCTTCTACCCTTTCCGGTAAAACCCCTCAACTCGTCGCAGTTCGTGGAACATGTCCGGGTCCTTCTCGGCAATCTTCAGTTGGACCCCAGCCAGTACTCCGGGCATTCATTCCGGATCGGGGCGGCCACGACGGCCTCAAGACAGGGGGTTCCGGACCATGTGATCAAGAAACTGGGTCGGTGGAAATCGGCCTGCTTCTCTTGCTACATACCTAACCCACAGTTAGAGATGGCTCAGGCCTTTGCTCGACTTACTCAGTGACATTACCTTTAATAAATAATTATCCCCTACCTGAAGGTTTTTGCCCCCTTATTTTGGTGTACCATACGGTAGACCAAGGCACACTTTCAGGTCTATTTCATGTTGGTTAGTTTTGTGTTGTTCCTATGTGTCATCGTTACTCATGTCGTCCGTAGGGCTCTAGACCATAAATTGGAAGGCCGGGTACCGGCCTGAAGTTATGGGAGGAGCCCGGAGGGTATTTAAGCAGCCCAAAGGCCGCCGGTCTTTGTCGGTTTCCTGTGCGTGATGCCCACCCCCCCCCCCCTTTTAAAAGCCTCTTCCAAGTATTCTTACCCCAGACTGAATACTCATTCCACATTATTCCATAACTACTTCTTATCATTCCTTATCTAGGGTATGCCCCCTTATTTTGGTGTACCATACGGTAGACCAAGGCACACTTTCAGGTCTATTTCATATTGGTTAGTTTTGTGTTGTTCCTATGTGTCATCGTTACTCATGTCGTCCGTAGGGCTCTAGACCATAACTAAGATATTATCCCTAGATTTGGAATCCCTGAAAAAAATCTACAGCGATAATGGACCCCATTTCGTAAATAAAACTATACAACATTTGACAGAAGTGATGGGTATTCAAGTAAAAAACCATTGTGCCCATCACCCCCAATCAGCTGGATTGGTGGAGAGACACAATGGAATCCTAAAAAATAAGCTGAGAAAAGCTATGGAAGAAACTGGTAAAAGTTGGATGTACTGCTTACCATTGGCAGTGACTAGTATGCATATTACACCAACAAAAGAGGGGTTGAGCCCATTTGAAATAATATATGGAAGGCCATATAGAATACCTTTATTACCAAATGAAACACCAGCTGAAGAATCTGAACGTACTCTATCACAATATATGTCTAACCTGTTAAAACAGAAACAAATTAATGAAGTCTGTTCTTTTCCAGAAGGTCCAATTCAAGGAGAAGAGAAAATCCATATTGGAGACTGGGTCCTGGTAAAAGTAATAAAGAAAAAACATTGGCACTCACCTAAGTGGGAGGGACCATAGTTCTTCTCACCACTCCCACGGCTATAAGGATAGCAGAGAGGTCTACCTGGATTCACCAGTCCCATTGTAAAAAGGTTTTACAGGTAGAGTAGGGCCAGTTGGCTGCAGAGATCCAGAAAATCCGGCTACAAAAGGGAGGTTTCGCACAAGGCGGGCTTGTCTCAAACCGGTGAAGTCTCCCCTACCCTATCCGCTGGAACCTCTGTAGTTGGTTAGAATGAAAGGGACAGTAATTATCCTTGGGTTACTGGTGAGTCTAGGGAAGGCATCCATAAGAGGGGGTAGACGGTATGGAAGAGTAGAGGAACCTTTGAATTGGGAAAGAACAGGAAAAGCATTGAATTTAACCTTTATAGAAGGAATAACTAGTACTATACTGGTAGACTTCTGTCAGATCGCAGATTGTGGGGATACAACTGGGGCTAGAGGACTTCTATGGGCAGATAAATATATTTGCTGGCTCTGGGATAAGGTAGGATGTCAAGCATGGAATCAGGCCCTGTGGACCACAGCACATCAAGATTGGGGGTATAATCAACCAGGGGCTGAAAAGAGTGGAATAAAGGGAAGACTCATAATTACAAAAGCGGCTAACTCCCCCTGCACAAATAGTAAAAACTGTAATCAACTATTAATAACATTAAAGGAGCCGAGGAAGGAAGATCAGCGGTTGTATTCTATGGGAGCATGGGTGTCAGGAACTGATCCTTCAGGCAAATTTTTCCTCGAGGTATTACCACCCAATAAAACCAAACAACAGGAAAAGGTAGACCTAGAAGGGAAAGAAGAAGGCCATACTAAAATAGAAGTTCTGAGTAAAACCATAAGATTTACTAACCTAACAATAGAAGATGCCATAGCTTTAGAGACGGGTTATCAAGAAAACAATGAGTGGTTAGAATGGTTGAGGTACACGGTTAAAACTCTAAAAAAAGAAAACTGTTTAGTTTGTGCCAGTGCAAGACCACATTTAGCAACAGTCCCTTTTCCTCTAGATCACAATACAGATCCAAAAGGTTTAAAATGTATGTTGCAATTATATAATAAGAGCTATAAACCTGAAACCAATTCTACCTGTCACACATTGAGTTTGTTGTTTCCCCCAGTGGAGAGACCTCAGATACCTCCAGCGGTTACTGCATATCCGGGCAATTTTACTTGTTTTGCACTCCCAGGGAACCGTAGCAGGGTAGATCTTGGGTCATTACCTGATGACTACTGTGTGGAGAGGATTAACATAGACAACGGTGACTGGGTTGAACATGACATTCAGAGAGCTGACATCTGGTGGATGTGTGGGGATAATAAACTGCGAGCTAGACTACCTGCCAATGCCCAAGGGGATTGTGCTATGGTCCAGCTGGCTATGCCCCTGAGGATCCTGTCAGAACACCTGTGGACTAAGAGTCACCAACGGTATCGGAGGGACACCTCTCCCATGGGGTCATTTGACTCTCAGATCTACATAGATGAGATTGGGGTTCCTCGCGGAGTGCCGGATGGGTTTAAGGCCAGGAATCAGGTGACGGCTGGGTTTGAGTCTCTTTTCTGGTGGGTAACTATAAATAAAAATGTTGACTGGATTAACTATATATATTATAACCAACAACGATTTGTAAATTACACTAGGGATGCTGTGAAGGGCCTAGCTGAACAATTGGCCCCCACATCTCTAATGGCATGGCAGAACCGAATGGCTTTAGATATGGTCTTAGCTGAAAGAGGAGGGGTATGCAAAATGTTTGGTAGTATGTGTTGCACCTTTATCCCTAATAATACAGCTCCTGGAGGGACCGTGACCAGAGCCTTGGAAGGACTGACTGCTCTATCGAATGAATTAGCGGAAAACTCAGGTATTACTGATCCATTCACAACCTGGCTTGAAGGATGGTTCGGTAAATGGACTGGACTTATTACATCATGTTTGATTTCAATCGCTGTGGCTTTGGCTGTTTTGGTCACTTGTGGATGCTGCTGTATTCCCTGTATTCGAGGACTTTCACAAAAACTGATTGAAACTGCCGTCTCAAGAACGATGTATCAAACTCTTCCTACCTCTGAGGACATTGAAGCTCAACTTAATGACATACAGTCTGAAAGTGTATAACACAGGGACTATTATTGAAATGTGTTGAGATAAAATAGTCACACAAAGAGGAGGGAATGTTAGAAAAGTTTTAAATGTTTATTGTGTGACTATTTGGAAAACAATCCTGAGACTGGTTTTTAATCCCACCTATGGGCACTTTGTATTAATTTGTTATGTATGTTTTAATTAGCTCCACAGTAAGAATTCAGGATGATTGAATAACCATATATGGTAACATAAGATTGTAAAGGAAAGTGCAGTCTTCACATAATAAAGGTATATATCGAATTTTACCCAGATAAGTGAGCTGTGCTTTCCTCAGCCAATAGGAAAATAGGGGCTGGGTTATGAAGGTTTTAGGTAAGAAGAGATATTTCCTTTGTTCATCCCTTGCCGAACTTTTGGTGTGTAAGGAAGGGGATCCTAATGTGTTAACATATTAGAAATACATTTTTTACTTCTTAATACATCTCGAGTTGACTGATCACAAGCTGAGGATATTCCTAACAAGCTTCCTCTGCTTCTGTAACGTTAACAGAAGCAGAGGAAGTGATGTCATCTCACCTCGTGCAGCCTTTTCGTTCTGGCGCCCGAGGAGAGGAGACATCCAAGTAAGTCTGCACCAACACTACACTAACAGTAGAACACACAGGCACACATCACCCCGTCACAGTGACACCAATAGCAGTTAATTTTTTTACTGATCACTGTATTGGTGTAATTTGTGACTGTTATAAGTGTTAGGGCAGTTAGTAGTAGGTCCCTTTAGGTCTAGGGAATCCCCTTAATAAAGGTTTAACACCTTGATCACCCCGTCACCAGTGTCACTAAGTGATCATATTTCTGATCGCCGTATTAGTGTCACAGGTGACGCTAGTTAGCCAGGTAAGTATTTAGGTTCACTGTCATCTTTTTATAGCGTCAGGTACTTCATATACTACCTAATAAAGGTTTTAACCCCGATTGCCCCCTAGTTAACCCTTTCAACAGTGATCATCGTATAACTGTTATGGGTGACGCTGGTTAGGTTGTTTTTTATAGTGTCAGGGCACCCACCGTTTATTACCCAATAAAGGTTTAACCCCCTGATCACCCGGCAGGTGATATCGGTTAGGTTTTAGCGTCAGATAGGGTCTGCGTCGCCCCAGGCAGCGTCAGGTTAGTGCCAGAACCTCTAACACCCACGCACGCAGCATACACCTCCCTTAGTGGCAAAGTGTCTAAACGGATCAATATCTGATCAGATCTATACTAGTGTCCCCAGCAGTTTAGGGGTCCCAAAAACACAGTGTTAGCGGAATCAGCCCAGATACCCGCAAGCACCTGCTTTTTGCCCCTCCGCCCAGCCCACCCAAGTGCAGTATTTATCGATCACGGTCACTTACTAAACACATAACTACAGTGTTCGCAGAGTCAGGCCTGATCCCTGCGATTGCTAACAGTTTTTTTGGTAGCGTTTTGATACAGTTACTGACAGCCTAGGCACTTTTTGACCTGTGAGTCTCACTAGTGTACCAGTAAAACCAGTTAAATGGCAAATCGAAGGTACACTAGTGAAGAGGCCTACATGTTTCTGAGCATGACAGATAGTGAAGAGGAAGTCACTCATCTGTCAGATTCAGGCTCAGAATACAATCCTGTAGATGACATGACAGATGGCTCTGACGACGGAGTTGTGGTCCCTGCCAAGGTCAGGTATACCAGACCCCGAACTTCTTCTGTTGTTGAGGTGCAAGAACCGCAGGGCTCTCGTATGGAGCAGAGAAGTACTAGCATCGCTATTCCTTCTGGTCAACTGGCAAGCACCAGTGGCCTAGTACACCCTGGTCGTAGTCAAACCAGCACTGCAGTAACACGTGGTGAGTCCCATAAGTGCAGTTCAAGCTGGCGAGTAGTGTCCCGCTGCCACCAAGATGACAAAGACAGGCCCAGTGTGCCCTTCCTGCAGAATTCGCCAATCCTAATTGGGAGCCCACCACTTCTGCAGCACCCGTACTTACCCCATTCACTGGACAACCCGGCATTTAGGTGGAAACAGTTGATTTTACGTCACTTGATTTTTATTTGCTGTTTTTCACCGAAGATCTCTCTAGATCCATTGTGGACTAAAGCAATTTGTATGCTGGTCAATACATCGCCGCTAATCCCCAGTCCTCCCTTGCCAGAGATTGGAAACCAATTACGTTTTCCGAATTGAAGACCTTTCTGGGCCCATCCCTTCACATGGGCATAGTTAAAATGAGTACGTTGCGGTCATATTGGTCCATTGACCCAATTTACAACATGCCCCTGTTCTCTTCTTCCATGGCTTGATACGAGCAGATTTTGCGGTTCATGCACTTTAACAATGAACTCTGTGGTCCTCGTGGAGACCCTGGATACGATCGGCTCTACAAAATTCAGCCCCTCGTAAACCACTTCAACCAACGTTTTGCAGACTTGTTTACTCCCCATCAAGTTGCCTGTGTTGATGAGTCCCTGATTAAGTTTTCTGGCCGCTTGTCATTCAAACAGTACCTTCCCAGCAAGCGTGCCAGATACGGGGTCAAGATGTACAAGGTCTGTGACAGGGCCACAGGCTATACATGTAGTTTTATGGTTTACTAGGGAAGAGATAGTCACGTAGAGCCGACAAACTGCCCTGACTACATAGGGAGCGCTGGCAAGATTGTGTGGGACTTGGTGTCACACTTATTCGGAAAGGGGTACCATTTCTATGTGGACAATTACATGAGCGTGCCACTTTTTAGTAACTTGTTTGATCATCAGATTGGAGCATGTGGCACCATGCAATCGAATTGCCGGGGCTTTCCCCAGCGGCTTGTAGATTCCCATCTTAGGCTGGGGGAGAGCGCCTGCTTGAAGTGTAATAAAACATTAAAACATTTGGGCAATATAGTGTGTTTTAGTGCATTAAAATTAAAAATGTGTTTTTTTTTTCCAAAAAGAAGTGTTTGGAAAAAAAAAATGAAACACCCACCATTTTAATCTGTAGGGCCTTTGCTTTAAAAAAATGTATAATGTTTGGGGGTTCAAGTAATTTTCTTGCAAAAAAAATTTTTTTTTCATGTAAACAAAAATTGTCAGAAAGGGCTTTGTCTTCAAATGGTTAGAAGAGTGGGTGATGTGTGACATAAGCTTCTAAATGTTCTGCATAAAATGCCAGGACAGTTCAAAACCCTCCCAAATGACCGCATTTTGAAAAGTAGACACCCCAAGCTATTTGCTAAGAGGCATGTCGAGTTCCTGAAATATTTTATATTTTGACAGAAGTTGCGGGAAAGACATTTTTTTTTGCACAAAGTTGTCATTAAATGATATATTGCTCTAACATGCCATGGGCATATGTAACATTACACCCCAAAATAAATTCTGTTGCTTGTCATGAGCACGGGGATACCACGTGAGAGACTTTTTGGGACCCTAGCTGCGTACAGGACCCCAAAAACCAAGCACCGCCTTCAGGCTTTCTAAGAGGGTGTTAACTTTTGATTTTACTCCTCACTGCCTATCACAGTTTCGGAGGCCATGGAATGTCCACATGGCACAACCCCCCCCCCCCCAAATTACCTTATTTTGGAAAGTAGACACCCCAAGCTATTTTCTGAGAGGTATGGTGAGTATTTTGCAGATCTCGCTTTTTGTCACAAAATTTCGAAAATTAAAAAAAAATTTAATAAAAAAATTATATAAAAGAAAAAAAAATTATTTTCTTTATTTTCAAAAACAAATAGGAGCGGCAAAATATGTCTCTCAGCAAATAGCTTGGGGTGTCTACTTTCCAAAATGGGGTCATTTGGGGAGGGCGGGGGATGTGCCATGTAGGCATTTTATGACCTTCAAAACTGATAGGTAGTGAAATCAAAAATTTATGCCCTTAGAAATCCTGAAGGCGGTTCTTGGTTTTCAGGGCCTTGTACCCGGCTAGGCTCCCAAAAAGTATCCCCGTACTCAGGAGAAGCAGCAAAATGTATTTTGGGGTGCAATTCCACATATAACCATGGCATGTGTGAGGCGAGCAATAAATCTTTTTGCCGTCAATCACTTGGGACAAAAAAAATTAAATATTCAATGGGCTCAACATGCCTCATAGCAATTTCCTTATGCCCCGTACACACGGTTGGATTTTCCGACGGAAAATGTCCTATCGGACAATGTTGTCGGAAATTCCGACCGTGTGTAGGCTCCATCGGACTTTTTCCGACGGACAAAGTTTTATCTCCTGCTCTCAAATTTTCCGACAAAGTCCTATCGGACTTTTTCCGATCGTGTGTAGCGAATTCCGACGGACAAAGTGCCACGCATGCTCAGATCACATTACAAGACCCAAGCTATTGGCTACTGGCCTCTACGTAGTCCCGTCGTAGGCAACAAACGTCACCACGTTCAGAATGATCAGATTTTTCCGACAACTTTGTCCGACCGTGTGTATGCAACACCAGTGTCGGACAAAATCCTTTGGAAAAAAAATCGGATGGATTTTATGGTCGGATTTTCTGACCGTGTGTACGGGGCATTAGGGTGTCTACTTTCCAAAATGGGGTCATTTGGGGGGGGGGGGGGGGTTGTACTGCCCTGCCATTTTAGCACCTCAAGAAATGAGACAGGCAGTCAAACTAAAAGCTGCGTAAATTCCAGAAAATGTACCCTAGTTTGTAGATGCTAACTTTTGTGCAAACCAATAAATATACGCTTAACATTTTTTTTTTTTTTTTTTACCAAAGACATGTGGCTGAATACATTTTGGCTTAAATGTATGACTAAAATTGAGTTTATTGGATTTTTCTTGCAAAACAATAATCTTTTCCAATTGTTAACATTTTCGGTCTTTTTCCGTTTACATCGCAAAAACTAAAAATCGCAGAGGCAAATACCATCAAAAGAATGCTCGATTTGTGTGAACAAAAGGATGCAAATTTAGTTTGGGTACAACATTGCATGACCACTCAATTACCAGTTAAAGCAGCGCAGTGCCAAATTGTAAAGTCCTCTGTTCTTTAGGGAGCCAAATGGTCCGGGGCTGAAGTGGTTAATATGTGCTTCTTCTTAAACCACGCCTTTGTTGCCATGACAGTATGTTCTGGGTCACTGTCATGCTGGAAGACCCATCCATGACCCAACTTCAGTGTTATGGCTGAAGGAAGGTGGTTTTCATCCAAGATTTTACAATACATGGCCAGTTCATTGGCCCCGCATTGCGGCAAAGTCGGCCTGTACCTTTAGCAGAAAAGTAGCCCCAAAGCATAATGTTTCCACCTCCGTGAGTTAATGCCAAAAAGCTAAATTTTGGTCTCATCTGACCACAGCAGTTTCTACCAATCCTTGCCTGAATCACAAACTTCAGACGGGCCTGTACATGTGCCTTCTTGAGGAGGGGGACCTTGCGGGCCCTGTAGGATTTCAATCTATGGCAGGGTATTGTGTTACCAATGGATTGTTTGGCGACTGTGGTTCCAACTGCCTTGAGATCATTCACGAGCTCCTCCCGTGTAGTTCTGGGCTGATCCCTCACTTTTCTCATAATCATCCATTCTCCATGAGGCGAAATCTTGCATGGAGCTCCAGACCGATAGCGATTGATGGTTATTTTTTCTTTCTTCCATTTGCGAATAATCGCACCAACAGTTGTCTCCTCACCAAGTTTCTTGCCGATTGTCTTGTAGCCCATTCCAACCTTGTGCAGGTCTACAATCTTGTCCCTGATGTCCTTTGACAGCTTTTTGGTCTTGCCCATAATGGTGAGGTTAGAATGGAAGAAAGATTCTGTGGACAGGTGTCTTTTATACACATAACGAGTTGTCATTAGGAGCACCTTCTGAAATTGACAGGACAAATCTGTGTACCATACACTGTAGCCAGTCTGTGGGAGACAGAATTATTGTTGGTTGGTAGGTAAGTAGGGGATCAAAAATACTTATTTTACTCACTAAACTGCAACTCAATTTATAACATTTGTATCGTGTTTTTTAATTATAGACCCTTCGTTTCTTTGTAAGTGGGCAAACTTAAAAAATCTGCAGGGGATCAAATAATTATTTTTGCCACAGCATGTCCGGAAGGAGTATGCAGCATGCGTTTACTGTCCTTGTGGTTAAAGGGCTGGAGGAAGCTCCTGAGCACCTTATAAAGGCTATATATATCCTGTATAATAATAAATAGGCTGAGGTGGCAATAAAGCATGCAAACTGTGATCATATGTAACAAGTTGAAAAGTTTACATTGTAAAGTGCATACATTTCAAACAGTTATAGCAAGACATACAGGGTGACCCTGTCTTCCCTATCCACAATGTTGAACTGTAAATAGAGTCCAGGCTTCATCCATCACTGTGGGTATACTCTTGAACAGGCCTTCAGGAACTGTGTTCCATAGGAATGGACCATGGCCCAGGACCTGCATAGCACTCTGTGGCTGACTACAGACATTGCACATTGCAAGTGCTGAGGTAAGCGCTCATGCAGGATCCAATGTCTGAACCAACATTACAAGCTGTCGTCATGGCATAGGGCCTGGGTATGGCTCCCAAGGTTTTACCAAGAATTATAAAAATTCACCTGGATACACTAAGTAGTTGCAAAGATATGTACAGTTTTACTAACATATGCCAAAGTTCTAAAACTAGGTTCAGACTTTTTTTACCTTTTTCATTAAGAAATTAAATCCAACACCTGGCATTTGAGACAAATGACTCTCTCCTTGCACTGCACAAAAAAGTAATCAATCATAGGTTTTCTTTTGGTTCGAAATCCTTCAGCTTCAGTTTCTGGCTTAAGCACAGCTTGCCTACAAAGATTACTAACAGTTGCAGTGAGGGCAAGTCTTACTTAGGCCGGCCATAGACAGTTCAAATCTCAGCCGGTTCAGCAGGAACCAGCTGAGATTCGAACCGTGTGGGGGCAGGTTGAATGTACCCAAGTAGCTCGATCTATCAACTTGAGTACAACCAGCCTGTCGGATTTACTTGCGATAATCGCTAGCGGCTCTTATAGCCACTAGCAATAATCACTGTCTTCTCCCAGCACAGACAGCTTCCTCTGCCCGCCCCTCACTGGGAGCATACAATTGCACAGCAGAAAGGATTGCCCTGTCAGCACTGTCTGTGTTGATGGGGAAAACGTGCACATTTCTTTCCTGCAACCCGCAGGCCAGCCTAACCCCACTGCCTTGCCACTGCTCGTTCATCAACCACCAAGTTGTAGTAGCAGTCCACACTTTCTGCTATCATTGGTAATAGAAAATTGGATGGACATAGGGGGTAAAGAGGACTCCGTAGCTTGTGGAAAAACGCAAGTAGTACAGCAACCAACACTACCTCTTGGATCAAATTACATGCATCCTTTTTTTAATCTGATTTAGACAGTGCTCTTCAGCAAAAGCAGATTAAGGCTTTGCGTAAAATAAATGAAAAATACAAAAGAAATATTTTACACAGAATTATTAAGACACTGCAGTTTTTACCTTGCAATTTGATCCGATACTCACTCTGATGCAACCCTTGGAAAAGCTATTTGATGAATCATTTTCTAATGTTCCCATAATTCTAATATTCTGGACCAAGAATCATGCGAGAATCATTTTTAAATACATTTTCATTTTATTTGGGAGAACATCATACATTGTCGCCTGCAAATAGGTTGCATATTGTAGAGGAAGAAGTTTGGCAGTATAGAAGAAACATACATTTTATTATAGAGGGTTTACACATCTAGAGAAGGTTCTCCATGAGAAATGTATACTGAGTTCAAAGTGTCGTTTCTGCTGCATGATGATGTGGCAAATTTATTTTTGCCAATAGGGAAAACAGTTCATTTTTTAAATTTATTTTAGATTATATTAAAAAGCAAAAGGGCGAACATACAAAATTGACACACTGTTCAGAGCAGCGGCCCATGCACAAAATGTATTGTGTGCTACGATTTATAAAAGTTTTCAATAACTCAGAACATGCATAAAATGTCTGACCTGGATGAGTAGTATGTACAGTCTGTAGAGCATGAAGGAAGGGTGCGGGAGAGGGACAGGATGGGGGAAAAAAAAAAAATCTTAAAGGTTACCCTTAAGCTTCAAGTTATCTTGCAGAGATGGAAAGGTAAAATGTCAAAATATATACCAAAAATACAATGGAAATCAGTACATTTCATTATCTTGTGGAACAAATAAGCAAGTTCTTGTAGTCCTCAAACTTAGCAGTCCAGCAAATATTAAAAAAAGAAATGAACATGCAGTCTTGGTTTACAGTCACTAATGTTGTAACGTTTGGACAGAGCAATCTTCTTAAGTTCTGCACGGTCTAAACAAACGTTTAAAGTGTTCGCAGTCTATGCAGACTCAAGAAATCCATAAAAAAAAATAAAAAAAAAATAAACCCTGCAGCTATTCAGTCGTGATCAGCCATAGAAGCAACTTTAATACTCACAATAAACTAAAATGTATTCATAACATCTATGTAACCTATAGATGCAGTTCCTGTACATCATAGGTTTATATATTAAATATTTGCAAAAAGAAAACATGCATACACAAAATACAATGCCAAGCTTTACAGACTTGATATGAATCAAAATTTACTTTAACATAATGTACACTGCTCAATTAAAAGTACCCTAGAATGAACAATCTTGATATCTTTTTTGTTTGCTTTTTTTTTGTCCTTTTTGAAAACATTTTTTTATTTTAAAGGGATGAAAAAATCTCCACAAATTTCGGGCAAAAAGTATTGAAATTAAATATTTGTTTGATCTGTGTTCAAGTAATAAATGTTCCTATGTAGAAATCTTTCCATAATCCTTAAAACTAAAAAATACAGTGAGTATAATACATAATCCTCAACATCTAATTTATACACCTGAGGTCAGCATTAAATAATAGCCAACATTTTATTTTGGCATTGGTTCGTATCCATTTTAAAATACATTTTGCAGCCTCGGCATATTTAAGACAACTCTAATCTATCTTTTAAAGACATTTAATAAACAAATGTCTTTTAAATAAATAGCTTTTGAGGGATGTACTTAAATTCGATTTGAAAAAAAAAAAAAAAAAAATCTAGCTAGTGAACAAAAACAGAGATTTCCATTTGTAAACTTAAGTGTCAACAATGATAAGCGTGAGATGCTACACTAGATGTGCTTTCATGACAAACAGCCCAATACCTTCCCACGATTCAGAGACCAGATAGTGACAGGTTAGAAAACGTGCACAATGCAAGTGCCTGGGTTTCACACTTTAGCATTTTCTTGTCTTGGGAGCATGAAAGTTTGCACACAGGAAACTGCTGAATTTCCCACAACGTTGAACTGTCTGCTATTAGGTCTTCTAGTGCCCATTGGCTATTGAAGCTGTTCTATCACGAAGCATGAATCTAGGACTTCTCAGGCAAGGTGTGAGTAAACCTGGACATGGTGTGTTGTCACTGGGCGTTGTTATTGCCAGTCCCGTTATTTTCCTTGGCATTTGTGTTGACTGAATTAATACCATCCTGCTGTCTGGCATCTTTCCTGGGAGGCATCCTTTCATTGATCCTGTCCAATCCCTTTGCTTCTTCAAAACTGCAGATTTTATGTTGCGGCGAAAATCCTCGTATTGCTTAAAATGCAAGTATGAAATGTTAGTTTATTTGTTGGTTAGTAATTTGTATTTAATATGAATAACATATCAGAAATTGAATAGATATTAGCTGAATAATAATGTGACAGCACTGAACAGACAATTCTGAGATTTTTTTTTTTTTTTTTTTACAGCTTTGAACTAGCCACATGTATTCTTGCTATGCTTTCAACACAAAATCATTAATGCTAGCTGACATTGTATACATTTTAAAAAATATGTATGTAACACAACTGTGAACTTTTTTTTTTGAAGTGTTAATAAGAAAATCATGTAAATAACAGCTACCTGTTATCAGCATAACCTAGTTTTAATTATGTGCTCCAATGTTTCTTAAACTTTTCCTCGCATAGTAGCCAAAAGCAGGGTATTTCCAGATCGCAACTGGGGATGTGCAAATTCATTGGCACACAGGGGAAGTGGGGGGTCGAATCCTAATACTAAATTCTGTCCATTTTACTGTAATAAATAAAAAAATAAAAAAAATATATAAGAAACTGGCAACTGCCATACATGGGATGCCTGTGCCAATACCAAGAATTTTCCCCAAAAAATTACATGCAGCTTAACCAGCAACATGGGAAAAACTTTTTGGTGTACGGTGGTGTGAAAAAGGCAGCTCCTGAATAAACTGTCAGCAACAAATGCCAGACCCACTCATAATAAAAAAAGGTGTGGGGTGGACACACACGAATTAAAAGAAAAAAGGTAATGTTTTAACAACTGAAGAGCAAGCAATAAATCAGTGAGTGCAGACAAATATTGTCCCTTAAAACGATTTTGGGGTGTATAGATTTGTGAATACAGGCAACTTGCACTGCAATTCAGAAAACTCTAGCATAATTTGTTTAACCACTTGCTGACTGCTGAGCATCCATGGATGTCCTGGAGTTTGCGGGGGTATATCTGAATGATGCCTAAAGCTACAGACATCATTCAGATATCAGTGTATTCAGCCGGCAATTTACTACACCATAAGAATGATCATAGCGGCTGGTCAGCAACTAGATTGTTCTTACAGGAGGTGAGAGGGGATGCCCCCCCGGTGCTTCTACCGTCTCACCTCTGCGATCGGTGAGTTGGAGAACGGATCCGCCGACCCCGGATGTCTACCATAGAGATTTCCGGCAGACCAGATGGTCACCGGAGTCTCTATGATCGTCGGAGGCCAGGCGCGATGTTATGACATCGCTCTCTGCATTCAAAAAAACCGGCGCAGCCTTGGCTGGGAAGCCGTGATCGTTTTTTTTTTAAATAAATTTTAGGCTTCCCAGCCTAGAAGTGAAATGTGGGGTCTTATTAACCCCATATCTCACTGTAAGGAGGTCCTGTCATGCCATATGTTACACCCTAAATATGGGTGTAACATGTTGCTAAAAGGTGTATTTGGCCTTTAATCTCTCCCTGTGCAGCACTTCTTATGCTTTACCCATCATTGATAAAACATTGTCAATATTGCTGCTGTGACCACACCATTTTTTTAGTGAGGGGGCTGGGCTCTTAAAAAAAAAACGGTACTGGATGATAGCTGCAGGCATCATCCCAGTATAACCAGCGAAAGTCTAACGACGTAAACTTCTGCTCTAATTCGCCAGGACTGCCAATTTCAAACCCGGTTGATCCACTGTGAACCCATGGTATAGGCAAACCTGAAACTCATCCCTAATCAGAGCACAGTTGTTTAAAGTGTATGTCTGGACAACACTGACAATGCAACAGTACATCTCTGCAATGTACACACATTTCCCCATATTTTGTATCTTTTAAAGCTGAACTCCAGCCAAAAATAAGATGAAGATTAATAGCCCAGTAAATATAAAAACACAAACCAGCTTTTGTTACTGTTATTAATATTTGGCTGCAATCCAGAGACCCCCCCCCCCCCCCACAGTGTTTTTTTTCTGTTGCTAGATGTCTTCAGTACAACAGCCAACACCAATCAACCCACTTCCTCTGTGCCCACCCCAGTTTGCTACTGAACAGTGAAAAGGAGAAGCAGCACAGTCTGTCACTCTGACCTCTCTTCCTATCAACAAGCTTCTTGTCAGCACATGACCTGCCTCGCTTTGTGCTGCTTCTTCCCCTTACAATATACAGGAGCTGCACAAGGCCGATACCAGGTCAAATTTAGGTACTTACACTGCTTGCATACATTTTTTGGACTTACCAGTACATTTCTTCTCCTTGAGTACAGTACAGGAAAGACTTTTATAAATCATTATGCCTGGGGTATATGCAGACTTCTTCAGACTACACTGGCAAAAAAAGAAAGGCTGCAGGGACACCCCCTATATAACCTGTCACACTCACAGCTAGCTAGATAAAAGGAGCGAGAGGAGGGCCCTATGTCCTGTACTCTACGAAACAGATTTTACTGGCAAGTCAAAAATCCTATTTCCCTGACCATACAGTACAGGACCCAAAGCTGCTTTAATCTTCACAACTAGGATGTCCAAAATCAGCCCCCCTTATAGGGGATGGGCTACAGAGCAAACAATGCCAATAGGCATACACAACAGGTCAAGATGGGCAAAGAACACAGAGCAGTTTTTAGCAAACAGACATCCAAGCAGGCCTTAGCATCTACCTGGTAGAACATAAAAAAGGTCTTCGGTCATTGTCGGAAGCTACAAATATTGTAGCTGCTGACTTTTAAATAAGACACATCGGTCCAAGGATTTAGCGCTGTCCTCACCTGGGCCAGTTCTTCAGGCCTCCGACACCTTCTGTGTCATGTGGGAGTGTGGGAAGCCGGCTGTCACTTCTACTGGCTCACATCCTGCTTTCCCCTGTGCATGCGGGAGTCACGCTGTGCTTTGTGAATGGACCAGCAGCCCCCTGGGACCTGTGATGTATCCCAGGAGGTTGTGGACAGGGAGGGGATGGGGGCCAAACTTCTGCTCAGATCACCTAGGCAATCCAACCAGAAGTACCTGTTAAAACTAGGTATCTGCTCCCAGAAAAAAAAAAAAAGTGTTTACAGTAGTGGCAAAAGGAGGGAGGGAGGAAGATCAGCAGAAACTCTGATTTTAAGTGAAGTTCCACTTTAAGAAATGTGTAAACAAAAGCCTAGCTGGCAGCCTTGCAAATCTGAGCGCCTGATGCTGAAAAGCCAATCAGACACTAACAGTTTTAGTAGACTATGCCTTAAGGCCACTTTCACACTGAGGCACTTTACAGTCGTTTTAGCGCTAAAAATATCGCCTTCAAAGCACCTCTCCTGTCACTCCAGTGTGAAAGCCCGAGTGCTTTCCCGGCACCATCCACAATGTAGGTACAGTCAAGCGTTTGCTGAGGAGTTTGCCTATCATAAAACATACAATGGTCTTACCCAATCTTCAGGCAAGAAAAGAATAGAAAAAAATTAAGCAAAAATGGCTTTGGCAGCCAAGAAAGTTAAAGCAGCTTGCGTCCTGTACGATCAAGAAAAATACACTTAGTCATGTTTTAATGATTACAGATCTGCATTAATGTGCATCTTTTAGATTTGCTTAGTATTCAGCTTTAACACTAGTACAAGTACAGTATCTGTTAAGCCTCACACACGATCGGACCGTGGACCAACTTTCCTGTGGATTTTTGTCCAAAGGGCGTTGGCCCCAAGTTGGTATTGCATACACACGGCAGGACTTTTTTCAGCCAACTTTCACCAAATCACTTGGTTTTTCTGCTCTTTACCGCCACCTTTGGTCAACTTCTGTATTGTTGTCTGATCATTTGCATTGGTTCTGCATTGGTTTGTACAAAAGTCCGTTGGTTTTGTGTACACACGGTCGGACTTTGGTCCATCGGACTTTTGTTGGCAGAAAGTTGGTCCGTTCGCACAGCCAACAAAAGTCAGATGAAACCTGGAAAAAGTTGGTCCGATGGAGCGTACACACGGTCGGATGTTGGTCCAAAACAGCTAATTTGCATGTTGGTTGTCAAAAAGTCCGATCGTGTGTATGGGCCTTAAGTCTGCTAAAAAGCCAATGTGCTCCTAACTTCCAGTTTGAGCTGACACCACTGCTTCTGCTGCACTGAAATCTCAAGGTCGACAGAACCATCATAACTATTGTTATGAAGATAAAGCGGTGGAGGGTGTCTACTAGTCCAGCATGGGACTATCAGGTATGGCTGAAAATGTTGCTTGGCATTTCAGTGCAGACAGCATTGTCAACCCACTGGATGACTAGCAGATTGACAGGTATTTAATATACACAGTGATTTTAAGAGGGACAACACATGGGGAAATGTACATGTATTGCAGAGATGTACGGTTTTTGTCCATCAAAAAAAATAAAAAATAAAATAAAACAAAACGTTTTACATTTTCCTCATAAATTAAGAGATCTGGAAAACGGCTTATGGCACTGCAGGGAAAGTTTGGAAAACATTATAATTGCATAAAAATGTACCTCTGATCATGAGTGTAAAGAAGAACTCCACTAAGAACAAATTCACATACACGTCCAACAATAATTAGAGGCGCCAAGATCAGCAATATATAGTGCATTAGTTCATCGTGGAATTATTTAACCTTTGTTATATCAAAAATGTCTCTACATAAACTGTACACACGGTAAGCCTGCATTCACACTATAGCGTTTTGGTGCATATACACAAAATCGTGCATTTACAAAACTCACAAAAAAGAGCTTGCACAAGCAGCGACATTCATTGTTAAAGAATGCGTTACCTCAACATTTCATATTCCTGATATGTGCCTCTTTGCATTTCTCCCTGTGTGAAATCCCTGGTGTTATTGCCAGTCCCCCTGATTTCCTATTTCAAACTGACCACACTAGAACTCAAGCATATCCATCCCAGTATGGTGAGTTTTCTGGCTGTGCTGGGAGAACAGCCTGCCTGTTCTCCAATGTGAGAACACACCGGGGTGTGTCTGTATCCTATTTGCATTTGCGAAGCCAACCATCCACCAGCAGACTCCTGGTAGACTTCACATAAACTTTAATGGCACCCTAAACGCTGCAAAATAGACATGTTTTCCGTGAAAAGGTGTGAAAAACACAAGGTTTAAAAGCACACAAAGCTCAGCACTCAAAAAAGGTGCATCAGCTGCTTCACCACACTTGTGCATAGGGTAGCCTATGGTGCGATGAGGCACAAAAACTAAACGCTATAATGTGAATTAAGCTAAAGGGCATTAGAACATCTTACTACAATAAATGAATACTTAACTACGGTAAATAGTACTATGCTAAATATGGAATATTTAAATTTAAAGATGTGGACAGACTTGTGCTGAAAGGTTCACTTGGTTTACAAAAAGTAGATATGAAAACACAATAGTGCAAATTGCAAACTCACTCTCCCCATACTGAAAGTCCAAATTTAGTCATCAAGGGCCAGATACAGAATGCGGTGGTGAGCACTTATCTCACCAATGTTGAAAGCCCGTAGACACTGCCCAAACACTGGGGTTGTGTTTCAAACTAAAGTCCCCTATAAGATACCAAAAAAAGAAAAATATTTTTTTCATAGCAACCATATTCTTTATTTCATCTTGAAACCTGCTGCAGGAAACCAGTTACTGGAATCTGGCTTTAACAGACAGGTTCTGGATGGTCAATTTAGAACTCCGGACATATTTTTAAAACTTGCCCTTTAGGTTTACAGGATTTTTGTACTCTTTTCTCTACTTTCATTGAAGGGCACAGCCACGTACAAAAGCAGGATGCTAGGTGCAACCAAACTAAAAGCACACCCCAAACCCCAATGGCCCTAACAACATCCAGGCAATGAAGGTCCACCTCTCTGAGATGAGAAGGATGAGGGCAGTGAGATGGTAGAACAAAGTCTTCGCTCAAATGGGAGGCCGACACCACCTTAGGGAAGGACAGATGAGTCAAGAACTACTTTATCCTTGTGCAACTGTAAAAATAGCTGATCACAAGAAAGGGCTGCTAGCTCAAACACCCTACATGCAGAGGTGATAGTCACTAGAAAGGTCACTGTCAGACACATGGGAAAGGCCTTAGTTCTTTACCACCTGTCTATCAACAGCAAACCCGTTAAAGCCATCAACTGTAGAGCAGGGTGGCAGATTGAACCTTTGCAAAAGAAGATCCATGCAGAGAGAAAGGAGTCACGGAGAGTCTGTGACCAATTGAACGAGATCTGCGAACCAAGCCCTGCATGGCCAGTCTGAATCCACCAGTACAACCCAGAATTCCCTCTTGTTGGGGCTTTAGAGGGAAAGGAATATATCAGGAAGTACACGTGCTACCAGACCATCCGATCCGAGTTACGTTGACCTGGCCCTGAACTTGGGAACTTTTTGATCGAGTCTGAATGCAAAGAGATCCATGTCCAGACTTCCCAAGCGCTGACAACTCTGGAGAGAAACGTCAGGATGCAGGGGCCATTCCCCCTGATCTGGCGATCAACAGTTTCCACTTGCCAGTTGTTCCCCTGCAACGAGAACTGTCAAAAAGTCTGCTACATGAAGTTATGCCTGAGGATGAGAGAGGCCTCCAGGGCCACAGCCAAGCTCCTGGTGCCCTTTTGGTGATGGAAGTAGGCCACTGTTGTGGTATTGTTCGATTGTACCCAGATACTGGAGTCATCCAATAGAAGAGAGACACATTACCTTAAGTTCCAGGATATAGATGGCGAGACCAGTCTCCTGAGCTCAACGGCCCTGTACGAATAAATGGTCCATTACACCTACCCACCCGAAAAAAATGGTGTCTGTGGTGATGATCCGCCAATTGAGTGGGAGAAAGGTCTTCCCGGCTAACATAAGAGGGGACTGAAACCACCAGGTAAATGCTGCATATACAGGTGTATCTCAAAAAATGTAAATAGCATCAAAAAGTAATTAATTTCAGTAATTCAATTCAAAAAGTGAAACCTATATCATTTAGAGTCATTATACACACACAGAGTGATACATTTAAAGTATTTCTTTTTAAATTGAGGATTATGGCTTACAGCTAGCAAAAACCCATAATTCAGCATCTCAGAAAATGACAATATTGTGAAAAAGTTCTATATTGTAGAATCATGGTGTTCAACTCTAAAGGCTCAGGAAACCCAGGTGTTTTGAGTTAATTAGCTGATTAAATTGTCTCTTATGCCACATACACATGACCATTTTTTCCGACGAGTTCCGCTAAAACTGTCTTGCCTACACAGAAACTGGAGGGTCCACTACTGGAGAGGAGAGGTAGACTACCTATTGACAAATTCTTCCTCTCAAAGGTATAGTGGACCGAAGAACACGTGGGAAGAGAGAATGACTTGGCTGGGGGCGACCAAGGCTAGCAGATGAAATCAAAAAAGGTGTCATACAGAATACATACATTTTGGAGGACTTTTTGCATTTATGAGTCCTGTAGTGAACTCAAGAATATGTCGATTGAGGGTGAGAATCTGCCATCTTCAAAGTTTCCCTGACTGCTGAAATGAGATGAGACCAACTCTTTTTCATGTGCCAATTTTGCCACTGGCAACTCCTTTTCGCTATCAGAAGAGCGAAGAAATCAGACTTGGGAGTCCCTGACTCCAACGAAGGGGAGGGTTCAGCGTCTGACTCATCGGACATAGGTGGAAAGGGACGCTTGGTAGCTTTGTGTAGCATGGCCCTTTTCATTTGTGAAACAAAGCCTTCCGCAGGGTCCGGAGGACCCCAACTATGCTTGACTTGCGTTCAAGTGGAGGCCTGCAGCACTAGAGGAAAATGACAAGCAAGACAAAGTAGCACTGCTGGGGTTCCCTGCTGGGCCACAAGAGCCTTAAGAACAGCTTGTGTATCCGTAACTGCCTGCTTCAGGAAGCAAGACCGGGAGGAACAGTTCTGGAAGAATCAAAAAAAAAAAAAAAGCATCAGCAGCTCCTCCTGCATTGTACATGCTACCCTCCTCTGGCCATGGCCCTGAGATTGCTCCTATATGAGAGAAATGTTAGGTGGTCTAGTATGAGTCACACTCAACCAAGCATAGCTCAGGAATGAGTCATCACTGAGCAGAAAGAGGAGTTATGGGGCCGAAAGTAGAAAAATAACTTAACTCATTCAGCACCAAACAGAGCTGTCAGGATAATAGAAAACAGCAAATTAACTCAATCAGCTTCAGAGAAGGCTATAAGTGAGAAACCAAACAGTACATCCATTCAATCAGCTCCAGATAAGTCTGAGTGAGGAATCATACAGCACATGAACTCATTCAGCTCCAGATAGGGCTGAGGGAGAATAAACAGCACATTAACTCATTCAACGCCAGCCCTAATTGTTTAGTGAGAACTAACCCTACCCCAATATAAACATTGCCCCAAATAAGAAATGTATGGGGGGAGGGAGTGTGAAGAGATGTAAAAAGATCCCCTGGGGTAAGCGTATGCTGTAAACCAATGCAACGCCGCCAACATGGATGATGCTCACGGCCCAGTAGGAGCCAAATCTAGGACTTGTAGTTTTCCAGCGAACTATATCCAGGTGGGGGGGGGGGGGGGGGGGGGGGGGGCACCTCTGATCCTATATTGATCTGGATGTCGTCGGCCAATATGCAGCGCTGAAACAGTGTGCCTCCACTGAGGGGGTTGTGCCCCTTCAGGCCACTTTGTGTTAGACAGAATTGTCACAGCTGATCCCTGTATAGGGCATGCACTAGTTGGTGATGCTGGGTGGACTACCCGGATCTATGCTATCCGGCCAATCACCCAACACAGTTGATTGAAGACAGAACAAAAAAACAAACAATCGACAGGAACCAAAATCTATTGACGGGGCCAACATCTGTTGATGGGGACTAAAACGCCAAAGAAATAGAAATCAGCAAAAATAAAAGCAAAACCAAGGAGCTAGAAAGCTCCACGTCCTAACTCTTGAGATGCTAGGAAATAACTGAACTCCTTGCTGTAGACAGAGGAGTTTGGCCACCACCAGAAGGCCGTCTCCCGGGTGTGTTTTAGTTTAGTTGCATCTAGCATCCTGCTCCTTGTAGATGGTGACAATGAACAAAAGAGAAAAAAAGTATTAAATCTGAACTCCTGAGAGGTTAAAGCAAACCAAATTATTGAGTGTATTTGTAAAAGTAACTAGTCTAAGTACTCACAATTGACTTGGTATCAGTATTTTGCAATGCCTTATGCAGCAGAGTTCAGACTCGGAGATAGAGAAGCTAGACAAGCAGTCAACTGTGTATGCTGCAATGCTCATATGTTAACAAGGGATAATTTGACAGGAAGTGATAGCATAATGACAGGGAGAGCTCTGCTGCTGCTACTTAACTGTACAATCACAGGCTAAGGCAGGGAGAAGATCCAGTTGTATTAATAAACTTAAAGTGATTGTAAAGGCTCTTTTTTTTCCCTATAAAAATAATAAACATGTTATACTTACCTGCTCTGTTGCAGTGGATTTGCACAGAGCAGCCCAGATCTTCATCTTCGAGTCCCTCTTCTGTGCTCCTGGCCCCTCCCTCCTTGTCAGTGCCCCCACAGCAAGCGGCTTTCTATGGGGGCACCCAAGCAGTCACAGCTCCCTGTGTCCAGGTACGGAGCCCCGAATCGGCTCACTCTCTCCTGATTGGTTAACTGACTGATTGACAGCAGCAGCGAATGGTGTCGCTGTGTCTCAGCCAATCAGGGAGGGAGAATCTCAGGTGGCTGAGACACTCGTGGACATCGCTGGACAGAGGGACCTCATGTAAGCGTTAGGGGGGTTGCTACACACAGAAGGCTTATGTTAATGAATAGAATGCATTAAGAAAAAAAAAAAAAACATCTGCCTTTACAATCCCTTTAAAGTCCAGTTAACAGGCAGGTGAGACAACTGCAACAGTAGACAGCGGTGGCTATGCTGTATAAATTATAAAAATGGTTTACAGGACATGTATTTCAACTGTTTAAGCTGGCTAGTTCCACTGCAATTCTGCCAACTACCTACTGTGTTTTCACAACTAAATCTGTATATTCTTCATAACGGCAAACTTCACAGCTGTTAATCCATCCACATAGAAACGCAATGCCCAGTGTTAAAAAATACAGTGAACAATGCATCATGCTCTGAGAACAAGGTAACACTCAGGTCATACATGACTCATGTGAATGAAACATAAGCCATCCTGTTCACCAACTCAGGAAAATCCTCTCTGAGATTTTTCATTTGATTATCATGTACAATAAAACCTTCAATTAGATTTAAATACAATGTGATATTTTTTAAATAAACAAAAATGAAATAAAATGTCTTGCACCACCAGAACAGTTATACAACCACATTAACGACATGAGCCACAGAGGAATTACGATTAGGGACATGCATAAATAACATTTCTAGAGAAGAAATGGATCTAGAAAACACTGGATATTTCCTTCCACTGCACAAACACAGAACACAGAGCACACAGAAGACATTCTAGTGAGGTGTAAACAGATCCAAGATAGTCTATACACCATGCCATAGATAAGAAACAAAAATGGGTAACTCATCTGGGAGTACAAAAAGGGGGGACGGATCAATAAAGGGATCCATCTCTGGTTGTGCAAGTAAAAACTGGGTCAAAATCACACAAACGTTAACCCAAACAGACCTCTGACACTAAGCATACCTTTATCAGCCTCAATTGCCTCAACTGTGGCTGTACAGAAGTGAGCAGATGCATGCAAAATGAATGAAAAAGATGAGAAGTGTAATATCGGATAACAGAAAAGGCAATGACCAATTCTATATTATATGCTTCCACCCCAATTATCTGTATCATAACCATCATTTTCCAGTACACAACAGATGCATTTGAAGAATACGTTTGTTAGATATGTAATGTTGCCTGGTAGTAAAAATGGAAAATTAAAGGGGTAGGAAATAAAAATGATTAAGCTAATGAAATTCTACATTTAAAACAAACAAAAAAGTTCTCATAGGCAGTTTTGCATTCAGGTTTCTTTTCTTGTCAATAAAAAACTGAAATGCTTCCTAACAAACATGCACACACTGCTGTACAAAAATGTATCGATTGCATCACACATATAAAAAGGAAAGTACAGCTGCAGAAAGGGAAACTGAGACAAGAACCAAATAACATTCTCAAGATTAACCAAAAATAGATTTTAGGTGGAATGGAGCAGGGTTTCAAACTGTCAAATTGGAAAAAGTGTCCAGAACCATAGAGCGGAGATTTTCACTTACCTTTGCAACAGAACTTAGTATGATAAGTGGGTGTTAAAAAGATTGTAAAGTCTTGTTTTAAAAAAAAATAACAAACATGTTATACTTACCAGCTCTATGCAGTTGGGTTTTCCCTCTTTGCTGCTCCTGGCCCCTAGCTCCTGTCAAGTGCCCTCCCAGCAAGGCAGCATGGGGGCACCCGAGCGGAGTCACAGCTCCCTGTGTCCATTCAGACACAGAGCCCTGACCTGGCCCCACCCTCTCTCTCCCCTGATTGGCTAAGTGACTTTGATTGACAACAGCAGGAGCCAATGGCGCTGCTGCTGTCTCAGCTATTCAGGAGGAGAGTCCCGGACAGCCAAGACACTCGTGGACATCGCTGGAGAGATATGGGGCTCAGGTAAGTATTTAGAGGGGGGGGGGGCTGGGGTGGCTGCTACACACAGAAGGTTTTTTGTCAATGAATAGAATGCATTAGGATAAAACCTTTAAGCTGAACACCACTGCCATGTGCTGAAATTGGTCTCCATTATTAGCACAATCCAGCTGCATGTTCCTTAGTCCAAGCTAGACTCTATAGACTCCTATGAAGACTAAAGCAGTCACTGTGCACTCTGACTATTGAAACACATCCTGCCAGGCTCCAGCTTAAAGTGGATGTAAACCCTCACATATACCCAGTGAAGTGAACAGCCTCAGATGATACACAGAGATGAAACAAATCTCCCTACATAATTTTTACATGCATATCTGCGGTCTTCAGCTTTCTACACTCTTAGAAAGTGCTCTTTGTGTTAGAGATTTTCTCTTTCTATTTAGCACTGGGAGTGGATTCTTGGCATACAGCCAAGACAGCTGATTGGAGGAAAGGCACACACCCCCACTTCACAAAGGCAAAAGGAAGGAAGGAATGTGAAGTGCTGTGCATAGACAAGCTCTCTGCTAATATATTTATAGCAACCTCCCTGGACACAAATTTAAGGCTGTCTTAATCTCGGTTGACAGAGAACTTGTCAGAAGTTATCATGCGGATAACAGAAAAACCAAGCAGCAGAAAGACCAGGGACTCAGGGCTTTGGAGAGAGAAGAAAACACTACAGATACATGTGCTCAAGTCAAATTTCATGAATCGGGTTTACATCCACTTTAAGCCAGCCATAGATGGTTCGAATCCTGGCCGGTTCAGCAGGAACCTGCTCAGATTTGAACCCTGTATGGGCAGGCCGATTGTACCCAAGTTTATTAAACTTGGGTACTACCAGCCTGTTGAATTTTTCATGTGATTATTGTCAGAGGCAATAGCCAGTAGCAAAGATCATTGTGTGCTCTCCTGGCAGGGACGGCTCCCCCACTGGGTAAACACAACAGCTTTGCAGGTGGGATTCCCAACATTAACACTGATTGTGTTGATGGGGTAATCAAGAGATTTTCTTTCTTGCAACCACGGGTTGCAGACAAGAAATCACTCCATCTATGGCCGGCTTAAGCCTAGATTTACTAAAATAAAGCAAATTGACTGCCTGTAATTGAGTAAAAAGCATTGGAAAGGTTATCTAGTTAGACATGTATTCAGAGATTTCTTGTTGCAGTATAAACAAAGATAGGAGAGCGCCTCTGAGTAAAAGTGTTTTATATTAAAAAAGAAATAGTAGGCACTTACATGTCAATATGCAAAGAAGCTCTACACGGGTCAACATTTAGCAGAGTGATATAGCTGTTGTCAGAGGCATGTTCGCAGGAGTGTCATTATTTCATAATGCAATAACCACAGAAAGCCGGGAAGGAGGCCAGCTGAATCTTGCCGGAGAAAGTAGTGAACGGCTCGTGGAGACTGCGTGTGACGTCAGCAGGTGGGGGAACAACGCATTTCAGAGCATGCGCAAAGTCTGTTACGGCGCATGTGCGCTCATCAAGCGTAAACTTTACACTTGCTAAAAGAGGGCGCATGCGCCTTGTGGTCTTCGCGCATGCTCTGAAACGCGTTGTTTCCCCCACCTGCTGAAGTCACACGCAGTCTCCACGAGCCGCTCACTACTTTCTCCTGCAAGACTTAGCTGGCCTCCTTCCCAGTTTTCTGTGGTTATTGCATTATCACACTCCTGCAAACATGCCTCTGACAACAGCTATATCACTCTGCTAAATGTTGACCCGTGTAGAGCGTCTTTGCATATTGACATGCAAATGCCTACTATTTCTTTTTTAATATGGATTAAAACACTTTTACTCAGAGGCGCTCTCCTATCTTTGTTTTTCCTTGTCGATTCCGAGCCGTCTTCACTCCAAAGAGCAGCCCTTTGTGACAGTGTAAAATCGCTTTGACTCAACTCCCCAGTCTGCAATCTACCATCAATCACTGCTGATTGGATATTTTCCAAATATTAAGTATTATGGACTTTTCCCTTGTTTGGACATCTTTTATAGATCTATTAAATTATAGATTTTTCGTATTTCCATTAATTGTTTCAATTATTAACCATTTGAATGTGTGAAACTACACCGGTGCCCTGAGCGCCAGCATTTGTGTTTTTTTTGTCTTGTTGCAGTATATCTTGTATGATTGTTAAAATTAGGGTAGGCAACAACTGATGCTACTATATCAGTACTCCCAAGAAAGGCATCAAAAGATAAACTTCACTGTAAATACGCTAAACCTCTTGCAGATTTAGCAGCAACAATACTGTTTTATCTAGGTTACAAATCCCTCTTTCCCCAAATTTGCAGAACATAAGGTCTTTCCCTGGAAATGGAGATTCATAGCAGTTTAGGGGTCCATTCCCATATCTGCATTATTTATTTGTTGTAGCAGGTTTTACATCTGTACTGTATATGCCTATGGACTATGGGAGAAACCGGATTATTAGAAAACTGTACCACACTACAATGCAGATAAGTTGAAGAGTAACTCCACTTTTGTTAAGAAAAAAAATTCCTCTCTAGGTGATCGATGTACATTGCCAAGATTTGAACACACTTTGTTGCAGATTCCTACCTTTTGTTATTGTGAATAAATATGGGAGTGGTTTCACAATTATCAATCAGCTGCTGCACTTGTAGGGCTCTAATGAGAAATATTGCAAGGTCTCCATCGCCTTAGACGCGATTTCCCTTTGGGGGTATCTCACATAAACTGACATTTGTTGCAGGGGATGCCCAAAATCTGACTTTTGTCTTAGTATGGCCTGGGAAAATCAGCAAGCCAATCCCACAAGCAGGAAAATGCATTTCTAGGGGGCGTTCTGTACACCATCTGTGTACAGAATGCCTCCAGATAGCCATATTGCATTTTACAGAAATATACAGCACTTCAGATTGAAAATGAAAAGTCATTTTAAACGGCTTGCCAACCAGCCGCCATGGTAATACTGCGGCAGGTTGTCTTGGCTGTGTGAATCGCCGTAGCTGTGCGCGTCGATTGCCCAGTAGGGGAGCCAATCAGCAGGTCCGCCGGACTATGTCCGCCCGCGATTATTCCCTGCAGTGACAGAACGGGGATCTGCCATAGTAAACAAGGCAGATCTTTGTTCTGGCATGGATCTGTGTGTTGTCTTAGGCAGCACACCCCCTACACAGTAAGAAACACACTGAGGGAACACAGTTAACCCCTTGATTTCCCCTGATGTTAACCCCTTCCCTGCCAGTGCCATTAGTACAATGTCAGTGCATATTTTTAGCACTGATCACTGTAATAATGTCACAGGTTCCCAAAAAAGAAAGTAAAAAATGTCAGTTAGGTGTCCGATCTGTCCGCCACAATGTCGCAGTCCCACTAAAAATTGCTGATCATCGCCATTACTAGTAAAAAAAAAATCAATAAATCAAAATGCCATAAATCTATCCCCTATTTTGTAGACGCTATAACTATTGCGTTAACCAAACGCTTTTTGGGATTTTGTGTTACCAAAAATATGTAGCAGAATACAAATTGGCCTACATCGATGAAGAAATTAGATTTTTTTTAACATTTTTTTATTAGGTGTGCTTTATAGCAGAGAATATTTTTTTTTCAAAATGTTCGATCTTTTTTTGTTGATAGCGAAAAATGGCCTGGTCATTAAGAAGGCAAATCCACCCGGGACGGAAGTAGATAAAGTGGATGTAAACCCGATTCATGAAATTTGAGCTGGGCACATATCTGCAGTATTTAGTTATCCCTCTTTGGAGCTTTCCTCCAATCAACTGCCATAGCTGTATGCCCAGGCTTCACTGCAGTGTTGAACAGGAAGAGGAACTAACACGATCTGAACTTCCTAAACAGTATATAATAAAGCCAAGGGCAGCAGATATACAAGTAAAAAACTTATGTAGGGAGATTTGTTTCATCCCTGTGTATCATCCGAGGCTGTTCACTTCACTGGGTATATGTGAGGGGTTTACATCCACTTTAATAACAAATTACAATATGACTTGTGTCACAATTGTACACGCTGTATTATTGTTTTTCTTTATTTGCCATTTTGTCCCACAAAAGAGGAGTTACCCTTTAACTGTGCCTTAGGTTGTTTATGACCAAACAATGCTACAATCTGTATCCCATTACCCTATTGAGGGCTCTTGCACATGATAGTACATTAAGTGTATGGCTGTGGACATAAAATATGCTTCTTGTTATGGTGCCTAGGAGCAACAACTAGAGAGTATTTTTGAGATGTGTAAAAGAAAACCACAAAGCGCAGTGTAGGCACGTAACTGCTGACACTCACAATTATACAAACAGGATTATTTTTCCAAATGTAGAATTTTGAAAAACATGCCTGTACTTGGGCACATGTAAATGCGCGTGCCGACAGTTACACATAAAGCTTCATGCGTTTTCTGTAATACATCTCAATGGGCAATAATACACTGAAGCAGTGGTTTCTGGTTGTGCCCGCAACAAGTGTATTTTAATATGTACAGCTGTACACCTAACTCAAGGCCAAGTGCAAGAGTGATAAGTAACTACAAGTCCACTTTTTGGGTACGTGTATTTCTGTATCTTATATAGGCAGTCTAGACCACAGCACGGTTTATCTGTAGCATGAAAGCATAAACCTCTTTACCTTCCCAGAATATTAGTGCTACGTTTACATAAATTCTGATGTTAAATCACTTATAATGGCTTTGGTCCAGCTTGGAATTTCCTCAACTACTGGCTACAAATGCAACGGTCACGCATTCTTTACGACAACTAGCATTGTCCTGCTGTACAATGACTGGAATAAAAGCAGAATTGGGAAAATGTGTTGCAAGATTAAATATTGTTGCACCTACATGAAATTGCATTATTTCTAGAAAGTAACAGACTTCTTTTAGTTGCTGGGTACATGAAATCATGGCATACCAACTCAAAAAAAATAAAAAATAAATAAATAAAAAAGCGACACCCTTCACATTCTAAAAATGGAAAAAAATAGGTCTAACCACCTGGTGCTGAGGACCATAGGACTTAAAATACATTATTCTGCAGAAATAAATACAGTGCAGTTCAATATTACGTTAGCCTTTTCAAGCAACATTAGAGAATCCTACAAGATGTTACCAGCAGCCAGTCAGGTATCTGAAGCTCACACCAGAAATGTTCTCCAATTTTCCTTTTTCAGATATTTAGGCAATCCTGTAGCTCATTCCAAGATGAAGATCTATATAGTATATGATTTTTTTTTTTTTTTTTTGCCGATCATCCATACTGATAATACAATAAACTTTGTGCAAATAAAAATGCATCTTAAGTGCAATAGAAAAACCATCCCTCAAATACAAGATGTCCACCCACAGGTTTAGACACACAAGACAATTTCTACATATACTACAACTATAAACTAATACAAAGACAGGACTAGACAGACAAAACTAACAAGAAGAATTAGCGACGCCTTGAGAGAGAGAGAGAGAGAGAGAGAGAGAGAGAGAGAGAGAGAGAGAGAGAGAGAGAGAGAGAGAGAGAGAGAGAGAGAGAGAGAGAGAGAGAGAGAGAGAGAGAGAGAGAGAGAGAGAGAGAGAGAGAGAGTGGGGAAATTTGTAAGATGTTAGTTTTACAGTAGGAAAAAAAAACAGAACACATTTTAGTACAAAATACCAGGGTACAAAACCAAACCCTTTGTGAAATATCGTATTTTTTGCTGCATTTGACAGGAAACATGGCTGCTTTTTTTTTTTTTTTTTTTTTTTTTAAACGTGACAAAAAATAAATAAAAATTGCTAAAGCACTGCATCTACAGTACATTATCTCTGTAATAACACACTTTCTTTTCCTGTCACACTTATTAGTCACTCGAAGGAAATAAAGACCTGTGAAACTTTATAGGCAAGAGGGGATCACAGGAAAGGTAGGTTTTGCTTGGAAGGAGGTGGGGAAGACATAAGCTGTTGTGGTTTGTACCTGTGGTATAAATTGCTAGCTTCCATTGCATAGGGAAAGCTTGAGCGATGTACTATTGTTAGCCACTGAGATAGGAGCTATAAAAGCATTAGAAATTCCCAGCATGCATTGGTTGTAGAACTGGAAAGAGAACGAGGTGTGCCCCAATCCACATGAGGTTTAGTAAGCTTTTTTTTATCATTACCACTTTGTAAAGTCTGCCGTCCTCCAGCCAGTACTCCGCTTGGCAGCATTCCAGTGGGGGTTAAACCCTTCAGCGTCAAAACACTTTCACTTTCCTCCCTAGGAAACACAACAAGGAAACAAAAATGAGGGTTTGGAAATATTTTCCAAATGTCAGCAGAAACTGGCAAAACATTGGAATATATAAAAAACAATCTGAAAAGCAGAGTGCAAACTTAGAAAACACCCTGCCACTTTCATATGGCATTGTCACCCCATGCTGAAATAGTTTCTGAATGAAAGAAATAAAGGGTCAACCAAAGTAGCAGGAGGTAAAAAAATATATATATTTACACCGTTTCACTGAAGTACCTTACAAAACACCTCATCAATGGCAGCCAACTGGCAATCTCTAAAGACCTGGCCCCGCAGCTTAGCAGTTAAAGTGGTTGTAAACCCCTCTGTGCAACTTGTACCTATAGGTAAACCTATAATAAGGCTTACCTATAGGTACTGTAAATATCTCCTAAATGTGCGCCGTTTAGGAGATATTTACCTTGTAGTGCGCAAATGATGTCTTCGGTGAATGCACTGTGAAGAAACTGCCCTCCGTGCCGTTGCTTCACTAGCAAGTGCCGTGACTGATGTCTCCCGCACGCATGCGCAGGAGTGACATTATGCGACTCCGGCCAGTCAGAGCTGGAGTGCCCCGGAAGGAAGAGGGGTGAAAATGGATGCGGCCACCAGCAGGGATGGCGCTGGTTTCGTTTGCAGGCAAGTGCCACATAATGGGCTAGTATGCATACTAGCGCATTATGCTTTTACTTTCCATCAGGGTTTACTTCCTCTTTAAGAATATTTTTTATATTCTTTAGCCAACTTCTTAAAGGGTGTATTATAATTAACAAATGTAACCTATATTTTAAAGATGCTTTCTTTATGCCCTTAGTGATTTAAATGCAATGACCATTATTACATCTAGTGTGTGTATTGCTGAGCATTAACATAGCAACCTGCCAAAACAAAAATTTAAGTGGATGTAAATTCTCACATATATACACAGGGATGAAACAAATCCCCCTACATAAGTTTTACATGCATATCTGCAGTCTTCAGCTTTACACATTTTTTAGAATGTTCAGATCATGTTAGGAGATTCTCTCTTCTTGGTTAGCACTGCAGGGAAGCCTGGGCATACAGCCAAGACAGCTGATTGAAGGAAAGGCACACACCCTCACTCCTCATAAATAGACACTTTCAGCTGTGGAATCGTTCTGAACTCTGCTAATTTATAGCATCCTCCCCAACACAAAACTCAGGCTGCTTTTATCTTGTGTCGGAGAGCTTATCAGAAGTTCTCATGCTAACAGAAGAATGGGGCAGGAGACAGTTATGGGACATAGGGCTTTGAAGAGAGATAAGAAAACACTGCAGATATATGTGCCCAGCTAAAATTTAATGAATTGAATTTACATCCACTTTAAGCCTAGTATGCATCCCTCTGTAGCATAGAGTGAATTACATGCAAGACTCCTAAGGCCCCTTTCACACAGGCGTTTTTCAGGCGATACAGCGCTAAAAATAGCGCCTGTATAGCACCTGAAAAAAAGCGTCTCCTTTCACTCCATTGTGAAAGCCGGAGGGCTTTCACACTGGAACGGTGCGCTAGCAGGACGGTAAAAAAAAGTCCTGCTAGCAGCATCTTTGGAGCGGTGTATTCACCGCACCTAAACCGCTCCTACCCATTGAATTCAATGGGGCAGTGCGTCGTTTTGTGGGCGGTTTTAACCCTTTTTTGGCCGCTAGCGGGGGTTAAAACCGACCCACTAGCGGCTGAATAGCCCCCGCTAAAACGACGGTAAAGCAGCACTAAAAAAGTGCCGCTTTACCGCCGACGCCTTCACCGCCCCAGTGTGAAAGGGGCCTAACACTTAAACCAATCCTCAAACCTGAGTAATCAGTGGAAGAGAACCCAGGCCTACCCAGAGCATTGTCAGCAGCTTAGCTTATGGGACCCGGCAATATAGTGTATAGCTGCTCTAAAACTTAGCACAGATGTTTAAGAGTATAGTCCAAATCGGTTGAAAAAGAACTGTATAAGGTTCATGCCAAGTGATCTGGATAGAGAGGCACATAACAGTAAATAAAAGAGCACAGGTCTTACCTCAAATCTAAAATGCAGAATAAAAACAAAAAATAAGGAGAGGATCCAAAAGAAAGCAGGCATGCAGTGCAAGGTGTCAGGATATGCTTCAGTCAATGAGTAAAAGCATTCCTGAGCATTGTACCCACCCATCAGCTGCATGGTTGGTAAGTGATCCAGTCAGAACTTATAGTGTGGATATTACAGCAGCAGAATGCTGGCTAGTGTATTCCCACGACGGATGTCTGCACAAGCTTCATTCCCAACACAATCCAAGGTAAGTAACCAAGGAGAAATATATCACGTTGGGGTTAGCTGTTCCCATAAAACATAATACTAACTAGTAAATGAAGCCATATTATACTTTCAGGATAAAAAAAATAGGTCACACATTTTTGATACAATGAGAACATTCCATTTGCTCTTCAGAATCATGCAGCGGAATTTGTTCTACAAGTGATTTGTATGACAACCTACAGCAAAATCTTCTGTCACATGGAGTGGGGTGGGGGGTTGGGAATCATCTTTGTGTAATAGCAACAAAGATATGAATTAAAAAAGCTAATTAAACACTGTTACATCTCAAACTACAAAAAATAAAAAAAATAAAAAACACGCCTTCTATGGCCGGCTCAACAGAAAAACCAACTTATTATCCTATTCAAAGTGTCGCTAAACTTGTTATTAACTAGCCAGGCTTTCTGGTATGTATCTGGGTTTGTGGCTTACACAGGGCATGAGGACAACTTGCCTTTGTCTTTTAAAAGTACATAATCACCCCTCAACACAAGCTAACCCATTTAGAATCCTCTCAGTCTGGTGAACACTCCCCTCTCATTGACAGCAGCACCCTCCCACAAGGTTTACATTCTAGGTGCAAAAATCTCTTTGGGTGCTGGTGGCCCCGTGCAGCAATTTCCTGTAGACATATATGGAACCATACTCCTACTGTAGAGACATTAGGTGTACCCCCCCCCAAAGACATCAATGGGAAAATAATGTGCAGGCAGGTCAGAGCTTTGTATAGGATGTAAATACTGCAGGAGGCTGCCGTGATCATGGACTGTTAAAAGGGGTTGTAAAGTCAGAAGTTTTTTTATCTTAATGCATTCTATGCATTTTTTCCCATATTATTGACAGTTTCTCTTGAAATATTCTCAAACACATCATCATTTATTCAGGGCTATCACTAAACATGTTTGCCTACCTGAGCACAGAGAAGACTCTTGCCATCTTGCCTATCGCCCGAATTTTGTTCCTGATGATTTCTTTACGAGCGGCAGCTGTACCTACTTTCAATGGAATAAGAAGAATCTCAAGCTCAGGAATTTATATTTCTTAGGAGAGAATATTACACAGAATCATATGCAAATCTGACAAAAATTGCCAACATGCCACCACACGCTTTTAAAGTTTGTTTTTCACAAACTTACAAGAGTATCGGTTAAATGCACCAGTAGAAGCAAAATATAAAAAACAAACCAGACCAAATAGACTGCTGAACTATGGGTAAAAAAACAAAACAAGAAACAAAACATTCTAGCTGTTAAAGTTTAGATACATTGTAGCTATACATATAAACACGTGACATTTGATAATGAAGTCGATGTGTTAAAACATTAAATGACTTTCAATAGGCACAAAGATGTGTGTGAAACAGGATTACATAAAACAGTATATATGCTGCTGATATGGTAAAGCAAATGTGGCCTAACCTGCATTGTCTGACCTGCTTTTTCTTGTACTCTGTCTGGCATCATGAAGGAAGGCAGAGACTTTGGTTGGCATATGAACAGTGGTAAGTAGGAAAAACACTGTATGCATGATATGTACAAACCTGTGGTCTAAACCAATGTTTCTCAACTCCAGTCCTCAAGTACCCCCAATAGGTCATGTTTTCAGGCTTACCATTATTCTGCACAGGTGATTTGATCAATTTCACTGCCTTAGCAATTACCACAACCGTTCCATCTGATGGAAATCCTGAAAACCTGACCTGTTGGGGGTACTTGAGGACTGGAGTAGAGAAACATTGGTCTAAACCATGTAACTTAGTTGTATGTATGCTATAAACTTTACGCATGAACGGCTTAATGAATGAAATATTCTTTAAAGCAGATTGCTCTTGATGATCATTTTCACCTTGCAATCTGTAGTTTTTTTCAGAGCAGGCTTGGAACTGAAAGGGTGACAAATCTGTCAGGTTGCTAGGGGCAATAAGAACACTTGGCAATAGCATATGAATCTCAATACAACTGTCAAAAGAAGCTCTCTGCGCTTCCAATGTGGCCAATTCTGTTCTAAAATGTAAAGAATATAATATAATATAAGGACATTTATCTGCTTTTGAAACATTTTGTGTATGCACCTAGGACCCCTGAAATTTGAGGCATACAGAAGCTTCCACATGCGACTCCCCTCCACATCCACAGACAAGACACGTTAAACTTTGCTTGAATCAAAGGGGAAACGGTTTCTTGTGTATATACAGAATACTGCATCAGGACCACTCTACCACACTGCTCAGGCAAATTATGGAGAAGACTTTATACAGCCGAGAACAGCCTCTCTAACTCAGCGTTTCTCAACTCCAGTCCTCAAGGCGCCCCAACAGGTCATGTTTTCAAGATTTCCCTCAGATGAAACAGCTGGGGTAATTACTAAGGCAGTGAAACTGATAAAATCACCTGTGCAAAATAATGGAAAGCCTGAAAACATGACCTGTTGGTGCGCCTTGAGGACTGGAATTGAGAAACACTGCTCTAACTGAAAGCACTCTCCACTGTGCTTAGGACTATAGATTTCAGCTCAAAAGTCATACACACACAGTACCACCAGGGGTCTCAGGGACATAGAAAATTAAGGATATTCACGCCGCAGCTAAAAGTATGTGCAAGTATGTATCTGCTATAAGAGTCTCTTTTAAAAAAACATTGTATTCAGTCAGCACTAGCCAACAATAATTACCCACCATCATGAAAATGAACACTCTCCCCTTCTGGTCAGGATAAATAACACAGACGGCAGTGGTTTTTCTCTCTTCAGAAAGTTGTCAACTCCAGCCCTAAGATATCTCTCAGAAAAGCATATAGTTTCACGGTAAAGCTCAACTCCAAATTTCTTTTGGAAAGAGTGGGAAAAGCATTTTCCAGGTTTTTATTGGCATATATGTAACTACTGGGCAGATTTCCCCCAACTTCCAGTTCATGGAAGTCCTTTTAACAGGGACACAGATGAAACATTAGTGGGGAAAGTTTTCCTGAGGTCTGAGCATTCCTGTATAGACCTCACAGTGACTTGGATTAAGGGAAAATCCTCACAATATGGCGTCAGACAGAGATAAAAAAAAATAACCATTTTGACTATTCCCAAATCTATTTAAAACTTTAAAAAAATAAAAAACACACTGGAGGTTAGGTTTTGAATTATGCCCAGAAGCACCAATCATTAGATTACCACTAGATAAAGAGATAAGTTTTCATGGACCAAATCTGGGCCTATCGAGAACAGTTTTGGAATGGTATGCATCTTATTCCTGCAGTGCCAACAGCATCACCATGAATGACATTCTAATTTTAGGTCTTGGTATGGTTTTCAGGAAAAGTGAGAGTAAATTACAGTATATCATTCATTTTCTACTGGTTTATACCTTTTACATTTTCCTTACAGAGATGGAGGGTCTGTTCTGGCCAGGAGCACAGAACTAGCTCTCAACAGATTTCTACTTCAACAAATTATTACTGAGGCATCTTGACTAAGCATTTGTGCATTGTGGCTGTAGAACATAAGTAAAGGGGGCCATAGATAGCTTCCACCCCCCCGGTCTCTGATCAGCCGGTAGGCTGGTCGAAAAAAAAAAAACCCAAACATGCCAAATTAGGTCTGCTGAACTGACCAAATGAAAATGATGACAATGAAGGGCTAGCCTTTGTGGCTAAGTTGTGAACCATTCAGATGCTTAAACCCAAAAAGAAAAAAAATCTTTTTCGGAGGATATCGGAGGTCTGGATGGTTATCATGTGGTTAACTTTCTTATTGAAAGTATGATATCCTGGTATTTTATGATACAGCTGTTTGCTGTGATTTCCACAGTGTGGGGGTGTATATGCAAAGAGTATGCCTGATGAAATGGTCCTGCGTGACTCCGAAATGTCGCTTTCTGCTGTAATTATGTGATTGCGGATTAAAGTTTTGGACCTATTTTTGGAGATCCTGGTGTGCTGGTTACATTACTTCCTTTGACTATACACGTTCTGGCCGTTGGTCGCTTTAGCACCCATTGTTGAATACAGACATTTTACAGGAATGTGTGCATTGGGAATAATAGAATTTATGCAAAGAGAGTGGGGCAAAGGTGGCTACTGTGACTAGTTATCATCATATTGCATAATGAAGAGTCAAGATAATCGAAATAATGGACGTAGCCATAAAAGGAAAGCAGGCTCTGCATACATAGTCACTCCATGACCTGATACATTGTCTGCTACTTGATCTGCAATTATGATTTTGTTGCTGAGTGTCCGTCATTAAGATCTCGTTCACACCATACGTGCAGAAAAACTGAAGAAAAAAAAAAAAAATGCACAGATTTGACTTGTAAAGGCTTGTTCACACCATGTGCAGAGAGGTGCATATTTATTACATAGGTCTCTGCAAGCACACAAAGAAATCCATCGTTTTCTATATGCCTTGTTCACACCATAACACTGCTGTCATGTGAGTTTTTCTTTTTCTGTGCAGAGATATGCAATTCTCTGCAAGCACAAAGAAAACAATTGTTCTCCATGTGCCCTGTTCACACCACAATGTTGATGTCAAATCATTTTTTTTCTGAGCAGAAGTCTGCAAACACATTGTATGTGATACCAGTGTTGTGGCGTAAACAGGGCACATAGGGAACAATGGTTTTCCTTGTGTCCTTGCAGAGACAGGTGCAGAAAAATTCACATCTCTGTACATGGTGTGAACAAGGCCTAAAGGTTTGTAAAATACACCTGTACTTCTAAAAAAATAAATAAAGGCTGCCCTTGATGATCCCCTCCTGGAAATGTCTGGCAGTCTCTGACCTCAATACATTTAGTCAATAATGCTAAATAAATATGCAACTAGTAAAGTCAGAGGAAAGGCTAAAAGCTTACACAGAATATTTGTTTCAAATGAGCCTTTGCCTTAGTATAGCATCCAGACAATTAGCAACTTAAAAAGTTTAGCAATGGCAGCCTATGTATTTTCTTAGTAGAGGTTTTTCTTACCTGTAAGAATGACTGGGCTGCTCAAAACCAAGCTGGCTGACTTGATCTCAACATGTATAGGCAAGCCTTTAATATCCTTGTCCTTAAGAAACCACTCTTGGAAAGGTCTATGCATAATCAACATGTTGGCTCCTAGATTAAGGACTCAATCACATGGACGCTCAGCCCTGTAGAACCTATAAAGCCATTTGTTTTTCATTTTCTCAGCTATCACTGAGTTGCATACTGGCAGCCCATACAAGTGGGAGTGCACCCACTCTACGGACGCTCCAACACAGCGGAGTTAGACAGGTACACAGAAACAGGTGCCTGGACACAGCCTGCGCACCTGTCTTTATGTACTTGTCAAACTCGGATGTGCAGGCGAGTCTGTATTGCCAAAGTACTACCATACACTTATAGGGGCTCCCTTCATGAGTGCAGCAGAATGCCCATGTAAATGAGCCTTCATACTGCACCAAGGACTCGAGGTCAAAATCACACATAACAGAATAGAAAGTAAAGAAATATAAAACAGCATTCTAGGTTTTATTAGCCTTAAGATTGGACAACAATTTCTTACCATTTTTTTTTTTTTAAATGAAATATAAGTGGATTAGAACTTTCAGAGTGAATGGAGTTTCCCCCTATGTTTACTGAAATGTCATACGTATGAACACTGCTACATTAAACTATCAGTATTAAAGTAGAACTCCATTACAAACTTTTGAAGAGAGTAGCGTCGGTCCCTCTGTCAGGTTTTATTGCTGCCTTAATCACCATTTGGGGGAAGTTTCCTCACTTCCTGTCCCAGTCATTACCTGGAAGCGAGGGTGAATATCTCCAACTGGGACACATACCAATAAAACTTTGTGATGGATTTTATATGACTCCACCATGCTACATAAAACTAAAAATGTTCTGGTTGGAGTTATAATTTAAGTCTAAGGAGGTACAGGAATATGGAGTATTACATTATTTCTGGCTCTAGCAGGCTTCCTCCATCCACATCCAGCCTCCAAGAAGCCATCAGCTGTTGTCACATGCTTGCCTCTTCCACGTACAAAGTAGGGTTAATAGCACTGCATTGTACGTGATGATAGAGGAACTGCCTATGGACTGAAGCACCAGGCAGGAGGAGGACAGCACTGAAGATGCCAGAAAGAAGGTTGTGGTAAGTAATACATCCTCCTCTAATACCCTTATTAATACTGAGCTTTTCTTTTTTTTTTAACCCAGGGTTCAGCTTTAAAAATAGAATAATCTTAGTTATTTTAACTTATTTCTACACGGTTAAATAGTTAAGCTCCCTCCCCGACACCGCACAAACAACAATGATCTAAATAAAGTGAGAGTATTGTCTGAAACATTTTACATGCAGAAAAAGTAAAGGAAAAAATGGCCATTACTAAAAACCATGAAGCAAAAAACAGACAAATGTTCCCCTAGTCATGCAGGACCAAAGATATGGAATGTTAGATATAGACAGAGGATGGAAATCTACAAATGAACAGAATGGAAAGAAACACGGAGGAGAAAATGCCATGCACAGAAAGACAGATGTCTAGGAATATGACTTCAGAACGATGCAAACTGCAAATTATATCCAAATGCTCATGGGGAAAAATAATGTGAGCGATAAAAACCAAAATACTAATAAGAGGGGGGATAAGTAAAAAAAAATAAAATAAAATAAAAAAAAGGCTACACGTAAAATTGACATGTGACATCATTTAAATGTACTGTGTAGCAACTCCAAAGGAAAAAAAAAAAACTTGGAAGTCATATTTCAAAACAATGGTGCTCTGTCTGGTCTGTACCTTTTCTATTGCCATATATGAGTCGTTCTTCAGATGGAGAGTCCAGAAAAAAAGGAAGTGAACGATGGAGAAATAGGTGAGTGAGACAAATAAAAAAAATAAAGATATTTTACTTGGCAGCAGCAAGAATGAAGGTGGACTGGCAAAAAAAATTAGAAGGGAAACCAAAAAATGGGAACCTACAACTCTAGGACTCTTAAGAATGGCAGGAGTAAATACATTAATTCAGTTTAGAATGAGATAGTATAGAGTATGGTGAGAAACAATAATATTTGCAGTGTTAACCACTTCAAAGTCACACGGCCAACAATGTGCTGTTTTGTTGCTGGTCTTTAGCAATGGGGTTAAAAAAAAAACAGCATATCTAAAGAGGTGCAGTACAAAATCTAGATGCAAAGTTAAGAAATGGACATGCTATCAGCAGCACAAGGTTTTCGGATCACGGGATAACTTACACAACCACAATAGTTTTTAAAGCCTGTGTTTTCAGGGACCTATAAAACTGTCAGCGGTGCTACCAAAGTTTAGAAGAGGATGGCAAATTTAATAAAGACTGGATGTTCGGAAAATGTGGACATAACAATGGAGGTGAGAAGCTTACAGCTGGATTGTGAGCAGTGATCAAATGATGTACAGTTATATCAATGCAAAACTATTGGACAGCTTAACAAAGCAAAGTTTATTCGGCAGGACATGTAAACCGTAACACTGTGGCCAGTAATCAAAAAAGTCATTTTCCAAACACTTGTGATGGACAAGGACTTACCAGACTATTAAGGAGACAATTACATTTACCATTTACAAGGGCACGTTACAAATGAAAGGGAGATATGTTGAATAAAGTTTAAATGGTTAATTTATCAATATCAGAATGTATACTGGTATAAGTAAATGGCAATGCACCCATAGTTATACAATATAGGGCCTTGTTGAATGCTTTATGTTTTTCCAAATTGAAATAATCAGTAAAAGCTCAATATATTGCCCACAGATTTATACTGTGATCCGAAGTTTTGGAAAATGTTTAGTTAGGAAGAGAAGTTAAAATATAAATAAGAGTTTTAACTAATGACTGTTTGTTTTAATCATAAACAAAGAAAAATAGGAAATGATCTGAGCTTGGATTTACCAAAATGTCTGAAAAAAACATTTAAATCTTCCTAATTACATCTATTACAATAATCTATCTGTGCCCTGAGTTTTTAAAAGAGAAGTATGGACGTTTATACTCACCTAGGTGGATGCAGCATCGATCTAATGCTGCATCTGTCCCCCAGTGGCTCTGCAGCGAAAATAGAGTGCTCTCACTGCTGACCGCTCAGTTCTCTCACTCCACTCTGAGCAGAGAGCCCCGTCAGTCAGCAGCTCTCGGCTCTGCTCCTCCAACGCTCTCTGGAGCACTGGGCTGTGGAGGGGCGGAAGGGGCTGGCTCAGACTCTTAGCAGATCATTGAGGGACTAAGCCAGGTGCCAGTCCAGGCATCTGGGTTGATCCTGACCACATGGTTGGGATCTTTCCTGAGCCTGGACCGACTGAGTGATGTCAGCCAACAGCAGATTTAGCCTGCTGTCTGCTGAAAACCAGACACAGGCATGGCATGCAGAACGAACTGCACTCATGTGACGTACAGGAGAAGTACAGCCAAAATAGCTTTGGTTACACTTTTCCTTTAAGATAAAAATTTCCTCTAAAAACGTCTGCAGTTCCTAGGGCTGCCTCCTTCCTGGTGGCAATCATCTGCAGGCTCAAAGTCTCTGCAGATCATTGCCACCTGTCTCAGTGTACATGCTCCCGATTTTATTACTATGCAAGGTTTACTTCCTAGGTCATTGTGATCATTGTTTTTATTACCACAACAAGGTCTGGGTCAAAGCTAAATGAGTGTGTCACATGTTTTGTGACGTTACTTTGGCTATTAAATGCCCTCCCCTTCCAGGATTTTCAGAGCAGATTGTACTGTCGGTCAAGCATGTGCTCTGCCCCTTAGGCAGATTACATAATTTACTTAAAGCACACTCTGCTTTGAATGCCCTAAAAGGGAGGGCATGTAATAGTTAAGGTGACGTCACAGGACAGGCTTGGATGCCTGTACTCAAATTCCAGGGCGTGCACAGCTGCCACAACCAATATAATAGGTTACCACTCTCCTGGATAGATTTTTGTTTTATATCAAAAGAGAATGTAACACTCAAAATCCCAGGGTGGATAGAAAGAAATTAGGATACAAGGACAAGGCATTACTTATTGATCAGCATGTGACTAAGTCCACCAGACTCCAATCTACAGCTGAAATATAGATCATGTGTGAATTCTAAAACCTAACAAGCTTATGCCTTCAGTGTAAAAGTAGTATCGCCCCATTTTACTTACAACCCCAGTTCCAAAAAGTTGGGAAGCTGTGTAAAATCTACATATTTTATTCACAATAGAAAATAGAAAACATGTCAATGGACAGAGGGCTACAAAAAGCTGGAAAAATAAGTGGTTCTAACAAGAAAGAGCTGAAAGAACATTTTGCAATGTGTTGCAATGAGTTACTCAGAAGTAAAGATGGGCAGATTTCCATCAATTTGTGAAAAGCTGCATCTAAAAAAAGTCGAACAATTTCAGAATAATGTTCCTCAATGCAAAATTGTTTTTAAATATCATATTTATCAGCGTAAATATTTTTCCCCTGAAAATCAAGTGGAAATAGTGTGTGCATTTTATACGCCGATCCCTGCGGTCTTTGAGGGAAGAGGAGCAAGCGCCGCTTTATTACATTAATTATTATTCTCCTGTGTACCCGGCGCTCCGTCGCGCACAGCCACGCCTCCTGGACCCGCACTGGGCCATTGTTCTGTCTATCATATGAGCAGGGCCAGGAGGCGTGGCTGTGAGTGAAGGAGCGTCGGGTACACAAGAGATTGCGGCTCTCTGTAATTCAGCGGCACTCGCTCCTCCTCTTCCCTTGGAGACAGCAGGGATAATCCAACACTGTGTAATCCAACACTGGCGAGGCTGCAATGATGGGAAAGGTGAGGCTGCATATGGGCACTGAACAGGCTGCATTGTTGGGCAATTTAATGGCTGCAGATGGGCACTGAGCAGGGTGCATTGTTGGGCAATTTAGTGTTTGCAGATGGGCACTGGTGAGGCTGCATTGATGAGCTGTGACCCTAATTTTGCTTCAAAGTTCTTTAATTAAAATGTACGTTTTTTTCCTGAAACTTCCCTCTAAAAATGAAGGTGCATGTTGTACGCCGATAAATACGGTATATCATCAAAAGCTTCTGAGAATCTGGAGACCTTTCTGTGCACAAGGGAGAAGGCTGAAACGCAATATTGGATGGCAGTAATTTTTCGGCCCCTCAGATGGCTCTGCATTAAAAACAGGCATGATTCTGTGATGGGCATCACTGTATTGGCTTAGAAATGCTTCCAAAAATCACTGTCTCTGAACACAGTTTGTCGTGCCATCCAAAATGCAAGCTAAAGCTACATCATGCAAAAAAGCCATATATGAACATGATCCAGAAATGCTGTCACCTGCTCTGGGCCAAAGCACTTTTACAATGGTCTGTTTCAAAGTGGAAAACTGTTCTATGGTTAGACAAATCAAAATGTGACATTTTTGGCAACCATGGGCATCCTTCTTACTAAAGAGGAGAGGGACCTTCCAGCTTATCAGCACTCAGTTCAAAAGCCTGCATCTCTGATAGTATAGGGTTGCATAGGAATAGGCAGCTTGCACATCTGTAAAAGGCACCATCAATGCTTAAAGATATATCCAGGTTTTGGAGAAACATATGCTCCCATTCAGACGTCTTTTTCATGCAAAGCTTTGCAAAATTTTAGCATGACAATGCTAAACTGCATACTACATCTATGACAACAGCATGGCAGATCTTTCACCAACTGAAAATATTTGGCGCATCTTAAAACAAAAAATATGACAAAGGTGACCCATGATTGTCGAGCAGTTGGACAACCAAAAATGGCAAACCTCCATCACAATTGTATTGAAACAAAAAAAGGAAAGAGGTACTGGGACTTTATATGAGGCTTGTCATTAGGAATGATGATGCATAAAAATTATATATATATATATATATATATATATATATATATATATATATATATATATATATATATATATATATATATATATATATATATATATATATATATATTATGGCACAGGTACTGTACTGTGGCGACCTGGCGTGCCTTTGGCTGTCTCCCTTGGTCTCTGGCGGAGGGGTTTGGATACTTGTCTGAGGCCCCCGTTGATATCCGGTTGGAACCTGGGCTTGGCTTGAGACTTGTAAGTAACTGACAAGTTGTTTTGAGATTTGTTACATATCTATTTCTTAGTATAACTTTGCATTATACTCCTGATGAGTGGCTCCAATGCCATGAAACGCATCAAGTTTTTTAATTCAAGGGTCCCAAAAAGTCTGACTTGCTATCATGTATCATAAATAATTGTTTATAATCGCCAATTGATGTAGGTTTAATTCCGGATTTTATTTTATTAAATATGTCTGTCTATCTGGACTCTCAATGAATATTTATTCATCGAGAGTCCATATAGACATATTTAATAAATGGATTGCAAAGGGGCTTTTAACTTTTACATACACCTTCCCCTCGGGATACAAAGCCACGATTGATAAGTTAAATAAGCTTAACCGTCTGCAAAGCTTTAATCTACATCAAGATTTTGAAATTCCATTTTTAATTTGGTCACACCTCCCCATTAACAAACCTGTAAAACATAAAAAGTATAGCTTTCTTCTATAAAGTTATTTCTCAGTATCCTAAATATGAGAAAAAACCCAATATGTATAAATGGGAAAAAGATTTAGGACAATCCCTTTTTGGACGAATGTTGGTACAATGCTACGAGAATAAACCAAACTGCAACATCCTGTTTAGAGCATTGGAACAACTCCCAGAAAATATTGAAGATGGTACCAAACTCCTTACAAATTAGCTAAAATATATCCATCTACATCACCACTATGCTGGTGTTGTATGGATCAAGTTGGTTCCTTATTCCACATTTTATGGAGTTGTACAAATCTGACCAGTTTCTGGAACTCGATATCCACCTTTGTCTCTCTCACAGGCAACTTGTTAAAACTACCATCTGCTATGGCCCTTCTAGGTATCAACTTTGACACTTTCCCATTTCAATACAGAATATTAGTGGTGAATATTCTTATAGCGGCTAGACTTACCATAACGAAAATGTGGAAATCATTGAAGCCCCTAATCTGTGTGATGTCATTCTAAAGCCTCATACACACGATCGGACTGTGGACCAACTTTCCCGTGGATTTTTGTCCAAAGGGCATTGGCCCCAAGTTGGTATTGCATACACACGATCGGACTTTTTAGGCAACAAACATGAACGTAGTGACGTTTCAACGTACTGATGACACTTCAAAAGAGGACGTTCGAATAATCCAGCGCCACCTTTAGTCAACTTCTATATTGTTGTCTGATCTTTTGCATTGGTTCTGAGCATGCGTGTTTGTACTTTGTACAAAAGTCCGTTGGTTTTGTGTACACACGGTCAGACTTTGGTCCATCGGACTTTTGTTGGCAGAAAGTTGATCCGTTCGCACAGCCAACAAAAGTCCGATGAAATCTGGAAAAAGTTGGTCCGATGGAGCGTACACACGGTCGGATGTTGGTCCAAAACAGCTAATTTGCATGTTGGTTGTCAAAAAGTCCGATTGTGTGTACGGGCCTTTAGAGTCAACACCCAGGCGTACTATGAATTACTGTTAGCACTTAAAAATTATAACGTAATTCACTTTAAGAAGCATTGGCATGTATGGATCATACATCCTAAAGCATCTACAGTACTAAAAGACTTGTACGCTTAGTCTTAACTACCACTGTTGTCATTACTTATTCCTTGTAGAGACTTATGCTGCTTTAATTTCCTGATTGGTTTGACTCGCTAGAATACATTGATTTACTAGACGACATCCTGTTCTCTTGTTTATTCATGTTAGAATAGACCTGTTCACAGTTTGCTCCCCTAGGGGTAAATAGGTTTATTCTTTGAGGTTTACTAGCTAGAAACTGAGTTTAAAGATATGAATTTGAAGGATTATTCATGATTATACTGACTTAATGTATTTATCAAAAATGCATTTGCTATACTATGTAACTGTAATGGTGTGAATCCTGTTATATTTTTCTTAATGTCTTTATTTGTTATTTTATGTTCTGATAACTAAATAAAAAAAGTCTATTTGATGATCTGTATTATCCATTGTGCGTTCACTATACGAATCATGTTCCTTGATTAATTGTAATGCTTATTGTATCAGTTATATTCAATATGCGAGTATCTTGATTGTATTGCATCATTGTTCATTGATTAAACATGTTTTAGAAGATATGGAATGCCCAATGTGATAAATGCAAATAAATATATATATTTTTTTATGCATCATCATTCTTAATGAAAAGCCTCATATAAAGTCCCAGAACCCCTTTCCTTATTTTAATTTCGCTCCAAGAAATCAAGCAAATGGTTACCTCAGTTTCCAGACATTTACAGAGTGTTTGCTTAAAAGAAGAGGGGATGTTACACCGTGGTAAACATGGCTCTGTCTCAACTTCTTTGAGATGTGTTGCTGCCACCAATTTCCTAAAATGGCACATCTCAGTTTAAACATTTGATATGTGTTTAGTTTTCCATTGTGAATAGGTTCATGAAATTTGCAAATCATTGCATTTTGTTCTTTATGTAGATTATACCAAGCGTTTCTTTTTTTTTTTGATTTGGGGTTGTAAAACGCCCAGCAATTTGATCAAATAAATACCATGCGTTTCCTACTCGAACAAAACCGTGACGATTTTCCATTACTGAATGGTACTGTTTTTAGTTTCTTTCAATTGCAAACAGTCCTGTTTAGTAATTCAAAGATGTAGCAAATTATATTTTAGATTCTTTTAAAGCAGTGAACACTGAGAAACAAAAAGTGACATCCAATGATTTCATTAATTACTTCAGACCCCTCAATCGTAGCTCCTCCCCTCCTCCACTGGTACTGCCATATTTTACTGTCTGGTGCATGCGCAGATGCACCAAAGGGCTCTGCCCACTGAGTTGTGAGGACACGTGCTGAGAAAGAGGTCCCAGAGCCATTCTTGCCTAGATGAGAAAGGACAAAGTGCTGCAGCACAAAAATAAAGTGCCTTAAAAAAAAAAACACACACACACACACACACACACATTGTGGTAGAGGGATGGGAATGGAGCTGGAGCCACATACACATTCCTTCAGGGTGAAGGTCAGCTTTAAAGAGCAGGACTTCTGTAATCCAATAAATTGACCAAACAGTGATCTGATGGCTTTTGTTGGTCACAGAACCAGCCATATAGAAATGGTGTGTTGCAATATACAGACAACCATAAAAACGAGCCAGGAATACTACAATGATCCTACCGTCAAACTGGTCTTCTCCTTCGGTCATTAATTCATCATCTGAGCAAATGCTCAGAACATTCACCAGCATCTCAGTCACTGTGATGAACAGAACAAAATACACGTTAGTGTACTTCAGCAATCTAAATTAAAAGAATAGATGGTTGCATTTTGCATACGCTTCACAATGAACGTCACACATTTTTATTACATTTTAGCCCATGTTCTGGCCTTCAGCCATATGCACATAATTTAAAATCTGAAGTTAAGGTTTACTACCTCCCCTCCCCCACCAAATCACGTTGCAAATTAACTGGTCCTATGCTGCTCCCCCCGCCAGTCACTGTAATAGCCTGCAAACTCAGGATGTTCACTACACAAGCTGGTGACTGAGTATCATCATAATGCAGTCAAAGGAGTACAGTGACTTTATTCAGGGACCAGGTCACTGGAGAGAAAAAAAAATAAAATAAATAAAAAAAGCTCAGGGGTCATGTGACTAAGCTGAATAATCACTAAATTGGTATTGCCTGCATAATGATACTACTCAGCCAGATGCCACCTGAGGAGAATCATTTAGGCAAAGGGGGTTCATGAACTGTATGGATCTCCACAGTCTGGAAAAATCTGTACGTGCATTTTCAGGCAAATTTTAAGAAAATGCAGATCCTCCCAATTTGCTCATCACTAGTCATGCACTCCTAAAATGATCTCCCACTAAAAAGAGGAACAAAGCCAATACCTTTTTCACCAACAAACGGCAATGACCATGTGAACACGTCCATGAAGTTCGGCAGCCAGTACGGGTGTGGTGAACAGTTGAATTGTCTGATATTCATAACATTATTTTCATACTTTAATACAGCAGCTGTAATGCAAGTGTGGAAATCATTAGAGGCAATAACACCCTAAAAATTATAAAATCATTTCAGTATAACTTAGCCACAGTAGCCCAATTGTTGGATTTAAAAAAAATCTATAGATCAATAATTTGCTTACTTTTAATTTGCATCATAAGCTACACATGGCAACTCTCTAACGGAAAACCATACAAGTGATTTTTAATTTAATCTCATCTGCGAAAAAAATGTTCCCAGGACATAAAATGCTCCAACTCAAAGTAGATTATGTGCTTTCAAAAGGTCTTCTCTGCTGATAACCAGCCCATAGACAGATTTCCCTTAACCACTTGCCGCCCACCCATTGTGAATAGACGTCGGCAAAGTGGTTGTCAAATCCTGACCGGACGTCATAGGACGTCCTCAGGATTTTGAGCCACTACGCGCCCCCGGGGGCGCGCATCGCGGAGATCGTTGTTGCGGGGTGTCAGTTTGACACCCCGCAACTACGATCTTGGTAAAGTCTCCAATCACGGCTGATCAGTGTAAATAGGAAGAGCCGGTAATCGGCTTTTCCTCACTCGCGTCTGTCAGACGCGAGTAGAGGAGAGCCGATCGGCTGCTCCTCTGACAGGGGGGGTCTGTGCTGATCGATTATCAACGCAGCCCCCCCCCCAAGGATGCCCACACTGGACCACCAGGGACGCCACCAGGGATGCCCAGCACAAGGTATGCCACCCTAGACCACCAGGGATGACACAGTGCCCACAATGGATGCCAATCAGTGCCCACAATGGGCATCACTGATTGGCATGCATTAGTGTTTGGCACTGATTGGCATTCATCAATACAAAACAATGCTGCCTATCAGTGCCGCCTATTACCTGTTTACTTATTTACAAAGTTTTGAAACAAACAAAAAAAAAAAACATGTATTTTTTCAAAATTTTCAGTCTTTTTTTATTTGTTTAGCAAAAAATAAAAACCGCAGAGGTGATCAAATACCACCAAAAGAAAGCTCTATTTGTGGGAAAAAAAATTAAAAAATTTCATTTGGGCACAGTGTAGCATGACCGCGCAATTGTCATTCAAAGTGTGACAGCGATGAAAGCTGAAAATTGGTCTGGGCAGGAATGTGTTTAGGTGCCCTGTATTGAAGTGGTTAAAATGGAAATCTCCAGATAAAAAATAAAAGTGTGTCACTTGGTACGGCCTGCTTAGCACATCAGAAAGAAGCAAACCTGTCATCAATTCTAGTTTTGTTAAAGGCTCTTACTCTAGTAGTCTTTCATGTTCAATAATAGTGGGAGCCACCAAGATTAAATGATGTCCACATAATAATAGCACTTTTTAAAAAGGTAATACATATTTCTTCTGCATACATATATTTATTATAGTCAGGACTAAAAGATAAAAATGTACAAAAAAATTGAATGCTTGTATCCACTGTAAAATTATTTTCTTGGTGTCTATTGTGGGATGCAGGAAGTGTTAAACTTTTGTGTTATACTGCAGCCTATAGAAAGATTGGAAGATGGCAAACAAAAAGACTGTAGGCCAGTACAAGATAACCCCCCTCCCACTGGCAGCTTGCTTCCAGTACCAAGAGTATGATCAAAACACAGAGGAGTGGGACCTGTGTCTCAAGAAAATGTTATGGGAGGTACAAAAATCCTATTTTCTTTCTTGTCCATTATGGGACACAGGAAGTCTTAAACCTTTGACTTAAAAATAGTCTAAGGGGTAAGCAACACAGCAAATAAACGCTAACCAGGCCCAAGAAAACATCAAGCAACAGCTATCTAATGCCCAAAAGCACTGACAGATCAAGTAGAGTGCGCACCTTGACAGGAAAGGGTGAAACCAATCCTTGAGAAAATATGCTTGGATGATGGATCCAAGGATGACAAAAAGACAAAATCGGAACAGAGGGAAAGTTCCTTTTGGTGAACTGGAATTAAACAGTGGGACAGATGAACAATGTCCTGGCTGACAGGAAAGGCAGAAACTACCGGTACTTTATGCAAGAAGGAAGTCCTGGGCACCAACACCACGTTGTTCCTATGAAAAACCAGAAAGACTTCCTCAGAATGTCTCTAATGGGTTCACAAGGTGATCTTTGAAGCAGAGAGAACTATATTCAGATCCCACAGTCACAGGGGAGAAGCTGTATGAGGGAATCGCCTGACAGAGCTGAAAGAGACTGAGGCTAAAAAAACAATTATAGGGTTGCTGGAATCCAGATTGTAGGAGTTGGTTCCCTGAGAGGATACCGAATCGATGCTCCTGGAACCCATAGGAGAGTTTGCATTGAGGCCATCAAAGCAGCGTGAGAGTTTCCTATGTGTCTATGCAAAGACATGCTTCAACCACGTGGCTGCGAAGCAACTAGGCCCAAGATGTAAGGCAAGGCCCTCAAAGTAACCTACAAACCCAGGCAGCTATTGCTGATGAGAGTCAGGCAAAGGGGGAACCAGTCAGGTCACTGTAGGAGGGCAATAGGAACAAGCAAAAGCTAACATTCAACATGGCGTTTTTCCAAACTGGAGCTGCAGCAGAATGCAAGTAAATGTACAATCCTCCTGTAGGCGGAAGTATTGGCCAACAGTATTTGAATTCCTGTGCCCCTTAACCACCTGAGATCTGCGATATAGCCGAATGACGGCTACAGCGCGGATCCAAAATGCCGGGACTTCGTCTATTGACGTCGTCCCGTTCACGAGCGGCCTGCGCGCCCCCTGAAGGGCCCGCACGGCGCGCTCTGTGATCAGCGAGTCTGAGACTGGTGGATCACAGATCCGAGTAAGGGGTCGTTCCCAACCCCTTAACACGTGATCAGCTGTCAGCCAATGACAGCTGATCATGTGATAACAGAGCCGTTAATCGGCTTTTTTTTCCTCCTCGCGCTGACAGTGTCAGTGTCACCTACCAGTGCCCATCAGTGTCACCTACCAGTGCCCATCAGTGTCACCTACCAGTGCCACCCATCCGTGCCCACCAGTGCAGCCTATCAGTGCCCACCAGTGCAGCCTATCAGTGCCGCCTCATCAGCGCATATCAATGAAGCAGAAAAATTACCTGTTTGCAAAATTTTATAACAAACTATTAAACATGATTTTTTATTTTATTTTTAATTTTCCATCTTTGTTTATCAAAAAATAAAAACCCCAGCTGTGATCAAAAACCACCAAAAGAAAGCTCTATTTGTGGGAAAAAAAATGATAAAAATGTCATTTGGGTACAGTGTTGTATGACCGCGCAATTGTCATATAAAGTGCGTCAGCGACGAAAGCTGAAAATTGGTCTGGGCAGGAGGGGGGTTTAAGTGCCCAGTAAGCAGGTGGTTAATGGACAAGAAAGAAAATGGGTTAGCTGGTAATACAGCAAACCTGAAGAAAAGACACCAATTCTCTTAGGACACTACTAAATCTGAGGCAAGCAGGTAGTAGGAGGGGTTATCCTGGGCTGGTCTACAATCCTTTTGTTTGCCAGTTTACAAATCTCCTGTAGACAACAGTATAAACCCAAAGATTAATTCTTCATAGGCTGCTGAAAATGTAGAAATTCACTATAGTAGCTTATGCTACATACAGTCAATGCTAGTTTCTTCCCAAACGACTTGCTTTCTGCATACTGAACATATAGTGTTGTTCAGTTGGCGCTTTTACATTTCAGAGAACGTCTGGTATTTTCTTTATGGTATACAAAATTTTCGCCGATTTGGCGAGGTAAAATCGTCATGTCATTTGCCCATCCTCTCTGCCACATTCAAAAAGACTACCTTGTATTCATTGAAAAAATATCATACATTCTCTGAATGGGCAGAGATGCCAAGCAAGTGACCCCCCCTGTGAACTTACTGATCGCAAGTCACCCGAGCAGCACCCAAAAAGGTCAGCACTACTGTATGCAGCACAGGCTACTACAGTGAATTTCTGAATTGAAAAAAACGTTTTAAGTCATGTAAATATGTAATCATCCATTTGAATATTATGTACTTTCAGGTGATAATCTTATTTCTCTTTCCATTTGCTTTCAGGGCTGTCCTTATAAAAATCCTATTTTGTCATAAAATCTTATAACAGCTTACCTGTAAAAATCATTTTCTTTGAGTACATCATGGGACACAGAGCCTTAAGTAATTACTTAATGGGTTATAGGCCCCCTTCATGTGATGGACACTGGTACACCCAACCCAGGAAGTTCACTCCCTATATAACCCCTCCTCCTTCCAGGAGCACATCAGTTTTTGTAGCAAAGAAATATACTTAAATCCCAAAAAAGAGGGGAGGGGCCTCTGTGTCCCATGATGTACTCCAAGAAAAGGATTTTACAGGCAAACTGTTATAAAAATCCTATTTTCTTTATCGTACATCTTGGGACACAGAGCCTTAAGTAATTACTTAATGGGACATCTGATAGCAATGCTACTTGAGGTGAGGGAGACACAACCCAGGGGGTACACCCAGAGTTGAAGCACACTGCGCCCGAAGGCGATATCCTCATACCTCCTTACATCCACCCGATACCATTTTGTGGATGTATGCACTGAAGACCAAGTTGCGGCCTTACAGATCTGAGCAGCACTAATCGTCCTGGTAGAGTGTGCCTTAACTTGAAAGGGTGGAATCTTACCCCTTAAAATTATAAAAGTTTGAATTATAACTTGCCGAATCCAATTAGCGACAGTGGATTTCAACGCCGCCTATCCTTTCTTAGGACTCTCTGGCAGAATAAATAAGACATCAGTCTTACGAATCTGAGCAGTTGCCTTTAAATAGATTTTCACTGCTCTCACCACATTAAGACAATGTAGTGACTTCTCTTCCCTGGAACATGGTTTTGGAAAAAATGATGGCAGGACAATATCTTGGTTCAGGTGGAAACCTGAGACCACTTTTGGTATAAAAAAAAACTGGACGAGGGCGCAACACCACTCTTTCCTCATGAAAAATCAAATGTCTCTTTACAAGAAAGAGCAGCCAATTCCAAAAGCCTCCTTGCTGAGGATATAGAAACCAAAAATACCAACTTCCTTGTCAGAAGAACTAGGGGAATATGTTGTATCGGTTCAAATGGCTGTTTTAGTAACACAGACAAAACCAAGTTCAAGTCCCATGGGTTCAAGGGAGGTTTGACAGGCGGATTAAGCCGCATCACCCCTTGCATAAAACCCCGGACTAAAAGAATGTGTAGCAAGTGGTCTTTGAAATAAGATCGATAAAGCTGAGACTTGGCCTTTAATAGTACTCAAGGCCAATTTCATTTCTACCCCTAATTGTAGAAAGGCAAGAATTCTGCCTATGATATATCTCTGAGGGTGTCAACCCTTAGATTCACACCAGGAAACATAAGCCCTCCAGACTCTATAATATATAGTTCTGGAAGCTGGCTTCCTTGCATTAATCAGGGTAGAGTTAACTGACCCTGAAAGCCCAAGTTTCTTCAGAATGTGGGTTTCAATAGCCAAGCCGTTAAATTTACAGACCGTAAGGAAGGATGGAATATCAATCCCTGTGAAAGCAGATCTGGCCGGAGGGGGAGGGACCATGGGCCCTCTACTGCCAACTTTAAGATTTCTGCATACCATGACCTTCTGGGCCATGCTGCTGCCACCAGAATTACCGACTTTCTTTCCAGCTTGATCCTGCAAAGAAGTCGAGACAGCAACTGAATAGGGGGAATGCATAGATCAGTGAGAACTGATCCCATGGGGTCACCAACGCATCCGTTCCGCATGCAAGTGGATCCCTTGTTCTGGCCACAAAGTTGGCTAACTTCATGTTGAACCTGGACGCTAGAAGAGTCCCCCATCTTTGGCAAACAGCCCGAAATATGTCGGGCGAAGAGACCATCCCCTGGGAATAACTGTTGGCGACTTAAGTAGTCCGCCTGCCAATTCTCGACTCCCAGAATGAAGACTGCCGATGGGCACGGAACATTCCTTTCTGCCCAAGTTAGAATATGGTTCACCTCTCTCTGCGCTGAGAGACTCTTGGTGCCCCCTTGGCGATTGATATAGGCCACAGCTGTGGCATTGTTGGAGGGGATCCTGACAGGACAATCCCGTAACCTAAAAGTCCAGACCTTTAGAGCCAGACACACTGCCCGAATCTCTAGGATATTGTTGGGCAAGGTTCTTTCAGTTCTTGACCACTGTCCCTGGACAGTTGTCTTTTCTAGTACTGCTCCCCAGCTTGAAAGTATGGCATCCGTCTTCACCACTTTCCAGATGACTGGTCTGAAGAATTTTCCTTTCATCAGATTCTGGGTTCGTAACCACCAAGTGAGGCTTTGGGACACTCTCGGGGACAGCCACATTGGCAAGTCTAAAGCTTGAATTGTTTTGTTCAAAACAGACAGGATACTGTTTTGCAACAGTCTTGAATGGAACTGATTCGAACGAAGCCACCATGGTTCCTAGCAACCTCTTGCAGAGGCGAATTGAGGGATCACCGTTTGACCTGACCATCCGCACCAGCTCTCTTATGGAGTTGATCTTTGCATGAGACAAGAACACCTTTTGCAGCCTTTTTGGCGGTAGTAAATAAGATTTCTCTAGGTTGAGGATCCAACCCAAACTTTCCAGATAACTGGTTGTAGTGCCTAGGCTTTGCTCCCAACGAGCCACCGACAGGTCGATTAGCAATAGATCGTCTAGGTACGCTACGACTGTTATGCCCTGTGCCCTTAACCTGGCTAGAGGTGTGGCCAGCACTGAACACCCGGGTTGCTGTGGCTAGCCCGAAGGGCAGGGCTACAAACTGTAAATACTGCTGTTCTAACTCGAACCGCAGAAACTTTTGGTGAGCGGGAAATATAGGAACATGCAGATATGCATCCCTGATGTCGATAGATGCCAGGAGTTCTCCTCCTAGAAGGATAGAAACTACTGACCTGATCGTCTCCATGCGAAAGCAGCGGATCTTCAGGAACTATTTAGAGTTAGATTTTTTAGATCTAAAATGGGTCTGACATCTCCATTTGGTTTTGGTACCATAAAAAGATCTGAATAAAACCCCAAACCTTGCTCTTTTGTGGGGATCTGCATGATCACCCCTTGAGATATTAATCGGTCTAGTGACTGAAACAGAGATTGTCTTTTCTCTGGATCTTTGGGAACGCTTGACCTCAGGAAACGAGACGGTGGAAAGCCCAGAAATTCCAGCCTGTACCCTAGCAATACCGTGGAGATGACCCATCTGTCCTGAATTTCCACTTGCCTTACCTTGGTGAGGGGGGTTACCTCTTCATGAAGAGGCTTTAGGATTCTGCTTTGCAGATTTCCGATCCCAGGACATCTTTTGAGCCTGGGTCTGACCTTGAGGCTTTCCTCTAGAGTCTGACGGCGGAGGTCGCCACTGCCTAGAGGCGGAAGCCCCTGGCGCAGGGGAAAGAGCCCGTTTGAATGAAGGGCGTTTATACTTTCTTTGACTGGTAAAAAAAGTACTTTACCCACTAGAAATTGTTTGGATATATTTGTCCAAATCATCTCCAAATAGCCGCTCCCCATGAAAAGGGAACCCAGTTAGGAGGTTTTTAAATGGTGCTTCAGCTGACCAATTTAACCACAGGATTCCACGCATATGCACAAGCATAAGCGTAAGGCAGGACACCTGGTGAATAAAATCTTTAATGGCATCTATGTAAAACCATAATGCTTTTGGTAGTTCAGCCAATTCCAGAGCTTGTTGTGCAGGAACCTCTTAAAGGGCCTGTTTAAATTGGTCCTTTAGGGATTGACAGACACCTATTGCAGCGACTGCAGGCACCTGCCAAGGAAAAAGTAGATTTTAAGGTTGAATATATTCTTATTATTCGTACATATAAAAGAGTAAATTGCATCTGTATAACAAAGTCATCATAACAGACATATAAAAATTAGATGGGGGGGGGGGGGGGGTGTATTAGCAGGGGGGGGGGGGGGGGGGGGCAGGCATTGGGAAAGCAGGCAGGGGAAGGGGTGGTGTTACAGACTGTAACCTAGGAGTGTATCCCTGCGCAGTGTCACCTCGCATTGGACACCGCCCAGGGCGTAACATTCATACATTCATCTGTCCCCTGGAAAAAGTAGATTTTAACAGGGATTCCAACTTCTTATCTGTTGGATCCTTAAGCATGTGTGCATTGTCTACAGGACAAGTTAGACCTTTATTCACACTGGAAATCGCAGTGTCAACTGCTGGAACTTTGCATTTTTTTGGAGAATTTCTCCTTAGGGGGGAGAAAATGCTTATGCGGGTGATCCTATTCAGCAAAAATAAGCTGTTCTAGTAATGCATGGACAGGAAACGCATGCAAAGGCTGAAAAGGTTTTAAAGGAACCCAAGGAAGGAACCAAGCTTTCAGCAGACTCCGTTAGGGGTAGCATGAAAGTAGAACGAACCATCTAAGAGATAGTATCAGCAATTTCTCATAGTGTGAGGCTGAAAATGGTTCATCATCTACCATTATTTGGAATCATCGGTTTGTTTTTCCTCCTTATTGACGGAGGGTAACACCTCATCCTGAGCCCACTGTTCCCCTTGCAAAGGTTCTGAAGTGGGGGAGGGGGGAGGGGGGATCTAGCACACTTCCTATCCATTTGAATGAAGAATTAAAGCCGCTAATCTTCCTTCCAGACCCTGCAGGGTGGCGGAAAGGACAACTTCAGTCACGTATACAGGGGCTGAGATGTGAGAAGCAGTTGCACTATCAATTTGTTCCAATGGCTCACCCTGGCTTGCCATAACTGGTAATTCAGGCGAGGATGACATCGTGGAAATGCGACTTGAGATCCTAGCGCCTGGTGGTGAAACCTTTAGTATCTTTTTGGTGTCTTTTTTTAGCAGGCATAGTCCTAAGCCCCAAAACAGAGGCACGATACAATTGCACTTTATCACTGAATATAGTCATGTCAATAAAAGCTGCTATAAAGTTCAGCCTAGTGCTGGGAAAATAAGTGTCCTTCCTATATCAGGAATGCCAGTTTTGCAACCCTCACATGCCCCACAGCTCCTGTGTGCCTGTGTGCAGACTGCTTTGTTTCCTCCTCTTCAGCAGAGGAGTAGGCGCTTAGCCCCCCCCCCTCCGAAAACAATCTGCCCCTCTCATTTAAAATGTTCCCGCGCACGCCGTTTTTGGGGGGGTAATGTAAGGGGGTACAGCGCTGATGCCCCCCTAACCCTCAGTCCCTTCAGGGGGAGATAGAAAACATTAAAGGCAAGACAACAAATTTTCCCTAATAGAAGAAGAATACAAATGTGGACTTTTCAGTTCCTAAGTTTCTTCCCTTACCTTATCCCCGCCACAGGATTTGCTGAATTAACAGACAATCCAACCTTCACCCATCACGGTGGGCTGCGTTTAGCAAACCTTCAAGGACCAGGTCCCTAATAACAGGGTTCCACTCCCGTGGACCCCGTAAGAGCACCCCACCAGGAAAGCTTTAGGTAATGTAGCAAGACCTGAGCCCTGGGTTCCCGTGGTCCAGCCCTACAAAGAGGCGTTATAGGCAAAACCTCATGCTTCGGATACGAGGCCCCCAGGTACCATCCACTTAGGCCTCAGTGGCACTTTGGATGGATCTGGTGTATGGATACTATTTAAATCCAGCATGGATCCCTCCTGGAGCTCCTCAGAGCACATCTTCACTCATGACCAACACCTTAGACACTGGCGGAAAAAAAATTATGTGCTCCTAGAAGGAGGAGGGGTTACACAGGGAGTGAACTTCCTTGATTGAGTATACCAGTGTCTATCACCTGAAGGGGACCTATAATCCATTAATTACTTAAGGCTCTGTGTCCCAAGATGTACGATAAAGAAAGCCAGTTTACAGAGCTCAATAGGTCAAACTATATTTAATGCCCACAACTGAATGAGTCAGTGTAGGGACCCATCAAGCTCCCTACTGCTGTTTTCAGTACCTGTTCAAAGTTTCAATCAGATAGAAGGGTCCTTAAAAGTAACTAGCTGCTGCGCGCCCTTTAAAAAACCCATATAGTTACGGGTGCACCCTCTATTAAATGTATTTGTAAAATAAAAAAAAATTATACAAAAAATGTAAAAGTATAAAACATTGGGTTAACAACATTTTAAACCTTATGAATATAAAAACATAACTTCTCTTTAAAATAGTTTACAATCTACAAAATCGTTTAGAAATAAACCAAAACACACCTTTATTATTGTAGACATCTAAGTAATTGGGTGCTGAAAATATTGTTATTAAAGATGGAAACCCCGTTGTTTGACTTTTTCTGTACATTCGGTAGCTGCAGGTAAAGAAAAAAAATTGAGAATGAAATACTGAAACAAAGATTGTAATTGTAGCCACTGTCAAAGTCCTATATAATTTTCTCGTGTTAAAGATATTTCTGAAATTGCCTTACCCTTTAAATTCAAGGCACTATCAGTCCACTGCTAGTGCCCCTATGTAGCAGCCCTTGCAGGGAAGCAAAGAATATGTTTATGGCTGCTTTGTGTAGAAGCTCATGCAATCGCAATCTGATCAACACCACAGCTCTCTTTATTACCACAAAGGAATGTCATGACATCTATGGAGCATGAAAAGGGAGTTACTGAGTAAGGCCTCATGCACACTTGAGCTCAAAAAAGCTGCTTTGAAAGGCGTTGGAGCTTTTTTTCCTCTGCCTCTAAACGTCCCCACATATTGGCATATGTGTGCATGCACACTATAGGCATTTACAAGAGTTTGGAGGCAGAAAAAAAAAAAAAAAAACAACCAAAGCCGCTTCCAGGAGAGGTGTTTGAGCGTAAAAAAAATGCTCAAAAGCACCTTAACACACAAAAACGAATGTTAAAGCTAGGAGTGTTTATGAGCATAATTACACTTCAATGGCCAGAATAAGTCAACATTTTATCTAATAGAATGCATTAATTCCAAAGAAGCAAACGTGCATGCAAAACCGTGATTTACCGCGCCTTTCTGCTGCTAAACTCTAATAGGAACCAAATAAGTACCAAAGAGATTACACTGCGCATGTGGGCTAAGAAGGAAAGCAAAGTTGTACTGTAAGCCCTGGTTCACACTGGAGCATTTTGACAAGCGATTTGACATATAAAATTGGCGGCAATTGCTGTCAGTGGCATCATCCTAATGGGTGCAACGCTGCATCTGGGGTGCTGCATTGTTTTCAAAAAGTCGTTTCTGTAATTTTTGCAATTTCGGGGCTGGGATTTACTGCACAGATGTCTCTGAAATCGGGATTGCCATGCAGAAGTGAAATCGTACGAGTTCAGCTGAACTCGCACGTCCTCATTCCCGCAGCTCAGTGTGAACCTGGGCTAAACCTGTCTTGTCTGACATAATTGTAGGCTAATATTGTATGGTAGAAAGCACTGTGCTCCAGGAGCATCAGACACACATTACTGTATTTAAACACTTCTATGCTGACAGAGCCAAGAAGTGTGAGATGGGCAGTCAAAAGGAGGCATTTGTTTTTTTCCCTTTTGACCATTTGTACTTCCTTCTAAATGCACTAAGTCAGATGGGAGATATTAATTTCGTCAGAATTTCTCCTGTTAGTACAGTAACGTCTTTAGTTACAGTTCAGTTAACAGGACATCCTGCAAACTGACTTACCCTGCATCTTGTGCTTCATGTGCTCTGATGATTGACAGCAGATTGTTAGTCAGCAAAAACTCACAAACAGCTGGGTAACTGCAAAGAAAACAAACATGTCAGCACAAAACATTAATAGCAATATATAGCTATTACAGAATAAGAAAGTTCACATACCTGTAGAAGTAAGAGCATCCTCGAACTGTATTGTGACTGAAATGTTCTTGTGATTTCTCATTACCAAAGTCTTCAGAGGGATCAGACCATAACAAATCGCACATAGGACCAAATGCCGGAGGTTCTTTAAACCTGTCTAACTGCAATCAAGACATATATCAAGTTTATTATCACTCACCGAGACTAAAATAAAACTAGCTTTGCAAAAGCTTATCTCATTACTGGCATATCAATATAAAGAAAATCTACTTTTGAAAATAAGAATGTTACAAGCTTGAAAAAAAAAAAAAAGTTTCAATTGGTGCACATAACATCTCCATAAACTGCTATATGCTGGTTAAAAAACTGTGTTTATACAGGTTAAGGCCTAATACAAGCAACACAATTTGCATTGGCAGTGGAGTTCACACATAATGCTCAATCTCGGATATATGCAACTAGAACTGAAATGTGGGACTAACTGATAACAGTAACCACATCTGCATTCTACTGATCTACCCATCAAACTAACAAAAAAACTTAAATTTTCTTCTAGTTTTTTAGATGCCAATGGACAACTACAGGATAAGTACCTGGCATGTAAAGAGACTTTTTTTCCAAAGAAAAAATTGTATAACTTCTGCCATCTGCCGGTGTTTTTTAAAGTATTGAATTGGCAGCCATTGGCTAGAGTAGTAAGTAACACTATATACAAAACCACACTCCCCATTTGAGATATACAATTACTCTGGAGAACGCCTTAAACAATTTTTATTTTTATTTTATTTTTTCAAAGACAAAAATACAATGCAGCATAAATGCAGTGACAACTGACAGCTAATTTTTAGTAACTGAAAAACTTTGAAACAAAATTTATGTTCATTAACAGCTTGTGTATATTGTTCACCTGAATGTAAAACCTGGTACACACGGAGATTTTCGGACGAAAATCGTTTTTATTGCATGCTAGTCTCATATCGAAAGTGAAGAGGTTATTCAACTTACGAAAATTCTCATACGACAGAATACAACTTCGGAAGTGATGTAATGTGTTGAATTGTTTTGGAATGTATTCTTTCATTTTCGAGCATGCGTAATCTTGCTTTTAGTACAGTTTTCTTCCGAAAAAAACGTAATCAAACAAAAACCGGACGTTGTGTTTACATACGATAAAAAATGTACAGCTTGCATAGGTTTTATCCCCGAAAAGTCGGAATAGGCTGTCGAAAGCACTATACTACTAATGATCAGAGAAACAGCTGATCGTTCGTCTGAAATTTGACTTCCGATTTTCTTATCGAGTGTACGGGCCCTAAAAAAGGACACATGGGGGGTTGATTTACTAAAAATAGTCTGTTCACTTTCCAAGGGAATTTGCCCCAGAACTTAGTCAATGTGGTGAAGTATCACTTTGCAAAAGAATACCTAATTACGTGCAAGAAAAAAAATAAAAAAGATTTTTTATAACGGCTTACCTGTAAAATCCTTTTCTTTGAAGTACATCACGGGACAGAAAGCCATAGTAGTTACTATGTGGGTTATAGGCCACCTTCAGGTGATGGACACTGGCACGCCCTAAGACAAAAAGTGCACTCCCTATATAACCCCTCCCACTACTGGGAGTACCTCAGTTTTTTAGTAAAGCAATACACGTGTATACCAAAAAGGGAGGGACCTCTGTGTCCCATGATGTACTTCAAAGAAAATGATTTTACAGGTAAGCCGTTATAAAAATCCTATTTTCTTATTGTACATCAAAGGACACAGAGCCATAGTAGTTACTACGTGGGACTTACCATAGCAATGCCAACTGAAGGGAGGGAGACAACAAAAAGTAGGGCATCAAGAGGACTTATACTGCAGCCTGCAGTACACGGCGCCCAAAGGCGATATCCGCATGACTTTTTACATCTACTTGATAGAATCTGGTAAAAGTATGGACTGAAGACCAAGTTGCGGCCTTGCAGATCTGAGCCATGGAGGCCTGGTGTTGCACTGCCCAAGAAACACTAACAGCCCTGGTGTAGTGCGCCTTAATATGAAAAGGAGGAATTTTCCTCTTTAAACCATAAGCTTGAACAATCACTTGACGAATCCATTTAGAAATAGTAGATTTCGACGCTGCCTGTCCTCTTTTAGGACCGTCTGGCAACACAAACAAAACATCCGTTTTACAAATCTGAGCGGTCACTTTCAAATAGACCTTGACGGCTCTCGCACATCAAGAGAATGTAGTGACCTCTCTTCCACAGAATGAGGTTCTGGAAAAAATGAAGGCAGAACAATATCCTGGTTTAAATGAAAACCTGACACTACCGTCGGTAGAAATTTAGGATGAGGCCGCAATACAACCTTATCCTTATGAATAATCAAATCAAATGCGACTCTTTACAAGAAAGAGCAGCCAACTCTGATATTCTTCTTGCAGAAGCTATGGCAACCAAGAAAATTATTTTGCTTGTCAAGGGGACTAAGGGAATATCTCGTATTGACTCAAAAGGCTGTTTTTGTAATGCCGACAGACTAAATTTAAGTCTCAAGTGGTCAGGGGTGGCCTAAATGTAGGATTATTTTGGGTTACCCCCTGAATAAAGTTACAAACCAGAGAGTGAGAAGCAAGTGGTCGCTGAAAAAAAACACTGATAAGGCCAACACCTGGCCTTTCATAGTACTCGGGGCCAGTTTCATTTCTTTTTTTCTATTCTTTATTTTATCCAAATTTATCATACACAAGGAAGAAAAAACATTTTTCCTACTCAATAGGGATATACATTAACAAATCTTATTTCCAAACCTTTATCTACCCTTACCCTCCTTCCTTTATATATCCTAGATATAGTCCCACTTGTTTTTTTGATGGTACATAGTCACTATCAATGTAAGTGCTTCTCCCTCTCTTATTGGATGAGGAAGTGCTGCTATGAAGTTTTTGAGCTTAAAATACCTCCATTCATTAATCTCCAACACATCTTTTTTTTTTTTTTTTATATTCTTGTAACGTGCAAATTTTTCCCCCTTGTGTTATATCACGTAGTTGTGCGTTTTCTTTTTTTAATCCAATTCCCCCCTATCAAACTTTTCCCCGGTGCAAATAGATTAGATTATTTTCCTTTAGTGCCATCAATGGTGAATTATATTTCCATTTATTTTTCTTGTGTAGTGCATCCCAAATTTTCAAAACTATCCGTGTCAATGTGTGTGTATTTTCTCCCAATGTTCTATAGTGTGGTGGTATCCATATACTCCTCCCTAGTTGTGTATTAGCCATTATGTGTTCTAGATTTACCCACCTTTTCTCATTATTTGATTTAGCACCTTTCCACCAAGCGTGTTAACAGAACCGCCTCATAGTATTTTTGAAAGTCAGGAACATTTAATCCTCCTTGGCTTTTTACTTTCTTCAGAGTTGCCAGACAGATTCTAATTATATTATAATTATATATATATATATATATATATATATATATATATATATATATATATATATATATATATATATATATATATATATATATATATATATATATATATATATATATATATATATATATATACACACACACACACACACACACTTGTACATGATCTTCGAAGTATTATCTTTAGGGCGTTAATCCGGCCCATCCATAAGGGGCGTGCTGCTATCCTTTTTATTTCCATTTTTATCTCCTCTAATAATGGGATATAGTTTGCTTGATACATTTCCTCTGGCGATGCCGTTAGTTTAATCCCAAGATATTTTATTTCCGTCCTCCTCCAAGGGAATGGAAACTCTTGTGGTAGACTGTTCCTCTTTCAATTTCATGTTTATATTTCAGATTTACTCGGGTTGATTTTAAATTAGATAGATCTCCATATTCGTTTAATGCCTTCATAAGATTGGGTGTTGTAATTCGGGGGTTTGATATATATAATAATTTATCATCTGCGAATCTTCCATCCCTGTCTCGTCCCGTTATTCATTCTAAAGGGAGGGTGACAATGTTCCATTTACTTTCACCATGGCAGTAGGATCTTTATATAATGTTAGTATCCACTGCATCATCCTTGGGCCTATCCCCATGCTCTCTAGAGTGCTCATCATGAATCCCCAGTCTACCCTGTCAAACGCCTTTTCAGCATCTATCGACAGAAGTAAACCGGGGACTCTCCCTTTTATTTTTTTAATAACAGAAGTGTTCTTACCCCATTATCCCTCCCCTCTCTCCTTGGCACAAAGCCCACTTGATCAGGATGGATCAATTTTGTGGCCGTGTTTAACAATGATATAGGTCTATAGTTTGAACACCTAGTACTATCTTTGCCTTATTTTGCTATAATAGTAATTGATGCCAATAAGGCCTCTTTACTCATCTCATACCTTCTTCCCAATCCATTCATATATGTGCACAGCTTTGGGGTCAGGATTTCTTTGAACCTTTTTAAGTATAATGTTGTGTATCCATCTGGCCCTGGACTTTTTCCTGGCGCTGATTCTTTTAACGCCCGATTAATCTCCTCTACCATTATTAGTGTTTCTAGAGATATTGCTCTTTCCTCTGTTATCCGGGGGATCCTAGCTTTTTTTTAAATATTATATTCTTTCTTGTTTCCCCTTATCCCATTGGCCTTTCTGATTTATTGAGTATAGTTGTTCATAAAAGTCTCGGAAGACCGTCGCCATGTCCTTTGTATTATAGATGATTTCCCATTTTTTATTTTGTATTTTTTCTATGAAGGTCATTGATTTTTTTTTTTTTTCTCAACATCCTTGCTAGGCACTTGCTATTTTTATTCCCCCATTGATATCTTTCCTTTCAGATTTTATTGACGGTTTGCCTTATTTCCTGTTCTAATCGCTCCTTTAGTTCATCTCTTTTTATTACTAGTTCTTGTGCCAGTTCCTGATCTTGCCCTAATAGGTTTTTTTCTCTCTCTCTCTCTCTCCTAGTTCCCATTGAGATCCGGATTCCCTGATGTAGGCTTGATGAGCCTACCACAGGGTATCGTCTGCAATTTCACTGGTTTCATTTAAGCTAAAATATTACTCCAATTCTTTTTTCATTATCTCCTCCCGTTGTTTATCTAAAAGATCTTCATTTAGCCTCCATGAATATGCTTGTATCCGAGTTTCTGGTATCTTTATTTTCATGGTCAGATAGTGTAGCTATTTCTATATTGGTGGAGACTACCAAGTCTATCATTCTATGTTCCAACAGCCAATAGTCGATCCTAGTGTATGTCCTGTGTACAGGGGAGTAGAACGTATAATCTTGTATCCTGGGATGTTGTATTCTCCATACGTCTACCAACTGGTAGTGGTGTAATTTCAGTATTATCGCCTTCAATTGGGTGTTCCTCGACCCCTGTACCCGGGACGTACTGTCTTGTTTTGGATCCATACAAAAATTCAGGTCCCCCACCATGAACACTTTCCCTTTTTTAAATTCCGATTTTTCCAGGGCTCCTCCAAAAATATACGGTTGGGCCTTTATTAGGGCAATAAATATTAGCCAATGTGCATCCATTCCTAACAGCTTCCCCCTTAAGAAGAGAAATCTTTCCTCCGGGTCAGTTAATCTGTCCTCCAGGGAGAACCGAACTCCCCTACCTAATCCAATTGCAACCCCTTTTGCCTTATTTGTCATTGAGTAGCCATAGTACCAAGTTGGAAGCTGATGGGAATACAACCTCACATTCGTTTCATGAGACAGGTGTGTCTCCTGTAAGAAGACCACCCCGGCCCCATGATGTTCGACCTCTTTCAAGATTTTATGCCTTTTTGTTGATGTATTCAGCCCTCGCACATTGTAGGTCAAAAAATGAACTGTAGTCATAGTAAAGTTATTAGCAGCCTGTTTTCATAGCGATGAGTTATTTGCATCCTATTTTCATATAGATGTAATCTATTTTTGAAATTTAAGTCCTAAGGGTTCAGGGGTGGCCTAACTGGAGGATTAATCCACGTTATCCCCTGAATAAAGTTATGAACCAGAGAGTGAGAAGCAAGTGGTCGGTGAAAAGACACTGATAAGGCCGACACCTGGCCTTTGATAGTACTTAGGGTCAGCTTAATTTCTAATCCCATCTGTAGGAATTCAAGGATCCTACCTATGACATATTTCCTGGGGTGCCAACCCCTGGATTCACACTAGGAGACATATGCCTTCCAGACTCTATAGTATAGGACTCTGGCTTCCTAGCATTAACCAAAGTAGAAACTACGGTCTTTCAGAATGTGGGTCTCAATAGCCAAAACCGTTAAATTTAGCGTTTGTAAGGCAGGATGGAATACCGGACCTTGCGAGAGAAGGTCTGACCACAGTGGTAGGGTCCAAGGGTCCCCTACCGCCATCTTTATGATCTCAGCAAACCAAGATCTCCTGGGACATAAGAATCCCCTCCTTCCCTTCTTGCTTGATCCTGCGAAAAAGGCACGGAAGTAGCAGAACAGGAGGGAACGCATAGATCAATGAAAACTGATCCCATGGAAAAACCAAGGCATCTGTTCCGTATGCCAACAGCTCCCTGTCCTTGACACAAAGCTGTCGAACTTGTTGAACCTGGACGCAAACAGATCCACATCTGGAACTCCCCATCTTTGACATACTGACAGAAAGATGTCGGGGTGAAGGGACCATTCTCCCGGAAACTATTGTTGGCTACTCAAGTAGTCTGCCTGCCAAATCTCCATTCCTGGAATGAAAATTGCTGATAGGCAAGGAATGATGTTTTCTGCCCTAGATAGAATATGATTCACCTCTCTCTGGGCTGCACGACTTCTCGTGCTCCCTTGGTGATTGATATAGGCCACTGCTGTGGCATTGTCAGATTGGATCATGACAGGACAATTCCGTAGTCTGAGCATCCAGGGCAAATCTCTAGAATATTAATGGGCAAGGTTCTTTCCGATTTGGACCATTTCCCTTGGACAGACGCTTCTTCCAGGACTTCCAGAAGGCTGGCATCTGTCACCACCTTCCAGGTGACTGGTGGAAAGGATTTTCCTTTTTGAAGATTCCTGGTTATCAACCAGTTGAGGCTCTGATGCACTTCGGGGGATAAACGCATTGTGAAGTTCAGAGTCTTGAATGAAACTGCGCATAAGAAATCTTTCCCAATAACTTCAAAGTCGAATAGAAGGACTCTTTGTTTTGACCAACTGAATCAGTTCCTTTATGGAACCAATCCTTTCCTGGGGCAAAAACACCTTCTTTTGAACTGTATCTATGATCAGCCCCAAGTACTGCAATCTCCTTGATGGTTTTAAGGAGGATTGCTCTAGGTTGAGAATCCAACCTAGGTATTCTAGGTAGCTGACTGCGGTGACCAAACTTTGGTTTAGGCGGGTAACCGACTGATCTATCAAGAGAAGATCGTGTAAGTAGGCTAGTATCATTCTACCTTGAGCCCTTAACCTGGCTAAAGGAGGAGCCAGGACCTTTGTAAACACTTGAGGTGAAGTAGCTAGACTGAAAGGCAGAGCTACAAACTAAAAATGAAGATTTTCTACCTCGAGTCATAGAAATTTCTGGTGACCGGGGAAAATTGGCACATGGAGATAAGCATCCTTGATGTCGATTGACGCCAGAAAGTCTCCCCCTTGTAGGATGGCGACTAAATGCGATTAAAGCATCAATTTTTTGCTCCAAACTTAAAATGGTTAAAGAAAAAAAAAAAAAAAACACCCTCCTTAGTAATATACACAGGGGATGCAGTGTTAAGAGCAGCTGCAACACTTGCCCCTCTTAATGGCTCACTCTGACCAGGCATATTACTCTCAGGGGAGCATGCCATCTTTTTTGAGATGGTTCTAGGCTGCCGTGTGACTATAGTCCTTCTAGAGCCCTTTTTGAGGTGTTTTTAACCCCCCCTTCCGACCATAGCCCGATGCACAAAGCAGAGGTACTACAAGAAGGAATGCATCCACTGCTTGAGCAATAGTCCAGCTCTGCTGCTATTAATGCTCAGCCTGATGCAGTAATAAATGTGTCAAAAAGAATGCCTGCGTTACCAAAAACCTCTTGCATGCCACCTTTGCTCGTGTCCCTCCACAGCTTGCAACAGCAACAATGGTGCCTTTTAAAAAACACACCTTCCCGCGTGTGGGTGTTGGAGGACGCCAAAGCCGTGCTAAGCCCCTTCCTCTTTCTTTAAAAAAAAAAAAAAAAAAAAAAAGTTTTTCCAGCGTGAGCGCGGGCTCCGATCCTATGAAATCAGCACGGAGAGAGGCAGTATTGGCAGGGGGGGGGGGGGGGGCGGGCCTGGAAAACACTGAGCAAGTGCAACCCCTCAAGAAGAGGGGAAGAAAAAAACAGCACAGGGGGGCGTCTGCTGGGGAGGTAAAACCCCCCCAGACTTACCAGAGGTCTGCTGCCGGCCGGAGGAAGAGAAAACTGCAGTTTCCTGGACACATCATGAGCTCTCTGAGCAGCAAGAGATGGTAAGTGCTCTATACAGCCCCCAGTGGTGAAACATAGGCATGACAACATTTACTAAATTAAAGGAGACATTCATAAGAAAAATCTTTTAAAAATTTCTTAGAAGACTCCACTTAGCTTTCCCGCCGCAGGGTTTTCTGTGGTAAACCAACAGACCCAATCTTCACCCTTAACTGTGGGTTCCGTCAAACCTTCAGGAACTGGGCATCCTCGAGGAAACCCACAATTCTGGACCTGTAATAGCACCACCGCCAGTAAAACTTTATGGCCTCAATACCAAAAAGTACTGGATCCCGGGGTCCAGCTCTCTAAAAGAGAAGCGATACAGGCAAGACCTCGTTTCTTTGGATACGAGGCTCGGGTACCATTCAATTCGGCCAAAAAGACACTTTGAATGGATCCGGCTGCATGGCTAGCCCCAGCAAGGATTGCTCCAGTGGAGCTCAGCACAGCACATCTTTACTCGTGACCAACACCTTAGACACTGGCGAAAAACCGAGGTACTCCCAGTAGTGGGAGGGGTTATATAGGGAGTGCACTTTTTGTCTTAGGGCGTGCCTATAACCCACATAGTAACTACTATGGCTCTGTATCCCGTGATGTACGATAAGAAAGAAAAATTTTGACTTTCCTGCAATTCCATACCATGGAGTGCAGTACAGGACACAGGCAACTTATTGATACACCATGGGTTATGGGCAAGCACCTTCCAGTGATTAGACAATGGCAAGCTCTTAAGGATACGCTCCCAGAATGCATGCCCCATTCAGCTTTGTAGCAAGCAATGCAGAGTAACAAGGCATTCAGGAAGGGTGGTGTATGTCCTGTACTGTACTCCAAGATATAGAATATACAGGCAAGTGTTAAAATTCCTTTTATCCTGATTGAACAGCACAGGACTCGGGAAATTACAATACTATTTTTACAAATACTAAAAATACAAAAGTGGGCAACAACTAAGTAAATAGAATTGTGCCAACAGGCCCAAAATACAATGTGGATCAAAGACCTAAGTTCAGAGTGCTACTGCAGCCAAAAGCAGCACCTGCAAAAGAATAGACATCCAGCTGCTAACATTTTGAGAATGTATAAACAGAAGGGTGGTTGTCTTATACAGTTGGGAAACAGGAGCTTGGTGCCTAAAAGGTACAGGATATTCCTACAGATCTGGCGAAGTGGAATCATAAGCTTTCCTGATCCACCGAGCAATGGTGAATTTTGAAGCAGATGCCCCCGAGGTCTTGAGGAAAGAAAAAAACATGGAACCAGTTTGTCTAATGTAAGAAGTAGGTTTTAGGTATACTCTAATCAAATGGCTACGAATACATCCAGGCAACGTAGAGATACTTCATTTGAATGTTTAGGAGCACTGCACAAGGATGGCAGAACAATGTCCTTATTGCAATGGAGCACTGAAACCACCTTTGAAAGGACGGTCTTGAGTGAAATACAACCTTATCGTTGTGAAGTATGAGGAAAGGCTCTTTACAGGAAAAAGCCGCTAGTTCAGAGACATATCTGATAAACTTATCAGCAGCCAAAAAAGCTACTTTGTTGGCAAAAATATTTATGGTAATATCACTGATGGGTTTAAAAGGTGGTTTCTGCAAAAGAGACCCAGATCCAGATCCTCCTTTAAGTGACCTTTTTTGCTTTGTATGGTGGAATAAAATGCTTTGAGACAGGAGATTTGGCCTGTTGGGAAGAGGCCAGGGATCATCTGTCTGTGTACCAGGTTCTTCTGGGCCAGTCAGGAGCCACTAGAATCACTGGTTTCCTCTCTTGCTCTATTTAGTGGAGCAGGCAAGGCAGAATCCACAGTAGTGGGAAGGCATAAATTAGCCTGAACTGAGACCAGAAGATAACTAGAGCAGCTTGAGGATCTCTAATTCTGGCATCAAACTGAGGTAACTTGTTGTATTTGGAGGCCAGGATTGTCCACATCCAAAGTCCCCCATCTGTGACAGATGGGTCAGACCAAATAAATCTAGATGAACGGGGTAACCTGTCTTACCTGTCCACACCACTGGAATGTATATAAAAGTACAGACTTCACCCACCACAGAAAGCATACCCTTGAAAGGGTCTTCAGGGACAGGGTTCCACAGGGAATGGACTATGGCTCTGGACCTGTATAGCACCCTGTAGCTAACTCGACTTGTTGCACCTAAGTGCCTAGGAGAGCGGCCAACACAGGATATGGTGTCTAAAGCAACATCACAGGCTGTCCCCACAGTGGTCCCCAAGGTTCTACTGAGGTTGCACCGGTCCAGATACACTGCTTATGTGTAGGCATTGGAAGACAGTGAGGGTTGATGGAAGAATCAGAAGGAAAAAAGAAAACATTAAAAACGAATGAAGCTGACTTCACCGTGAAGGGGAAGAGGTCATCAAACTCGAGCACTAACAACAAAAAAAAACGAGTAGCCACGCAGTAGGGCAGGGTTTTAAGAGGCACACCAGGGGGTATGCCCTCAAAAGCCTGCCAGTGTCCAATCACCTGAAGGTATAAACCTATAGCCCATGGTGTAGTAATAAGTTGTGTTTGTTCTGTACGGTACAAGATAAACATTTTGGGTTGCACATAACAGAATGATGGAAGTTAGAGCTGCACGATTCTGGGCAAAATGAGAATCGCAATTTTTTTGCTTAGAATAAAAAGATCACGATTCTCGCGACGTTAAAAAATTTTCACATTGTACAAAAAAAAAAAATTAAACTAACTTTACTGGTTAGTTTTTTTTTTTTTAATTCAATTAATTTTCCAAAAAAAATGCATTTGAAAGACCGCTGCGCAAATACAGTGTGACATAAAATATTGCAACCACCATTTTATTCTCTAGGGTGTCTACTAAAATTATATATATATATATATATATATATATATATATATATATATATATATATATATATATATATATATATATATATATATATATATATAATAATGTTTGGGGGTTCCAAGTAATTTTCAAGCAAAAAAAAATAAAATGATTTTATCTTGAAACCAACAAATGTCAGAAATAGGTTTAGTGTTTAAGAGGTTAAACTTTTTTCACTTACACACAAAGTCTATTTCTTTGACAAATTGTTACAATGTTTATACTTAAGTTCAACAAATAAAGAATGTTTTGATTCTTGGCAGACTGCCCAGTTTCTCTCTTCCTTTCTTTTGATGGCTATGGCTTCAGAAGAGCAGAGAGAATTCTTTGCAAAGAAAGAATTGTGAAGTACTTTAGTCAAGATTGCGATAACGATTCTTGACTATTAATTGTGCAGCTCTAATGGAAGTCATTCACTAACCTCTGGGGCACGTCTTGCAACTTCAAATGAAAAGTGAACAGACCAATTGTCTTTAGTAAAGCAACCCCATAACCACTATAACTAGAGACCAAAAGGTTTAAAACCCTCTTATATTACAAACAATATATAAATGTATATATGATGTACGAAAGTCTGTTTAGTTCTCCGGAGAAGAGCATGATCTGTGGGTCTTGTTTTATCTTATAATCTTAGAATTTTGATGCGTCTTGAGAGATTTAGCCCTATGAATAAATGTTTTAATAACAGGATAATTACTTCCAACAAGGTATGGGAAAAAAAAAAAAAAAAAAGCTAACAACTAGACTCTACATCATACAGTTAAAGAAACCAGATCCTTCCAAATGGCTTTAAAAACAGTTTGAAAAAATTAAAGTGGCGCTCCGCCCCACCCCCCCCCCCCCCCGCAAAAAATGTAAAGTCAGCAGCTACGCATACTGTAGCTGCTGACACTTACCTGTCCTGGAATCCAGCGATGTTGGAACCCCAGCCAATGTTTCCACCGGCTCTCGGGTGCTGCCGCCGCCATTCCTGCTAAGGGAACTCGGCAGTGAAGCTGGTTTCCCTACTGAGAATGTGCGCTGCGCTTTCTGAATGGCACGGTGGCAGGGAAAGGAGGAGGGGGGTTGAACATCCGAGTGATCGTGCCTCGATCTCCCGTAAGTGGGGACAAGTACCTGTCAAAAACAGGTATCCGCTCCCTCTTGAAAGGTGCCAAATGTGGCACCGGAGGGGGGGGGGGGGGGGGGGGGGGGCAAATAAGCGGAGCTTCTCCTGTTGGGTGGAACTCCACTTTAAGTGGGTCTTTACTTTGAGCAGGCCTATCATTAAAAATCACCCGTTGGGTGCATCAAAACAATACATCTTAGCATTACCTAAGAGTTTTAATGATTTTGTAAAAAAAATTATTTATCCGGTTTATAAATTGCTGAAGCTCTCTCATGCAGCTTCAACAATTTTACTGGCACCACTAACTATTCTGGTAGAGCAATCGACAATAAGAAAAGAAGAGGCTAGAGACACCAACTTCTAAGCTACCAGATCATACAGAAATGCAAAAAAAGTCAGTGTTTTAGAACAACGCATGCATTCATTAATATACTCACTCTTTTGATGTCATCTAACGTGTGTATTTCTGGGGACAGTCCTCCATGGACACAAAGAAACTGTTGGTTTAAAAGTGCAGCTAAAGGAAGACAATCAAATGCTTCCATACAGGCTTCATACACCCTCTCTGAATATTTTATTTTACCTATAGAGAAAAGCACTCGTCAATATGGAAATCTTTAATCGATTTTTTTAATTTATAAGAAAAAGTGATGTATTTTTCAGAGAATATATTTTAACCACTTCAGTCCCGTAAGGATTTACAGACCAGGCCATTTTTTGCGATACAGCACTGCGTTATTTTAACCACCTAAGCCCCGGACCATTTGGCTGGCCAAAGACCAGAGCACTTTTTGTGATTCGGCACTGTCGCTTTAACTGACAATTGCGTCACGTGCGACGTAGCTCCCAAACAAAATTGACGTCCATTTTGTCCCACAAATAGAGCTTTTTTTGGTGGTATTTGATCACCGCTGCAGTTTTTTTTTTTTTTTTTTGCGCTATAAACAAAAATAGAGCGACAATTTTGGAAAAAAAAATAAAATAAATTTCCCTTTTGCTATAATAAATATCCCCCAAAAATATATAAAACAACATTTTTTTTTTCCCTCAGTTTAGGCCGATACATATTCTTCTACATATTTTTGGTATAATATATATATATATATATATATATATATATATATATATATATATATATATATATATATATATATATATATATATATATATATATATATATATATATATATATATATATACACACACACACAAACATTTTTGGAACCATTGTAATTTTTACAGTGATCAGTGCTATAAAATTGCACTGATTACTGTAAAAATGGCACTGGCAGTGAAGGGGTTAACCACTAGGGGGCTAGGGAGGGGTTAAGTTTGTCCTGGGGAGTGATTCTAACTGTTAGGGGGCATGGCTACGAATAACACTTCACTGATCTCCCAATCACAGGGAGCTATGATCAGTGACAGTGTCACTAGGCAGAACGGGGAGATGCTTGTTTACATTAGCATCTCCCTGTTCTTCAGCTCCGTGAGTCACCCACGGGTATCCCCGCGGACATAGAGTCCCTGGGACCCACGATCCTACTCACGGAGCCCCCGGCAGGGTCGCGGCGCCACCAGCGGTGCACACGTGACCACGCTGCGGCAAATTCAAAAGGGGCATACCTGTATGCCCATTTGCCCAGCCGTGCCATTCTGCCGACGTATGTGTACATGCAGCGGTCGGCAAGTGGTTGACCGCCAATTGTGCGGCCGTGCGGCGTTGTACCCAAAACAAAATTGAGCTCCATTTTTTCCCCACAAATAGAGCTTTTTTTTTGGTGGTATTCGATCACCTCTGCAGTTATTTTTTTGCGCTAAAAAAAAAAAAAAAAAAAAAAAAAAAAAAAAAAAAAAAAACACAATTTTTTTTACTTTCTGCTATAAGACATATCCAAAAAAAATAACTGTATTCATCACTTTAGGCCAATATGTATTCTTTTACATATTTTTGATAAAAGAAAATCCCAATAAGCGTACATTGATTGGTTTGCGCAAAAGTTTTAGCAAAATAGGGGAAAAATTTATGACATCAGTGATTTTTAACGGGACTGCGACATTGCGGTGGACTGATCTGACACCCAACATTGACACTTTTTTGGGACCCAGTGACATTAGTGATCATTGCTAAAAAATTGCACTGGCATTGTACTAATGACACTGGCAGGGAAGGGGTTAAATGTGTTCCCTGTTTGGGTTTTCTAACTGTATGGGGGACTGTGTGACTGGGAAAAACACACAGATCCGTCTTCCTGCTTAGCAGGACAAATCTCAGTGTCATCCCCTGACAGAACAGAGATCTGCCTTGTTTACTTTGGAAGAACCCCCGTTCTGTCTTTGCGGAGATCGATCGCAGGAGGCCAGGGGACAGAGTCCGCCGGCCCCGCCGATTGGCTCCCCCACTGGCCAATCAGAGTGCATGCCCACGAAAGCTAGTGCACGAATAGTCGCGGCGGTATGGCGATTTGCGCAGCCGAGCCACCTTGCCACAGTACATCTGCTGCAGGTGGTTGGCAAGTGGTTAAAGCGGATCTCCAGGTCACTTCGCTTAAACCAAGTGGGTGCAAACAAACTATTTCCTCCACCAATTGCTGCACTGGCTCTATGCACTGTGTGAACTGTATGTAGCTTCAGCTACATACAGTGCTGGGTTCCGGCTGTGACACAGACTTCCTGTCTCACACCGAAACAAAACAAGACACTTCTAAATCCTTTGGCAGGTAAAACAGTAAATGGCCCTGTATTTTCTATTGTGCATTTTGTCGTTTGGTGTCCAGAGTTACATTCTGTAATTATTGGGCCAGAGTCATAGACTTACACTGAATGGTAAAGTCACATTAGTGTACCATTACAAAGTCAAACAGTTGCGAAGCATATAATATAAGCAGAAGGTTTCCTCCCTGTACATGCAGCACTCACACAATGAAAATGTTTCAGTTGCAGTGCAGGTCAGCCCCCTGCAGTCTACTGTGCAGCAGAGCTCTGACTTGAGGAGTAAAAAGCAGCACAAGAACAATTAGCCAATCAGTTGGCTGTGGTGAAAAAACAATTCCGACATGAAGACAGATTAAAGTGACAGGGAAACGAGTGCATCATTCTTCAAAATCAATAGTTAAATAATGGGAAGGAAACCTATACATATCACTGAACTGCAGCAGAGAAAGATCATGTACTGTAAATCTCAGGACTAGATAAGACAATAATGCAAATCCTTTGGCAGGCAAAAATACATAAAATATATTTTATTTAGCTTTTTCAGTTCATCTTTAATTTGTAAATCGCTTAAGTCTACAAGATTAGTGCACAGTTTATATTTGAAAAAGTGTTACTTACATTCTTGTTTAAATGTGAAATATTCTGTAAGGTGCCTGCATTCATGGTTTCCTCTCAAAAGAAAGAGTGTATTAGGGTAGAGGATCTTTAGAACCCATAAATATAACACACACTGCAAGACAGAAAAAGCAGATAAAAAATAATTACTACAAAATACAATTAATTTTATTAAGGGCAAAGTGTGATGGGAGCAACCATGAGTAAGGACATGTTCATACCAGGTACATTGATTGGCATTGATCTATATTTAACCTTAAACTACGTAGAGGGTTCTTTACTGTAAGGCCTAAGGTACACTGCTGCTGCTGAATGGACCTTTAGGAGCAGTTGGGCATTTTTTAACTGCTCCTGAACTCTCTAGGTTATCTTATCAGTACATGTACACAGGGTTGTTTTATAGTAGTTTCTAGGCAGTTGAGTTTAGAGGCCTTTTTTGGAAATCAAAAAAATTAGTTTTAACGCTGAGTTTCGAGTCATTTCAAGCGCCAGATGCTTCTAAACGCGATAACTCGCGTTTAGCCGCATTTAGTTTACAGACGTTTTTCGTTTTTGGCTATTTCGGAAAAAATATTTGTTTGCAAACCCGGCAAAACACTGCTAGAAGCGGCATATAAAACGCGGCAAACCGGACGTTTTAAACGTGGGTTACTGGCAAGTTAAATCATTCAGGGAGGTTGTAAAAATGTCCTGTGTACATTAAGCCTAAGAGGGGCGAGGAGGATGTAGAATTCCCTTCTACAGGCGGTGGTCTCAGCAGGGAGCATCGATAGTTTCAAAAAACTATTAGACAAGCACCTGAATGACCACAACATACAGGGATATACAATGTAATACTGAAATAAAAACAGACATAGGTTGGACTTGATGGGGACTTGTGTCTTTTTTCAACCTCACCTACTATGCTCCCAAGATTGACTATGGGATTCATAGTGTGCATATAGAGCAGTGAAATCTCAATGTCTGCTATAAAGCTTCAAAACTTGTTCCAAACAGAGGAAAGTGAGGTAGAAAATTAGAAGTTTGAGAGCTCATGGGGGGGGGGGGGGGGGGATGTTGCAAGGAGACAGGAAAACACAGTAAGGAAAAATATGTTATGAAATATAAATTACATGGCCACTTAGTAGTTGATGTGTATACATTATTTTTGAAGAACAAGGATACATACTGTTTAATGTCACTTTAACCACTTCACATCCCGCCCATGTACATATGAGACCCACAAGGTGGATCTCCCATCCTGGGTGGGCGTCATATGACGTCCTCCCATTCCCGGCCGCCTAGGGGGCGCGCGTCGCCGGCCGCGGCGTCGCTCGGGACCCGGTGCGCGTGCGATGTCCGCCGGGCACCCGCGATTGCCCGTTAAAACAACAGGACTGTGCGGGACCGTGGAGCTGTGTGTGTAAACACACAGCTCCACGTCCTGTCAGTGGCGAGGGGCCCGATCATGTGTTCCCAAGTACGGAGGAACACCGATCGGTCTCATCCCCTTGTGAGTCCCCTCCCCCCACAGTTAGAAACATTACATTAGGGAACATAGTAACCCCTGCAGCACCCCCTAGTGTTAACCCCTTCCCTGCCAGTCACATTTACACAATTTTATAGCAACGATCGCTGTGTAAATGTGAATGGTCCCAAAAATGTGTCAAAAGTGTCCGAAGTGTCCGCCGCAATGTCGCAGTAACAAAAAAAAAAAAAAAAAACGCAGATCGCCGCCATTACTAGTTAAAAAAAAAAAATGCAATAAATCCATTCCCTATTTTGTAGACGCTATAACTTTTGCGCAAACCGATCTATATACGCTTATTGCAATTTGTTTTACCAAAAATATGTAGAAGAATACGTATCGGCCTAAACTAAGGGAAAAAAAAAAAATTAAAAAAAAAAATAAAAAATGGGATATTTATTATAGCAAAAGGTAAAACATTTTTTTTCAAAATTGTCGCTCTTTTGTTTATAGCGCAAAAAATAAAAACCGCAGAGGTGATCATATACCACCAAAAAAAAAGCTCCATTTGTGGGAAAAAAAGGACGTCAATTTTGTTTGGGTGTAACGTTGCACGACCGCGCAATTGTTAAAGCGACGCAGTGCCGAATCGCAAAAAGTGCTCTGGTAAGGAAGGGTGTAAAATGGCCCGGTGCTGAAGCGGTTAAGGAGGCAGTAGCAGACAAACGGTTAAAAAATAGCAGTAAAGGAAACACTTTTTTTATTTAATTTTTGTACACATACAAAGGCAATTTACCTCTATGCTAAAATAACCTCTGTCTACATAGTCCCCCAAAAAGAGGTATCTTGTGTTAGCTGGCGATCCCCCTACTTCAAATAACTTCATCAGGTCAAAGAACTGGCCATGAATATCGCCACAAACTGGAGGGGAAAAAAAAAGATAAAGTGAGTTTAATTATTAGGATACAACCTAGGCAGAGAACCAATAAAACAAAAAAAAATAAAAAAATGCAATTTTTTTCTGATTCCTAAAAGCAGACAAAAATGCAGCTTCATATTTCCAAAAGTTGAATATTCAGACATGCGACATCTGCTGAAGGGATCAGCTGATCTGAACTCAGATTATCCCCTTTAGTAGAGACCAGTTGACTAAATATGCTTAGAGATTCTTGGTCACTACAGTGCCTTGAAAAAGTATTCATTTATACCCCTTGACATTTTCCACATTTTGTCATGTTACAACCAAAAACGTAAATGTATTTTATTGGGATTTTATGAGATAGACCAACACCAAGTGGTACATAATTGTGAAGTGGTAAGAATATGATAAATGTTTTTCAACATTTTTTACAAATAAATATGTGAAAAGTGTGGCCTCTGTATTCAGCCCACCTGAGCCAATACTTTGTAGAACCACCTTTCGCTGCAATTACAGCTGCAAGTCTTTTTGGGGATGTCTTTACCAGCTTTGCACATCTCGAGAGTGAAATTTTTGCCCATTCTTTGCAAAATAGCTCAAGCTCTGTCAGATTGGATTGAGAGTGTCTGTAAACATCAATTTTCAAGTCTTGTCACAGATTCTCAATTGGATTTAGGTCTGGACTTTGACTGGGCCATTCTAGCACATGAATATGCTTTGATCTAAACCATTCCATTGTAGGTCTGGCTGAATGTTTAGGGTCATTGTCTTGCTTAAAGATAAACCTCTGCCCCAGTCTCAAGTCTTTTGCAGACTCTAACAGGTTTTCTTCTAAGATTGCCCTGTATTTGACTCCATCCATCTTCCCATCAACTCGGACCAGCTTCCCTGTCCCTGCTGAAGAAAAGCAAGACGATGTGTTCAGGGTTATGTGCAGTGTTAGTTTTCCGACACACCTAGCGTTTTGCTTTTAGGCCAAAAAGTAAAATTTTGGTCTCATCTGACCAGAGCACCTTATTCCACATGTTTGGGGTGTCCCCCACGTGGCTTCTTGTAAACTGGTCTTATTTTGGCTTTCTTTCAATCATTTCTTCTTGTCACTCTTCCATAAAGGCCAGATTTGTGGAGTGCACGACCAATCGTTGTCCTGTGGACAGATTCTTCGACCTGAGCTGTTTCTCCGATTAATGCTCTCCTTGCCCAGCCTGTCAGTTTAGGTGGACTGCCATGTCTTGGTAGGTTTGCAGTTGTGCCATACTCTCTCCATTTTTGTATTATGGATTGACCAGAGCTCCGTGAGATGTTCAAAGCTTGGGATATTTTTTATTTTATTTTTTTATAACCTAACCCGGTTTTAAACTTCTCCACAACTTTATCCTTGACCTGTCTGGTGTGTTCCTTGGCCTTCATGATGCTGTTTGTTCACTAAGGTTCTCCAACAAACCTCTGAGGGCTTCACAGAAGCTGTATTTATACTGGGATTAAATTACACACTATTTACTAAAATTAGGTGACTTCTGAAGGCAACTGGTTCATCTAGTTAGGGGTATCAGAGTAAAGGGAGCTGAATACCAATGCATGGCACACCTTTCAGATATATGTAAAAAAAAAATTGAAAACCATTTATCATTTTCCTTTCACTTCACAATTATGTGCCACTTTGTGTTGGTCTATCACATAAAATCCCAATAAAATACATTTAGGCTAGGTTTGCATAACATGCATCCAATTCGCATGACAGGAGACTGTGACCGGCTCTCTATGGAGCCGGTTCACATCTCCATTGTAGCTGCAGAGCGGCTTACACAGGAGTGCTGCGCATCTCTGGCACAGTTTCAGGGCCCAGTTGAGGCAAAAATTTGGCCCCCATTAGTCCCTGAAACAGTGAACAGGGACTTACCAGACCCGCTGCTGCAAGCCGCCTCCGGAGGTTTGACCCCAGCCTTAATGTTTTTGGTTGTAACACAACAAAATGTGGAAAATTTCAAGGGGTGTGAACACTTTTCAAGGCACTGTAACTGGCGCACAATAGATCATAGAGTGGCAGTTTCTCCAGGAAAGTATTTCAGCCCTATTACTACTCAAACCACCCTAAGACTATGTACATTTATACAAAGCATTAAGAAGAACAAAAAACTTGTGTAGAGGCAGTAGGTTCCTAAGCGTCTTGCAAGCCCAAGCATGCCTGATTGTAGGCAGCTCCGGGGTATTATGAGCATGCTGGTCCCAGGAAAAAAAATCCAGCAGACCACACTAAAAATACATTTCCCATTTGCCCTTTGTCAACAGTGCCATCTAGCTGGTTCCTAGGCCTTGTTTTTGTAAACAGTTGGGAAAAGTCAGAAGAAATGTGTTCACTCAAAATCTTAACACTTTCGAAAATCCAAACCGGCTTTTACCATTTTTAAAAGCAGAGCGTCACCCAAAAAGGGAAAGTTCCGCTTATTTTCCTCCTCCCCACTACCAGATTTGAGGGGGGGGGGGGTACCTGGTTTTGACAGGTACCCGCTCCACTTTCGGGTGACTTCATTTATGTGCCCTACTGTGGAAAGATGCCAAAGCTTGCAAGGACATGCCATCTTTCCTAACCCTTATGAAAATTCTTGTTGGCTTGGGTCACACTGATGCTTGCATGCCTATTTCTTCATATATAGGATCCATGACGCTATCCTTTGATAACCCAGCAATTCCCCTTATGCACAGACATAAGTTTAAAACATGGACTAAAATGTCCCATCGACAACTGGCACACAGCAAAACACGGATCTTGGTAGGTGGCCTAACTGGCTAGCTCACCAGCAGTTAACATCTTTTGTATATTTCCTTCCAGACAACATTAACTTGACTTGACCAATTAACCCTTTTGAAAAAATTTCTTCTATAAGACTCCCCCCCATGCAGCCTCGCAACTTTATAGTATTCTGCTTCAACAAGCCCGCCTTGATTTACCTAAATACACTACAACCTGGAAAAGGGATATGAGGACACCAGCAGATCCAAAAGACCTTTATCCTTTCTCAAACTATCTTTGGCAAGACGCAAGAGAAAAATGTTTAAATTCTTACTAGTTGGCATAGATGCCCTGCTATTCTGCATAACTTTTATCCCCCAGACTCAGACAAATGTCATCCATGCCATACTGTAGTCAGTGATATGACTCACATCTGCTAGGGGTGTGCTGCCACTAAACAATTTTGGGCCTGTATTTTTATGGAAATATGCTAAAGTGACAGGTACCCGAGATACCAAATGCTGTTGTCAATTATCCCAGATATCCAAGCAATATTGCTTGATTTTCTTACTAGTTATCCCTAGACACTGACACATGCCACAATCACCATCTGTCGCAGAATGGGTTGCAAAATTGGATTCCATTCTGTACCCCAAACACCTAATTGCAGAAGAATAGGATAAATTACATCAACATTAGGGAGAGAGGAGGCAGAGTCGCCTAGGCGGCCCGGAGCGGAAGTGGGATCTGGGTACCTTTGAAAACTAGTACAAGTCAGTTTCAAATATATGCTCTTAGTTAGAATCCTGATGTTGAGGTAAGAAAAATAATGTTTGGCCGATTACAGTTCAAAACATTCAGTTATACCACAGGACAAACTGGACACTATCAACATCTAACAGATGCTCTAGGCAGCTCACATAAATAACATGGAGAATGGAGACACCAAATCAACTTCAACAAGTGCAGTTTGCTACAGCTTCTGGCTCAGGGCCAAGTCAACCTTTTTGTTCATAAGCGCAGGATCTTTATTGATACATGAGGAAAAGAGCAGGGAAGCTTGTGGAAGGGCTCAAAATGAACATCCCTACTTTTCTGAAAAAACAATGCATTTTAAAAGGTCATCTCCTACCTGTAATGGGTGCTTCTACTTCTATCATCGTTTTCTCTGCTCGTAAAATGGCAGCACCCTCATTGATGATCCTAAGTGCAATTTCTTCATCTACCCGACCTTCTTTTATTAAGTGGTTCTTTAAAACATCCACTCTAGGTTTTCCATCAGTGTCAAATACCTCTTCTGACGTTAACCGATGAGTTGGGGGAAAAGGAACAGCTACAAATAAATAAAATGTAATTAGTGTCTTTTTTTTCATGACTTGGCAAAGCTGGAAACCTAGTAAAAAAAAAAAAAAAAAAAAACACAGAACATTTAGATTTTAAACATATAACTATGGTGAATACTAATGTGTCAGCGGTGACAAAACCATGTAGCAAAAAAATTTACCATTTAACATTTCTATTTTCAGTGCATAACATATAAAACAAAAAAAAGCGGCCGTGTTAAGCTGGGCATACATGCTTCAAATTTTGCTCCTGTAGCAGATTGAACTAGGAGATGTCCATTGGTTCCCTCACTCACGCTGAACAGCGTGGACAAAAGAATGTCAGCTGATGGCTTCTGTATTTGTCAGCCTCTGCTTTACAACCACTTTAAGATGGGATTTTCTGTCATTACTCCAAAACAATAATATGGAGGCAAAATTTCCCCAACAAGGGACAACAATAAAAACTTGACAGTTTCTAATCCTTAGTTTATTCAAAAGACAATTAAAAGCTTTGGCTGGAGTGCAACTTTATTAAAAGGTAACTGAACACATGCTGTCTTTTTTAATTGGTAGATATGCATCCAGTGGGCCCATAAACAAAAGCATTGTGCAAAGCAAAATGTTCCTGCGACTGATGGAGTAAGGAGCATTGCTACCGTAATTTAATCCCTGGACGCTGACAGTATGCATACATGCAGCCTCACTGCACATATGCGTATCTGTCTTTGTGCTGGGAGCGCATCGCACAGTGTGTGCTCCCAGCAAAGAGACCAGGGTCTCAGCAGGATCCCCAGGTTCCGTACTAATGATCGGGAACTCCTAGTTTTGGGTCACCTGATCGTGGTGATAGCCTCTGATTTGCTATCACAGTGATCAGTCACTGACGCCCACCCCTGTGTTTCTCTCTCTCTCTGTGAAAGGAGAGGAAAGATACAACTTTGGGGGGAATTTTTGCGGGAGCAAATTGGATCATACTTTGCTTAATTTTTTTGCCTTCCTCTGGGATCAACTGTGGGTAAAGGATTGTGTATATACAGTATTTCACAAAAATGAGTACACCCCTCACATTTTTGAAAATATTTTATTATATCTTTTGATGAGAAAACACTGGAGAAATAACACTTTGCTACACTGTAAAGTAGTGAGTGTTCAGCTTTTATAACAGTGTAAATTTGCTGTCCCCTCAAAATAACTCACGCAGTCAATGTCAAAACCACTGGCAAAAAAAAGGGAGTACACCCCTAAGTAAAAATGTCTAAAATTGGGCCCCAAGCGTCCATTATTTGTGTGGCCACCATCATTTTTCAGCACTGCCTTAACCCTCTTGAGCATGGAATTCACCAGAGCTTCACAGGTTGCCACTGGAGTCCTTTTCCACGCCTCCATGACGACATCACGGAGCTGGTGGATGTTAGAGACCTTGCGCTCCTCCAACTTCCATTTGAGGATGTCCCACTGATGCTCAATAGGGTTTAGGTCTGGAGACATGCTTGGCCAGTCCATCACCTTTACCCTCAGCTTCTTTATAAGGCAGTTGTCATCTTGGGATGTGTGTTTGAGGTCGTTCTGTTGGAATACTGCCCTGTGGCCCAGTCTCCGAAGGGAGGGGATCATGCTCTGCTTCAGTATGTCACAGTACATGTTGGCATTCATGGTTCTCTCAATGAACTGCAACCCCAGACCATGACACTCCCACCACCATGCTTGACTGTAGGCAAGACATATTTGTCTTTGTACTCCTCACCTGGTTGCCGCCACACACGCTTGACACCATCTGAACCAAATAAGTTTATCTTGGTCTCATCAGACCACAGAACATGGTTCCAGTAATCCATGTGCACAGCCATGCAGACCACTTTGATGCAGTATGCGGTGAATGGTCTGAGAACTGTTAGGCTGACCCCCCCCCCCCCCCCCCACACCCCTTCAACCTCTGCAGCAATGCTGCCAGCACTCATATGTCCATTTCACAAAGACAACCTCTAGATATGATGCTGAGCACGTGAGATACTGAAGGTTTGTTCTCTTTTTCCCCTTTCATTGGTTAAGCTAGATGGGCTTGTGTCTTTTTTTCAACCAGACGAACTATGCAACTGTGTATGGGTAAAAAAAAATACCTACATCAAGGTTTGAATTAGGTCAGTGCCAGGGTTAGTGTTTGGGTCAAGTAAGGGTCAAGGTCAGTATATTTTGGGCAGGATTAAAAAAATATATATTTTAAAAATTAGCATCAGTGTGTTTTATGTAGGATAAAAAAAAAAAAAAAAAAAAAAAGCAAAACTGCGCACTATTGTTTCTGGGCTGTACTACGGGTACAAACAACATACACATATGTGGTATCACTGCAATCGTCATGAGCAGGAGAATTTATTTTAGGTTGTTCTTTGGTGGAAGGTTATGGTAGCGACAAGAAATATACAGCTACATTTTTTTTTTTTGGGACAGTTTATCTTTGATAAAAAATAAATTAGATATCCATTACCATTTACCACCAAATGAAAGCCCAATTTCTCCTGAAGAAAAAAATAAATAAATAAAAAAAAAAAAAGGTATAATTCACCTGGATGCACAACGTAGTTGTAATGATATGTACAGTTTTACTAACGCATGTCAAAGTTGCAAAATTAATATTTGTTTTACCCTTAGGCATGTAGGGTTTAAAAGAAAGTATGTTTTTATTTTTTTTTTATTATCAAAGATTCATACTTACCTAGGTGGATGCAGCATCAGACCGATGCGGCATCTGTCCCCTAGCGTCTCTGCACTGAGAACCGAGCCACCGAAACATCGCCGATGGCTCGGTTTTCACAGATCCAAGAGGAGAGATGCTGTCAGTCAGCGTCTCTCCTCTTTGCTTCCCCACGCTCATTGGAGCACTGAGCTGTGAATGGGCGGGAAGCGGCCGTCTCAGCGGCTCGCTGAGACTGCCATCAATCAAGGCAGCTGGCAGATCCAGACTTGGGAATTCGGGATGACGCGCTGCCTCAAGTGATGGCAGCGACGTCATCGGAGAGCGGATTTCAGACTCCTTTCCACTGAAAACGGGTCACAGGAGTGCAAAACAAATTGCACTCCTGTGACCCAGAGGAGAAGCCCAGCCTAAAAAGCTGAGGCTGGGCTGACAAGCTGGCAACAAAACTGAGGGATTGTACAGAAAAAAAAAAAAAAAATTGTTACAAGTGCTAATGAACAGTTCAAACTCTGTACAGGCTCATTATCACACTCCAGCCAGTCCCCACAGTGGCCAATTAACACAAGCAAAGGTGAGATAAGTTACCAGTTTGTAATTTACTGACTACATGCTTTTTCATAAGGTCAGAGTCAGGAGTGCCAACTCAAACAGGGAAATCTTTAGCAGAAGTCTCTCATTAAATAGATAACTTCATGTTGTTGTAATACGACTGATCATACTTGCAAATTCAGTTCAAGCTCAAATGCCGCTACAAATAGACATTCTGACAAAACATGTATTGAACAGAGCTCATCAAAACAATTTGGTTGCACTCGATTTATTTTTTACATACTATACTGTGCTGGCAGGACAATTTACCCAAGCATCAGTTACAGGTCTAAGCTATCTTTGCTGGTCAGCAAGCAGCATATTATGAAACAAATGTGCAAGGAGGCAACAGATAAACCCAAGGAGAACACCAATAGGGACAACACTTAGGCCCCATGCACACGAGACGCAGATGCAAACTCTGCTGAACGCGTGTTTTAAAAAGCAGAAACCTGCGTTTAAAAACGCGCGTTTTGCTGTGTTTTCATGCCGCGTTTAGACACGTTTAGACGTGTTTGCGTCTATAAGCATTTGTAAAGATAACATCATATAGACCCTCCCCAAGCTCAGAAAGCATGTATTATTAACTATTTCTGCCAATTTGATCAGAGTGAGCAGCAGCAGCAGAGAGAGCAGTTGTACACTTGCATTTGCCTCTCTTTCTGTGTTTTTTTTTTAAAAATGGATCCCATATTGAATATATGTCAGGAAATGCTCCTGATGTTGCTCTTGATGCGGCAGCAATGTCGTCGCAAATTTGCATGAGAGGTCCAGAATCAGAGCTTGTCGATATTGGACCCATCCGTTGATGGCACAGCGAATGTCCGTTGGATATTTCACAAACATGTATGCATCAGTCAGTATATATGCTCTATGAACTATCTAACCTAATTACGACATTTTAAACAATTTTTTCTAGTATTTTTTATGGTTTACCATAGTATTTGAGTTTTCTGCTCCAAAAAATTGGGTTCCTTTAAAAAGGCTTATAAACGCAAACGCGGCTAAAACGCAGGTGCCTGCGTTTAGCCACGTTTAGCTGTGTTTTGCGTCTGAAAAGCAGAAAAGCAAAGTGTCTGAACGCATTTTTTTGCTTCTGGAAAAACGAGGTTAACCACTTCCCGCCCGGTCAATAGTAAATTGACGTCCGGGAAGTGGCTTCGTTATCCTGACTGGGCGTCATATGACGTCCTTCAGGATAACAGCCGCCGCGCGCCCGTGGAGGCGCGCATCGCGGCGATCGGTGGAGCGGTGTGTCAGTCTGACACACCGCTACACTGATCTCGGTAAAGAGCCTCCGGCGGAGGCTCTTTACCACGTGATCAGCCGTGTCCAATCACGGCTGATCACGATGTACACAGGAAGAGCCGTTGATCGGCTTTTCCTCACTCGCGTCTGACAGACGCGAGTAGAGGGGAGCCGATCGGCGGCTCTCCTGACAGGGGGGGGTCTGCGCTGATTGTTTATCAGCGCAGCCCCCCCTCAGATGCCCACACTAGACCACTAGGGAAGCCCCCAGGACCACCAGGGAAGCCCCCAGGACCACCAGGGAAGCCCCCAGCATGTGGATGGCCAGGTACATCCCCCATGGCCATCCACATGTTAAAAAAAAAATCAAAAATATGCCAATCAGTGCCCACAGATGGGCACTGATTGGCACATCATATTTAATTAAAAAAAAAGTAAAAAAAAAAGGATTCCCAGCAATGCCACCCATAAGTGTTATCAGTGCCACTCATCAGCGTCCATCAGTGCCACCTATCAGTGCCCATCCGTGCCCACCCATGCCCACCTATCAGTGCCCATCCATGCCACCTATCAGTGCCCATCCATGCCACCTATCAGTGCCCATCCATGCCACCTATCAGTGCCACCTATATGTGTGCATCAGTGCCACCCATAAGTACCCGTCAGTGCCGCCTATGAGTGCCCATCAGTGCCACCTGAGTGCCCATCAGTGCCGCATACCAGTGCCACCTATCAATGCCCATCAGTGCCACCTATCAGTGCCGCCTATAAGTGCCCATCATCAGTGCCACCTCATCGGTGCCCCCTAATTGGTGCCACCTCATCGGTGCCCATCAGTGCCGCCTTATCAGTGCCCATTAGTGCCGCCTTATCAGTGCCCGTCATTGAAGAAGAAAAACGCACTTATTTACAAAAAAAATTAACAGTGACAAAGAAAAACTTGTTTTTTTGCAAAATTTTCGGTCTTTTTTTGTTTGTTGCGCAAAAAATAAAAATCGCAGAGGTGATCAAATACCACCAAAAGAAAGCTCTATTTGTTGGAACAAAATGATAAAAAATTTGTTTGGGTACAGTGTAGCATGACCGCGCAATTGTCATTCAAATTGCGACATCGCTGAAAGCTGAAAATTGGCTTGGGCGGGAAGGTGTCAGTGTCTGGTATTGAAGTGGTTAAACGCAACTGCATAAAAACGGGAAAAACTAGACTGTGTACATGGACACATAGGATAACATTGCATGCGTTCAGGTGCAGTTGAAAAAAAGTGTCCAACTGCCTCTGAACAGGACACTTTCAGATTCTATAAACAGAACTCTTCTGTAGACCATTGGCACTTCATTCACCAGGTGATTACTCAGCAAATGTGCCACACAGCTAAAGATGATGCTAATGCCAGTAATAAAATGCAGACTCATACAGATACATCAAATTTTTAATTTATCTATAAAGGCTCAGTTCTCACTGGTGTGATGCAGGAAACCCTGCGATTCAGTGCCAGTTCACACGAGATCTGCGGACCGCTGGGGGGGTGTTAATGTAAAATTAATGACACCCCCAGATCGGCTCACAGATCAGTGATGACTGAAATGGTGCAGGAATTTCAGTGCATACCAAAAAAAGGGCCCTGTGCCATTTTGGTGCAAATGCGATTTTAGCCATACATCGCAAGTGATCTGCACAGCAAAGCGTCGCCAATCACATATGATGTCTGGCATCGCACTAATGTGAACCGGCACTAAGAGAGATCTATTCACTGGTATTCCTGTAATCCACAGACCTGGACAAAAAAAAACACACACACACACACACACACACACACACACACACACACACACACACACACACACACACACACACACACACTCCACTGGTTAGACAGCCACAAGAGGTACCCAGTCACAATCTTTTTGCACTGTGTACGACTCCAATGTTATTTGTCCAAAGACTCAATAGTAGTGCTTTTGCCATTATATAAAGCAGATCTAATCAATCATATGTCGTTGCCTCTATCTTTAACACAATACTACCATCTGACTAGAGATGGGCCGAACAACCCCCTGTTCGGTTTGCATCAGAACTCACGAACAGGGGAAAAGTTCTGACCCGAATGGCGAACCCCATTTAAGTCTATAAGAGCCGAACAGGAAAAAAATCAAAAGTGTCTATTTTGAAGGCTTGTATGCAATTGGCCATAAAAAAGGGGCATGGGGGTTCGGGCCCTGCCCTGGGGGACATGTAGCAATACAAAAACAATATTTTTTTCAGGAGCAGTGATTTTAATGATGCTTAACCATTTGCCGACCGCCGCATGTACATTTACGTCGGCAGAATGGCACAGCTGGGCAAATGGGCGTACAGGTACGTTCCTCTGAATTTACCGCCGTGTGGTTGCGCGCGCGCCATGCAACCCTGCCGCTAGCGCCGCGAGTAGGAGTGTGTGTCCCACGGATTCGATGTCCGCGGGGATACCCACAATCATGTTACGGAGAGGAAGAACGGGGAGATGCTAATGTAAAACAAACATCTCCTCGTTCGGCCTAGTGACACTGATCATAGCTCCCGGTGATCGGGAGCTATGATCAGTGATGTGTCACACGTAGCCACGCCCCCTAGCAGTTAGAATCACTCCCTAGGACACACTTAACCCCTTCCTAGCCAGCTAGTGGTTAACCCCTTCACTGCCAGTGTAATTTTTACAGTAATCAGTGCAATTTTATAGCACTGATCACTGTAAAAATAAAAATGGTCCCAAAAATGTGTCAAAATTGTCCGATGTGTTCACCATAATATCGCAGTCACGATAAAAATCGCAGATCGCCATTACTAGTAAAAAAATTAATTAAAATATGCCATAAAACGAACCTCTATTTTGTAGATGCTATAACTTTTGGGCAAACCAATCAAACTTTATTGCGATTTTTTTTTACCAAAAATATGTAGAAAAATACGTATCGGCCTAAACTGAGGAAAAAAAAATGTTTCTTTATATTTTTTGGGGGATATTTATTATAACAAAAAGTTAAAAAAATATTTTTTTTTTCAAAATTGTTGCTCTATTTTTGTTTAAAGCGCAAAAAATTAAAACCGCAGAGGTGATCAAATACCACCAAATGAAATCTCTATTTGTGGGAAAAAATTCCTTTAACAACTTCCCATCCAGGCCAATTCTGACATTTCTCTCCTAGATGTAAAATTCATAATTTTTTTGCTAGAAAATTACATAGAACCCCCAAACATATCTGTTTTTTTTCAAAGACCCTAGAGAATACAATGGCGGTCATTGCGACTTTTGATCCCGCACGATATTTGCGCAGCAATGTTTCATGCTTTAAAAAAAATAAAATAAAAATTTAAGTTGGCCCAATTTTTTTGCATAATGTGAAAGATGAAGTTACGTTGAGTAAATAGGTACCTAACATGTCACGCTTCAAAATTGCACACGCTCAAGGAATGGCGCCAAACTTTGGTACTTCATTTTTTTTTTTTACTGGTTACATGTTTTGAGTTACAGAGGAGGTCTAGGGTTATAATTATCGCTCTCGCTCCAACGTTCGCGGCGATACCTCACATGTGTGGTTTGAACACTGTTTTCATATGTGGGCGGGACTGATGCATACGTTTGCTTCTGCGTGCGAGCACACGGGGACCGGGGGGCTTAAAATTTTTCTTTTTTTATTGTTAATTTTATTTTTGTTTTTGTTTTTTTAGTTTGACACTTAAAAAAAAAAAAAAAAAAAAAAAAATATATATATCACATTTATGAGGAATCTAAACATCCCTTGTAATAGGAATATGGCATGATCGGCCCTCTTTACAGTGAGATATGGGGTCAATAAGACCTGTAGGCTGGGAAGCCTGAAATCAAAAAAAGAAAACTCTCGGCTTCCCAACCAAGGCAGCGCCATTCGTTTGATTGCAGAGGCCAGGCGTGACGTCATAACATCGCGCCCGGCCTCCGAACGATTAAAGCGACTCCAGCAACCATCTGGCCCGCTGGAAATCTCTATCATCACCATCCGGGGTCGGCGGATCCTGTGTCTGACTCACCGATATAACCGGTGAGTAGGTAGAAACACTGGATGGCGGCGGGAGGGGCGTCCCCTCTTCCCGCCCGTAAGAACGATCAAGTGGGGGAACAGCCACTATTAAAAACAAAAAACGGTGTGTGTGCCACCCACCCCCCAAAAAAATTCATACCAGGCCCTTATCCAAGCATGCAGCCTGGCAGGTCAGAAAGGAGGGGGGGGGGGGGGTCAGGCGAGCAAGGGCTCCACCGCCAAATCATACCAGACCACATGCCCTCAACATGGTGGGGGGGGACAGCGTTTCTCTTTTGTTTTACCTGCAAAAAAATTTTTTCGTTTTGTTTTTTTTCAGCTGTCAGCTGGGAAGCCCATTGACAGCTGATAACTCATTGGTTGTTAAGGATGCCGCAGCACACTTCCTGGCCCCGCTTCTTAACCATCTTTTACTGCGCTTTGCCCAATCAGGGCACAGAATGCACTGTGCAGCACGCAGGTAAACACCCGTGCCGAACACCTTGCAAATTCGGGTGTTCTCCGAACAGGGCGAACCGTTCCCCCAAATCTACATCTGACTAATTTAAAAAGGCAGTGCACCAATTAGAAACCTAAAGTAGGTAAAATTGTTTGTAAGGTCAGGCATGTGTCTAAAGCTGGCTACACATTATACAACTTTTATACAATTTTCTTGTACAACTTTTCTTTACCAGTTACCAAAACCACATGAGGTCAAACTTAAACACTTTCAAATTGTATGCAATCAGGCAGGCCCTTGCACTACATAGTTCATGGGCCTCTTTTTTAGATGTGTTAAGTTGAAAAAAATAATTTTTGCTAGAAAATTTACTTAGAACCCCCAAACATTATACATTTTTTTTTCTAACACCCAAGAGAATCAAATGGAGGTCATTGCAATACTTTCTGTCACAGCGGTCTTACAAGCGCACTTTTTTTTTGGAAAAAATACACTTTTTTGAATTAAGAAATAAGACAGTAAAGTTAGCCCAATTATTAATTTTTTTTTTTTTACTTTTTATTAACAAAACAATACAGACGCACATCAGCTCAGCCAACCTCTATCTATTAACAGGGAAGGGACCCACGCAGGGGTCACAAGGTATCGTTACAAAATTAAGGGCTGCCCAATTTTTTTTTTTATATTGTGAAAGAATGTTACGCCGAGTAAATTGATACCCAATATGTCACGCTTCAAAATTGCGCCAGCTCGTGGAATGGCGACAAACTTTTACCCTTAAAAATCTCCATAGGCGACATTTAAAAAATTCTACAGGTTGCGTGTTTTAAGTTACAAAGGAGGTCTAGGGCTAGATTTATTTCTCTCACTCTACCGATCGTGGCGATACCTCACGTGTGGTTTGAACACCGTTTTCATATGCAGGCACTACTCACATATGTGTTCGCTTCTGCGCGTGAGCTCGGCAGGACGGGGCGCGTTTAAAAAAATATTTTTCTTATTTATTTTACCTTTTATTTTTTCATTTTTACACAAAATTGTGTCACTTTTATTCCTATTACAAGGAATGTAAACATCCCTTGTAATAGAAAAAAAAAAGCATGACAGGACCTCTTAAATATGAGATCTGGGGTCAAAAAGACTTCAGATCTCATATTTACACTAAAATGCAAAAATAAAATAAAAATAAATTGTCATTTAAAAAAAAAAAAATAGCCCTTTAAGAGCTATGGGCGGAAGTGACGTTTTTAAGTCATTCCGCCCTGCAGTGTCATGGAGATGGGTGGGCCATCTTCCCCTCACTCGTCTCCATGCACAGCCATCGAGAGGACCGGATTGCCTCCACCGTTGCCGACAGCTGCGGCAAGCGGCGGAGGGCACCGAAGCGCGGCAGGAGGCCCCTCTCCCGCCGCTGATAAAAAAGTGATCCTGCGGCGAATCCGCCGCAGTGACCACTTTTATCTGGGACCTGTCACGTGTAGGGCCTCGTTCCCCCGCATCGCTGGACCCTGGGACAGGTAAGTGTCCGATTATTAAAAGTAAGCAGCTGCAGTATTTGTAGCTGCTGACTTTTGTGGGCCCTCCTCTTTAAGTTTGTTTTTCTGTCACTAACTCACATACCCAGGCTGTAAGTGCTATTGCTGCATTTACATATTTTAAGCCATTGTACAATAAAAGAATTGGCAAAAAATCTTTACGGCATATGCGTATTAACTCTGGTGATATCTGGGAAATCAGATGTAGTCTAATGTAGTTTTCATGCTTCCCAGTCTGTTGGACTACTGTCAAAACATGATGAAATTCAAGCTAAGGAACCACTGACATTGGATACCCATTTCAGCTTTACAAAATTTTTATATGCATCAGTAATATGCAGCAGGCAGTTTCCTAATGTAAATTAAATATGGGGTGGCAAGGGATTAAAGAAGTGTCTCCTATTTTACAGAGAAAATATGCTGAATACAGTATTTTAGTGAACATTAAGGTGTCACTAAACCCACATCATAAAAAAACGATCAATAAATGGTGTATGACACGCTGATCATACTAAGTCACTATGAGGTTTGTTTTCTGTATTCTGCAAAAAAAACTGGTTGATCCTGCTGCTCAATATCTCCACCTTCCGTTCCTGTCCCCAATTCAGCTGGGGATTTTGCAGCTGTAGTGGCAACTCTGCACATGCTCAGTTTTCAGCGAGTCTCTATGCTGAGCATTGCCTCCCTACCACATATGAGCAGTCCATGTCACACATGTGGGCATATATACAGTGGTAAATGACAACCCACTCCCTCCCTTCTACATGCCCACTAACCAGCTAAACACAATGGGGAGGAATATTACATGTAGATTAATGGAGGCTTCACCCTCCTCTTATTCTCAGACACAGGCTGGAGGGGCGTGACACAGCCTGTGACTGGCAAAAATCCATCCACACAATGGTATTTCCACAAAAGCAATAAAGATTTCATTTTAAATATATTTGTAGGACAATTTAAAACTGCTTGACATTTTTACTCCATTCTTTTTTTTTTGACCAGTAGCAGAGGACTAAAAGTCCCTCCTGCTTATGAGACATTGCAGACAGGCTGGTAAAGATCTGGGTCATTTGACAGATGTATATCAGTTAGAAAAAGGTACTTAGAGTGCCATCATCCACATACATAAATAGAAGGTACAATGTAAATGAAACAGTATGTTTAGTATCATTTTACAGATAAGGGTGCAATTCATAGAACAAGTTCTAAAGTTAGCAATAGAGCGACAAAGGTAAGTTTTTTTTGCTAATGTACTAAATACAAACAAATGTCCCCTGACACCAAGACAGCTGTACCTTTGTACAAGTGTCCAATAATCAATTCCCTCCACTTGCCTGAGAGCAGTGCTCCTGCTCAAATATTTACTTTCCTCCTCAATTCAGCTTTCTTCACTGCGTGGTCCTTGCCAGTGAAAATGTTTCCGGTGTTTTTTTGTTGTAGGGCACACGCACACTGCAGCCCCATTTATTTCTATAGGTAAGCCCTGTACTCACAATGGCTTTCAGTGGTTCAGCAAGGTATAGTTTACACATAAGAATGGTTCAGGCTGCGGCACACATGTACATGAACGTGTAGGATGACCCAGAGGGACAATTTTCGATAGAAAGGCTGTGTTCGCTAGATTGGAGAGCAAGGCAAGTATTTCAGCTGGTGGGCTGAACTCAAGAAGGGGGGGGGAGCATTAAAGCAGTAGTAAACCGCAGAAAAAATAAAATAAATAAAACGTGAAAGGCAATAGCATGATGTGCTAGTATGCATCACATACTAACACATTATGAAATACTTACCTTAGAACAAAGCCCTGCAGCGGCATCTGGTCACCACTGAGGCAGCGGACATGTTCCCTCTGCTTTTCTTCCAATGGCATTGATGGCTCCGGCGCTGTGACTGACCGTAGCTGCAATGAGGTCACTCCAGCACATGCAAGATACGCCGGAGCTACAGAGCGCATGTGCAGCTGACGTCAGCAGCTGCATGCAAGGTCAATATCTTCTAAACAATGCAGGCTCTTGGAGATATTCTTTTTACCTACAGGTAAGCCTGTAAGAAGGGGGGCTCTCTGGGGAACCCAATGTAAGGAGGGGGGGGCATCCGTATTTAGAAATGCAACGATATTTTATAAATGCATACATACACACACGTATATCATATACATGTGCATGTTTGCCCAAGCGTATGACTTTACTTTGCTGCTATGGGCTCTAGCCCAAGATCTTTTGTAGACCTAGCAATGCCCCTGGTGGGGGCCCTAGAGATTCTAGTTATGCCTCTGACTGGCAGGATGTAAAATAAAAACCACCAAAAGAAAGCTCTATTTGTGGGGGAAAAAAAGGACGTCAATTTTGTTTGGGTGCAACGTCACACGACCGCGCAATTGTCAGTTAAAGTGACACAGTGCCGAGACGAGAGACTCCACCAGTCTCTACCAATCAGGCCTGTATGGTAGAGTGGCCAGACAGAAGCCACTCCTCAGTAAAAAGGCACATGGCGGCCCTCCTGGAGTTTGCCAAAAGGCACCTGAAGAACTCTGAGAAACAAAATTTTCTGGTCTGATGAAACAAAGATTGAACTCTTTGGCCTGAATGGCAAGCATCATGTCTGGAGTAAACCAGGCACCGCTCACTACCTGGTCAAAACCATCCCTACAATGAAGCATGGTGGTGGCATCATACTGTGAATGTTTTTCAGTGGTAGGAACAGGGAGACCATTTAGGATTGAGGGAAAGATGAATGCAGCAATGTACAGGAACATCCTTGATGAAAAGCTGCTCCAGAGTGCTCTGGACCTCAGACTGGGGCAAAGGTTCATCTTCCAAAAGGGGCAATGACCCTAAGCACACAGATAACCAAGATAACAAAGGAGTGGCTAAGGGACAGCTTTGTGAATGGCCTTGAGTGGCCCAGCCAGAGCCCAGACTTGAACCAGATTGAACATCTCTGGAGAGATCTGAAAATGGCTGTGCACTGATGCTCCACATCCAACCTAATGGAGCTTGAGAGGTCCTGCAAAGAGGAATGGGAGAAACTGCCCAAAAATAGGTGTGCCAAGCTTGTAGCATCATACTCAAAGACTTGAGGCTGCAATTGGTGCCAAATGTGCTTCAACAAAGTATTGAGCAAAGGCTAGGAATACTTACTGTATGTATATGGGTTTCGTTTATTTTTTTTTATTTTTAATAAATTTGCAAAGATTTCAAACAAACTTCTTTCACTTGGTCATTATAGGGTGTTTGAAGAATTTTGAGGAAAATAATGAATTTAATCCAATTTTGGAATAAGGCTGTAACATAACAAAACGTGAAAAAAAGGGAAGCACTGTGAATACTTCCAGATTCACTGTAATTATTAATGTGGAATGTACAGTTGTGCTTATAAGTTTACATACCCTGGCAGAATTTATGATTTCTTGGCCATTTTTCAGAGAATATGAATGATAAACACAAACTTTTCTTCCACTCATTGTTAGTGTTTGACTGCAGCCATTTAATATCAATCAACTGTTTACTCTTTTTAAATCATAATGGCTACAGAAACTACCCAAATTACCCTGATCAAAAGTTTACATACCCCAGTTTTTAATTCTGTGTATTGCCCCCTTTAACATTAATGACAGCTTGAAGTCTTTTGAGGTATTTGTGGATGAGGCTCTTTATCTTCTCAGATTGTAAAGCTGCCCATTCCTCTTGGCAAAAAGCCTCCAGTTCCTGTAAATTCTTGGGCTGTCTTGCATGAACTGCATGTTTGAGATGTCTCAAGATATTGAGGTCAGGAGACCGAGATGACCACTCCAGAACCTTCACTTTATTCTGCTGTAGCCAATGACAGGTCGACTTGGCCTTGTGTTTTGGATCAGTCATGTTGGAATGTCCAAGTACGTCCCATGTACAGCTTCCTGGCTGATGAATGCAAATGTCCAGTATTTTTTGATAACATACTGCATTCATCTTGTCATCAATTTTGACCAAATTTCCTGTGCCTTTGTAGCTCACACATCCCTAAAACATCAGCGATCCACCTCCGTGTTTCACAGTAGGAATGGTGTACTTTTCATCACAGGCCTTGTTGACTGCTCTGCAAATGTAGCATTTATGGTTGTGGCCAAAAAGCTCAATTTTGGTTTCATCACTCCAAATGACTTTGTGCCAGAAGGCTTGTCTCTGTGCCGTTTGGCATATTGTAAGCGGGATACTTTTTGGCATTTGCATAGTAATGGCTTTCCTTTGGCGACTCAACCATGCAGCCCATATTTCTTCAAGTGCCTCCTTATTGTGCATCTTGAAACAGCCACACCACATTTTCAGAGAGTCCTTTGACAATTCTTTTGCTTTCCCCATAACTCAGAATCCAGAAATGTCAGTGCAGCACTGGATGAAAGATGCAAGGGGTCTGTCAGGAGTCCAGAAACTCATTAACCTTTTATACACACCCACTAAATTACAAGAAAACGGATCAAAGATGAGGATGGTTACCTTTAATAGCCATTCAAACCCATTTGTGTCAACTTGTGTGCATGTTATCAGGCCAAAATCACCAGGGTATGTAAACTTTTGATCAGGGACATTTGGGTAGTTTGTTGTCATTATGTGAGTAAACACAGTTGCTGTAATAAATGGCTTTCACCAAGCACTAACCAGGAGTGAAAAATGTTTTTGTGTTATCATTCATATTCTCTGAAAAATGGCCAAGAAATCAAATTCTGCCAGGGTATGTAAACTTATAAGCACAACTGCATTTTCCTTTCCCAAAACAGCTACATTCAAGGCATGCTGTCACATTTAACCCAGGTTCACACTGACAGTGGGAATGAAATCGTGCAAGTTCAGCTGAAATCGCACATTTTCATTACCACATGTCAGTCCCAACTTCGGGGGCGATTTCAGAGACATCTGTGAGGGTTTCTGCAGATGTCAATGGAAATCGATCCCCAAAGTCACCAAAAGCGAGACAAACTACTTTTGGGAATCAGTGCAGCATCGCAAATCTCACAGATTTGACGTCACATCGCATGCCAAATTGTTCCATTGTGGACCAGTGCTTACTTGTGCTCTCAACCAAACTCTCAAGTCAAACGACTGGTGTGATAACTGATCATCATGGCAATTGCAGATCCAAAAAAGGCTAAGGTGGGAGCAGATTTGCACTACAGAACGTGTTCCATAGGAAACCATGTTAGATGGACTGTAGTGCAAATCTTCAAAATGCAAAAAGCACTAACACTGCATAGCTATAAATCCAGCCAAAAGGATAGGAGGGTTTACTTTTGTTTTAACCACTTACGGACCTCCGCACGCCGATGTACGTCCCTACTTTGAGGACGGATATCATTGTTATGGCAGCAGCTAGCTGCCATAACCCCAGTATCCCTGTGTTCGGCCGGCGGTAAAAAATAGATAAAGATAAAAGTGGTCTCTGCAGCGGATTCGCCGCAAGATCACTTTTATCGGTGGCGGGAGAGGGCCCCCCTCCCGCTGCGATCCAGTGCCCTCCACTGCTTACCGGAGCCGCTGGAAGCAGCAGAGGCGATCGGATCCTTCCTGTGGTTGTGCATGGAGACGAGTGAGGGTAAGATGGCCCCCACCCGTCTCCATGACATATCCGCCCATAGCTCTTAAAAAGGGCCATTTATTTTTTTATTATTATTTTAAATGACAATTTTTTTTTTTTTTTTTTATTGCATATTAGTGTAAATATGAGATCTAAGGTCTTATTGACCCCAGATCTCATATTTAAGAGATCCTATCATGCTTTTTTTTCTATTACAAGGGATGTTTACATTTCTTGTAATAGGAATAAAAGTGACAAATATTATTAATATATATATATATATATATATATATATATATATATATATATATATATATATATATATATATATATATATATATATATATATATATATATATATATATATATATATATATATATATATATATATATATATAACCACTTAAAGTCTAAATCTTTTTCTGGCACTTCTTTCTAAAGTTAAAATCAATGTTTTGCTAGAAAATTACTTGGAACCCCCAAATACATACACACACACACACACACACACACACATACATATATATATATGTGTGTGTGTGTATGTATTTGGGGGTTCCAAGTAATTTTCTAGCAAATCATATTGATTTTAACTTTAGAAAGAAGTGTCAGAAAAAGATTTAGACTTTAAGTGGTTGAACTTCCTGCATTTACAAGTGGTTGAAAGCTTGGCAGACTGCCCAGATTATTTGTTTACACAAGAAGTTCTATCCCTTTGATCTAAGAAGTAAGCTTAGTTACAATGTTTCAAGTTGGAAAGTTGCTTCAGTTAAGACAGGAGATCCGACTTTGAGGCAACTTCCATTGAAATCAATGGGTACAAGTCGCCTAGAAGTCGGATTGAATTAGTACAGGAACCTTTTCTGAAGTCAGCTCTCATTCCCTTACATTGATTGATTTTTGCTGCGCGACTTGGATCGAATTAAAGTCGGATTCAAAGTTGCCCCTGTGTGAATGGACTCTAAGCAGATAATCTCTCCACTTGTTTATATGAAAAAAAAAAAAATCAAGAATAGAATAGATCGCTATTTTTTAACGATTAATCATGCAGCTCTAGCTTAAACCACACATGTGAAGTATCGCCGCGATCGGTAGAGCGAGAGCAATAATTCTAGCCCTAGACCTCCTCTGTAAATGCAAAACATGCAACCTGTAGAATTTTGTAACTGTCACCTATGGAAATTTTTAAAGGAAAAAGTTTGCCGCCATTCCATGAGCGGGCGCAATTTTGAAGCGTGACATGTTGGGTATCAATTTACTGCGTAACATGATCTTTCACAATATAAAAAAAATTGGGCTAACTTTACTGTTGTCTAATTTTTTTATTCAAAAAAAATGTTGTTTTGTTTTGCGCTTGTAAGACCGCTGCGCAAATACAGTGTGACAGAAAGTATTCCAATGACCCCCCATTTTATTCTCTAGGGTGTTAGAAATAAAAATGTATAATGCTTGGGGGTTCCAAGTAATTTTCGAGCAAAAAAAAAAAACATAACAGTGTAAACAACACATCTAAAAAAGATGCCTGGTCTTAAAGTGGTTAAGCTTCTTTGCTTCAACTTAGTTTTTATCCCCCCTCACAGTATGTCACCACAGGAGCATTAAATGATATCTAAAGGCTCATTAAAAAAAAAAAAAAAAACAACATGTTATACTTACCTCCTCTGTAAGTTTGGTTTTGTACCAGATCCTCCTTTTCTGGGGTCCCTCAGTAGTGCTCCTGCCTCCTCCTTGGGGCACGTATGCAGGCGCACTTATGTTTTCTGCTGCTGTGTCTATCGACAGACAGCAGGACGTGGCCCTGCCCCCCGACTCCATGGATTTGATTGACAGCAGCACGAGCCAATGGCTGCGATATCAACCGATCCAATCAGGACCCGAGACACCGGCTGGAGCTGGTGTGCTCGTCCCAATTGCTGGAAAGACTGGGTTCAGGTAAGTAAAAGGGGGGCTGCTGCTGCATCACAGGAGGTTCTTCACATTCATGCATAGCATGCACAAAGGTGAAAAACCTTGAGGGTTTACAACCCCTTTAAACAAAACTGGGTGGCAGACAAGCTTAGTATTACGTTTTACAAGGACTAATTGAATAATCATTCTGTTGCTATCTGATCATTGATTTTCCATTGCGAAAAAGCTTTGCCCTGTTAATAGTTATATTTATGACGTCTTAAAAATATGTAATTGGTTTAAGCTAGCATGAATCCACAACAAAATATACTTGCCTTCGTAATATTTAAATAAGCTCAAAAGATCTGTGCACTTTGAGGCAATTTTCAGTCATTTCAACTTTCACAGCCTGACAATTTATACACACTATCACAGCATTGCAACCATAAAAACTAAACCGTGCCACCGAATTTCTGCAATCCATTCCATGAAATGCTGAAAGGTAAAAGAAGACTATAATATACCGTGGCTTTTTCCACTCCATGTAAATTCACCACTGCCCTTCTGGAATAATTCTAAATCCACACAGAATTTCAGACACGAAGGAGGATATTTCCCCAAATTCATCTGCATTTACTAATTCCGCTGGGCTATCGGACAGGTTTAAACAGTAGGCACAGATGCACTGGGGTTGTGGTTTTTGTGTTTGCCATTTGCTTGAATTACCACTTTAATCACTTAAGGACCGAAAGATTTGCCCCCCTTAATGACCAGGCCATTTATTGCGATATGGCACTGCGTCACTGACAATTGCGTGGTCGTGCGACGCTGTACCCAAGGACAGACAATTATGCAAAAAATATATATATTTTTTTTAACTTTTTGCTATAATATACCCCCCCCCCCCCAAATGTAAAAAGAAAAAAAAATTATCAGTTTAGGCCAATATGTATTTTTTGGTTAAAAAAAATATTCCAGCGGATATTGATTGGTTTGCACAAAAGTTATAGAATCTACAAAGTAGGGAATAGATTTATGGCATTTTTATTATTATTTTTTTTACTAGCAATGGTAGAGATCTGCGATTTTTAGCGGGACTGCACCATTGCGGCGGACAGATCGGACACTTGACACTTTTCTGGGTTTGTTGACATTTGTACAGCGATCAGAGCTAAAAATAGACACCGATTACTGTATAAATGTCACTGGCAGGGAAGGGGTTAACACTAGAGGCGATCAAGGGGTTAAGTGTGTCCTAGGGAGGTGTTTATAACTGTGGGGGCAGTGTACCGACATGGAATAGTGAGAGATTTCTGTTCCCAATTTCTAGGAGCAGATCTCTCTCTACTTCCCTGACAGAACGAGGATGTGTCTGTTTACAGATCCCCGTTCTGTCTCTCTCAGGAGCAATCGCAGGTCGCCGGCGGACATCGTGCCTGCCGGCCTCGAACATTGGCTCCAACATCACACATCCCCTATACCCCTTAATCTGGCCGGCGTACAGCTACGGCAATTCGTGCAGGGGAGCCAACCTGTCGCCGTATAACGACGGCTGGTCGGCAAGTAGTTAAAAGGTGTTATAAAGGGTTAACATTTTTAACTTAATGCATTACTTGCATACCCTCCCTCACCCCTTTTACTTACCCGAGCCCTTCATTCGATCCACCTGCTGCTGTCAATCAAAGCCAATGGTGAGGGAGCAGCACCAAGCCCTGCTGTCACAGACATGGAGGCTCAGGAGCAAGCCCACACAAGTGACCCAATAAGATGAGGCTTCCTATAGGGGCACTTGCAGAGGGGTGAGCCAGAAGCCTCGGCAAGGGGACCCGAGAAGAGGTTCAGGCAGCTTTGCACAGAGCATGAAGGTCCTGCCGTACCCCCATTCTGAATAGTCTGTCAGGCGTGTAGTGCACCCTGAGCACAATGTATAACTGGGATAGCCGTTGGGCGACATTAACTGAACATAGTTGTACTGCCTGAAGTGCCTCCTCCCATTGCTCACTCTCAAATGTTCCTACATCCCTTTCCCATTTATTGAATGCAGTCTGCGGGAATCCCTCAAGGTAAGTATGAAGGACCGTGGAGTAAATTCTGGAAAGAAATCCCTGAAACTGTGATACATCCTCCATTAATCGGAAAATCGGGGTCGGTGAAAGAGTCCACAGGGCTCCCCCGGCTTGTGCCCGCACTGCATGCTGCAGTTGTAGGTAGTAGAAGACCATAGCCTGCGGGAGCCCAGGGCTGTGGCAAGTTAAAGATGTATTAAAACGCAAAACCAAAAATGGAATATATTGCAGCATACCAATCATTAGATGTAATGGCTGCATTCATTTTATTATTTAGGCTTTTTCCCCCCGTTTTCAGCTGGTGGTCTGGCCAGAAACACACCTCCTGCATTAGTTGCCTCCACGTTGGATGGAGGAATACAGGGGCACCTTAACAGCAGTACTGTTAATCTGGGGGGGAGGAGAATGTTAGAAGAACTAGCAGATTTAGATACCCTACCAAATTGAAGCCAAACTCCAGATAAGACCAGGTTCACACTGCTGCAGTTTGGCTACAGCACAGGTGTATCTGCGGTTTTCATGAGTTTTACCCACAGGTTTACAAGCGGTCCCCAAGACTTCTATTAGGCTGCGCATTTTTGCTATGTTTTCTGACAGCACGCAAATCAAAGCCGATCAATATATGCACCCATGGCTGTGGTAGTTTCTCTCATGCTGACCATTATATGTACCCCTGGCAGGGGTAGTTTGTCTCATCCCTCCAACTGGTACATCTGCAAGAGAGCTTGTAGTTTTGAAAAACATCGGCCTTACTATTATGCCGCGTACACACGTGCGGACTTTTGCCGGTGGACTTAGTCCAGCAGACAATCCGCCGGACTTTCCAGCTGGGTCCGCTGGACTTTCCCACACACGCACGGACTTCTCCGGCGGATAATCCGCCGGCCAAAAGTCCGCAGGACTTTTGAAAATGAACGGACTTGCCCACACACGGAGCAGTCCGTTCATTTAGAACGTAACTTCAGGTTACGTAGCTAGCGTAGGCAGTAAATGCCGCCGCGCTAGCTCCGTGACCTGGCATGGATTTAAAGGGACTCCCCACGCCGAAAAAACGGCGTGGGGGTTCCCCCCAAATCCATGTCAGACCCTCATCCGAGCACGCAGCCTGGCAGGCCAGGAAAGGGGTGGGGACGAACGAGCGCCCCCCCCCCCTCCTGAGCCGTACCAGGCCGCGTGCCCTCAACATGGGGGGTGCCCTGGGGAAAGGGGGGCCGTGCGACCCCCCCACCCCAAAGCACCTTGTCCCCATGTTGATGAGAACAAGGGCCTCTTCCCGACAACCCTGGCCGTTGGTTGTCGGGGTCTGCGGGCGGGGGCTTATCGGAATCTGGGAGCCCCCTTTAATAAGGGGGCCCCCAGATACCGGCCCCCCACCCTATGTGAATGAGTATGGGGTACGATGTACCCCTACCCATTCACCTAAGGTGTAAAATGTAAAGTACAAAAACACACACACTTTTGAAAAAATATTTTATTGCACTGCTCCGGGGGTCTTCTTCCGTCTTGGGGGTCTTCTCGCCGGACTCCCCCGCCATTTACCAAGCTCTTTTACCGAGCGGGGAAGTCCGGCTACCTTCTTCGTCGTCGCCGCCGTCTGGGGGTCTCGATCCGCCTTCGGGGGTCTTCCGGGGGTCTCTTCTGTTCTTGCGGCGGTCGTCGTCTTCCGCGCCGCCGGCGCCTTCTTCTTCTTCTTCTTGTCCTTCTTCCAATGTTGACCCGATGCTCTCTCTGCCCGGAATGGCAAAGCCGCGCTGCGCTGGGACTTATATAGGGACATGGGGACAGGGTCACATGCTCATGTCACATGGTGACCCCGCCCCCTTGCGATGTCACAGTCCCAGCATCCTCCGGGACTGACAACACAAGGGGGCGGGGTAACCATGTGACACGAGCATGTGACCCTGTCCCCATGTCCCTATATAAGTCCCAGCGCAGCGCGGCACAGGCATTCCGGGCAGAGACAGCGACGGGTCAACATCGGAAGAAGAAGAAGAACAAGAACAAGAAGAAGGACAAGAAGAAGAAGAGGGCGCCGGCGGCGCGGAAGACGACGACCGCCGCAAGAACAGAAGAGACCCCCGGAAGACCCCGAAGGCGGATCGAGACCCCCAGACGGCGGCGACGACGAAGAAGGTAGCCGGACTTCCCCGCTCGGTAAATGGCGGGGGAGTCCGGCGAGAAGACCCAAGACGGAAGAAGACCCCCGGAGCAGTGCAATAAAATATTTTTTCAAAAGTGTGTGTGTTTTTGTACTTTACATTTTACACCTTAGGTGAATAGGTAGGGGTACATCGTACCCCATACTCATTCACATAGGGTGGGGGGCCGGTATCTGGGGGCCCCCTTATTAAAGGGGGCTCCCAGATTCTGATAAGCCCCCGCCCGCAGACCCCGACAACCAACGGCCAGGGTTGTCGGGAAGAGGCACTTGTTCTCATCAACATGGGGACAAGGTGCTTTGGGGTGGGGGGGGCGCACGGCCCCCCTTTCCCCAGGGCACCCCCCATGTTGAGGGCACGCGGCCTGGTACGGCTCAGGAGGGGGGGGCGCTCGTTCGTCCCCACCCCTTTCCTGGCCTGCCAGGCTGCGTACTCGGATGAGGGTCTGACATGGATTTGGTGGGAACCCCCACGCCGTTTTTTCGGGTGGGGAGTCCCTTTAAATCCATGCCAGCTTACGGAGCTAGCGCGGCGGCATTTACACTAGCTACGTAACTGAAGTCACGTGCTAAATGAACGGACTTGCCGACGAGCGGCAAGTCCGTTCATTTAAAAAGTCCGGCGGACTAGCCTACCAACGGCGGGATTGTCCGCCGGACTGCCAAGTCCAGCGGATAGTTTTAAAACAAAACTTAAAACTTTGGTCCGCCGGACTTTGGCGCCAAAAAGTCCGCCGACGCCCACACACGAGGGGATTGTCCGCTGGACTTGAGTCCAGAGGATAATCCCGCGGGATTGTCCCTTCGTGTGTACGCGGCCTTAGGATCACCAGGTGAAAATAAGGGAAAGAAGTATAGGATTAAACCGAAGGCAGCCCACCACATCCAAGAACTGGTAAGCTGCAATGTAATTAATGTTTGCTTTTGGATTACCACTTTTAAGTTCATCTATAGGAGAGTACAAACTGACGATCCCAGGGTGGGCCAGCCACCAAACGGTCTTGTTGCTGCACAGTGTAGTGAGTTAATCATGCCACCTCTGTAGTCTTCAGGTCCCTGTAAAGAACCTGAAGGGAGGTGCCCATTGTACCAGGTAGTGATGTGGGTACCCTCTTACTACTCGGTGAAGGAGGAGGAGTAGTTGTGACATACGACTGCAGATTCCACAATAATATGGTAACGTAATGTTGTTTAGTCTTCTAAAAAAATATATAACTGAGGGGGTTAGCTAAAAGAGGGTGGGTAATGTTTAATAAAGAGTGGAAACCCTGGTCAGAGAATAACTTTAAAAAGGGTTTTAAAAGGTTCATGTTTTTTCACCTTAATGCATCCTATGCATTAGGGTGAAAAAACATCTTACGATCACTCGCCCCCCCCAGCCCAGTTCCCCCCCCTTTTACTTAGCTGAGCCCTGGAAAGTCCTGCGTCATGAACGCGCTCTTCCTTTGCTCGGTCTTTTTGGCTCTTCATTGGATAAATTGATAGCAGCGCGAGCCAATGGCTGTGATGCTGTCAATCAACTCCAATGACGCAAGGGCCGGAGGGGGGGGGGGGGTGCCGAGTCCTGTAGTCGGCGGCTATGGACGCCGAATAAAGGTCTCGGGAGCGTGCCCGCAAGGTAATCCCCTTGGGAGAGCGCTTCCCAGAGGGGGTTATCAGAAGCGGGGAGGAGTGGAGACAGCCCGAGGGACCCTAGAAGACTAGGATCAGGGCCACACAAAACAAGTTGCACAGTGGGAGGTAAATATGACATGTTTGTTATTTAAAAAAAAAAATATTCAAACCTTTAGTGTCACTTCAAGTTCCCATTTACAAGGTTGCGGTTCAATGCATATGTTGCAGTGCACTAAGTTGCCTGTGTCCAACTTCGCCATAATAGGAAGCGTCTGTTCTCATCTTAGAGCTGCAATGGAGTGCATATTCAAAATCGAAATTTGTTTCCCCCTGCGTTTAAGGGTCCTAGAAGTTAGAGCTGCATGATTCTGGGAAAAATGAGAATCACATTTTTTTTTGCTTAGAATAAAGATCACGATTCTTGCAGCGTAACATCAGCTTTCACACTATACAAAAAAAAATGCATTTGAAAGACCACAAATACAGTGCCACAACCACCATTTTGTTCTCTAGGGTCTCTGCGAAATAAAAAATAAATGATTTTAAACCAACAAGTGCCAGAAAAAGGTTTAGTATTTAAACGTCCCTCATTTGCAGACCAAAGTTCATTCCTTTGATCTAAAGAACAAAACGTTACAATGTTTATAGTTAGCTCAGGGCTGAAGAATGTAAAACTTGGCAGACCTGTTTTTTTTTTTTTTGAGAGCTGTCAGCTTTAGCATAGAAACGGGAAAATGCTTTGTTAAGATCGCGGGGAGAAAGAACTGCGAAAGAACCGCGCTATCAAATCTTAACAATTAATCGTGCAGCTCTAATAGAAGTCAATGCAAGCACATGAAAATGCGTTTCAATGCACCTACCTAATGTTACATAAAACAAAAAAATCTCTACATACACGTGTAAATCCAGTCAGTGTTTTATGCGTTTATAGGACATTTCTAAGCGCATGTAAGAAGTCTAAATGCCCCAATTACCACTGAGTTTACCTATGTTGGAGGTGCATTCAGGTAACTTGCATTTGGAGAAAACAAATCTGTGCATCCAGGGGCAGATTGGATATTCTGGATGTGTAATCCTCTTGTAAATACCGGTACTTTACATTTAAACACAGGAGAAAGTGATCTGGAAAGTGTAAGAGTTTGCTATACTTCCCAGCTCAATTTCTCAACATTTAAAGTACAACTTCAGCCACAGAGATCTATGTAAATTATTTAAGCAAACCAATTAATGGGGTGTAAAACTTTTACATTGCCTCTGTTTACTCTAATCTGGGGGTCAGCAAACAGTAGATCGCGGACAGGTGACTGGTAGATTGTGGTCGGGGCTTACTGACCCACCATTCCAGAGCATCAAAGAGTGCAATGCAGAGGGACTACTTGTAAAGTTGGAGTTGTTTTAGGGAGCAAGAGCCGCATAAACAGATGCCTCCACTATAGTGATGGCTCTCATCACATGAGGAGTGATACCAACTGCACTCCACCTGCAATCCCGGCCATCGGTCTCCAGAGTAGTGCCAGCAGCAGGGAAGAAGAGATCTTCAGGTCAGTGTGAAGCAATACACTGAGTAGGGGTGCAACGGATCGTCACAGCGCTGTGGGCTGGATCTGTAGTGCCCACAGTGCTGCTCTGTGACAATTGCAGTCATAGTCATCCCTGCCAATACCCAGCCAGTACTCGGCGATACCCAGCCATACTCAGCCCATTTTACAGTGGGGAGATTGTGGATATTACAGTGGGGACTATATGGTGGTGGAATTTTCACAGGTTTTTGCAAATTCAATTATTTTCTGCTCCGAAAAATGATCCGATCCTTGACTCTGATCCGAGGATCGATCCGATCCGTTGCACCCCTAACACTGAGCATAATAGTATGGTTATACTTTTTACACTATGTGGAGCACTTATTTATTGTTTTACATATGGAACCACATTGAGAGATAAACAAGCAAAGCAAGTTGAAGATCACTTTGAACCCCTGGAGTGGGTAAAACACACTGCTGCCAAACACGAGAGTGTGAGGCACTGTGAGCTGGTGAGTGTGCTCTTCAGAGGGAGTGGTATCACTAACACGTGGTGTGGTGGCAGATTCAAGTTTTTTTGAAGATTCAAGTTTGAAGTTTTTTTGAAGACACATTGAAAATGTACCTTTATTCATTTATAGTTTGGACTTTTGCGTATATGAACTTTTTTCACTTGTCACTGGGTGAATTTTATACACTGTTGCTATTGAATCACATTTTTAGTTATTTATATAGCACCTGTGGTTTTATATACACCTTCTAATTTGTGTATTAGATACTTTGAAATTTGTATATTATCACTGTACACTAGCGCTACTAATTTATCATATTTATAGTTTATTTTTAGGTTGAGTTGCAGGTTTTACATTTTTATATACACATAAGTAGCAGCTGTTTGAGTTTTCACTTAATTATTTAATCACCTATTTCTTCACTGGGTTAACCATTTACTATCCCTGAGGCGCAGTGGGGGTAGAAGATATAGAGGGCGGTATATATTCTTTTACCAACAGTATACAGTTGTAATTTTTCTTGATAAATTTTGGCCAAAATTTATACTGCTACATATCCTTGGTAAAAATAAGTACAAATTGGGGTATATTATTTGGTCTTTGTGAAAGTTATAGAGTCCACAAGCTATGGTGCCAATATCTGAAAATTGATCACACCTGAAGTACTGACGGCCTGTCTCATTTCTTGAGACCCCAACATGCCAGAAAAATACCCCCCAAATGACCCCTTTTTGGAAAGAAGACATTCCAAGGTATTTAGAAAGAGGCATAGGGAGTTTTTTGAAGTTGTCATTTTTTCCCACAATTCTTTGCAAAATCAAGATTTATTTTTTTCACAAAATTTTCATATTAGCAGGTTATTTCTCACACACAGCATATACATACCACAAATTACACCCCAAAACACATTCTGCTATTACTCCAGAGTATGGCGATACCACATGTGTGACTTTTACACAGCGTGGCCACATACAGAGGCCCAACATGCAGGGAGCACCATCAGGTGTTCTGGAGCACCCAGGACAATTCTGACATTTCTCTCCTACATGTAAAAATCATCATTTATTCGCTAGAAAATTACATAGAACCCCAAAACATTATATAGGTTTTTTTTTAGCAAAGACCCTAGAGAATACAATGGCGGTCGTTAAAACTTTTTATCTAGCACGGTACTTGCGCAGCAATTTTTCGAACGAGTTTTTTTTGGAAAAAATAAATGTTTTGTGCTTTACAAAAAACAAAACCGTAAATTCAGCCCAATGTTTTTGCATAATATGAAAGATGAAGTTACGCCGAGTAAATAGATACCCAACATGTCATGCTTCAAAATTGCACACACTCGTGGAATGGCGCCAAACTTTGCTACTTAAAAATCCCAATAGGCGACGCTTTAAATTTTTTTTACTGGTTACATGTTTTGAGTTACAGAGGAGGTCTAGGGCCAAAATTATTGTTCTCCCTATAACATTCGCAGCGACACCTCACATGTGTGGTTTGAACACCGTTTTCATATGTGGGCGGGACTTACGTATGCGTTCGCTTCTGCATGTGACCACACGGGACAGGGGCGCTTAAAAGGTATTTTTTTTTTATTGTTCATTTTACTTTATTTTAGTTTGACACTTCCCCCCCCCCCCAACAAAAATGTTTTGATCACTTTTATTCCTGATACAAGGAATGTAAACATCCCTTGTAATAGGAATATGGCATTACAGGTCCTCTTTACAGGGAGATATGGGGTCAATAAGACCCCACGTCTCCCCTTTAGGCTGGAAAGCCTGAAATAAAAATAAAAAACGATCCTGGCTTTGATCGTAGCGAGTATGGCTGGGTATCCATCCATCCATGCTTAGCCATCCCTCTATACCCTGCAATACACTGCAGGCTATTGCTGTGTATTGCAGGGTATGGAGGGATGGCTGAGCATGGATGGATGGATCGGTGGTGACTGCAGAGCAGGCTGTGGGCACTACAGATACCGCCCACAGCACTGCTGCCACAATCCCTCCACCTCTACTCTTACACAGAGAGAGGAGGAGAGAGCTACCGGCGTCATGAAAGGATGTCACTTTACGCCCTTCCAGAGTTAAGCAACCGCCCTGTAGCCGTCTTTTGGCTATGGGCCGGTTGTTAAAGTGGAAGTAAACCCTCCTATCGTTTTCAGCCAAGGAAGCTGCCATCTTGGCCTCTGTTCAAAATTCAACTGCCATGATGCTGCACATGTGATCAGTTACGACACCAGCCATTGGATGGTTTGACAGTTTGATTGAAAGCATAGTCAATGTGACAGGTAGCATTTCCGGCATGCCATTTTTTTTTTAACTATTTAAATCAAAGGGTTTACTTCCGCTTTAAGCGGTTAATTATAGCAAAAAGTTAAAAATATCGTGTTTTTTTTCAAACTTGTACCTCTTCTTTTGTTTATAGCACAAAAAATAAAAACCGCAGAAATGATCAAATACCACCAAAAGAAATCTCCATTTGTGGGGAAAAAAAACAACAACAGTTTCATTTGGGTACAGTGTTGCATGACAGCGCAATTGTCAAAGTGTGACAGCGCTGAAAGCTGAAAAATGGCTTGGGCAAGAAGGGGGTGAAAGTGCACTGTATTGAGGTGGTTAAATAAAACAAATGTAAGAGGGTTGTGTGAATGTAGCTTCAATAGGACACTTAAAAGGTAATGCTGAGTGCAAAGTTCACAGTGATGCAATGTACTAAAGGTCTGCAGCTGCATACTTGCACCAGACAGAAAACCAAATTCTATTTTAAGGAGTTGCAATACAAAAATAGCATTACCTTTTGTAGAACTCCAAACTAGGAGTCGTAATTTAAAACTTTTTGTATTTCCATGGAGCTTAAATGAAGATGTTTTTATATTTCCTATCAAAATTACAAGTATGAATATCAACTTTCATTGTTGGGTACATATAAAGTCCAGAAATATTTATTTTGAAAACAAAATGTGCTTCTACTTCATGCACTCCTCCAAACATTATGGAAAATATAACTGTCCTACTGGATGGCAAACAAAGATATCCAACATGAAACAGTAACCATCAGGTTACTGATATTAGTAAACAGAACACATCAATTGAGTATCCCCACAGAGTCTATCTTTGTATTTTTTAAAAATAGGTAACACAACTTCAACAAAATATCTGACAAAGGCCAATGTACCATAAAGAACGTTTTTTTGATGTTCTAGCTTAGTTTATTTCAGCAATTTAACAACGAAATCAGACACATTTTTTCTGTACATACTGCATGTATGTACAGAAAAAAAAAAAAAAAAAAAAAAGCGTCTGATTTAGTTGTTAAATTGCTGAAATAACCTGACAAAATGTACATGCCAGGGAGGCTTTAACAACAACATGTAGAATACCTTTACCAGTATATCAAAAGCAAAAATCTTTTGCGTCGCCATGCATGTCCCACTTGAGAAATATCCCTTTACTTCATGTCCTGCAGAGAACAGAAGGGAGTAAATCTGCCGAAAGTCAAGTAATCCCCTCTTAGATGTCGACAGAACAAGTCTCCACATTTGGATTTTCCCTCACTTTCAGGATCAATAGCAATGATCACACAGACAGAAACTTCCCAACACACTATCCAAAACAAAACCAAAGAAACCGCTTTAGCGTTGGATACACTTTAAAAACACTTCTTTATTCTGCAAAACATTACAAATGGCCACTGCCCGCACCTATAACTGGCCTTTGCAGCAACAAGCACATGGAAGGGTGACGCATGTCAAACAAAACCAAAGAAAATTCCCGGCTCAACTTACCAACCAAATTATTTTAACAGCATGCATTAAAAACAGGGGTTTCGTTTTTAATGCAAACAGTATGACAGGATAATTTGGTCGGTTGCAGACTGGTCGTTAAGTTGAGCTGGGAATTTTCTTTGGGTTTGTTCTCTAAGAGCAAAACATTGTTGGAGGATTTATACAGAGCGGCAAGGGGTCAGAACACCTGTAAGGTTTTTATTGCTCTGTCCCTGTTCAGGAGATTGTCTCTCTAAAGCTGGCCATATGCTATACAATCTTATTGTACAACCTCTGTATGATCTTTTGTACATTTATCAAAACTATGTAACATGAGGACAAACCTAAACATTACATTCAGTTTGTATCAAATCAGGTAGAGCTGATCACCAAATGTCCTCAGGAATAGAAATGAGGGTAAATACAAATTGTAAGTGGAACTTGTCATCAAAATGGGAATAGAGGGGAAGTCTGATGGGGATACTTGTTCCAGGGATAACTGTCCAAGGCCCGATTCACACCTATGCATTTTTAGTGCTTTTTGCATTTTTCAGATTTGCACCACAGAACGTGGTCCATAAGAAACCATGTTAAATGGACTGTAGCGGAAACCTGCAAAATGCAAAAAGCACTAAAAATGCGTAGGTGTGAATCAGGCCTAAGGGTCAATTCCCACTGCTACGCTGAGCAGCAGGAGCAAATAACGCCCCGACCACTCTGTGTTGCCGGCTGTGCTATGGGGCGATTCAGCGCATCACACGGATCCCTTTGTATGACATTTAAAGTGTACAAAAGGTACACTTTATTCACTGCAATGTCAATCAGTGCAATGCGCTGCCTGACATTGCAGTGCAATTCAGGCTGCTGCGCTGTGATAAAATGCAGCATGTCTGCACTGCAGCACTAGGCTATGTTGAAGTGTGAATGGGACAAATGAAACAATTGTTTCCTGTGTGTCCCTGCAGTGGCAGACATTCCCATGAGGTAAAATATCTGTCACCGCATATAGTGAAAATTGGCCCTAAGGGCTAGTTTACACTTGCACTGCTCTCTGCACACCAATCTGCATTTGGATCACTCGAGCACTTGAGGTGGCATATCACCTCTCCACCATGTGCTTTGAACCTTTAATCACTTCAGCCCCGGAAGGATTTGCCCCCATTTTTTGCGCTACGGTACGGTGTTGCTTTAACTGACAATTGCACAGTCATGCAGCGCTTTACCCAAACAAAATTGATGTCATTCTTTCCCCACAAATAGAGCTTTCTTTTGGTGGTATTTGATCACCTCTGCGGTTTATTGTTTGCGCTATAAACAAAGATCGACAATTTAAAAAAAATATACACACATATATACACACACACAAAAATATATATATCAGTTTAGGCCGATATATATTCTTCTACAAATTTTTGGTAAAAAAAAAAAAAAAAAAAAAAAAACACGCAATAGGCGTATATTGATTAGTTTGCACAAAAGTTATCGCGTCTACAAGCTATCGGAAAGATTTCGTGACTTTTATTGTTTTTACTAGTAATGGCGGCGATTTTTAGCGGGACATCGACACTGCAGCGGACAAATCTGTCCCCAAATTACACTTTTTGGGGACCAGTGACATTATTACATTGATCAGTCCTCTAAAAATGCACTGATCAATGTAAAAATGACATTGGCAGGGAAGGAGTTAAACACTAGGGGGTGATCAAGGGGTTAACTGTGTTCCCTAGGTGTGTTCTAATGGTAGGGGGGGGGGGGGGGGGGCTGCCAGGGACATGACAAATCACTGTTCCAGATGACTGGGAGCAGTAGATCTCTGTCATGTCCCCTGTCAGAATAGGTATTTACCTTGTTTACAAAGGCAGATCCCCATTCTGCCTCTGTACTAGGCGATTGCGGGTCACTGGAAGACATTGCATCTACTCGACCCACAGGCACGCTCCCGCAGCGGGTGTGCGACGCCTGCCCGCAACTGAACACGACAGCAGGGATCATTTTTACCACAATGTAAAGAAAAGCATAGCAGCTGTGGCATATGTACCCCCCTCCACTGCCTTTGCAGCTTAAGGAAAAAATGGTAAAAGCGTGGCCCATCCCCTCGTATTTACCACCCCTCCCCCCAAGGGGTGATTTCCCTCCCACTGTAAAAACATCCTTGCACTTAAAAAGTGTTTTATTATATCTGTTCATCAATTGCAAAAGAAATTTTAAAAAAGGTAACGGTTCATTCAGCCAGAAATCTTGTGAGCTGATAACAGAGTACAGGAAGAGATCAGTTAGCATGGTTCCTTACTTCTATCCTTTTGGAGGAGAGAGGGAGGTGTTATGTAGTCCTAAAACATTCCTTGCCCTAGGGTGACAATAATGCTCTGTACAGTTGTCACCCTAATAAAGGGAGTGTGTTAATGGCAGGATTAACAGGTTAAAATAAAGGAATAATAATGCAGCCACCTCATCTACCAAAACGTTGTAACATTATTAAATATATTCTCAGGTTTAGATATGCTTTAAATGGGTTGGATAAGTTTGATTTATTTTATTTTTTTAAATAACAAACATGTTATACATACATCCACTGTGTAGTTCGTTTTGCACAGAGTGGCCCCGATCCTGCTGTTCTGGGGTCCCATGGCGGCTGTCTCGGCTCCTCCCCTCTAAAGCTAACCCCCACTGGGAAGCTCTTTCCCGGGAGGGGGGGGATAGCTTGTAGACGCCAAGTGTATGACTCGGTCCCACCACCCGGCGGCCGCGTCATTGGATGTGATTGACAGCAGTGCGAGCCAATGGCTGTGCTTCTATCAATCTATCCAATCAACAGCCGGACTCAGTGGAGAAGAGGATGCCAGGGGACACGCACAGCAGGTGAATGGGCTCAGGTAAGTAAAACGGGGGGGGGGGGGGGGCCATGGGGAGCGGGGGGGGGGGGGGGGGGGGGGGGGGGGGGGGGGGGGGGGGGCATGACAGCGAGGTGTTTTTTCATCTTAATGCATAGGTGAAAAAACACAAACCTTTACAACCCATTTAAGGGATGCAAAACCTCACAGAAACTAGCCCACACAGCTGAGGTTTCTTGTGAAGGCTAGTGTGAACAAGCCCTACAGCCTGGTACACCCTACAAGTATTTTTTCATTCAACCCGCTGAGTTGAACAAAAAAAACCACAGTTAAGATCGGAGGCGCTGTGCTAACTATCCGATGTTAGTACAGCGATCACCCCTGCTGAGCAATTGTGTTCTGACAGGAGGGACGCCCTCATCCCCTGCCAGAACACTCCATTGGTTGAGAGCACTGATCGGGAGCTGGTCGACTGCTGGTTTTCCAGCATGTATGTCTGACAGAAGCCGGCTGTTCGGATCGGCTGCCATACACACTGGTCGGATGTCAGACGGTTTTGACTGAATCGGATGATGTCGCCCGACATTCGGACCGTGTGTACTAAGCTTAAGTGTGGTGCCTTTTCCGTGTGTCGCTACACCCATCTGTGTCCCAATGGGAGGGTTTCCCTTCACTTTCTGTCCCAAAAAATCCCTCCAAAGTGAGGGAATCCCTGGTTGTCCCCACTGGAAGATTTGGGATTTACTTTCAGTGATAACAAAAAAACGGGACAATTGAGAGGGTGTGCCGCACTAAGAGGGGCACAGAGAGCAAAAAAAAAAAAAAAACCTGACAGATGTTCTAATCCTTCTCCAATCTATCCAAAACAAAAAAAATAAAAAAATAAAAAACTAAAAAAAATAAAAAAAAAGGATTTGTTTTTAGTTTCAAATTAAAAGTAGTATGTTTTTTTTTTTTTTTTTTTTTTTTTATTTATATTAGTTTTATACTTACCTATGTGGATGGAGGATAAGACCGATGCTGTATCTGTCCCCCGGCGTCTCTGCACTGAGAACCGAGCCACCGAACATGGCTGATAGCTCAGTTTTCACAGATCCCCGTAAGGAGAGCTACTGACTGTCAGTCAGCGTCTCTCCTTTCCTCCACGCTCATTGGAGCGCTGAGCTGTGGAGGGGCAAGGAGCGGCCATCTCAGTGGCTAGCTGAGACTGCCATCAATCAAGGCAGCTGGCGGATCCAGACATGGAAGTCGGGATGACACGCTGCCTCGACTGATGACGTCAGACCGCTCTCCGCTGAAAATGGGTCACAGGAGTGCAAAACAAATTGCACTCCTGTGACCCAGAGGAGAAGAGGAGAAGCCCAGCCTAAAAAGCTTAGGATGGACTTCTTCTTAAAGCTTAGAAAAATAAAGCTAGAACCTGATTGGTTGCCATGTGTGGCTGTTCCAGTTTTGATAAATTCCACCGTGTGTAAATTAGAATTTGTTTTCCAGATAGGATCCTGTATTTACCCAGACAAGTGAGATGGACAGGCGAGAACATCACAGACAACAGTCTGAATACATGTATGGAAAGCATCTCCTAAAAGCTCAAGAAACGCCACAACAAGGTAAAAAGCAATGAGCATTCAAACATAGAACCCTGCCTTTAGGGCTCATTTACACCAGATGCAGTCAGGTGCGTTTTTGAAAGCAGTAAAAACACACATGCAAGAAAAATTATTTCAGTGAGCCTAGTTTACACCATTGCACTGCCTTCACATGTGTTGAACCACTTTACGACCTGCGCACACAGATGTACGTCGGCAGAATGGCACGGACAGGAAAATGGGCGTACCTGCATGTCCCTTTGAATTTGCCGCTGTGCCATCGCAAGCTCTGAGTTCAATCACTGCGGGGATACCCGTGATCGTCTCACGGAGAGGAAGAAGGGGGAGATGCTAATGTAAACAAGCATCTCCCCATTCTGCCTAGCGACAATGTCACTGATCTCTGCTCCCTGTGATTGGGAGCAGCGATAAGGGTAGTGTCATACACAGCCCATCCCCCTACAGTTAGAAACACTCACCAGGACACACTTACACCTAAAGCGCCAGTAATCACTGTAAAAATTAGAATGGTCCCAAAAATGTGTCAAATAATGTCACAGATCGCCTCCATTACTAGTAAAGAAAAAAAAAATTAATAAAAATGCCATAAACCATCCCCTATTTTGTAGAAGCTATAACTTTTGCGTAAACCAATCAAATGCTTATTGCGATTTTTTTACCAAAAATATGTAGAAGAATACGTATCGGCCTAAACTGAGGGGAAAAAAAGTTTTTTTATATAATATTGCTTTTTTTCCAAAATTTTGCTCTTTTTTAGTTTATAGCGCAAAAAAATAAAAAATCGCAGAGGTGATCAAATACCAAACAGAAAACTATATTTGTGGGGGGGGGGGGGGGGGGGGGGGGGGGGGGGTTGGAAGGACGTCAATTTTGTTTGGGAGCCACGTCGCACGACCGCACAATTGTCAGTTAAAGAGACGCAGTGCCGAATCGCAAAAAGTGCTCTGGTCTTTTGCCAGCGAAATGGTCCAGGGCTTAAGTGGTTAAAAAATTTACAGCATACTGCATTTTTCAGAACCAGAAAGCATTGCAAACGACCATTAACACAATGCAAATGTGCATGAATTTATGCTAATAAGCGTTAATGCAACCTGGGGGGGGGGGCGGGGGGGCAGACGCACAGATTGTGGCGTAAACAAGCCATTCGGGCTCATCTATGCCAGATGGGTGCACTTTTGAACATAGTATGAACACAGCACAAACGCATATGAAAAGAAAAGAAAAAAAAAAGGATGTACAGTAGCTCACAAAAGTGAGTACACTCCTCACATTTTTGTAAATATTTTATTATATCTTTTCACGTGACAACACTGAAGAAATGACACTTTGCTACAATGTAAAGTAGTGAGTGTAAAGCTTGTATAACAGTGTAAATGTGCTGTCCCCTCACACAGCCATTAATGTCTAAACCGCTGGCAACAAAAGTGTGTACACCCCTAAGTGATGTCCAAATTGGGCCCAACATGTCAATATTTTGTGTGACAACCATTATTTTCCAGCACTGCCTTAACTCTCTTGGGCATGGAGTTCACCAGAGCTTCATAGGTTGCAACTGGAGTCCTCTTCCACTCCTCCATGATGACATCACAGAGCTGGTGGATGTTAGTGACCTTCCGCTCCTCCACCTTCCGTTTGAGGATGCCCCACAGATACTCAATGGGGTTTAGGTCTGGGGACATGCTTGGCCAGTCCATCGCCTTTACCCTCAGCTTCTTTAGCAAGGCAGTGGTCGTCTTGGAGGTGTGTTTGGGGTCGTTATGTTAGAACACTGCCCTGCGGCCCAGCCTCCGAAGGGAGGAGATCATGCTCTGCTTCAGTATGTCACAGTACATGTTGGCATTCATGGTTCCTTCAATGAACTGTAGCTTCCCAGTGCCGGCAGCACTCACGCAGTTCCAGACCCCGACACTCCCCCCACCATGCTTGACTGTAGGCAAGACACACTTATCTTTGTACTCCTCACCTGGTTGCCACCGCACACAATTGAAACCATCTGAACCAAATAAGTTTATCTTGGTCTCATCAGACCACAGGACATGGTTCCAGTAATCCATATCCATTGTCTTCAGCAAACTGCAGGCTCTCTTGTGCATCAGCTTTAGAAGAGGCTTCCTTCTGGGATGACAGCCATGCAGACCAATTTGATGAAGTGTGCAGCGTATGGTCTGAGCACTGACAGGCTGACCCCCCCCCCCCCCCCCCCCCCCCCTTCAACCTCTGCAGCAATGCTGGCAGACTCGCACATCTATTTCCCAAGGACAACTTCTGGATATGACGCTGAGGACATGCACTCAACTTCTTTTGTCGACCATGACGAGGCCTGTTCCGAGTAGAACCTGTCCTGTCAAACCACTGTATTGTCTTGGCCACCGTGCTGCAGCTCAGTTTCAGGGTATTGGCAATCTTCTTAAAGCCTAGGCCATCTTTATGTAGAGCAACAATTCTTTTTTTTCAGAGAGTTCTTTGCCATGAGGTGAAATGTTGAACTTCCAGTGACCAGTATGATAGCGATAACACCAAATTTAACACACCTGCTAACCATTCACACCTGAGACCTTGTAACTTTAAGGGCTCTTTCACACTGACGGACCGTATGTCCGTTTTTCATCCATCCGTTTTCGGATGAAAAACGGACATACATGTATCCCTATGGGATAGCGGGTGTCAGCGGATGAACATCCGCTGACACCCGCTCTCGTCCGTGTCCGCTATGGTCCGTTTCTGCAGACGGAGGAAAACCCTATTTTTTCATCCGTCTGCAGAGCGGACGGACCGTAGAGTCCGTCGTCATCCGATCTACCATAGGGGAGAGCGGCGCTGTTACAGGTCCGTCCCTGCGCTGTGTGCAGAGACGGACCTGTCATCTTCCTGCTCAGCGGAGATCGCTCCGGCGATCCCCGCTGAGCAAGCGGCTATCCACGGGGCGGATCTGCACTGATCCGCCCCGTGTGAAAGAGCCCCAACAAGCCACATGTTACCGGGGAGGGAAAATGGCTAATTGGGCCCAATTTTCAATTAGGAGTGTACTCACTTTTGTTGCCAGCGGTTTAGACATTAATGGCTGTGTGTTGAGTTATTTTGAGGGGACAGCAAATGTACACTGTTATACAAGCTGTACACTCACTACTTTACATTGTAGCAAAGTGTAATTTCTACAGTGTCGTCTAATGAAAAGATATAATAAAATATTTACAAAAATGTGAGGGGTGTACTCACTTTTCTGTATTTAAAAATAGTACAACTTGATGCATTTTTCTGCACCAGAATGCACCGCAAATGCACGTAAGCAAACCGCAATCGTACATGAAGTTAGTAAAAAAAAATAAAAAATTGAAGAAATTAAATAATTTTTTTCAGAAAACACACATGCAGAAACGCACAGTGAACGCAGATATTGTGGTGTAAGAGTTCATTGACACCAGAAACGCTGGGGTACATTTGTGAACGTATTCCCAATGCATGGCACAAAAAAAGAAAAATTTCCCTATGAAAGCAGTTCAAACCAGCACATTGCTTTTACCCAGTGATGAAAAAAAAGTACACCAAGTATTACTTTTTTCAGGAGCAGCGCAATGCATGCGTAAATGCAACACACTGCTACTCATAAGACTGCCTTAAAGCGGAGCTCCAGGCTCCTTCAGAAAAAATGTAAAAAGTTAGCAGCTACAAACCCTGTAGCTGCTGAATTTTAATATTAGGAAACTTACCTGTCCAGGATATCAGAAGTTTATTCAATCGGCACTCCGGTGCTGCCATCTCGGCTAAGGGAAACCGGCAGCGAAGTCATTTCCCTACTGCGCATGTGCAAAGCACACTTCGCTTTGTGAATTGCCCGACGGGGGGAAGGAGGGGGCTGAACTTCCTGATGAGTTTGCCGCGGCAAAGTGACCCGGGAGTGGGTACCTGTCAAAACCAGGTACCTGCTACCCCCCGAAAGGTGCCAAATGTTATAGCAGAGGGTGGAGGAGGCAAACAAGCGAAGCTTCCCCTTTTGGGTGGAGCTCCGCTTTAAATAAAAAATATTTGTAAAAAAAAATAAAAAAAAAAAAGGCAATGCACATAAAATGCATTCAACACATTACGCTTTACAAAAAAACGCAACAAGCATGCGTCGTGGGTGTAAACGTACCCCAAGCCCTGGTTCACACTACTGCAATGCGGGAAACAGCGCGATTGCAGTGCAGGTTCCCACACTGCATCTCCCTCTGAGACAGTTCACACTGCTCTCTGCTAACCGCTGTGGGTGTCAATACATAGTTAATGACACCCCCAGACTAGTTCGCAGATCGCAGTGCAAACTGCGAATTCAGACAGGAATTGGATCGCATGGGTGTGAACACCCATGCGATCCAATTCCAGTGCGGGATAAAAAAAGGTTTCTGCAGTATTTTTGTGCGAATCCAATTCGAGTTCAGCAAATTGTATGTCTGAATTCCCATTGCACAGACACCGCATGTGATCTGCAATGCGGTGCGAATCACATGCGATGTCCGTGTTCGCAGTAGTGTGAACCCAGGCACAACAAGCCCTTACACCAGAGGCAGTATGAACACACTACAAAGGAATATGCAAGAAATATGAATGTATTTCAATGAGCAAAGTTTACAGCACACTGCATTGCTCCAAGGGTAGATATAAATCTTAGTTATGTAGCATGAGGCTGTATATTCTGCAATATTTACATGTTTGGTAAACTCATTCAATGAATCCAAGCTCTGCAAGCTGAGATAACATGCACTGCATTGATGTATTCACACAATTTCACAGTTACTATGAGATAAACCAAAGTTCTGAAATAATCCTTTATCCCAAATGTTTGCAAATCTATGTACACTACAAACTGTATGATTGAACTGACAGCTTGTTATTCTAAATAGGAAACCTTCATTTTGTTTGCAAATATTAACGATTCTAATTACCAGTAAGAATCGGTCCTTACATTTAAAGAGCACCTGTCATTTCAGATCCATCATGGCAGCGCCTGTTAGTGGGGCATTCACTCACCTGCTCCTTCCCTCACCTTGTTGTGTCACTGCCGCATCACCAGCCGTCCCATTAAAGTGAATGGAACTGTCGGTGAGTCAACAGCGGGTCAGAGGAGGAGCCGCTGCGGACAGAGATGACAGTTGCTCTTTAAAAATTATGATTTCAAATCAGATCTACCCTGATTGTTCCACGCTGACACGAACTGCGAATGCATGCAAATACAACTAGGTAGAAAAATTTAAATACATGACAAAATTATTCCAAAACACACAAAAAAGGCATTGTAAAGGCACATGCAGGAACGCACAGAGAAGACAGGGATTGTGGTGTAAATGAGCCCTACAACACAAAGACCTCCATACTGTTCTAAAAAAGAAACTGAACAAAATGACAACCCCCCCCCCCCCCCCCCCCCCCCCCCCCCCCCAATGGGACTATAGAGGAAGAGAGAGGTGATGATGAGAGTCCCCTTGGCTCGGTGACAGGCTGTAAATCAATGCAGTGATGTGTCCGTCCACGAGGGGAAAGCAGCTGTACTCCCTGGAATCTGTCAATATCCCCTCCTCCTCTCCCCCCTCCAGTAGGATTACCAATAATAACACGTCCAGGAATCCCCCGTGCACGGGAACCACGCTGCCCGCTGCACCCCCGGCTACAGCGATCTGCCAGGAATCCTCCGAGCAGGGAGGACCCGGCCGGCACAAATACATATGATTAGCACTGACACGGGGGAATGCGGGGCCAGCCGGCGTGGTTGCCATGACTACAGCGCGGCCTGTCTACACCAGCGGCCTGGCAGTGCAGTGCCCGGGGGTGGGTAGGGGGGAGAGAGGCAGCCGGGGCTCCTCCGTCTCCCCAAGTTCGGTTCCAGCCATCAGCTGCCGGGCCGCCATCTTTATTCTCGCTGCCTACAAGCTGAGGAGGAGGAGGGGGAGACACCGAGAGCTGTCATATAGGACGGACAGAGGGGCTTCCCCCTGACAGCCCCGGCCGAGGGGACACACACATACAAACACACTCACATTTAATCGCCCGCTCGGTGGTGGAGTGTTTACCGTCCTTGGTGGACATGGCTGGGGTGGCCGCTCCCTGCTGTCGGTGACTGGGCGGGCGGCCTCCTCCTGGCGGCTCCGGACTGTGAGGGAGGGAGGAGGAGGGGAGAGGGAGGACACGAGCGGGGCACGGCTACAGGCTGACGGTAGCGGCTGCTGGCAACATGGCGGCGACAGCGCAGACTCTGCGGCTCACACAGCGCGGGAAGGGGGATGTCCCGGCCCAGCATGCACCACGACGGCTCTCCCCTCACACGGGAGGAGTCTGGGAGAGAGGGCTGGGAGCGGGCTGAGGACACTCACACAGGGCAGAGACACCGGGCTGTACAGCCTCAGGGAGGGAGCTGCTCTGTGTGCCTGCCATGGGTTATTACTGTAACCAGTTATTTCCCTCAGCAGTGTATATTTCACAGGTCACTGACCTACAGTCACCATTTACACCGAGGGCACCTTGGGGAGTATTTGCTGACAGCTTTTCTATTGCTATCAGTAGAAATGTGTGAAGTACGCGTTTAGCACGCTTTGCGTTCTGGGCTCATAACAAATGCTCCAATTATGGATACAAATCTATATAATGATACCAACTATTCTCCACAAAACTCAGCCCACACCCCACGGGAAGCTTCTTAATAGACCCATTCCCCACATCTCCACTGCTGTACAAACTAAAGGCAAAAAGTCTTTTAAAATTTTGGATAGAGCAAAGGAAGGTTTTTGTTTCTGTGACCCAAAGATGACATTTCCCTTCATTTCCTGCCCCATAGCCAAAACAGGAAATGAGAGGAAATCCCTCCAAAGTGAGGGAATCCCAGGCTGCCACCAGAACAAGTGTCCTCATTGGAGGATTTCCCTCCTATTACTCTTCTGGTGTCAACCCAAAATGTGAGATTTTCTTTTACTTTCACTTTTGATGATAATAGTAAACACAACAAATAGAGCAGGTACATCTTCCTAAAGGGACACAGACAGCAATAAAAACTGACAGGTGTTCTAATCTCTTCCCACTCTATCCAAAAAAACAAAAAAAAACTTTAACCTCTTCTCGTCTGCGCTATAGCAGGAAAGACAAAATTGCCAGGAGGGCGTCCATCTAAATGCCAATGACCAGCTTGTGTGAACGGGACATTGGTCCCGCACACGGACACACACTGCTGCTAAGCAGTGTCATCTACCAATGCATATTAATACTGAGCAGTGCCACCTATCAATGCCCACCGGTGCCACCTATCAGTGTCACCTACCAGTGTCGCATATCAGTGAAGGAGAAAAATTACCTGTTTGCAACATTTCTAAAAAACTATGAAAACTGTTTTTTTTTTTCAAAATTTTCAGTCTGTTTTTGTTTGTTTAGCAAAAAATAAAAACCCCATGAAGTAATTGGTACAATAAAAATTATTCGAGGGTGATTACGGAATTTCCTCTATCTATTGGACCTATGTATTAACTTGTCTAATCCCCTAGTTAGCTAGTCTATTAAAACTCTGATCACATGTTACTATTGATATCACAATAATACAAGGTCAGCTATGAAACCAAGCACACGGCTTAATAAAACAAAGTCTTATTTATTTCCCAATAAAATAGGAATACGCTAACATAAAATACTAAGGAAAAATATTACAAACATATACCAATAGAACACATAATACAAGAATATTAAAGATACTTATTAATAGGCTCTCCGCAAGATTTGTTTCTTCTAGCTTGGCTCAGATGACCAAGAGAGATAGCCATGCGGCTTAGAGAGCCACCAGGCTCACCATGCTTGAACCAAGAACGAAAAAGGGACGAATTCCCTTTTGTGTGCCCTTTTTTACACATTCATCCAGACCCATTCATAACCACCCCCACTATCCTCCTGTCCAATGAGATATTGCCAAGAGGTAGTCCTTTTAACATCTTATATTTCTGCTGCATTGGCCTCTAGGGGCAGCATTGTCCATGTATCGTCTCTCGGTGCCTGTTGATCATTTGATCTTTGTTACCCACCGTCATCAATCATCCTGGCAGCCATGACTCTCTTTGAAGATTGCTTGCATAGCAGACGGTCCGGAACCAACTTGTTACTAGCCTTGCTAGCTTTCAGATGCAGATTCTGATATGCTACAAGCTCTGATGTGTAACTGGTTACATTCCAACTTGGGGCAATCTCCCTGTATCAGCCAGGGAATGAAATACCATAACTATGATATTAAATCATGTTACATTCCAACATATTTCACTTTGCGCCTAAATGGTGCATACCACCCTTCTTCAGACATGGCTCCTATGGAACAGTTCATAACTGTTTTAACTTGTTAGGTTTTCCAACAGGTCCTTAAGAAACAGCTCCTATGAAACAGTCCATAATGGTCTTAATGGGTTGTGCTTCCCAACATGTGCCGCTTTGCCACTGAGTGACACACTACCATCATTCTTTCGTGACAGCTTCCATGTCACCCTCCTGTGTCTTCTCCTTTCTGGTATCCTTACGACGGGGTGCATTACAGGCAAGGGGTGTCCATTCACTCACCATTCACCAGCACACACTCAGAGCAACATATTAACCAGCTTTCAGATACAGAGTCTCGAGGAGGGCCTTACTTACCCATATTACTAACCTAAAATACACATGTCACACTTTACCATAATATATACATATATATGTGACCTATAAAATTACGCATCCCGCTCCCAACATCCTATAACCCTTTACTGTAAATACGGGTCGGGATTAGGAAGGCTTGCTTACAATGGCATTTCCTACTGCAATTTTTGCTCGTCAGCGGTATTTTAGGGCTCTGAATTGGCAGCAAAGCCTCTAACTTGTACAAAGAGACCTTACCATCAATTTGTCCCTCAACTTGCATAGATAAATGGGAGACCCTTCTATATAAATATTGAGTCTAACATATATAAACCTGAAACAATGACAAACCACAAAATTCCATCCCTGTGCCTGAATCACAGAGACCATGCCCAGGGTATACAATGCACCTCTACCTATTGTCAGATTCAAGGAACACCCTAGTTCCATAACTACCGTTACATCGGTATTCTTTAGGACAAAGAAACAAACTCGTCTATGTCCCAAATAATACCCAGGTGCCTCCTTCCCAGCAATGGTCTCTCCATCCAGAACTCAGAGTGAAATATCTTCCCAACATTTTTAGTTCACCACCATGTATTGACCTGGCATACAAAGGATGTCATGGCCATGCTTCCGACAGAGGGAAATAACCTGCCTCCAGCCTGCCTCCCGCTCCCAACATCCTATAACCCTTTACTGTAAATACGGGTCGGGATTAGGAAGGCTTGCTTACAATGGCATTTCCTACTGCAATTTTTGCTCGTCAGCGGTATTTTAGGGCTCTGAATTGGCAGCAAAGCCTCTAACTTGTACAAAGAGACCTTACCATCAATTCGTCCCTCAACTTGCATAGATAAATGGGAGACCCTTCTATATAAATATTGAGTCTAACATATATAAACCTGAAACAATGACAAACCACAAAATTCCATCCCTGTGCCTGAATCCCAGAGACCATGCCCAGGGTATACAATGCACCTCTACCTATTGTCAGATTCAAGGAACACCCTAGTTCCATAACTACCGTTACATCGGTATTCTTTAGGACAAAGAAACAAACTCGTCTATGTCCCAAATAATACCCAGGTGCCTCCTTCCCAGCAATGGTCTCTCCATCCAGAACTCAGAGTGAAATATCTTCCCAACATTTTTAGTTCACCACCATGTATTGACCTGGCATACAAAGGATGTCATGGCCATGCTTCCGACAGAGGGAAATAACCTGCCTCCAGCTTGAAGTTAGGCAATACCTACGGCCGCCCCTGCGTGCTGAAGTAGAATAGTAAAGTATCGAACCAGGCAGAACTTAAGCAATGCAGGTTTATTAACAGCTGATATCATACAGGTTTATGTTCAAAGTTTTACAAGATACAGGTCTAATTTATACAGTTTCTTACAATGCAAGCATATTAGATAAAGGTATTCTTATTCCCTAACCAAATTGAAACAATTGTGAATTGTTCTCACCTTGAACCAGAATGGGTCTTTTCTGCCAATTCTTGGGAACCCGTCACCTGATAGGGACCAGCCGATCGGCCAGTGGTCTGGTCCCCTCAGAGTTCTGGGTTCCAGCTGGACCAAGTTCATGAGGGAAATTCACCTGAGACCATACTCTGGAACAAGTTAAGAAGTCTTCTCTGACTCGTACTAGGAGACAAGTATCGGACAGATATTTGCCCATTGGTTCTGACCTCTATGACCCTTGCAATAGGGCTGCATACACAGAGTTCAGCCTCATGAGCTCCTATCTGACTTGTCTGAAAAACAATTGTAGAGCTTGCATTTATATACCCTTTTACAAGCCTATCTCAGCCATCTTTCCTACATGCGATTGGTCTCTAAGATCTACGTCAATGTAACCAACCATAAATCTGACACCTGTTCTATAACCAGACAAACTTATTACTCCCAGAATTCTTATATGTTTATTAAAAATATTTATAACTGCTCTTGTCCAATTAAAAACACCTGTGTAGAGACCGTCAGCTGTGTTATCGAACTCTCCTTATCTTTGTAAGATTTAACTAAGTTCAAGAATTACAGATTTACGACCGTGAAAGAATGAACTTTCAATAACCCCACCAGACGTGTTATATGTTTTATTGTATAATCCTATGTGTAAAAGTGCTTTATCATTTACAATATTTATACACATATATATACATATACATATATATATATATGTATATACATATATATGCATACACACACGCATATGCAAAGTCAATGATCTATTCAATATTATCTAATTATTAACATACATAGATATACATATATATATTTCCCTACAATATGTATTTTAACAGTTTTAACGAGGACTCCAGCAGACCTTTATTTGACCCTGTCAAACTTAATTTAATGTTCTTTACATAACTTTCCCCGTATTCCACCTAATTATTTTAACCACCTGTTTTTCTTATCTTTGACGGTGCTTATCTTATCAGCTATATTCCACTTCTGTCAAAGTTCTCTCTTCTTCTAATTAGTAACTCTGTGATTTATATGCATTTCAAGACTCTAAACAATTTTATGTAACTTGAATGTGTTCTAATGAACTTTCACCCAGTAAACCATCTTATAAAAAATATCAGAAAGAAGCAGAGAGGTCATCTAAAGTTCAACACTTAAAAAAGAAGTCTTTCTAAATCTATGGAAAACACAGTATACATTGTTAAAGATTACTAATTGTTGCTTTACTTATTGAATAATAATATTGATAAGACCACTACTAAAAAATAATAATTATATTATCAATAAAATATATGAAAATCAGTATGAATAATATGAAATACATTGGCTAATATGAGATTCTACAACAGTGCACGCCAGAGCCCATGACAGATTTCTGTCCTGTACCATCAAACTCTCTACCAACCTCTCAAAATCTGGAGCCACTTTAAACTGTGTATTTATGTGACTTAATTGAATGTTATTAAGGATGCCACCAATCTCTCTGAGTAACAAAGCCCCGCTTACTATGGCTGACAGTTTGTTCCACAGGATACTGGTGTCCACTCTAGGGATGAGCCGAACACCCCCCCCCGTTCGGCTCGCACCAGAACCCGCGAACGGACCTAAAGTCCGTGCGAGCTTTAGAACCCTATTAGTTATAATGGATGCGAACGTTTGAAATTAAAAGTGCTAATTTTAAAGGCTAATATGCATGTTAATGTCATAAAAAGTGTTTGGGGACCTGGGTCCTGCCCCAGGGGACATGTATCAATGCAAAATTTTTTTTTAAAAACGGTCGTTTTTTCAGGAGCAGTGATTTTAATAATGCTTAAATTGAAACAATAAAAGTGTAATATTCCTTTAAATTTCGTACCTGGGGGGTGTCTATAGTATGCCTGTAAAGGGGCGCATGTTTCCCGTGTTTAGAACTGTCTCTGCGCAAAGTGTCATTTTTGAAAGTAAAAAAGCTATTTAAAATCACTCGCGGCTAATGTTAATTCACGGCTCCCGTAACACAGAGAACAGTGATTCATTGAAACTCATTCATAAAAAAAAGTCATTGATAAAAAATAAAAAAAATAAAAAAAAATGAAAAAAAAAAAAAGCGTAGGGGTCCCCCCAAATTCAATAACCAGGCCCTTCAGGTCTGGGATGGATATTAAGGGGGATCCCAGCCAAAAAAAAAAAAAAAAAAATGGCGTAGGGTCGCCCTCAAAATCCATACCAGACCCTTGAGGTCTGGTATGGATTTTAAGGGGAACCCTAGCCAAAAAAAAAATGGCGTGGGGTCCCCCTCAAAATCCATACCAGACCCTTATCCGAGCACGCAACCTGGCAGGCCGCAGGAAAAGAGGGGGGGACGAGAGCGGCCCCCCCTCTCGCCTGAACCGTACCAGGCCACATGCCCTCAACATTGGGAGGATGCTTTGGGGGTCTAAGACCCCTAAAGCACCTTGTCCCCATGTTGATGAGGACAAGGGCCTCTTCCCCACAACCCTGGCCGGTGGTTGTGGGGGTCTGCGGGTGGGGGGCTTATCGGAATCTGGAAGCCCCCTTTAACAAGGGGACCCCCAGATCCCGCCCCCCCCCCTGTGTGAAATGGTAAGGGGGTACAAAAGTACCCCTACCATTTCACCAAAAAAGTGTCAAAAATGGTAAAAATGACAGGAGACAGTCTTTGACAATTCCTTTATTAAAATCTTCTTTCTTCTTTCTTCATCCTTCGGATTCTTCATCTTCTCCTTCCTTCATCTTCTTCCATCTTCTTCTTCCATTTTCTTCTTCCTCCGATCCGCTTCTTCTTGCGCTGGTCTTCTCGTCCTTCTCGTCCGGCATCTTCTTCCGTCGGCGTCGGTGTCGGTGTCTTCTTGGGCCGCTCCGCTCAATTGTCCATAAGAAAAAGAAACCTCATATTGCAAGTATAAATCTTAATCTTTTCATTTGTCCCTTCTCTCCTGAAAGTTTATCAGAACAAATTTGTGGTGTGGTATGGCACAGACAAACTGCCAACCAGATGAACATCTGTCATCCATGTTCCAGAAACCTCTCCAATCTCGCTCCACCAGGATTCTTGAAGTGAAAAACAAGAGCAGAATCAAATTTTTATCCACAATATCTGCTCGCTTGCTACATTTACTTATAGTTTCTTCCTTGGAACCCAGGAACTTAGTATTCCTGGCTTCTGCAACTCTAAACAAATTAACAAAAACAACCATGATTTTATTTTTTAGGATGAACCCACTCTAAAATGGATCCCCATGTTATGATCTAAAAAAAAAAACGAACGTGAATGTTGCTTCTCAAAAATTCTCAATTTAAACACAAAAAAAAACAATGCATTTATCTCTACCTTAAGACCTATGCACTAACTCCCCTTTCAGGTGAACAAAGCCTAAGGCCGTGTACACACGAAGGGACAATCCCGCGGGATTATCCTCTGGACTGAAGTCCAGCGGATAATCCCCTCGTGTGTAGGCGCCGGCGGACTTTTTGGCGCCAAAGTCCGGCGGACTTTTTGGCGCCAAAGTTTTAAGTTTGGTTTTAAAATTATCCGCTGGACTTGGCAGTCCGGCGGACAATCCCGCCGTTAGTAGGCAAGTCTGCGGGACTTTTGAAATGAACGGACTTGCCGCTCATCGGCAAGTCCGTTCATTTAGCACGTGACTTCAGGTTACGTAGCTAGCGTAGGCAGTAAATGCCGCCGCGCTAGCTCCGTAAACTGGCATGGATTTAAAGGGACTCCCCACGCCGAAAAACGGCGTGGGGGTTCCCCCCAAATCCATGTCAGACCCTTATCCGAGCACGCAGCCTGGCAGGCCAGGAAAGGGGTGGGGACGAACGAGCGCCCCCCCCTCCTGAGCCGTACCAGGCCGCGTGCCCTCAACATGGGGGGTGCCCTGGGGAAAGGGGGGCCGTGCGGCCCCCCCACCCCAAAGCACCTTGTCCCCATGTTGATGAGGACAAGGGCCTCTTCCCGACAACCCTGGCCGTTGGTTGTCGGGGTCTGCGGGCGGGGGCTTATCGGAATCTGGGAGCCCCCTTTAATAAGGGGGCCCCCAGATACCGGCCCCCCACCCTATGTGAATGAGTATGGGGTACGATGTACCCCTACCCATTCACCTAAGGTGTAAAATGTAAAGTACAAAAACACACACACTTTTGAAAAAATATTTTATTGCACTGCTCCGGGGGTCTTCTTCCGTCTTGGGGGTCTTCTCGCCGGACTCCTCCGCTCTCTTCTGCTCTTTTACCTAGCTCTTTCACGAGCGGAGGAGTCCGGCTACCTTCTTCGTCGTCGCCGCCGTCGTCTGGGGGGTCTCGATCCGCCTTCGGGGGTCTTCCGGGGGTCTCTTCTGTTCTTGCGGCGGTCGTCGTCTTCCGCGCCGCCGGCGCCTTCTTCTTCTTCTTGTCCTTCTTGTTCTTCTTCTTCTTCCGATGTTGACCCGATGCTCTCTCTGTCCGGAATGGCAGAGGCGCGCTGCGCTGGGACTTATATAGGGACATGGGGACAGGGTCACACGCTCATGTCACATGGTGACCCCGCCCCCTTGTGTTGTCACAGTCCCGGAGGATGCTGGGACTGTGACATCACAGGGGGGCGGGGTCACCATGTGACATGAGCATGTGACCCTGTCCCCATGTCCCTATATAAGTCCCAGCGCAGCGCGCCTCTGCCATTCCGGGCAGAGAGAGCATCGGTTCAACATCTGAAGAAGAAGAAGAACAAGAAGAAGGACAAGAAGAAGAAGAAGGCGTCGGCGGCGCGGAAGACGACGACCGCCGCAAGAACAGAAGAGACCCCCGGAAGACCCCCGAAGGCGGATCGAGACCCCCAGACGACGACGGCGACGACGAAGAAGGTAGCCGGACTCCTCCGCTCGTGAAAGAGCTAGGTAAAAGAGCAGAAGAGAGCGGAGGAGTCCGGCGAGAAGACCCCCAAGACGGAAGAAGACCCCCGGAGCAGTGCAATAAAATATTTTTTCAAAAGTGTGTGTGTTTTTGTACTTTACATTTTACACCTTAGGTGAATGGGTAGGGGTACATCGTACCCCATACTCATTCACATAGGGTGGGGGGCCGGTATCTGGGGGCCCCCTTATTAAAGGGGGCTCCCAGATTCCGATAAGCCCCCGCCCGCAGACCCCGACAACCAACGGCCAGGGTTGTCGGGAAGGGGCCCTTGTCCTCATCAACATGGGGACAAGGTGCATTGGGGTGGGGGGGCCGCACGGCCCCCCTTTTCCCAGGGCACCCCCCATGTTGAGGGCACGCGGCCTGGTACGACTCAGGAGGGGGGGCGCTCGTTCGTCCCCACCCCTTTCCTGGCCTGCCAGGCTGCGTGCTCGGATGAGGGTCTGACATGGATTTGGGGGGAACCCCCACGCCGTTTTTTCGGCGTGGGGAGTCCCTTTAAATCCATGCCAGGTCACGGAGCTAGCGCGGCGGCATTTACTGCCTACGCTAGCTACGTAACCTGAAGTTACGTTCTAAATGAACGGACTGCTCCGTGTGTGGGCAAGTCCGTTCATTTTCAAAAGTCCCGCGGACTTTTGGCCGGCGGATTATCCGCTGGAGAAGTCCGTGCGTGTGTGGGCAAGTCCACACGCTCGGAAAGTCCAGCGGACCCAGCTGGAAAGTCCGGCGGGATTGTCCGCTGGACTAAGTCCGCCGGCAAAAGTCCGCACGTGTGTACGCGGCATTAGCCTTTTGAAACTTTTTCCACCTGAATAAAAAAATAAAAACAAAGAGAAAAAAAATGAACTCCAGCGGCTAGAATGGCTTCCTACCTACTCTTAAACTAAATATATTCAGCTGCTAATTGAGGACATAGCCACTGAATATCTATTCAGCTGCTAAATGAGAGCATAGCCAATTACCCCCCTTTCAGGTGGACTAAATCTAACAATTTTTCCACCTGAACACAAAAATACAATAAATGAATAATCAAATAACAAAAATAAAAAAAAAAATAAAAAATGTAATTAAATTAAAAAAAAAATAAAATAAAAAAAAGATAAATTTAAAAATAAAAAAAACCTAACAGTCATAACAGAATAAAAAAAAAAAAAATATATCAAAGTCCTCTATCATATTCCAAACATAAAGTCTCTGAAACTCACATCTAAACCTTATTCGTAGCAAAGAAACATTAACCAAAAAATTCTTACCCTCCATGCAGCTCGCTAAGGGCTGCTAACGTTGTTTCCCCCAGTGCTATTTTTGAGTGTTCATGTGGCTACTTCCATTTTGACTTTATGCAAGTGTTCTACATATTGATGATTTTCAGTTTGTAGTCTCCGCATTTGGGTCTTAAAAGGGAAACTTGTTTGATTACTATGGCCTCTATGCTTTGGATTGCTAGCCCATCTCGCAGAATAAACTTTATAGCGCTTTGGTGTCGTTTTAGGGTATTTCCTTTGCATATCATTATTAGCCACCAAACAATACTTTGCAAAGTGACCCCCCTTTTTACAAACAAAGCATTTGAGAGCTGGTCTCCCTGCATAGGCCCTTCTCTGAGCATATGGAGATGGAGACTCACATTGCTGCATAACATCACTCTGATCGGAATCAACGGACTTTACACTTTCGTTGTCTGAGGAGTAACTCACAATGAACTCGTCAGAATTCTCCACTGTTTTAACTCCTGAATCACTTTCCAGCGCAGTTACTGCACTCTTATTTAAATACTCCTCATTCAGATCTCCAACCTTGATTCTCTTCCTAAACTTTGTATTTCCAGGGTGTCTGAACCCCTATTATATCTTCCTCACATTATGAGCTGCATTTCCCTCATTCTATCTGCAGAGTTTCCCCAATCTGAGTTTAACTTGGGAGATAGACCTCTGTGACTCCCGGCTGGTGGTTGCAGTTTTTCACACAGTTGCAATGGAAGCCATGCGTGGAGGAGTGCCCTTGCATCCCTATTGTTTAAAATGTACTGTGTCACTTCGGCTTCCAGCCTGTTTGAGAGACTAATGGGTGAAGCGCTAATGTCAAATTTCCCCAAAATCTGGCACAGACTTGTGCAATCTTGTATAGAGAGTGTTGTTGATTGGGTGGTACCCTCCCTTTTTATAATTCCTTTTCCTTGCCCAGTCCTTTCTGATACAGGAGTAAAGAGAGAAGAACTTTGATTTGGGGATTCTGCAGGATTGTCAGCCGAATATACTGGCTGTCGTTCAATCAGCATCCTGTCTCCCTGCTCCTGTGTCACAAAGGGATGTGTATCCTTGTTAGCACAACAATGGCTGTGCACTTTCTCCATTGCCTGTGCTTTCAAAGATAGAATGTCATAATCTTTTTGGGCTAGTTGAGTTTTACATTCTTGTAACTCTCAGGTATTTTCTATCGCAGTTTGATTCCCAACCTCTCTCTGTCCTAAAGATGCGATACATTGTTCCTTTAAAGTGGATGTAAACCCAATTTTTTGATGTCATAATGTAGAGAACAAGATTTCCTTTCATTTGAGCCCAGTCTTGCCACACAGATTTACTCGAGGCCTGAGCAATCCTCTTTTATTGTTCAGTTAGCGAAATCTTGACAAAGTCTTGAAAACTTTGTCAAAAACGCCCCCTTGCTGTGAGTGACAGGTGATTTACATATCTCATGCACTAGCCTGAGACAGGCACATCCTGTGTAAAAAGTTCACAATTCACATCCCCCTCCCTTCCAGCTCTCCCAGGATTGGCTGCCTTTACTGTGTTTTGACTGGATGTTTCTCATCATGGGATGTGATCCACAGACCAGAGTGAAGGGAAATGTATTCTGCAGTGAACAGCAAAAAGAATATAGGGGAGATGTATGTAGTCAGAGCTTAGGGCCAGTTCACACCAGTGTGCTGTACGAGATCGCATGTGATTCCCACCGCACTGCAGTGCAAATCACATGCGATGTCCGTACAGTGCGATTTCAGCCATACAGATAGTATGTGTGATATATCATCACATTCGGACCAAACTCACACAGGACCCTTTTTTTGGTCCGCACCAGAATCGCATGGGTGTTCACACCTATGCAATCCGATTCATGTCCTAACTGTCAGTTCGCAGTGCGATATGCGATCTGAAATGGGGGTGTCGTTAACATTGTATGACACTCCCCAGCAGTTCGCATATGGCAGCGTGAACTGCCGTGCGGGTCAGATGCGATGTGGGAAACCGCAGTGGATTCGCAGGGTTCTCGCATCGCACCAGTGTGAACCAAGCCTCAAAGCATACAGCCTACAAATGTCACCTGACTGCTCCCACCATGGCTGCGATTCGGGAACCCTGCGATTACACTGCGGGTTCCCATATCGCATCCGACTTGCATGGCAGTTCACACTGCCATATGCAAACTGCTGGGGAGTGTCATACAATGTTAACGACACCCCCATTTCAGCTCGTATATCGCACTGCGAACTGACAGTTAGGACATGAATTGGATCGCATAGGTGTGAACACCCATGCTATTCTGGTACAGTTTGTATGGCTGAAATCGCATCGCACAGACATCGCATGTGATTTGCACTGCAGTGCGGTGGGAATCACATGCAATATCGCCCAGCACACTGGTGTGAACTGGCCCTAAGCTCATTCAGCCTTACTGGGTGTAATTATAAAAAGTGAGAAATCCACCCCTCCCCCACATAACAAATCCTGGTGATGGAAAGGAATGTTGCAACTGGGATCAGGTGACCTCAGACACACACACTGCACTATAACAATAATCAGATCACTGCATGTTCTACTCTGCCCAGCTCTGACTACATACATCTCCCCTATATTCTTCTTGCTGTTCACTGCAGAATGCATTTCCCTTCACTCTGGTCTGGGGATCACATCCCATGATGAGAAACATCCAGTCAAAACACAGTAAAGGCAGCCAATCCTGGGAGAGCTGGAGGGGAGGGGGATGTGAATTTTGAACTTTTTACACAGGATGTGCCTGTCTCAGGCTAGTGCATGAGATATGTAAATCATCTGTCACTCACAGCAAGGGGGCATTTTTGACAACGTTTTCAAGACTTTGTCAAGATTTCTCTAACATAACAATAAAAGAGGATTGCTCAGGCCTCGAGTAAATCTGTGTGGCAAGATTCAAATGAAAGTAAATCTTAGTCTCTACATTATGACATCAAAAAGAATTAATAAAAATGTTGGGTTTACATCCACTTTAACATACATGTTTCCTCCAATCTCTGTTCCAATACACATTTCTCAGTCACTAATTGTTCAATGTGATCAGCAACATTTGCATCTGCTACTATATTCTCAGTTACACATTGTACCTGCTCCAAGAATTGCTTTCTCTCAGCACACCATTGGACTTCTTTTTTTTCAGCGACGTCTTTCATCTTCAACAACATGCATACCACATTGGCCATCCTCTCATTCCTGCCTTTTTTTGAAGACTTTTTATGTTTTGACTCATCATTACGAATATTACATTGCTTCAAAAGGTCATTGAATTGGTCTGTTAAAGCATTCTCAGGCATAATATCGAATTTAACACAGCCATGCTTACTAATAAAATCTTCAATGACTTCCGTTGATATGCTAATTAGCCTACACTGAAGTTGCTAAACTAGCCTATACTGCAGTTGCTTACACAATACACACAGAGACGCAGACAGACAGATAAAGCTAACACTGACTTGTAGTTCCACAACCAGGAGACATGCACACTCTTAGTCAATGCCTTACTATCTGCTTATTACCAAAGATTTTTAGCCCCCTAGATTGCAGGCCACATTGAACTTCTATTGGAACAGAGAGCTATTTTACACTCACGTGGGGAAAAATAAGAACAAAAAACTAACAATAAAAAACAAAATATATATTTCTCCCAAAGATGTGTGGTTTATCCTGTTAATCTGCAGGCTACATCAGATAACCAGGGGTGATCAATCCCACACTCACCAGTCCTCTTGACCGGCTACAATTTGCACTAACAATACAATAAACGTTAACATATACATATATCAGACAAAAAATCTCACCAGATTTTGCATGTCCGCTCATTTCATAGAATTTTCAGGACCTTTCAAGCAGGGCTTCAGAATTCACGAACCAGCGAAAATTTTGTCAACCGTAGCGAAGACAAAGACAAAAAAATACATTAGGGTTTGGATTCTGTGCAGAAATAAATTCTACACGCCTTCTGGGGTGCCAAATTAAGTAATCGGTACAATAAATATTATTCAAGGGTGATTACGGAATTTCCTCTATGTATTGGACCTATGTATTAACTTAATAAACAAAACTTAATACCCGCGCCAAAGAATGCTAAATAAACATAAAAAGTGAAAAACGCATAACACCATGCGATAATTTGCAAACGATACTGCTGCTGCTGCCTAAAAGGTTAAAAGGACCTTAAATATGAAATACAAGGGAATGAGGCTGCGCTAGCAGGTGTGAATCACCACTAGGGGTGTAGGTGAAACAAACAAAAGTGTATAAAACAGATTGTGCAACTATAGTAGCAAAATTGCTGGTACACGTGACTCACCACTAGGGAGTGGTGCAATTGGTGCAACTAAGATGGCTAATAAACGTGACTCACCACTGTGAGTATAAGTGAGAAAACAATCCCATATATGATATTAAACAAACGGTTTGAACAACAATGGTTACAAAATAATGATTGAAAAAGTCAATATTCAATATTATGAGGTTGGGATGAATTGCAGGTAGTCCTAGAGGGATGATCCCCTTAAGAACCCTACTCACCAAAACGATGTGACCCACGGCTTTGCAGTCCTAGGGTCTAGATACGCATTAATAGAATGGTGAGATGGGTGGTGTCAGAAATCCTAAGAGATACTTCAAATGGTCCAATGGAGACTCCAGTTGAATGTGGGTGCCGTGAAGAGGAAAAAAAGGAACATACATGTGTAGTATCGCCGTGCTAAACCTCTGCAATGCTAAACAATAGTAACTCACTACTGAGCAGACTTGGATCAGCGAGTTCCGGGTGCGCGCTTGGCGTGCGCTCCAAGCAGAACAGGAAGCAGGCGTCACAGGCTTACTGGCCGGAAATTGCGTCTACGCGTTTCGCCCCTCCTCCAGGGCGTCATCAAGGACATCACTTCCGGCTAGCATTTGGAGGTTTTTATATGTTAGGCGGCTGGCGCCTCCCAGTTAACCAGCCAATCAGAGGATTGGACTGATTAAGACTTTTACTTCCGGATTACATCATTTCCTCTAGTCAGTTGCTCATTGAAAACTTTATTAGCAAATGGACAACTTGACAGAACATGATAGGAAGATTAAAATATAAAGCATTTCGTATATTATCGCAAATGTCATTACACATTTATAAAAAATATAAATAAAAACAATTGACAATGATAAGAATTTTTGGAAAAAATTAAGTATAAATAAAAATAAATTTGAAAATGAAAATAAAAAATAATAAATAAAATGAAAAATAAAAATAAAATGAAAAATAAAGAATAAAAAAATAAAAAATAAAATTAAAATTAAAAATAAAAATAAAATAAAAAAAATTAATGAAAAGTGATAAATAAAAAATAAAATATAAAAAATAAAAACTAAAAATGAAAAAGTGGAAAATAAAGTAAATAAATGTGAAAAATAAAAATAAAAATAAAAAAAAAAATAAAAATAAAATAAAAATAAAGATAGATATAAAGTAAAAATACAAAAAATATAAATAAAAGTAAAAATAAAAATAAAAAATAAAAATAAAAGTAAAAAATGAAAATATAAATGGAAATAAAAATGAAAAATGAAAATAAAAATAAAAATAAAAAATAATAAAATTAATTAAATCAGAAATTGAGAAATAAAAATGTAAAATGAATATTAGAATAGATTACCAATTTGACAGAAAACAATTCAGATCTAGATCTATATTAAGGCCATGCGGATGGAGAGTGCCTAATCTATGGATCCATTGGGTTTCGTTTCTCGATATTGCCTGTTTGAGATTAGATCCTCGCCAATGGGGTTCTACCCTGTCTATGCCACAAAACCTCAAACCTCGAGGGTCACGATTGTGAAAAAGTCTGAAATGATTGGATAGACTATGATGCTTAAAACCCTTTTTTATTCTGTTTACATGTTCTCTTAATCTGATGCCCAATTTTCGAGTGGTCCTACCCACGTACTGAAGGCCGCATGGACAGGCCAAAAGATAGGTGACGTGGGTGGTCGCACAAGTAATACATTTTTTTATTTCGTACGTTTTACCTTGGGTCAAAGATGTAAATTGTGTTGTTTTTCGCACTCTATGCCTAGAAGTACGACAAACAACACATCTACCACAGCTAAAATAGCCAGTTTGGTCCAAGAAAGTGTGGAGCTTTTCAGGGGGATTGACAACATTGTGTGCCAACTGGAGTCGCAAAGTGGGTGGTTTAGTATAAATGAATTGGGGCACTTGAGGAAGGATCTTATTAAGTTCCCGATCTTTGAGTAATAGTGGCCAATGGTTTTTCAAAATTTTTTCAAACTGTTTATACTGTCTAGTAAAACCAGTCATGAATGCTGTACTATATTCTTTTTTAGGGGTCTTAGTGCCATTCAAAAGGGACTCTCTTGTTAAATTACGAATATTATCTCTGGTGGTGAGCAGTTCATCGTGGTTGTAGCCTTTCTCTTCGAATCTTTTACAAATGATATCACTTTGGATTTCATAATCATTGATGTTTTTACAGTTTCTACGTATTCTTAATAATTGACTTTTTGGTACCCCACTAAGCCATCTAGGGTGATGGCAACTAGTTAGGGGTATATACCCATTACGGTCAACTTCTTTAAAAAAGGTCCGTGTGGAAAGTCTACCATGCTCCTTGTAGATCACAAGATCCAAAAAGTTGACGGACTCTACACTAGAAACCTCTGTAAAAGAGATTCCATAAGGATTAGTACTAATCCTTATTTAATCTCTTTTACAGAGGTTTCTAGTGTAGAGTCCGTCAACTTTTTGGATCTCGTGATCTACAAGGAGCATGGTAGACATTCCACACGGACCTTTTTTAAAGAAGTTGACCGTAATGGGTATATACCCCTAACTAGTTGCCATCACCCTAGATGGCTTAGTGGGGTACCAAAAAGTCAATTATTAAGAATACGTAGAAACTGTAAAAACATCAATGATTATGAAATCCAAAGTGATATCATTTGTAAAAGATTCGAAGAGAAAGGCTACAACCACGATGAACTGCTCACCACCAGAGATAATATTCGTAATTTAACAAGAGAGTCCCTTTTGAATGGCACTAAGACCCCTAAAAAAGAATATAGTACAGCATTCATGACTGGTTTTACTAGACAGTATAAACAGTTTGAAAAAATTTTGAAAAACCATTGGCCACTATTACTCAAAGATCGGGAACTTAATAAGATCCTTCCTCAAGTGCCCCAATTCATTTATACTAAACCACCCACTTTGCGACTCCAGTTGGCACACAATGTTGTCAATCCCCCTGAAAAGCTCCACACTTTCTTGGACCAAACTGGCTATTTTAGCTGTGGTAGATGTGTTGTTTGTCGTACTTCTAGGCATAGAGTGCGAAAAACAACACAATTTACATCTTTGACCCAAGGTAAAACGTGCGAAATAAAAAAATGTATTACTTGTGCGACCACCCACGTCACCTATCTTTTGGCCTGTCCATGCGGCCTTCAGTACGTGGGTAGGACCACTCGAAAATTGGGCATCAGATTAAGAGAACATGTAAACAGAATAAAAAAGGGTTTTAAGCATCATAGTCTATCCAATCATTTCAGACTTTTTCACAATCGTGACCCTCGAGGTTTGAGGTTTTGTGGCATAGACAGGGTAGAACCCCATTGGCGAGGATCTAATCTCAAACAGGCAATATCGAGAAACGAAACCCAATGGATCCATAGATTAGGCACTCTCCATCCGCATGGCCTTAATATAGATCTAGATCTGAATTGTTTTCTGTCAAATTGGTAATCTATTCTAATATTCATTTTACATTTTTATTTAATTCATTTTATTATTTTTTATTTTTATTTTTATTTTCATTTTTAATTTTTATTTCCATTTATATTTTCATTTTTTACTTTTATTTTTATTTTTTATTTTTATTTTTACTTTTATTTATATTTTTTGTATTTTTACTTTATATCTATCTTTATTTTAATTTTATTTTTATTTTTATTTTTATTTTTCACATTTATTTACTTTATTTTCCACTTTTTCATTTTTATTTTTTATTTTTTATATTTTAGTTTTTATTTATCACTTTTCATTAATTTTTTTATTTTTTTTTATTTTTTTTTTATTTTTAATTTTAATTTTATTTTTATTTTTTTATTCTTTATTTTTCATTTTATTTTTATTTTTCATTTTATTTATTATTTTTTTTTTTCATTTTCAAATTTATTTTTATTTATACTTAATTTTTTCCAAAAATTCTTATCATTGTCAATTGTTTTTATTTATATTTTTTATAAATGTGTAATGACATTTGCGATAATATACGAAATGCCTTATATTTTAATCTTCCTATCATGTTCTGTCAAGTTGTCCATTTGCTAATAAAGTTTTCAATGAGCAACTGACTAGAGGAAATGATGTAATCCGGAAGTAAAAGTCTTAATCAGTCCAATCCTCTGATTGGCTGGTTAACTTGGAGGCGCCAGCCGCCTAACATATAAAAACCTCCAAATGCTAGCCGGAAGTGATGTCCTTGATGACGCCCTGGAGGAGGGGCGAAACACGTAGACACAATTTCCGGCCAGTAAGCCTGTGACGCCTGCTTCCTGTTCTGCTTGGAGCGCACGCCAAGCGCGCACCCGGAACTCGCTGATCCAAGTCTGCTCAGTAGTGAGTTACTATTGTTTAGCATTGCAGAGGTTTAGCACGGCGATACTACACATGTATGTTCCTTTTTTCCTCTTCACGGCACCCACATTCAACTGGAGTCTCCATTGGACCATTTGAAGTATCTCTTAGGATTTCTGACACCACCCATCTCACCATTCTATTAATGCGTATCTAGACCCTAGGACTGCAAAGCCGTGGGTCACATCGTTTTGGTGAGTAGGGTTCTTAACCACTTCAGCCCCGGACCAATTTGCAGCTAAAGGACCAGGCCCCTTTTTGCAATTCGGCACTGCGTCGCTTTAACTAACAATTGCGCGGTCATGCGACGTGGCTCCAAAACAAAATTGGCGTCCTTTTTTTCCCACAAATAGAGCTTTCTTTTGGTGGTATTTGATCGCCCCTGCGGTTTTTATTTTTTGCGCTATAAACAAAAATAGAGCGACAATTTTGAAAAAAATGCAATATTTTTTACTTTTTGCTATAATAAATATCCCCAAAAAATATATAAAAAAAACATTTTTTTTCCTCAGTTTAGGCCGATACGTATTCTTCTACATATTTTTGGTAAAAAAAATCGCAATTAGCGATTATTGATTAGTTTGCGCAAAAGTTATAGCGTTTACAAAATAGGGGATAGTTTTATAGCATTTTTATTAATATTTTTTTTTTTTTATTAGTAATGGCGGCGATCAGCGATTTTTATTGTGACTGCGACATTTTGGCGGACACATCGGACATTTTTGACACATTTTTGGGACATTTGTCATTTATACAGCAATCAGTGCTATTTAAATAGCACTGATTCCTATGTAAATGACAGTTGTAGTTAGGGGGTTAACCACTAGGGGGCGGGGAGGAGTCAGTGTGACGTGTTGTGTTTTTTTTACAGTAGGGGGGCGTGGCTGTACGTGTGACGTCATTGATCGGCGTTCCCGATGACAGGGAACCGCCGATCACTGACAGTCAGTGTAGGAAGCGCGGGGAGAGGTTTGTTTACATAGACCTCTCCCCGTTCTTCCGCTCCGTAACCCGATCGCGGGATACCAGCGGCGATCGGGTCCGCTGGTCCCGCGGCCGGGGTCACGGAGCTCCCGACCGGGTCGCGAGCGCGCCGCTAGCGGCGCGCGCGCGCGACCCACGGGCAGGCACATGCAAGATCACGTACAGGTACGTGATTCTGCCTGCCCGAGCCATTCTGCTGACGTATATATGCAGTGGCCGGTCGGGAAGCGGTTAAGGGGATCATTCCTCTAGGACTACCTGCAATTCATCCCAACCTCATAATATTGAATATTGACTTTTTCAATCATTATTTTGTAACCATTGTTGTTCAAACCGTATGGGATTGTTTTCTCACTTATACTCACAGTGGTGAGTCACGTTTATTAGCCATCTTAGTTGCACCAATTGCACCACTCCCTAGTGGTGAGTCACGTGTACCAGCAATTTTGCTACTATAGTTGCACAATCTGTTTTATACACTTTTGTTTGTTTCACCTACACCCCTAGTGGTGATTCACACCTGCTAGCGCAGCCTCATTCCCTTGTATTTCCTATGTATTAACTTGTCTAATCCCCTAGTTAGCTAGTCTATTAAATCTCTGCTCACATGTTACTATTGATATCACAATAATACAAGGTCAGCTATGAAACCAAGCACACGGCTTAATAAAACAAAGTCTTATTTATTTCCCAATAAAATTGGAAATTCATAAATGTGAGTATCCATCACCGTTTCCCATCTTTGTGCAAAACCACCACCTTTAATGGTAAAAATGCACACTTACTGCTGTGAATGCGCCCATAGTGTTATATCCTTTATATAGTTTATTAAAACAATAAAATCTCACTCAAATGATAAAAGAAGTTAAAGTGCAAGACAGTAAAAAATTCTTCGCTGGCAATTCACATAACACCCGCAATTCGGGGATCAATGAGACTGGATTACTTCAGCACGCAGCTACACCCTATGCGTTTTTCCACACATGATGTCTGCCCCCCAAAAATGTTGTGTGAAAAAGGGCTGGGCTGTATTTTTTTGGGGGGGGGGGGGGCTGATCCTTGGGCCAGGGCAGCACATATAAAGACCCTTTTTTGCTTGTTTTTTCTCTTTCCAACTTCTCCAGTGGTCAAACATCACTGTGGTCTGCATTGGGTGTTCACTACAAGGTACTGTTGTTGTTTCCTACTTCAGAATACTGACTATGTTATTTTTCACTTTACATTATTTATCTAGTGGACATGTTCGAACCCTTACATTAGTATTTCTGCCTTTGGCCATCATTAATTTTACTGGTCTGAGCTTCACTCACACTTCATATCTATCTTTTTTGTAACACCTAATGCTGAGAAAAAGCTTTTCAAAATTTCTAAAGTAAACTGCACTCCTTTGTCTGATACTACATCATCGATATTCATTGTAGTTGAACCTCCTCACGCCCGTGCTATACCCGAAAAATGGCTACAGTACGGGCCTAAATTGCCGGGAGGGCGTCCATGTTCCTTCTTCCCATGCATGAGCTGCTGGCATGCTATGTGATCAGCGAGTCAATGAGACTCGGCTGATCACAGATCGGAGTAAGGGCCGATCCCGGCCCCTTACCATTTTATCAGCTGTCAGCCAATAACAGCTGATCACGTGATGTAAAGAGAAGATCATAATCAGCTTTTTTTTTTCTTCATGCTGACAGTCAGAGGGACATCGGTCCCACACACAGACACCCACTGCTGCTAAGCAGTGCCCACCAGTGCCATCTGCCGGTGCCACCTACAGTGAATATCTGTGCTGCCTGCCAGTGCCCACCAGTTCCACCTATCAATGCCCACCAATGCCACCTATCAGTGCTGCCAATCAGTGCCCATCAGTGCCACCTATCAATGCTGCCTATCAGTGCCGTTCAGTGTCATTCATCAGTTCCCATCAGTGCCACCCATCAGTGCCACCTATCAGTGCCCATCAGTGCCGCCTCATCAGTGCCGACTTATCAGTGCCTATCAGTGCAGCCTATAAGTGCAGCCTCATCAGTGCACATCATTGAAGGAGAACAATTAATTACCTGTTTGAAAAATGTTATACCAAGCTATGAAACTGTTTTGTTTTTTCAAAATTTTTGTTCTTTTTTCGTTTCTCTAGCAAAAAAGAAAAAACCCAGCAGTGAATAAATACCACCAAAAGAAAGATCTATTTGTGTGAAAAAAATTATAACAAATTTAATTTGGGTACAGTGTTGCAATTGTCTTTCAAATAGTGACAGCGCTGAAAGCTGAAAATTGGTCTGGGCAGGAAGGGGGTTTAAGTGCCCAGTAAGCAAGTGGCTAAAGACTTCCCAAATCATTTGTTCTGCAGTTTTTTCATCAGTGGTATGAAATGAGCCATCTTAGAGAGGCGGTCAACAGCTACCACGATAGTGGTCATTTCCTTTTGAGGGAGGTAAATCTATCACAAAGTCCATAGAAATTGACCCCCTTGATGGAACACACAGTGGTTGGAGCAACCCCAAATGATCAGGGTGTCGTTTTTCATGCACATGTCAGGTACAAAGCTTTTGAGATCTTTCTTGTAACCAGACCACCAAAAGGAACACGATAAAAGTTATTCTGTCTTAGAAACTCCAAAATGTCCACCAAGTCTGCAGTCATGAACCAACCTGAGCATATTCAAATACATAGAGATGATTCCCTTGAATCCAAAAATGAGTCATTATTATACCCATCTTTGAGAAGATTTAAGAATGTCCTAGAACTTGTGGTCGCTAGGAAGTTATTTTAAAGCAGGATCATACATTCAGAGTTGCTCCTCTGAAGGCCCAGACAACATCCACAATAAGACATCAGCCTTACCATTCGTTGATCCAGGTCGATACAAGATAATAAAAATTGAACATGGAAAAGAACCAAACATGCTTGTCTAGAAGACAATCTCTTGGCAGAAGGAATGAATTCTACATTTTTATGACTAGTGAGAACAGTTACAGGATGATTAGCCCCTTCCAGCAGATGCCTCAATTTGGAAAAAGCTTCCTTAATTGCCAGCAATTCCTTATTCTCAATAATTAAACACAAGTGCAGCGCTCAGATAATCAAACAAGTGTCGCTGATTTTCACATGAAGTCCCACAGGGATAACCAGCCTGTGGGTAGTACTGTGAGCCAGGAGTTTAATAGGTGTCCCCGTGAATGTACCCCAGTTGAAGCCTTCAGGAGGTGAAACATGTCGGGTTGGATGTCTACCTAAGCCACATTTTTATCCTTTTTTGCGCAAAGAAAAGTGTTTTTAACTTTTTTACCTAATAAACGCCAATTGAGAAATTGGGTTTTTCACTATGAGGAGTTGCCTCTCTCTCTGTTTTCTTCCTTGCCTGAGCTGCCGTGGATGAAGACCCTTATAAGAAGTATTGTTGCTGTCCATTTGCCACCTGGCTTTTCCATCAAGCTGTAGGTAAGCGACTACACTGATGTTTGGATAACGTTCCAGTGAAGCTGGCAGACTGCAATACATCTACCACTCATCCAGTGTATCCGGCCTAAGCCCTATTGACTCACACCGAGAGGTCCGTGAGTCCAACAGCTCTGGTAAGGGTACCCATCTTTTTGTCTATTTAGAGTCTATTAAGCTGACCACACAACTTGAGTATCTTCAGCGATACACTACACCTTATTGAAGACCCTGCAAACCGAACCAGATTTTTCAAAAACAGGACTACCCCTCATGTCTTATTCTGGACTAATTATAATACGAGAATACGATTGATGTGGGTGCTTTTAAGGTTGACCACCCCTTGTTTCTTATCACACCATCACCACACATTGTGTCAGTCTTCTCGTTGGACCGATGAGAGGTCTATTTAATAATGTTTTTTCTGTCCGCTAGCCTGGATGTGCTGTCCAGTTAGATACATGCTAAATACCAAGTGCGATTTTGTCGTCTCAGTAAAGGCGGTGCATTTTCTATTTAGGGCATTGTATGCGGTATATGTCTGAAGGGCACTGTTATGTAATCCCTTCATACACCTGTAACATTTACAACACATCTTTTCATGAAGTGTTTTGAACCCTCTGCTTTATTGCAATGTTGAAAACCTATGTTGTATACAAATCCATGTCACGATACTGGAAGGAGATTGAATAGAGGCCTGCTCTAACCAGGGGTCAATCTGCTTCCTGTTTACTCACTATTTGGGCGAATCACTTGCCACTTCCCCTCATATGTTATGATTGTTGTTTTTTATTTTTACTACCACAATATTTTTGCACCTATCAGCGGAGAAATCCTACTGTAAAATTTCTTGCACTTACCAGCGGAGAAATCCTGCTGGCACCCCCATTCACGGGGACACCTATTAAACTCCTGGCTCACAGTACTACCCACAGGCTGGTTATCCCTGTGGGACTTCATGTGAAAATCAGGGACACTTGTTTGATTATCTGAGCGCTGCACTTGTGTTTAATTATTTTCTGTACAATTTATGTCTAATTGTTGTGCTAGCTGCTACACTCTATTCAAGTTTGGCGCAATATTTTACCACACACTTTTTTGAATCCTTATTCTCAATGTCATAATTCTTTTCAGCTTAAGACATTAAGCAAGAGAAATAAGCACAAGGATAACGTTGTATTTTTATCCCAAAGAGATAGCTCCCACAGCAGAGTCTGAAAGCATCCACTTCCACAATAAAAGATAGTTCAGGATCAGGATGTACCAATATTGGTGCATAAGTGAAAAGAGTCTTTAGCTTACTAAAGGCAGTCTGCGCCTCAGGTTAACACACAAAGGGCACCAATTTCTTTGTCATTTGCGTAATTGGTACTATCACCTTAGAGAGGTTTCCTATGAATTTTCTGTAGAAGGTAACAAATTGCTGTATTTCCTAAACATATCTCAGAGCGGGCAAATCCACTACTGCTTCGATCCTCTCGTGACCCATGCCAACTCCTTCTGGAGAAATAATGTATCAAGAACTGGATCTGTGTTCGTTCAAACTCACATTTCTTCCGTTTGATATAAAGTCGATTCTCAATCTTTCAAAGACTCCTCCAGGTTATCATAAAAGATGAGAATATCATCTAGATAAGCAATCACAAACTGGACCAACAGGTCTCAAAAAACATCATTGATGAAGTATTGAAAAGTTGCAGGAGCATTGCAATGGGCAAAAAGCATATCCAAGGACTTGCACATATCTGGTTCCAAAGAGGCAGTTTTCCATTTGTCTCCTTGATGAATGTGGATGAGGTTATATGCCCCCGGTCAGTCTAGTTTTGTAAAAACTTTGGCAGAGCGGAGTCTTTACAACATTCTTTCCTTCTTTCCTTCTCCGCAACTTTATCCCTGACCTGTCTGGTGTGTTCCTTGGCCTTTATGATGCTGTCTAAAAAACCTCTGAGGGCTTCACAGAACAACTGTATTAATACTTATATTAAATTACACACAGGTGGACTAATTAGGTGACTTATGAAGGCAATTGGTTGCACAAAATTTTAGTTAGGGGTATCAGAGTAAGGGGGGCTGAATACAAATGCACGCCACACTTTTCAGATATTTATTTGTAAAAAATTTTGAAAACCCTTTATCATTTTCCTTCCACTTCACAATTATGGGCCACTTTGTGTTTGTTTATCACATAAAATCCCAATAAAATACACTTACGTTTTTGTTTGTAACTTGACAAAATTTAGAAAATTTCAAGGGGTCTGAATACTTTTTCAAGGCACTGTAAATATTGGACCGAAACTTGACTAAAGAAGCAGGAGTATACCATTCTTTACAATATACCCCACCTTTTTATACCAAATTTGGCCCATAATATAGGGTCAGGGTATTTATAATAATGTGAAAGCTGAGGATTTTTTCATAATTATGTGTGTAGGGAGAAATAGCTTGACAATCTCTGTATTCTGCTTTGCCAGCCACCACCCATTCTCTAATAGTTGCCCACATAGAAGTAGTAATGGGGTATGTGGCCCTACTTCCTAGGAACAGAAGATGCACCAGTGCCTCATATGAGCCACCTATAGCAGCCTCAAAAGTGACTGGCGCATCATCGTCTGGATGGGTTAGCCACCTATGCGCAAAAAACAGTTGACCTGCCAGGAAATAGCGGAGAAAGTCTGGGACAGCCAGCCCCCCTGTTTCTATGGTTGCTGAAGCACCTGCAGTTCAATCCTGGGGTTTCTCCCCTGCCACAGGAAGGCTGATACTAAACGATCAATTTTCCTGAATATATATATCGATATCCAAACAGGTGAGTTACGGAATATATACAGGAAAGGGTATAGGTATTTTATCTTTAACAAGTTAACCTTCCCAATGAGCATTAGAGGAAGATTATGCCAAGCCTGGAGCCTGTGTTTTTATGTCAGTAATCGTGGAGTGACATTCAAGCATTAGTGGTCCGTCCATTAGGGGAGCAGGGGCGCCGCCCCCCTAATCCATGGCATTTTTGTTTTACAATAGACATTAATAACAAACAGCAGAGGCAGACATTTTACTTCTTCTTGGATTAGAGCCTGAGGCTCTAATTGGCTTCAAAAAAGTGTGGGCTCGGGGCGCAGAGAACTGCACCCCGAGCCCACCCACTTGTGTGACATTAGCAAATAATTATTCACTAATGTCTTCCTGCTTCTCCTCCTGGCCAATCAGGAAGCGGGTTTTGAGACCCGATTGGCCAGGAAGGAGGAGAAGAGAACGCCTGTTTGGCCGGGAGGAGAAGCAACGGCCCCGGTTCTTCCCTCGGCAAGCTGGATCGAGGAGCAGCATCTGCCTCCCAAGGTAAGGCCACTGATCACCACTACCCCGCGGGGGAAGGGGCACTGATCACAGCCGTCCATCTCCCCAGGGGAGGCAGGGGGGCACTGATCGCACCGTCCATCTCCCATGGGGGTGGGGCCACTGATCACTGCCATCCATCTCAAACACTGCACCCCGAGCCCACCCACTTGTGTGACATTAGCAAATAATTATTCACTAATGTCTTCCTGCTTCTCCTCCTTGCCAATCAGGAAGCGGGTTCTGAGACCTGATTGGCCAGGAAGGAAGAGAAGCAACGCCTGTTCGGCTGGGAGGAGAAGCAATGGCCCTGGCTCTTCCCTCTTCCCTCTGCAAGCTGGAGCGAGGAGCAGCATCGGCCTCCTAAGGTAATCCGCTGATCAACACCGGCCAGGGGGGGAGGGGGCACTGATCGCAGCCGTCCGTCTCCCCCAGGAGAGGCGGGGGCCACTGATCGCCGCCTTCCGTCTCCCACAGGGGGGGGGGGCAGGTTTGTTTGCCGCCTCCCCAAATTATTGAACACCAGCAGCCACTGCATTCAAGGGAATAAAGTCAGAGACTGAGCTAGAAATATGAATGCCCAAGTATCTACCTGTTGCAATGGACAGCCGGCTGGGACACTACAGGAGGGAGAAGGTGTTTTAGGTGAAATAATCTGGGATTTACCCCAATTTACTTTCAGGCTGGAGAATACAGCAAAGAAATTCAAAATGGACAAAGCTGCCGATAGGGACGTACCAGAATCCTGTAAAAATAGGACCATGTCATCCACGTATAATGTTGTCTTTTCTATCAGACTTCCAACCTGAATACTCCTCACCTCTGTAAAGCCTCGTAGCGCAACAGCCAGGGGTTCAATCCCTCTGGAGATGCTCGCAAATGTGGATAACGAAAGGTGGAGTCTTTTTTTTTCAACGAAGAACAAGGCTGCCCCTGCAGAAGACATTGAGTGTCTGATAAAGTCCTTCTCTAAATTCTCATTAAGCCACTCTCTGAGCACCTTCAACCCTTTTGCTTCCAGAGCCGTTTTTGCCTTTTTTACAAACATTAAAAAAAAAATTTAGGCCTGAAGATTGGACAAGCCCCCAAAACATTATATATATTCTGAAAGCAGACACCGTAGAGAACAAATATACTATGAAAACATTTGTAGGCATATGACTTTATGTGGACATATTAACCACTTCCTGCCCAAGCCAATTTTCAGCTTTCATCGATGTACCTTTTTAAATGACAATTACGCGGTCATTAATGCTTTCTTTTGGTGGTATTTGATCACCTCTGCGGTTTTTATTTTTTGCTAAACAAATAAAAAAAATACTGTTTCTGTTATAAAATTTTGTAAAAAAGTAAGTTTTCTCCTTCACTGACAGGTACTGATAAGGCGGCACCAATGAGAGGGCTCTGATGGGCACTGATAGGCGGCACTGATGGGCACTGATGGGTGGCACTGATATGCAGCACTGATGGGCATTGATAGGTGACACTGATGGGCACTGATAGGCAACACTGATGGGCACTGAAAGGCTGCACTGATGGGTACTTATGGGTGGCACTGATAGACAGCACTGCTGGGCACTGATAGGCGGCACTGATGGGCACTGATGGCTGTCACTGATAGATTACACTGATAGGCATCACTGGTGGCACTGGCAGACATTTTTAAAGGGCACTGATTGGCAGCTGCCTGGGCACTGATTGGCATATCCCTGGTGGTCTAGGGTGGCATACCTGGTGGTCCTATGTGGTGGCCATCCCTGGTGATCCTGGTGGCATCCTGGTGGTCCTGGGCGGACATCCGCGGGGGGCTGCACTAATAAACAATCAGCACAGACCGTCCCTGTCAGGAGAGCCGCCGATCGGCTCTCCTCTACTCGTGTCTGTCAGATGCGAGTGAGGAAAAGCCGATAAATGTCTCTTCCTGTTTACATCAGGATCAGCCGTGATTGGACACGGTTGATCATGTGGTAAAGAGCCTCCGTCAGACTGACATGCCGCACCACCGATTGCGGCCTAGGGCGTGCAATCGCGGCTTATCCTGCTGGACGTCATATGAAGCCCAGTCAGGATAACTGACCCACCTATAGTAAAATGACGGCCGGGAAGAAAGTGGTTAAAAGCACTGGGTATTAAAAAAACACAATTTTATTTAATTCCATTTAAAACATTACAAAACACATCAAAAATACTCTCAACTTAGAGATTCACAAGATGTATAGATTTCATACTTCACACATAAGCTGGACACGTTTTGGGAATCCTCCTTCAGCAAAACATGTGAAGGAATCAATACATTGGAGACCACCCTTGATCTTACCAAGATAAAGAGCAGAAGTACTGCTACAGAGAGCCAGGTGGGCTAGCATTTTCTGTTGTGTGTATTTGCTGGGAAACCGTTATGTTATTGAATTTTGTTTGCCTTTTTAATAAAAATGGGCTACCATGCCCTAAAATACAGTTCCTGACTGGTTTGAATCACTGGCAAAGGCATCTACTAAGAGAGCTAAACAACCCCCAACTTTACAATATATATATATATATATATATTCTGCAAGGCAATGTCATAATGTGCTAGTATGCATCGTATGCATCATTGAGGTAGAAAGGATGGATGGTAGCCGTAATTGGCGAAAAACGGTGTCTGATTGATGGATGAGTGAAGTGAGTTGTTATATGAGAACTCGTCAATGGGAAGCAGAGAAGCCCAGTCGCTTTGAGAGAAAGTAGAAAAACAACGTAAATATTGCTCCAAAGTCTGGTTGGTTCTCTCAGTTTGGCCGTTTGTCTGCGGGTGATATGCAGAGGAAAACGCCAATTCAATCTCCAAAGAGCCACAGAGGGCCTTCCAGAATCTAGAGGTGAACTGGACACCACGATCTAAAACAATATTTCTTGGAATTCCATGCAATCTTACCACTTCCTTAATGAATGTTCGTGCCGTTTCCATAGCTGAAGGGGTGCCCTTCATGGGCAGAAAATGAGCCATCTTTGATAGTCTGTCCACTATGATAAAGATAGAGTAAAACCCTTCCGATGGGGGAAGTTCGACAATAAAGTCTATTGAAACCATACTCCATGGTCTTTCTGGGACTGGTAGAGGTTTTAATAGACCCCAGGCTCTTGTCCGGCTGGTTTTGTTTCGGGCACAGACACTGCACGACTCAACATACCTTTTACAATCCCGGGTCAGGTGGGGCCACCAAAAGGTACGTTGTAATAGATTAATTGTTTTTAGAGTGCCGAAGTGTCCTGCCAATTTGTGGTCGTGGCATAATTCCAGTACATGTACCCTCAATTCCTCCGGTACCACAATTTTACCTTCATACCAGAGCAATCCGTCCTTCATGGACACCCCATCCAAGGGACGCATTCCAACGGAAGCCTGTTTGATCTGGGAAATGAGGTCCCCTTGTAAGAGTAGGAAGTTTCCAGCGGGTAAAATGGTGTCAGGGAGTAGAACATGTTCGGTATCTGAAAACATTCGAGAAAGAGCATCTGGCTTGATGTTCTTGGAGCCTGGCCGATAAGTTATATGAAATTGAAAACGTGAGAAGAATAGGGCCCACCTGGCTTGTCGGGGTCTTAGTCTTTTAGCTGTTCTTAGGTACTCCAAGTTTTTATGATCGGTGTATACCAGAACAGGATTGCAGCACCTTCGAGCAAATAGCGCCATTCCTCCAAGGCTACCTTGATGGCAAGAAGTTCCCTGTCGCCCACGTCATAGTTCCGTTCCGAGGAGGTTAGTTTACGGGAAAAGAAGCCCACGGGATAAAGAAGAGCCTTGGCACCCTGTCGCTGAGACAACACGGCTCCTACTGCGATCTCAGAGGCATCAACCTCTAAGACAAAGGGCAAGGCTGGGTTCGGGTGTTTCAGGATGGTGGCTGAAGTGAAAAGTTTCTTGAGTTCCTCAAAGGCCAGTTGTGCTTTGGGAGTCCAGTGAAACCGAGTTCCCTGTTTAGTAAGTTCAGTAATAGGAGAAATGATGGAGGAGAAGCCCTTAATAAATTTTCTGTAGAAATTGGCAAAGCCAATGAAGCGTTGTACTCCTTTTTTGTCTATGGGTGCTGGCCAGTCCAAGATAGCAGATACCTTTTCAGGGTCCATTCTTATTCCATCAGCTGAAATGATTAATCCCAAGAATTGCACACTTCGAATTTCAAAACTGCATTTTTCAAGTTTGGCGTATAGTCCATGCTGTCTCAGGTGGATAAGAACATTTCGGACATGCCTGCGGTGATCAGCCAGAGATGCGGAAAAAACTAGGATGTTCATCTAAATAAACAATGACGTACAGATCCAGATAATCGTGGAAAATATTGTTGACGAAATGCTGGAAAGTCGCTGGAGCGTTACACAGGCCGAAAGGCATGACGAGGTACTCGTAATGTCCGAATCGAGTACGAAAGGCCGTCTTCCACTCGTCCCCTTTTCGGATGCGGATTAGGTTGTAAGCTCCGCGAAGGTCCAACTTTGTAAAGATTTTAGCTGTCCCCAATCTTTGAAAGAGTTCTGGCACCAGTGGAAGAGGATATCTGTTCTTAATGGTAATTTTATTTAATTCCCGGTAATCGATGCAGGGGCGTAAGGAGTGGTCCTTTTTCTCAACAAGGAAGATGCCCGCGCCAGCCGGGGATGTAGAGGGGCGGATGAAGCCTTTGGCCAGATTTTCATCTATATAGTCTTTTAGAGTGCCCAACTCCTGTTCCGTTAATGGAAAAATCCGTCCGAAGGGAACTTCCGTTCCAGGTAATAATTCTATAGGACAATCATAAGGCCTGTGTGGAGGAAGAGTCTCTGCCCCCTTTTTACTGAATACATCAACAAAGTCCCGGTAAGGTTCAGGAATGGACTGGTAAAGTTCGGAATCAGCCCCCAGACAAAGAAGTGAAGTCGGTTTGCCGGAAATTTGACATTGACAGTTCTGACAGCAATATTCGGAAGAGAACTGGACTTCTCCTGTGGTCCAGTTAATGTTGGGGTTGTGGGCCCGCAACCAGGGCATCCCCAATATGATTGGAAAAAGCGGAGATGGTATAACATCCAGACATAGGAGCTCCTGGTGCTGAGAGTTTATGGTGGTTAATAGAGGCATGGTTTTGTGGGTTACCGGACCGGAACTAAGGGTGGAACCATCCGCCAGGTGTACTGCAAGGCCCCGGGTCTTGGGTTGGAGAGGAATGCCATGGTTGGTTGCAAAAACTTGGTCAATGAAACAACTACATGCTCCCGAGTCAATGATGACCGATACTGGGATGCTCCGGCCGGAGAACTGCAAAACAATGGGGATAGCCAGGTGAGTGCCAGTTGGAAGCAAGACGGGTGCACACAAGGAAGAAGAGGATAAGCACTTACGTGTCTTGTTGGGGCACATTCTTGCGTAGTGTCCAGGTTCCCCACAGTATAGACACAGGTTATGGGCCCGTCTGCGCATCTTCTCTTCAGGAGTTAAGGAAGGTCTGAGCAACCCAATCTGCATTGGTTCCGGAGTTCCTGGTGTTGGGGCAGATGAGGCTGGAGGAACCGGACCGGACGACCCGGGTACCTTGGGGACCATCCAGAAAGGACGGGAAGGTCCAGAAGATCTTTCAGCCCGCCTTTCCCTGAGACGGCGGTCAATTTGAACCGATAGGTTGATAAGTTCATCTAGAGTGTGAGGAATTCCCACCCGGGCCAGCTCATCTTTCAGAGGGTCTGATAATCCTTTGCGAAATTGGTGGCGTAGAGCCGCGTCGTTCCACTCTGTATTAGAGCTTCAACGTTTGAATTCAACGCATAGTCCTCGGCTGTTCTACGACCTTGGTGCAAAGACTGTAATGCAGTTTCGGCCGTAGCGGTGGGTTGAGGGTCCTCATACAATTGTGACATTGCAGTGAAAAGCTATTAAGGGAGTCCAAGGACACAGCTTTCTGCTCCAGCAGGCGGTGGGCCCAGGTCTGAGGTTCCACTGTCAAGAGGGAGATAATGAAGCCCACCTTTGTAGCTTCCAAAGAGAAGGTCCGTGGCTGTAAGGCGAAATAGAGTTCGCAGGCATTGCGGAAGGCACGGAACTTACTCCGTTCTCCAGAAAACTTCTCAGGTACGGGTACTTTGGGTTCTGGAGGTAGCATGACTACAGAGGGTGCTCCCTGATTGTTAGCGGATGCGGACAGAGCCTGAACCTGTTCCTCCAAGCGAGAGTAACCTTCCTGTAGTCCTTTTACTGCTTGAGTAAGACCCGCTAGATGTCTACACAGATCATCCATGGGAGAGACCCCCTGCCCGGACTCGGTCATGGCTGCCTGATACTATCAAGCTTGGCACGACCCTGACAGATGAGTCCAATTGGGCAGAAAGAGGTCTCCCGTACGGGTCTGACTCACGGCCCCTGGAGGTGGGTACAGGAGGCACGGGAGTCAAGAAGGGTAAGGGAGCCTGATGGAAGGGTTCCGGAAGTTAGTAATAGAGGTCCGCTGGTGGCAAGATGAAGTACAGGTAAGCAGAGTTCATCAATGGCAGGGTGGGGTACCGGTATGCAAATGTTCACTGATGGCAAGGTGAGGTACTGGTATGCAAATGTTCACTGATGGCAAGGTGAGGTACTGGTATGCAAACGTTCACTGATGGCAAGGTGAGGTACTGGTATGTTGTGGATTTATTAATGCTTTGATAAAATGACTATTTCTATTGTATACATATAATGCTGACATCTCCTTACTCAAAATGAAGTAACCAGAGACCCCCTCCCATCGAGTGGGTTCAGGAGTCCACAACCTGACATCAGCAGGAAAAACCTACTGCCCAAGACACAGATAACAACACCAGACAAGACCTGGAGCGATTCTACTGGACAATGAAACACCTTGATGAGAGTCTTCCAATCCACAGACGACAACACGATTTAGACTTTGAATATGTCTTTGCAAACAATGAGTCATCTTCTTACTATAAAGGGGGGCTACGAGCCCAGAGCAATAAAAGAAGAAGTTTCACTCTGAACAGCGTGTCAGTGTGCTTCTTTTGTACCATGCATGCATGAATACTTTGAAATTAGACCAGGTGCAGATAACTCGGTTCAGACATTTTTGGTCTGAAGATCCTTGACAGGTATGCAAATGTTCACTGATGGCAAGGTGAGGTAATGACAAGCAGATATACGTCACTCAGCAGAAGCGGGATAATGATGGGGTTCCAAATACAGATGGTGCAATTCACTGTTGGGCGGATGTGGTACTGGATAAGCAGGCACGGGTCCCTTGAGCAGGAGAGATAGGCAGTCCGGGTACAAGCAGAAGTCGGCAACGTTCAGGCGGCAAGGTACAGAGGGGCTGGCAGAAGAATGGTCAGTCAAGCAGGGGTCTGAGGCAGGCGGAAATCCAAATAGTCCAAAGGGTAAGCCGGGGTCACACAGGTAAGCAAGGTATCACACTGGAGCAAGGTAAATCACTGGAACAAGGTAAATCACTGGAACAAGGTAAATCACTGGCGCAAGGTATCAGGTATACTGAAGATCAGGCAGCACTAGCCAGCAGGTGCTGCCTGCTTAAATAGGCCAGTTGGCGCCAACAGCCTGCACAGGTGTGTGCAATCACAGCGCGCGCACCCCTGGGACGCCAGCGATCACAGGAGCGCGCACATCAGCCCGCGTTGGCGCGCTTCGGCGCGCGCCCACCAGACGCCTAGAACCGCGATTTTCCTGACACATCCTCTGCGAGAATGAGTGCGGCTGAAAGCCGCTGAGAACGGCCAAGTGTGGCCGAAAATAGCCGAGAACGGCCAAAGATAGCCGAGAACGGCCGAGTGCGGCCGAAAATACCTGAAAGCCGCGAAGAACGGCCGAGAACTTCCAGAGCGCTGCCGAGATACTCAGGACATCCGCTCTGTATCTCGGCGGTGCCATTTTTAAATGAAAAGACACTGACAAGGCTGCAAATAACTGACAAGGCTGCAATGGAAGGCTGCAAATGACTGACAAGGCTGCAATGGAAGGCTGCAAATGACTGACAAGGCTGCAAATGACTGACAAGGCTGCAATGGATGGCTGCAAATGACTGACAAGGCTGCAAATGACTGACAAGGCTGCAAATGACTGACAAGTCTGCAATGCAAGGCTGCAAATGACACTGACAAGGCTGCATTAATGGGCATTTAAATGTAAGTTTTTTTCCTTAAACTTCCCTCCTAAAAGTTTTTTTCTTTTAAATTCCCTCCTAAACTTGGGGTGCGTGTTATACGCCGATAAATACGGTATTTTTTTTCTATGTCCCCCAGTTAGCCCCAAAGTCCAGCATAGCAGAGCATGGAATTTCACAGACCTCAGTGATTCCCTTTATTTTTTTCATGAATCATTGGGGAGATAGACTGTGTAATGGAGTTTATTTGTTTAGGCACTATAACATTAGTCACAGAAATTGTTCTTTTAACTTTGTTGGGACAAAAGCGACACTCATTAAGGAAACCTCTATAATAACAATGGTCTCTATTGAACTTGAGTGTAGAGACATACGTGTGTTAGGATCATCTCGGGAACATAAGTCCAACAATTGTCTCTGCAGAGCATGGATTTTCTCATGTTGCCTTTTCACCACATTTTCCATTTCAGCAAATATTTCAGGTAACATGGAACTCTTGTAGCTCTTCAATTAGCTGCCTGAAAGGAGCCACAGCATTTGCTATAGCAGGGTCCATGTTTGGTTCAGATTATTTTGTCAGAGGTCAGGCTCAGAGACCAGTAGCTATAGCAGTAAAGAGGCTCCCACTGACCAGCAGCATAGGTAAACAAGGAGGTCATCCTCATGGATGACCAGGGTTCACTAAGCACTAACTGGTATTCACCAAAGCTCCTGATGGTGGCGATGGCTTTGGCTGCATGTTAGTACCAGGTCGAGATCCTCAGGATCACTCCCCCTCTAGGAGGTGAGCAAGCTGGAGTCCAGTAGCAGATATAGCAGGTAGGGATCAAGCAGAAGCATAGTTAGTAAACAAGCCAAAGGTCAGTATCAGGAAAGATGAGATGTGCCCAGGCACGTAGTTATACACAGACAAAGAATTCCTGTTAGCCCAACCTGTTGTCAAGAATGATGAAGATTGCCCAGCACATGGTTATGTGCAGATGGGAAATTCCTATTAGCCAGACCCATGCTCACACACCAGCACGCACGCCTTCCACTAGAGTGACGCCAAGTGGGCTATTTAAACACCTCTGCTGCGCCTGCACTAGGACCTTGCCTTATGGTCTACAGTGTTCCGCTACCTGCTACCTGTTCCTGCATTTTATTTCCTGTTGCTGTTCTGATATTCACATTGGTAGATAGGCACCTGATGTTGATGGGCACCTTAACTACTTCATCCCCCGAAGGATTTGCCCCCTTAATGACCAGGCCATTTTTTGCGATACAGCACTGCGTCGCTTTAACTGACACACGCGGTCGTGTGACGTGGTACCCAAACAAAATTGACGTCCTTTTTTCCCAACAAATAGAGCTTTCTTTGGGGGTATTTGCGCACCTGCATCTGCGGTTTATTTTTTGTGCTAAAAACAAAAAAAGAGCGTAAATTTAGAAAGAAAAACAATATTTTTTTGTTTTTGCTATAAAAGATATCCCAATAAAAAAAAAATGTCTTCATCAGTTTAGGCCGATATATATTCTTCTACATTTCGCACGCACCTGCTCTAGCTGTTTAAAGGACCGATGTACATCTATGGCGATTTGCAGGAGAGAGCCGACCTCTGAAGCCCCAAACTGGGCAAACATTTTTTTGTGCAGCTGAACTGCAGTAATGACAGTGATCTGTATAAAAGTAATTACATATGATAGCAGGTACACTGTATTACCAAAAGTATTGGGATGCCTGCCTTCACACGCACATGAACTTTAATGACATTCTAGTCTTAGTTCATAGGATTCAATACTGAGTTGGCCCACCCTTTGCAGCTATAACAGCTTCAACTTTACTAAGAAGGCTGTCCACAAGGTCTAGGAGTGTGTCTATTGGAATATTTGACCATTCTTTCAGAAGCGCATTTGTGAGGTCAGGCACTGATGTGGACGAGAAGGCCTGGCTCATAGTCTCTGCTCTAATTCAGCCCAAAGAAGAAAGAACAAAACCACCATGAGTGGGTGGGACTTTAAAAGTGACCAAGAACAATGGGTTTTATCAAAAATATCAAATTTATTAGAAAACACATATATAGAGTCAAAGAACGACAAAGAGTACATCAATATTATTACATCTAAAAAATATATATTGCATAGTACGTGCAGACACAGATCGGCTAATTGGATGAACCCAACGTTTCCGGCTTGATGCCCTGCTTCAAGTTTTTTTTAACATTCAGAGCCCGGTGTCTATTGAAAAAATATGTATACATACATAACATTTAGTAAATAGTTTATGCAGGCAATGCCAACAATGTAAATCTATTTTGTTTTTGTATTACAAAACAATAAATAGTTGCGCAAAAATATACATAATGAACAGCACATAAGACGTACCAGGTGATAATGTTGCCCCTATAATTAGGAGGTGAAAAGTATCTCAAGGAGTAATAGGAAGAAGCTGCTTATGCGTAACGCCAAGATGCTTCACACACAGATTCCCCAGCGAAGGTTCACACAGACCATAATGATCTGAAATGGATGGAACAGAATACATAATATTATAACAAAATATGCGCTGACATACTGTGGCCACAATTCATAAAAATATGAGACATCTAAGCAGACTCCATAGTATAATACATACCCATGGAGACAGCATGTCAGGGGTATCACCGCACAAAGAAGGCACATCCAGTGTATATGAACCAGCTAAAGGGGTGTATAGTATGTTTCCAGCCCAGGCAGTATACCTGAAGTGGTGCATATAAATATAAAAGTAAAAACATTTTTAAGCCGACCAGAGGGCCAAATAATGTAGGCCCATAAATATCAGAATTGTACATGCTTACCTTCACTGGATGTAGCGCCATGTGCTGGTGATCATAGCCGTCGCAGCTGTGTTTGAATGCTGCGAACGGCTCTGATAAATACCCCTATGGCGTGTGCGCAATATGGTGACGTCATGACGCACACTCGGCATGACATAGAGGCCACAGAGCATGCGCGTTACCCATAGTGTATGATGCAACTGTCCCTCAAGAGCAGGAAGCCACCCCAAGGAGACGTGACGGGGCCCTGCACTTAGGGGACACCGGCGCATTACCAAAAACAAGGACAGCAACCAGAGCTCAATGCAGAGATCGATCGTTCCCAAATATTTGGAATGAGGGCATCTCAGCACTAATGCGCCGAATATCCCCCAAGCGCGACAGGTGGGAAATCAAATGAAAAAACAAAAAGGGGGGGGGAAATAAACGCACATACAGACTGATACTTCATCTAAAACAGGGAAAGCAAGGGGTAGAAATAGGCATACCAGGAAAGTAAACCAATACATGTTAGTAAGACATGGTTGTATAAATATACATTCAGATATTTGGAACAAGCAAAACCACATAACAAAATACTTTCTTCTAATATTAAAAAGAAGAGAAGAAGGGGGTAAAAGATTGGTTATAAACAGAGGAAAAAGAGAGAATGCTGATAACCCAGCAAATATCAAAGAAAGTATATTCATATTCCTCCCATCCACCAGAGGAAAAACCTTCCAAAAATGGACGGTAATTGACCATATCATTCAGGCCTGGGGGTAGAGTGGCATTTAGATTAATTATCCAACGGGTTTCACATTGCAACTAAATTCTATTCCAGTCGCCTCCTCGGGCACTGGGGTGTATTCTATCCCAAATTAGGAATTTTCTTTGGGGAATTTTGCTGGCATGGGCACCTCTAACATGTCTGCCCAGTGGGAGATCAGAGTTAGATTTTTTCATACTTAGAATGTGTCTGTATGCTCTTTTGTGAAATTCTTGTTTGGTTTTGCCAATGTAGAAAGATCCACATTAGCAAACCAGCATATAGACAACTCCAGATGTTTTACAATTGGCAAAATGTGCTGGTTTAAAAATCTTAACATTGGGCAGTTTGATGTTATTTCCAATGTACATATATTTACAGTGGTTACAACCACCACATCGAAATGTACCCAAACGTCTGCATGGATCGTTTAGTGCTTGGGAGCGGTTGGAATATCTGATATCTATATCCAGACTGGAAGGAAGTTATATATGACGAACGCACTCAAGAGGAGTGTAGGGACGTTCCGTCACATTGTTGGCAAGCAGTGGGATGCTTCCTGCAGTCTGGGACATCCAAACCTCCACCTGGATCCAAGGGCCGGATAGCAGGAGAGGAGGAGAGGTATAGATACCAGCCGCCATGGAAGAGGAATTCAGGATGAGGTTGCGAGAGATGCAGCTACAGCACAGAGGACCAGTATCAGAGCAGGTCCTGCTGGGATGGTTTGATTCTATTCGCTGCGAACTCTGGAAGAAGCGCTAGCCCGTGAGCGGCGTCACCAGGGAAAAGTTCTCCCCTCCAACCAGGAAAGGTACTGGTCGCAGTATGGATTGCGGGTGCTGTTTTTGGGAGAGAAACCGCACAAGGAGCAGACAGCTGAATTAAGCAGGCTGGTCTGGGCAGAGATGAAGCTGGATGAGAGTTACAGAGCCCTCCAGTGGCATGTATCCCAAGCATGCCCTTGGATAGCAGATTACAGCCCAACGGAAGGCTTAAGCTACGGCGGCCTGGGACTGTTGTATGTGAAGCTGACAGGAGACTCTAACTTTGGGAGTGATTTGGAGTGGCGGTTGGATGAAATCATGGATTTCAGAAAAGGGCTACTGAACGTCTCGGAAGTGCACTGGGCACTGGAAGATTTGGAGTTTCTGGCCGATCAGGAATGGGAGCTGGAGATCGCCTACAGACGGCTGCTAGACTCTGCTCATTGCCAGGGCTGGGCTCCCTTTGCCTGGGACTATAAGGAAATGCCAGTGGACAACTCGGAAATCCTGGCTGAAGAGTCAGCAATGTGGCAGAGTAACAGTGTGCTTTGCCAACCTGCCCCTGCAGCTATAGATGCGGAGGTCTTATGGCGGATGCAGCAAGTGCTGACTGACCTTGATGATCCTGTTTCTGCATGGGATGATCTTGGATGGAGGAATGTGCCTGTCCAGCAGCATGCCAGAGAATCGGCAGTGGAAAATCTGGAGATTTCCATCCCCAAAGCTGAAGTGCTGATGACAGGGCAGAGCTCTGCTAACCTCTTCCCAGCACCGATGGCATCTTCTAGGTTCCGCGGACAGATGGTGAACCTCTATCCCCAGACATCAGTTGTAGAGACAGGGGATTTAATAGACTTTTCTGCTGAGGAAAAACAACCTGATGAGCCTCCATCAGAAGAGCTGGTATTAGGGCCAAACTTCACTGAGCTCTGCCCAGCACCAACAGCAGTATCTGTGGAGTTCCAGGAAGCCGGGGCAGTGGGCCCCTCTCTCCGGCAACAAGCTGATGTAGTGAAGCTGCTACTCCCAGCTTAATCACTGGCAACAGGGCAGAGCACCGCTGGCCTCTGCCTAGCACCTACAGTGTCTCTACAGCTTCAAGAAGCTGGGGCGATCGGTCACACTGTCCAGCAGCAGACGGCGCCCCAGAATGATAACACCAACCCAGCTAAAGTGCTGGCAACCGGACAGAGGGTCCAAGACCTCTGCCCCACACTTGTGGCAGTTCTGGAGGCCCAGGGTGAGAAGGTGGTGGTCACTCCCGAGCAGCAGCTCAGGACCCAAGGAGAGGATGCAATCTGCACTTCACAACTGCAGCTTGAGCTGATATCGGTGGATGGGACTTCAGTCTCCACCTGTATACCCCAGGGATGCTGGGCGGTCGGCCCAGATCCCCAACAGCATGGTGGAGTGAGCCCAGTCACCCTGTCTTCTCTCCAGCGGCTGAAAAGACTCCAGGGAGAAGGACCAGTCCAGGTCTCTCCCCAGCGGCAGATATGTTCTATGAGAGAGGCAGAGGTTGGCTGGGTGAGTGCTCTGTTTGAAATAATTTGTTTGGGGTACTGTGTGGGTACAGGCATTAGAGGACTGGAACTATGGACTAACTTCGGAGTCAACCCATCTGGGGTCTCCTCCTGTGTTAGTCTCCTGCGGAAAGGGGAGAAATGTGACAGACCTAGCCGGGACACAGGCTTTTTGAGAGGACTAAATGCGAGCCTCCTGCCAACCGATTATGGGCCCTGGATTTTAAGGGGCACAGGCTGGAGGAGAACCCCAACCCCAGTCAGATTCCATGCTGTATATATGTGTATATATAATGTGTGTGTCTCATGCTGTTGGGACACACACCGTCAGATGCTAGTGTCATGAACTCAAGATGTTAATTGAGATGGCTGATCACATTGTCCTCTGTACAATGTGGTAGACGCTCCGTCTGTTACTGGTGGTCTCCTGCTATTGTGATGAAATGTTGTGTGGTTGTAATTATGATAATTTATAATCAACTGTGTTTATCTCGGTGACAACAAGTCTGGAAGTCTGGCCTGTAGTGAAATCCTGAGTCACATCGGCTGCTTAAAGGGATTAGTTAATTAGTTTATGTTAAGTTGTTACAGGTGTATTGTTAGAGTAATATGAGCAGGAGGGGGGATCTCCTCTCCTACTCTGTATAAATGTGAGCTTGGCTTTGTAATAAAGTCAGTCCGTGTTGAGCAACTAAGCAAGTGTCGTCTCGTTTAGTGCTTGGGAGCGGTTGGAATATCTGATATCTATATCCAGACTGGAAGGAAGTTATATATGACAAACGCACTCAAGAGGAGTGTAGGGACGTTCCGTCACATGGAGTATTGATCCAATCAGCAAAAAAATTATGACACAACCCCAGAAGCACAAAACCTGAAAGGGGCGAAGGGAGGGAGGGAATGGGGGGAGGGGAGCCAACTAGTCCACAACGTCCTTTCCGGGAGTTGTGAAAATGGGGGAACAAGGCCACCAAGAAAAAATGCCTCGTGGAAGATGGTGACTGGGTCGCCAACAAGCTAGAGGAACAAAAAGAAAAGAGGCAATTAAAGTGAGGGGGAAAAAAATTAAATAAAAATAATATTGCTGAATCCCAATCAGTCCAACCTTAACCAGGGTTCTCCAGGGAACCAGGAGGAATGGTGAAGTAAAAATCGAAGTGAAGTAGGGCTATACCAACTAATGTATTAAAGTCTCAGAAATATATATACCGTATTTTTCGGCGTATAACACGCACCCCAAGTTTAGGAGGGAATTTTAAGGAAAAAAAAACTTTTAGGAGGGAAGTTTAAGGAAAAAAACTTACATTTAAATGCCCATCAATGCAGCCTTATCAGTGTCCATCTGCAGCCTTGCCCAGTATCTTTGCAGCCTTGTGTCATTGCAGCTTGGTGTCACTGCAGCCTTGTGTCATTGCAGCCTTGTGTTATTGCAGCCTGGTGTCACTGCAGCCTTGTGTCACTGCAGCCTGGTGTCATTGCAGCCTGGTGTCATTGCAGCCTTGTGTCACTGCAGCCTTGTGTCACTGCAGCCTGATGTCATTGCAGCCTTGCTATTTAAATTTGGCGCTGATCTTCGCTGATTGCGAGAGGAGAGGAGCCGAGCGCTGCCGACATACACAAAGCCGAGTGTACTCGGCCAGGCTCGGCTCCTCTCAGCTCCTCTCGCAGTCCCGCCCAGTCCCACCCTATGATGGACATAACACAGGTCCAATTGCGGACTGGGCGGGACTGTGAGCGGAGCCGAGCGCCGCCAAGATACACATAGCCGAGTGTACTCGCCTAGGCTCGGCTCCTCTCGACTCCGCTCACAGTCACGCCCAGTCCCTGTGTTATGTCCATCATAGGGCAGGACTAGGCGTGAGTGTGAGCAGAGCCGAGAGGAGCCGAGCCTAGCCGAGTACACTCTGCTATGTGTATCTCAGCGGCGATCGCTCCTCCGCTCACAATCAGCAGGGGGATCGGCAGGGATCGGCATATAACACGCACCCACGATTTCCCCCCGATTTTAAGGAGAAAAAAGTGCGTGCTATACGCCGATAAATACGGTATTTACGATCAGAGTTCACAGGACCACATAAAGACGCCATGGGACAAACAACATAACACAGACCTAAGGTGTGCCCTGGTCAGCTGGTCAGTACGCCAAAAAAGGGGGCATACTCAATGATAATAAGTAATGGATGATTGTAGAAAAGGGATGTGCGAGGAAAGTGCCCTGAGGAAGGGGAATGGGTGGGAGGGTATCGAACACCGGAACCAACAAGGAGACAGGGGATTGAGCTGAATATATACCCCATACTCCTCCCATAAATTCAGGCCACCATACTTGCCTTCTTATTTATGATTGGAGTTATCTGGATCACATAAAGGTGCCATGGGATTCACAACATAACACAGACCTGAGGTGTGCCCTGGTCAGCTGGTCAGTACACTGAAAAATGGGGCAAAAAGACCAGGATAGGAAAATTAATGTTTTATTGAACAAGTTATGTTGCTGAGTGATCTTGGTAAATGCCTGTGACATTTCGACCTGCGGGTTTGGAATGTACTGGGAGAAGCAAGCAGATGTCCGCCTGCCCAACCTCCTGATGACATGAGCTGCCTGGGACTCCAGCCTGGAGTTAGCCGAAGCCGGTTCGATGTGGAAGAGTGACTAGAATACAGAGTGGGGACGAGCCCTATGTTGACCAGGGGAACGCATACATGCTTGGTGACCTGACTAGCGCTCCGGGGACTGAAAAGGAATGATGACAATGGACTGCCACTGGACTTGCTGGGCAGGAGAGTCAACACTGGGTCCAGCACTGCTACCAGGCTCCACTCGTTGAGGGTCCGACCTGGGTTCTATTGGAGGACCAATGGAAAGTTGAAGCGGGACAACGCATCAGCTGCGACACTGCACTGTCCAGCTACGAAGGAACCGTGACCTTCAAGCTTGTGCTGTAGTGACAGTTGAACGGCCTACGTAAAGGACATAATGGCCAAGGATTCGGACCTGCTTGTTGATGAACTCGGCTGTAGCCAGATTGTCTGTGGAAGGACTACTGATTGTCTTACCCAGGTGGGGCCCCTACACGAGCCACTGCTACTGGGATACAATGCAAATAAGGAAGATGTCTGACTAACCTGGGAATCTACGGAACCTCCTGAGACCGCGGCCCTGCAAACCAGTGGGGGCCAAAAAATTCAGAGGGTGCCCATGGTTTGGGATGAGCTCTGTGGCCGATGGTACAGATGTGGAGTAACAAACATTGGCTGTAAGTACGGAAGGTGTAACTGAAGATGTTGCGTACCCAAGCTGCCCAAGCAACTGCATAGGCCACCCTAACTTGTCCACCTGGGGATGCTGTGTAGGAGTAGGAAAATGCTTTGAAAAGCCCTGGAGGTGGAAGGGAGAACCGGGGGGGGGGCCTCTGGAATCTGAATGGGAACACCAGTTCGCCATTTGTGTGGATGATTGGCAGATGGGGCAGAGTGGGAAAAGTAAGCCAGCAAAATGGCAGCAGAAGAGTCCCTTGTCTGTGATGCTCCCATTGTTGCTGACTTTGAACTGCGTGAGCTTTGCCACCGCTTGCTGTGATCGACCAGCGATAGTCGTAAGTGTGTAGCCCCCATATCCGCAACCAAATCCGCCACCCCGTATAGATATGAGTCTTGCCTCCTGCTGGGACTAACTGGGCACGACCTTATCCACATCTGTCCTGGGTCCTCAGGACAGATGTGGATAAGGTATTGACCACGGCGTGCAACCGAGTGAGTGCCGTGGCTATGGACTGCGAAGAAACCAGCTCTGTGCTGGGTTCAGCTGCTGGTGTTTAGAGGAACAGCAATTAAAACACCTCTGCCTCCCTAGCTGAGAAGGAGTAGGGAATGTTTCTGTGTTGTAGTTCTGTTGTGCTCTGAACCCCTGGCAGGTGTAGGAGGGGCCAAGACGAAATCATCGCTGATGTCCCGTGACAAGGCTCCAGCTATGAAAAAGGGGTACGTGTTTTAGATAATGTTGGAGTATGCGAGAATCAGATGAGAGAAACAACAAGGGACAGAGAGAAATGCGATGCGCATTGATGCGCGTCAATGCATATTGATCCGTTGCAACAAACGGATGATGTAGTGGCAATTTTGAAAAAAAGACTGTAGCAGGGAGCTGGCTATCTTACCTGCAGTATCAAAAGACACTCTGCAACATTGTTGCAATGAGACTGTTTCCCTCCAGTGCCAGCTAAGACTCATCACATCCTTTCAGCAGAGTGATTAACACCAGGGAGCAAAGAATAAAGGGAATTGTAGTTCCAGGACTCAAGTTTCACATTCAGATTTAACTGTATGGAACTACAAAAGACCAGTATGCTATGAGGGCCGGAAAAGAGAGACTCCATTTTGATTTCCTGAGGAGAATTCAGACAGCACGAGGCGGAAGAAGAGATCAGACCTGTGGGAGAGATGCTGTCTCCCAGGTGATTTCACCGCACGATTTAGGCCTCCGCCGCCATTCCGAAAATCAAGCTTGAGAGTGGGGAATCCAAGATGGACATCCAGGCGCACCTGCACTGATGGGGAAGTGTTCCAGTGTGAGGTGACCAGTCGGGTCGCCAGAAGAGCCTGCTGTTCCAGGATGTTCGTTTAGGCCTTGACCGCAGGGTTGGGTGAGAAGGCTTTTGCCCATTTGCAGGAAACAGGGACACTGCACCACAGAAGAAGTTAAATGGACACTGTATACAGACAACATTGCTGTTAATCATCTTGCTGACACTTAGTAGTGTCACAGGGCTAAAGGATAAGGCCATCCCTTTCTAGGAACACTGTATACAGTTAACATTGTTCTTTCATCTTGCTGAGAAAGATCCTGCTTTCTTCACTTGATAATCTGGGCAAGTTGTGTTGTTTGGCCCTGCTATTCATCAGTTTAAGTGCACCAACTAAAGTAGCTAGCTGAAGACACAAAGTTTTATCTGTTTTACAAAAGGACTGAAGCTACTAGTGCCATACAGTGATGGCACTAACGCCGTTAAAGTAAACGGCGTTACGTAACGCCGTTACTTTAGAGGGTAACGAGTAATCTAACTGATTACTCTTCCCCTCGCGGTAACGCCGTTCCCATTACTGGGGCGGCGTTACCGCAATTACCCGCCGCGATCGCGGAGCCGTCCGCGGCCTTAGGAAAGGCCGCGGCTTCGGCCTAGCTCCGGAGCGGCGGCCGACGGGTGCACCAAGATGGCCTAGCTTCGGCCTAGCTCCGGAGCGGCGGCCATCTTGGTGCACCCGTCGGCCGTTTACAATGTGATTGCTCCGTCAAATGACGGAGCGATCACTTTGTAAACAAACCGGCGTCAAGATGACGCTGGTCTCCCCTCTGTGTACAGATCTGTACAGTGGAGGGGAGAGATCGGATGGCAGCAGCCATCCCTCCATACCCTGCCACTACTCTGCAACACCCTGCTAATACTGCGCAATACTCTGCAACACCCTGCCAATACTGCGCAATACTCTGCAACACCCTGCCAATACTGCGCAATACTCTGCAACACCCTGCCAATACTGCGCAATACTCTGCAACACCCTGCCAATACTGCGCAATACTCTGCAACACCCTGCCAATACTGCGCAATACTCTGCAACACCCTGCCAATACTGCGCAATACTCTGCAACACCCTGCCAAAACTGCGCAATACTCTGCAACACCCTGCCAATACTGCGCAATACTCTGCAACACCCTGCCAGTGCCACTACTGCGCAATACTCTGCAACACCCTGCCAATACTGCGCAATACTCTGCAACACCCTGCCAATACTGCGCAATACTCTGCAACACCCTGCCAATACTGCGCAATACTCTGCAACACCCTGCCAATACTGCGCAATACTCTGCAACACCCTGCCAGTGCCAATACTGCGCAATACTCTGCAACACCCTGCCAATACTGCGCAATACTCTGCGACACCCTGCCAATACTGCGCAATACTCTGCAACACCCTGCCAATACTGTGCAATACTCTGCAACACCCTGCCAATACTGCGCAATACTCTGCAACACCCTGCCAATACTGCGCAATACTCTGCAACACCCTGCCAATACTGCGCAATACTCTGCAACACCCTGCAACACCCCGCCATACCCCGCAACACCTGGCCATACCCCGCCACACTCTGCAATACGCGGTAATACCCAGCCATACTCGGCGATACCCAGCCATAATCGGCGATACCCAGCCATACTCGGCGATACCCAGCCGTACCCAGCTATACCCAGACAATATTACAGTTGGGGAGATGACGTGGATATTACAGTGGGGGCTTTATGGTGGTGGAATTTTCAAAGGTTTTTGCAAATTCAATTATTATTTGCTGATCCGAAAAATGATCCGATCAGTGACTCTGCAACGATCCGATCCGTGAGTTTGGGGGGGACAGATGTACAGGGGGGGAACAGATATATGTGTGGGGGGGGGGGGGACAGACGTGTAGTGGGGTACAGAGGGGGAACAGATATATATGTGTGTGGGGGGGGGACAGACGTGTAGTGGGGTACAGAGGGGGAACAGATATATGTGTGTGGGGGGGGACAGACGTGTAGTGGGGTACAGAGGGGGAACAGATATATGTGTGTGGGGGGGGACAGACGTGTAGTGGGGTACAGAGGGGGAACAGATATATGTGTGTGGGGGGGGGACAGACGTGTAGTGGGGTACAGAGGGGGAACAGATATATGTGTTGGGGGGGAAATAGACGTGCAGGGGGGAACGCGCCCCTTGCTTACAGTAATACTAGACCCGCCCCTAAGAATATTAAAAAAAAAAAGTCAGTTACTTTGCTGAGTAACTAATTACTTTTCCAATGTAGTAACTGAGTTACTAACTCAATTACTTTTTTGGGAGAAGTAATTTGTAATGTAACTAATTACTTTTTTAAAGTAAGATGACCAACACTGGTGCCATACGGACCCGCACACATATTTTCAGGGCTCTGAATATGCAGTGGGTGTGTGGGACACTTTATCTAGGAAGTTAAGCTATTACATGTTGATTTAAATAAAGTGTTTAAAGTTGGGCATGTGGTGTCAGGGGACAAAAGCAAGAGGCCTGACACAAAGAGGGTCATTCCTCTGCTCTCCTCCTGCCTGGACTCATAGAGTCAACCTGAGTAAAGGTAACCAATTTTATATGGCAGGGATATGCAATTAGCGGACCTCCAGCTGTTGCAGAACTACAATTCCCATGAGGCATAGCAAGACTCTGACAGCCACAAGCATGACACCCAGAGGGAGAGGCATGATGGAACTTGTAGTTTTGCAACAGCTGGAGGTCCGCTAATTGCATATACCTGTGATATGGATTGCCATATTGTGATTTATTTGCCATGTAAGTGTGCCTCTGCTTTTGGGGTTATTCTTAGGTTTTGAATCCCCTGAAAGCAGCCTGAATATAGTATTGAGCTATATTGCTCATAACCTCAGTTATTGTGCTCCCATTGCATTCCTTGAACATCTATATTGTTACTGTTTGTTACTTTTCCATAGAAATATTGCAGTAAAGACAATTTCTGTGTTTTATCATAACGTGTGTTTCTCATTGGTTATTGCACTTACACTATTGCCAGGTGTGACAGAGGGGGCTGAGACTGTTACTAGGGTTGAGAGGCAAAGTAATGGACTGAACAAACTTAAACGGCTCCTCCGGGGGTAGTGCTACAAGACTCTAGGGTGTGGGAAAACTGAGATTTGCCAGGGGTGACTGGCAATGATAACGGATAACTCAAATGGTAAAGTGAATATTCCTGCGCTACTAAGGAGTTAACTATGGCAATACGTATGGTGCAGCAGCCACTGTATGGGTCAAACAATACCCACAATAAATTATATGGAAAAAATCTATAGTTGGTGTTGCGCTCCAAAATTAATAAATATAAAGTGCTGAGATAAATTGGAAGGCCGGGTACCGGCCTGAAGTTATGGGAGGAGCCCGGAGGGTATTTAAGCAGCCCAAAGGCCGCCGGTCTTTGTCGGTTTCCTGTGCGTGATATCTGATACGTCAGACATCTAGGACCGACTCGTTCGTGACAAGCGCTCTTGGTGCCGGCTCGTGAGCTCCGTTTTTCGTCTATCCGTCTTCTCTTGTTGCAGTCCCGTGTTCCGTGTTCGTAAGTTGTCTCGTCCCTTCGTGTCGCACTCGTGTCGTCGAGTCGCAGTTTCGTACAAAGAGTCTGGTTCGGCTGTCGCAGGTAGGGCTTCGGCTCCCATGTTTTACGTTCTCATGCACTGCTTATCATGTCACTAAACTGTGATCTGCGTAGCTCACGAGCCACGCGCTGCTTGTCTCGAAACCTAAACACTTACTCGCACGTTTTGTTGTACCCGATCGGGAGCCATCTAACGGCACGCACATTCAGGGCCGCCCGCCACAGACACTCCGACCGATGTCGCATCCGGCACTTAGGGTTCCCTTACACGAGCGGGCTACACAGTCTCCGAATCGTTCAACATAACTCACGCACGGGTGCCGTTCGCACTCACACGTATCGTTCATGTTCTGCCATTATCCGAATTAGTGGCGCTAGCGAGCGTGCCGAATCGCTATTATATTCCGAAGCACTGTTGGCATTCTAGTTGTACGAATCACTTCGACCGTGTCGAAACATTTCACGAATTAGCATGACAATCATTTCATCATTTCAAACGTGGCTAACGTACCAGGCCATTCGGTCATGCTAAATCATTTCGCATCAGTTAATCAGGGCGTTCATGCCATCGCTTCGATCCTGGTCCGGTCGCATCCACACATGCTCCGATCGGGGCGATCCAGATGCACGACTACCCGGCCTCATTTCGATACATGCGCCAAGGGCGGAATCACTTTACTGGCTGCGGGCATTCCTGATTCTTGCCCCTGTCATGGCATATCATTTCTGTCACTTTACCACGCCCGGCATGAATGCAGTCACTTCCCCGCACTAATTCGTGTCGGCGTGCCCTAGGCACGGCCTCATTTCTATACATGCGCCAAGGGCAGAATCGCATCACTGGTTGCGTACATTCCAGATTCTTGCCCCTGTCATGGTATCTCATTTCTGTCACCTTACCACGCCCGGTGTGAATGTAGTCACTTCTTCGCACTAAATTCGTGTCGGCGTGCCCTAGGCATGGCCTCATTTCAATACATGCGCCAAGGGCGGAATCGCATCACTGGTTGCGTACATTCCTGATTCTTGCCCCTGTCATGGTATCTCATTTCTGTCACCTTACCACGCCCGGCGTGAATATAGTCACCTCTTCGCACTAAATTCGTGTCGGCGTGCCCTAGGCACGGCCTCATTTCAATACATGCGCCAAGGGCGGAATCGCATCACTGGTTTACGTACATTCCTGATTCTTGCCCCTGTCATGGTATCTCATTTCTGTCACCCTACCACGCCCGGCATGAATGGAGTCACTTCTTCGCACTGAATTCATGTCGGCGTGCCCCAGGCACGGCCTCATTTCAATACATGCGCCAAGGGCAGAATCGCATCACTGGTTTACGTACATTCCTGATTCTTGCCCCTGTCATGGTATCTCATTTCTGTCACCCTACCACGCCCGGCATGAATGGAGTCACTTCTTCGCACTAAATTCGTGTCGGCGTGCCCTAGGCTCGGCCTCATTTCAATACATGCGCCAGGGGCGGAGTCGCAAAGAAAAAAAAAAAAAAAACTTTGATTCTTGCCCTTGTCATGTGATATCATTTCTGTGTCACCTTACCACGCCCGGTGTTAATTGGTCACCCGCTTGTACGAATTCGCGCCGGCGTGCCCTAGGCCGGCCGCATTTCAAAAAAAAAAAAAAAAAAGGGAAAAGAAAAAAAAAAAAAAAAAAGAAAAAGGGGGGAGCTTGGAGTCAGACTCGGTGGCAGCTGGATGTCACAGTTTGGCCTCAGCATACCTAGGCAGTCGGCCTAGTTTCATGGTGGCCTCATTCTGTACGTGCTCCAGAGTCCGGCCCACAGTCACCCCCATACGGTACGAACGGGCCGGGCCCTGTCACGGTAAGTTCATTCAGTAAGGCAACGTGTCAAGTCAGTCGTTCGTGTTGTCATCTGTCAGTTGATCCCACAGCGATCTCGGCAGTCGACTCAAGTCACTATCGCCTGTTGTTATCATCTGTGTTGGGTTCCGTCGCTCTGGACGGCAGCAGTTTTAGGCTCTTAAATAGGTATTTTTTCTCACACTCTCTCAGGTCAGTCGGATTCAGTAGGTCCACCTGCGCCAACTTGATCAGGGTTCCAGCAGGTAAAAAAAAAAAAAAAAAAAAAAAAAAACACAAGGGCACGGGGGGCTCCTGCTTTCTTGTGGCAGGTACGTATATCATAGGTGACACGTCCAAACTCATTTCTTGTCACCTTTTAGGCCCAGCCTGCAGACACGTGACCAGTCTACCAAGTTACAGGTCTTGGCAGCCGCCATGTCGTCAGTTGGCAGCGATGACCTCACCACCCCACTATCTCCGGCGTCAGCCTCCGAGGCTGGCAGTGTCCAGTCTCTTAGGGCATGGACAATTCCCAGGCTGTCCGCCGAGCTGAGACGCAGAGGGATACCCTTCTCGTCCACGGCCAGGAAGGCGGAGCTGTTCAGGCTTCTCTTCCCACCACCGGCCGCAGCAAGCCCCAGCAGCCAGCAGGCGTCTCTGGAATCGATTTCAGCCGCCGTTGCCCAGCTACACACCCTCGTGTCTTCCCTGTCTTCCTCAATCGTGGAGGTCCAGGACAGGGTGTCTCGGCTAGAGGCCAGCCCGGCTGCCACGGTTCCGGACCACGCGGTGGTCCCAGCCATCAGTGCACCGGCCGCAGGTAGTGAGCTTGCCACGCCTACCATTCACCCTTCCCACCTGGTGCCACCCAGCGTAAGGAAGGACATTCTAGAGGGCAAAGACGTCAATCTGGCCTCACTCTTGATCTCGGTCCATGACTTGGCCGAGAACAAGGCCTACACCTGGGGGGATGTCTCGGTGGTGTTGAAAGCGAAGGATCCGAGGCTCAACAGGAAGCTCACGGTGCCCGAATTCACGCTCGCTTTCGGCATGTTTAGAGACGTGCTGTGCTCAGCCTCCCCCGGCAGACGGGAAGAACTGGACCTCTACCTCCATTTGGTCGTAGACCTGGGCCACAAATACGGTGGCTCAGCGTTCTACGACTACCATCGGTCCTTCTCGGCCAAAGCCGCAGCCAGATTCACACAGTTCCATTTGCCAACGGACTGGAGCGTAGTGGACACGGAATTGTTCTGCCGCCACTTTGCAGGCCTTCGCTCCCCGCTATGTGCTGTCTGTCAGTCAGCGTCTCACACCACGGTCTGGTGTGCCAACGTAGCCTCTGTCCATCCGGTAGCTAGCACGGCCTCTGCCAGCACGAGCCAGGCTCAGCAGGCCCCGGTGCAAGGGCGAAAGATGGACAAATTGGGACGTCCGGTGCGGATGGTTGGGGGAGCCGCCATTTGCAACAATTTTAATTACGGCTCCTGCAATTTCAGCCAGTGCCGGCTCTTGCACGTTTGCACCCTGTGCCAGAGGGCGCACCCCAGGATCCTGTGTGAGGTCAAACAGAAGAGACCATGACTAAGCCGGGTCAATGTCCTTTGGCTCGGCGTTTACCTGACCTCACACCCCACTCCGTCACTCGCCAGCTACCTCATCCGAGGCTTCACTGAGGGGTTCCATACCGGGCTCATCACCCTGCCCCACTCCACCCACGAATGTCCGAATTTACGCTCAGCAGCAACAGACGAGCCAGCGATTGATGTCCTTTTGCAGACGGAGTTGGATCGGGACTTCATGATAGGCCCGTTCTGTCAATCCCCCTTCAGCATCTGGAGGGTTAGCCCTATCGGGCTTGTGCAGGGAAAGTTTTCAAATAAAAAACGTCTGGTGTATGATCTGTCAGCGCCTCATTCTTCCGTCGTTCCCAGTCTCAACTCGCTCATCCCCTCCGAGGAGTTCTCGCTGAAGTACGCTTCGGTAGACATGGCTATCCAGGCCATTCTCAGGGCAGGGGTGGGTGCGTGGCTCTCGAAGGCGGACATATCCGACGCCTTCAAGCTGCTGCCCATCCATCCTTCCTTGTGGTGCTGGCACGGCATCAAGTGGAGGGAGCGATATTATTTCGCGACCAAATTGACCTTCGGGTCTAAAAGTAGTCCTTGGCTATTTGACAAGTTCGCCGAGACCCTGGCGTGGATCCTTCTCCATGAGGCACAGTGCCACGAGGTCATCCATTATTTGGATGACTTCCTTTTGATAGAGCCGCCCGGGGCTCCCCCAGGGGACCTTGGAAAGTTGAGGACGGTTTTCGACAATCTGAACGTCCCCATAGCGGAGCACAAGGTTGACGGCCCGGCACACAAGATCACGTTCCTGGGCGTCGACCTTGACACGTTGGCCATGCAGGCCAGCCTTCCAGCAGATAAGTTGGACCGTATCAGGACGGTTCTGCGAGAGTTCACCCGGGGGGGGGGATGTACTCAGAAGCAACTTCAGTCTCTCCTCGGGATGCTGAACTTTGCCGTGAGGATCATCCCCCAGGGCCGCTCCTTTGTGTCCCGGTTGCTGGTCTTCCTGTCCTACACGCAGGACCCAGACCAGGTCATTAGGCTGGATTCTGCAGCCAGGGCAGATCTGGCCATGTGGGAGCACTTTCTTAGTGATTGGAACGGTGTGTCCCTGTTTATCCCAGTCGTGTCCACGCAGTCACCACAGGTGGTGACCGACGCGGCGGCATCCACAGGATGCGCCGCCATTTTTGGCCATTTGTGGTTCGCCGCCCCGTGGCCTCCTCAAGCACTAGCCACACCGGGCTTTACTACTACGTCAGCCCTCTTTGAGCTCTTCCCTATTGTAGCAGCCGCCCACCTATGGGGTCACCATTGGTCTGGACAGACGGTGGCTTTCTCGACAGACAATCAAGCCACAGCCGAGATCATCAGCAAGGGCAGGTCTAAGTCCAGGCCCGTCATGTCCTTCCTCCGCAGACTGGTCCAGCTATCCCTACAGCATCAGTTCAATGTGTACTGCTCCTTCATTCCAGGGAAGTTCAACGCAGCAGCGGACGCACTCTCCCGTTTTAACTTTATTTCTTTCTTTGAACAGGTGCCAGGAGCCTGCCGTCATTCAGCCACTATCCCGGATTGGTCACAACTGACCTTGGACTAGCCCCACATCTACACTCAGCTACCGATATCATCAACGCCTCACTCGCCCGCAACACCCGTCGGGCCTACCAGACGGCCTGGAGGGCGTTTAACAAGTTCCTGCCCCAGCGGCCTCGCGAGTCTTCCAGCCTCAAGCAGGTCTTGGCGTTCATCGCCTACTGCCATTCACACCTAGCACTGTCACACAGCACGATACGCCAGTACGTGGCCGGGGTGCAGCACTATTTGTCACTTCAAGACCCCGCAAGGCCTTCGGTGTTCTCCTGCCACGCCGTGAGGGCTCTACTACGTGGAGTTCAGAAACACCAGCCGCCAGTCAGCTCAAAGCGGCTGCCTATCACGGGGGAGATCTTCAAGGGGATGTCTGACATCCTGGATAGGTCCCCTTTCGGTCTCCTCCTCAGTACCGTCCTGCAGGCTGCGATACACATGGCGTTTTACGGGTTTCTGCGGCCCAGCGAGTTCACTCGCAGCCACCCAGCCGGTCCAGTCTTGCGTAGAAATAATCTCTATCGCCACCAGGATCACTACGTCCTTCACTTGGCGACATCCAAAACCCAACAGCGAGGTTCCGGAGTAGATATTCACCTGTACAGGACTCACAACAACTGGTGCCCAGTTGCCGTGTTGGACCGCCTGACGGCACTGCTGTCCGACTGCCCAGGGGCCAGTCCTCTGCTACCTTTTCCGGTGAAAGCCCTTAACTCTTCGCAGTTCGTGGAACATGTCCGGGTCCTTCTCGGCCATCTTCAGTTGGACCCCAGCCAGTACTCCGGGCATTCGTTCCGGATCGGGGCGGCCACGACGGCCTCAAGACAGGGGGTTCCGGACCACGTAATCAAGAAACTGGGTCGGTGGAAGTCGGCCTGCTTCTCTCGCTACATTCCTAACCCACAGTTAGAGATGGCTCAGGCCTTTGCTCGACTCACTCAGTGACATTACCTCTAATAAATAATTATCCCCTACCTGAAGGTTTTTGCCCCCTTATTTTGGCGTACCATACGGTAGACCAAGGCACACTTTCAGGTCTATTTCATGTTGGTGAGTTTTGTGTTGTCCCTATGTGTCATCGTTACTCATGTCGTCCGTAGGGCTCTAGACCATAAATTGGAAGGCCGGGTACCGGCCTGAAGTTATGGGAGGAGCCCGGAGGGTATTTAAGCAGCCCAAAGGCCGCCGGTCTTTGTCGGTTTCCTGTGCGTGATGGCCGCCCCCCCCCCCCTTTTAAAAGCCTCTTCTAAGTATTCTTACCCCAGACTGAATACTCATTCCACATTATTCCATAACTACTTCTTATCATTCTTTATCTAGGGTATGCCCCCTTATTTTGGCGTACCATACGGTAGACCAAGGCACACTTTCAGGTCTATTTCATGTTGGTGAGTTTTGTGTTGTCCCTATGTGTCATCGTTACTCATGTCGTCCGTAGGGCTCTAGACCATAAATGAGAGTATATACTAACAAACTGACATATATTGATGTGTAGAAAAAAATCAAATGCTTCAATAAATAGTATAATAGTGATCAGTGCGAGGCTCTGTCCCTTTGAAATTAGAGGTAAAAGAGACACAGAGTTTGCATATCTGCAGACTGCAAGACTACAGACTGTAGAATTTAAATGGAGAAAACTGCTCTGTCAGTTTTCTCCAGGTTTTGCTAGTTCTGGATGGGAGTCTGTAGTTTGGACATCCCTGAGAGTCATGGGTGGGATGGGATCTCCAACCCTGTGTCCGGGTCTTGAGGATTGCAAGCAAGGTGTGTGCCCAGCTGCACGCAGACCATATAATGAGGGGCTGGTGAGTGGAGGATGGTGGAGTGTGAGCAGCTTGCTGCTGGTGCTGTATGAAGACAGACCTGTGTCTGAAGAGGGGTCATCCCTGTGTAAGGGGGATTCTTTGCCCAGAGACTGGGAAAGGCTGGACAGCCTTGAGAGTCGGGAAGACTAAGGAAGCCAGTGAGTCCAGGGGGCTGGAAGGAATCAACTCTGTTGAGAGCAAGCAGAGGAACTGCTGACAAGAGAGAGCCAGGTGGCTTGGTATGTTTTTTCATTTGAGTGCTTAATGAAGTTAAACCCCTGCATGGGATTTCAGGATGGACTTTTTTTTTTTTCCTTTTCAATAAACGTGGGCTACCAGGCACTTAACTATATATGCCTGTCTGATGAGGACTCACTGCACCAAAAATGCATCTATCAACTTGAGTTAAACACCCCAATGTCACAAGTAGTGTTTGAATGCGGGCATGTAGACAGTGAAATCCGGGTCCTTGCTCCATGATGAGTTGCATCGGGAACTACTGCTAGCTGTGTGTGGCAGCTAGGCGAACAGCATTGCGTAGTTTATTTGATGGACTGTATTGCATGCAGGTTGTGTACCTGTGAAAGGAGAATCACAATTTTTTTTCCTCTGCTTGAGAACTGTTACAAGTTACTGTGTGCAAGATCGCAAGGATGGGGCGGTCAAAACAGAAAATTAAAGCAATCCTTGCTGAAGCAAGGGAAAGGGTTCTATGGCTAGAGGGTATTTCACCACATGCTCCAGCCATGCCAGAGAATGTGTCCAAGTCTAAAATCTCTGTGACCTGGGGTAAATTAATCATGTCAACCCCAGTTAAAAGGGAAGTGAAAGAGGTTGCCCCTGGCAACAGGAAGCCAGGTGGACAACAGCGTGTGGAAAGGAGGAACATGGTCGTCTGTGGAAGCAATGTCCAGACCAACAGGGATGTCGTGGATCCAATGAGTCTGTCTGCTGATGGTGGTGACCAGTGGAGTCCTCGAGAGTGGTATCCTATGGCAACAGAGAGCCAGGTATTGAGGAGATGCCAAAAAAGTAAAGTTCAGCGTCCAGTACCATGCTTGGAATGTGGTCAAGTGGGGCATGGAATTTTTACTTGCCCAAGGTTCTGGAACACTGCTGAGGAGTCTGGAAAGGCTGCAGGGTCTTCCTGTGGCCACACAGAGGGAGTAGCTGGTATGGATGCAGCTGAGAGACAGCGCACTCAAGTGAAGGGTATGATGCCAGCCACTGAAAATGGTAAGACTGTTTCAGTTTGTGGGACTGAACTTAGTGAAATGGGAGTGTGTCCAGCGGGGAGATCGGCAGTGCAAATGGACATAGACTTTCTCCAGTGTGCTACCCGGAGCAGTGGGGAGGCACATGGTGAAGCCCAGCTGACGGCAAGGTTAAAGACTCAAATGGACATGGGGACTATGCATGTGCCTGCTATAATCCAGCAGAGTGCTGGAGAAGTTGAACTAGGGGTGACCAAAACTGTTCTTGTGCCATGTTCCCTAGTGACAGGTGTTGCAGAGTTGCCCAGGGAAACTTCAGAGGAGCTTACAGTGATGGAGCCGAGAGTTCCCCAGGTCAGCTATGGAGCTGCCCAAGGAGGAAAGAGTTCCCCTTTAAAGATGGAGTGTGCTGTGAGGAGAGGCTCACAGGCTGTGGTGGGTAATAGAAAAGCCACACGTTATGATAATTCTGATAGTTATGCTGACAAATGTGTTACTGTTGGCAAATGTGATGGTATTGGTGATAATGACATTGAAAAATGTATTTCCTTTAATGTTATGTCTAAAAATGTTGGAAATGTGTTCGCTACCAATGATGGGAGTAGGATATCTCCCATGACAACCAGAAGTGCAGGATTGTCCATGGAAGTCTCATGGGGTCTCCATGTGTTGGAACCAGAGGATTTCCTGGATGGCTGTGGTGCTACTCTGGTGAAACAAAGGAAGACTGAGTCACACAGTGAGAGTGTGTGGGCGCAGCCCCACAACCCTAAGTGTAACCCAGTTGTCAAGGGGTTAATTCAGCCTGCAAAAGCTGAAAGTGCAGAGCTGTGGGTGTCAGTAGCGCAGGTAGGGCAAAAACATGCATTACAGCCTGCCTTGTCAGATGTGTCATCCCAAGGGGATATGTATAGAAATGACACAGGTGATGTTTTGGCTAGTGAATCCCAGGTTCCTGTGGGGCCTTCTAGATCAGGTGATGCAGCGCTGTTGAGCGCCGGTGATGGAACCACAATAGACTGAGAGAATTGGTATGAGGAGGCAATCGCCATACTAAATAATGTGGTGGACATAACACCTGCTATGCCCAATGGGGGGATCGCAGATGGGCTGGTGCTCAAGGACACATTTGTCCCTGCAACGGTTAATGCCCTCCAGTCTGAAGGAACAGTTCAGGGCACTGGCATCGCAGATGTGTTGTCCACAGCTCTACAGCTAAATGTTGAGTGTCAAACTAAGAGTGTGACTTGTAATGACCTGCAGCGGCTCACTGACACTGAAGGGATAAGTGTGAGACCTGTGTCTGACAGCGCTCCAGGGGAGCAACAGGCTGTGATGGTGGGTACCTCCAAAGAGGTTGAGGTCGCTTTAAATGTCTCACCTTCTCAACCTTCAGTGAATGAGCCCCTCCATGTCTTGAACATGGTAAAAGACCCTATAAAGGTCTGGTGTTTAGAGATGACAGAAACCTTACTGGAAATGCTAGCATTGGTAAAAACGCACTTACTGTACACTTGGGTGTCTCCACCGCAGGTGGACCAGGTGGTGCTGCGTAGCACCAATGGGTAGAGCCAGGTGGTACAGGCCGTGCTGGGAAACCTTGACCAAGAGTGGAATTGGTGGCACCAATGGTTAACCATTTGGCACATGATCTCCATATTCCCTGTGAGCGTACTTCCAGTTATAGATTGGTATGGAAGGCGCACAGGAGAACTGTTTGAGATATCAGAGTTCTCTCCGTCTGATGCAGTGACTAGAAACATCTCTGCTGTTGTGGTCCGAGGTGCGGCTGAGCAGTGGTCAGTAGAGGGCACAGATACTGCCTCACCCGTTAAGCCTCATGAGAAGGAATGGAATAGAATAGACTCAGCAGTAGCCGAGATGATTTCTGTCACTGGCCCGGAGGTACAAGTTAACCACTTTGCATCCAGGCCAATTCTGACATTTCTCTCCTACATGTAAAATTCATAATTTTTTTGCTCGAAAATTACATAGAACCCCCAAACATTATATATGTTTTTTTTAGCAAAGACCCTGGAGAATACAATGATGGTCGTTGCAACTTTTTATCTCGCACGGTATTTGCGCAGCAATTATTCGAACACGTTTTTTTCAGAAAAAAAAACAATTTCATGTAAAGTTAGCCCAATTTTTAATTGGTAATAAGAAAAAGAAACCTCATATTGCAAGTATTAATCTGAATATTTTTGTTTGTCCCTTCTCTCCTGAATGTTTATCAGAACCAATTTGTGGTGTGGTATGGCACAGACCAACTGCCAACCAGATGAACATCTTTCATCTCTGTTCCAGAAAGCTCTCCAATCTCACTCCACCAGGATTCTGGAAGTGAAAAACAAGAGCAGAATCAAAATCTTATCTACAATATCTGCTTGCTTGCTATGTTTACATATAATTCCCTCCTTGGAACCCAGGAACTTAGTATTCCTGGCTTCTGCAACTCTGAACAAATTATCAATACAACCATGATTTCTTTAGGATGAACCCACTCTAAAATGGATCCCCATGATATGAGCAAAAATTTCACAAAAACTAACTTGAATGTTGCTTCTCAAAAATTAAAATTTTTAAACGCTAAACAAAAACAATGCATTTATCTATACCTTAAGACCTATTTAGACCTATTAGGTTTAATAAAGATACCCAATTTTAATGGCATAGGTGTGATCATACACACGTCTCCAAAACTCCCTAAAAGTCTTCCTTACATAGAAAGAGCTGCACTCACAGGTCATGAGGTGCACCTCTTGAGTTTGACAATTGACAAATTTTCTTGGGACAAATATTCTCCCATTGGGTAAAGTGATGTTCCTGTCAGTATTTATGTATTTGCCGTATGTGCAGGTCATGCATTTAAAGGTACCCCGTTGTGGGTTAGTTCTAGATTTCAGACACTTTAATACATTAGTTGGCATAGCCTTACTTTACTTCAATTTTTTACTTCAGCATTCCCCCAGGTTCCCTCTGGGATTCAGCAATATTATTTTATTTATTTTTTTCCCCTCACTTAATTGTCTCTTTTCTTTTTGTTCCGCTAGCTTGTTGGTGACTCATTTTCACAACTCCCAGAAAGGACGGTGTGGACTAGTTAGCTTTTCCCCCATTCCCTCCCTCCCTTCTCCCCTTTCATGTTTTTATGCTGTCATCATTGTTTGCTGATTGGATCATTACTCTACATGTGTTGTTCCTGGGTGTTTTTTTTTTTAATTGTAAGTATAGCTATGGACTCCTTTCCCCTATTCCCCCTTCTTTTAATTATTCCTAATGGCATGATTTCTCCCTGTAGATCCATGAGTTCTTACTTCTCCTGAGGAAGCGAGTGCTGGCTGGCGAAACATGTCAAGAATAGGTGCAAGAGCACTATCCTGATGGATTATGTGCAATGTTGAAATTTATATAACTATATCTACTTTTTCTGGATATCACTGTTGAGGTGTTTAACTTCTCAGATTTTGAATTTTTTTAATCATGTATCTTCAATAAAATGTAACTTTTTTTATGAATTTTAATGTATCTCTCAAAGCCCCTTGGGCATCGTTGTTATATGTATCAGTGATCTGTTTACAAACATTTACCTCAATATTGTGGCATTTAAGGAAATAATACTGCAGTATAGTATATTTCAGTACAGTATATTTGACCACGCTGACAAGTATTGCAACATTTTATGTATGTAGAATTGTAAATTCTAAAATTCCCAGTGGTGTTTGGAAGATGATACACTCAGTTTGTTCAGTTCATGATTTTTCTTTATTGTGATTATATGGTCTCTGTGGTATAACTAGCATCATGCACATGGGGAAAATAGAATTCACTAGAATGCAGCTGAGGCTCAATAGTTTCCCAAAGGTAAGGCAGATGCAATACAAGGTAATATACAGGAACTGCTGATGGCATCACTGCAAAAGAATTTTCATGTTAAAGATAATAATTAAGGCAATAGTGTTAACCACCTAATGGTACTGCCTCAATGGCACATTAGGTTTCATGTAAATGAAATACTGATGTCGTTTTGTACATTATTAAAGTCTTTTTACATAAAAGTGAGAACGAGGTTTGCTGCCCAGAACAGCATGCCAGCTGTCAGGCTAATGTGTGTGCACATGTTTACAGGCATAGATGCCTAACTAAATGTATGGCTTTGTGTGCATCAACAAGCACACATCATGGCATGCGTGTGAATGTGTGGGCACATTCAATACAGATTGGCGCCAAACAGGCTATTTAAAGGATAAGTTCACCTTTTTAGAAAAATAATAAATGCACATATTTTTGCAGAACAAAATGTACTTTCATTTTTTTTTTTTCCTTCAGGAGCCTGGAAAGCGTTGCACACCTGATAAGTGGATCACTGGTGCAATGTCAGGCTCCTGCAGGCAAGGCTTGCACCTTTTAGCCCCTACCTCCATATGGCTGTCAGTTTTAAAGCTGCAGGCCTTGTAAATGAACTGCAAGGGCACTCAGTGCCCTCGAGGTTCATTCAGAATTACAAGCTGTCTGCCATGGTGACTGACAATACTTGTAGTTCATTCATTCACAGAAAACTGGACTGAGGAAGAAGGGGTGGCTTGCCTTTGAAACACTCTCTGATTGTCTCTTGTCCCTGACAGCTCATCTAACGGCTGTCCGAAGTCTCCCAGTGGTGGCTCCACAGACTGTGTCATCAGCTCCAGCCAGGGCTCTGGCAGCTGCAGCAGTTTATATACGGGGAACATCCATCACATTCCTGACCCTTTTAAACTTCTCTTCTGTGATATGCTTACACTCTGGGACTTTTGTGAGTGCAACAACTATTGTTTATTTTAACTTATTTAATAAAAATCATTACTCCACCAGGGGCTCCCCCTCCTTTTATCTCCTGCAGCTCCTGAGTAACAGCCCGTCAGAGGAGGCAGCCTCGCTAAGCCCATGAAAGTTAGCAGTGCTCTGATTAAGTAGACCTAAGCCTATACCACCAGGAGTTTTTTTTGTACACACTGTTACTTTTTTTTTTTTTTTTTTTTATTGTTTCTGTTTCTTGGATACATTGTGTTCCAGTTTAAACACACTCAAATATAGCCTGCTTTCGGTTTGACCAGAGCATTGAATTCTTCACTGAGCTCCTTACACATATTGATCTCATCATCTTAGACTGAGCCCACAGCAAGAAGAGCACTACGTTTATGTATTTGCTTCTACTGCTGGATGCAGCAGAGGTCGTGGGTTCAGATCCTGGTCCTGACAGTACCCCTGTCCTTCCAGGATGCTCCCTGGATGTCTTAGGGCCTGGTTTGTGAGGAAACCTCTGGTGGAGTTTCCTTGTTAATCTGGGGGCATGCACATTCTCTTCAGGTTCCTACGAATTTTCTTCTGGCCCATATCCTTCCCATTGAACCAGATACTGTAATTTGTTCCAAAAGATCCTGGAATGAAGAATTTTCTCAATCACAAATTCTTCACATTGCACCCCCTGGTGTAGGGGGTGGTAGAAGTCTTCCAGAGAAGGGGGTTTTATTAAATGGTTTGAGCAAGGATACATAAAACACAGGGTGAATCTTCATACTGTGGGGGAGTTTTAAAGTGCCACTAAACTCACATCATAAAAAAATATCAATATATGTTGTATTACATGCTGTTCATACTCACTCAGTCACTATGAGAATCGTTTTCTGTATTCTGCAAAAGACCTGATTGATCTTGTTGTTTTCTAACCCCCCCCTTCTGTCCATGTTCTCAATTCAGCTAGGGATTTTTCAGAGCAGTGTTGGCAGCTCTGCACATGCTCAGTTTTAAGTCTGACCATTAGACTGGGGATGAGGACGGATCTGTGGAGGACAGAATAATTGTAACACCTAATGCTGAGCAAAAGCTTTTTCAAAATTTTGAAGTGAGCTGCACCTTGCTGTCTGATACTACATCATTAGGAATTCTGTGTATTTTAAGGACTTCCCGAATCATCAGTTCTGCAATTTGTTCAGCAGTGGGTACAGCCTTAACTGGTATAAAATGAGGTCAACAACTACCACGGTAGTGGTCATTTATTTTGAGGGCGTAAAATTGACCTCAAAATCCATAGAAATTGACCCACTTACTCTTGATGGAACTGGGAGTGGTTGGAGCAAACCCAAAAGAAAAGATTGCAGTGTCTTACTGCGTGCACAGGTCAGACATGGGGTCATAAAGTTCTTGACATTTTTCTTGTAACTGAGCAACCAAAAATAATGTGATAAATGCTCTTCCGTGTTAGAAACCACAAAATTCCCAGCAAGTTCAGAGTCATGCACCAAACTGAGAGCTTCTACCCAATCCCAGATCGCATAGAATAGATGTGATTGAATCCCAAAAGCCATTTTGTACTCAAGGTTAATGTTCTTAGGATGATTGAGGAGTGGGTCATTCTCATACCCCTCTTTAACCACTTTCAGACCGGACCATTTTGCTGGCTTAAGACCGGACCACTTTTTGCGATTCGGCACTGCGTCGCTTTAACTGACAATTGCGCGTCGTGCGACGTGGCTCCCAAACAAAATTGACGTCCTTTTTTTTTCCCACAAATAGAGCTTTTTTTTGGTGGTATTTGATCGCCCCTGCGGTTTTTATTTTTTGCGCTATAAACAAAAAAAGTGCATTATTTTTTACTTTTTGCTATAATAAATATCCCCCAAAAATATATAAAAAAACATTTTTTTTCCTCAGTTAAGGCCGATACGTATTCTTCAATAAGGATGAGCCCGGTGTTCGATTCGAACCCATGTTCGAATCGAGCACCGGGTGTTCGCTCGCTCGGCGAGCCCAGAACTATTGGGGCCGCTGGCATCAAATTCGTGTGATGCGAGCGGCCCCGCAATGCATTGCGGCCCGCGCAGTGCAATGCTGGCTGATGATTGGCCAAGCATGCACTGTGACCCCGCATGCTTGGCCAATCACAGCGCCGGCAGCGAGGAGAGCCATAATTGGCTACAGGCAGGATGCCTGTAGCCAATTATAGCTCAGGGGCTTTAGTACACGCCCCACGGTATAAGAGGCCGCCGCGCCGGCGGCCTCGCATATTATGTTTCAGTCAGTGTCAGCGTGTCAGCGTGTTAGTGTGCTGCTGACAATATGTGCTTTATTTCTGGGGATATGTGTGTGCATGCTGTTAGAACAGCATTGCAGTATCACATCTGGGGGGTGTCTATAGGTGGCCTGTGAAGGGGGCAGGTTTCCTGTGCTTAGAACTTTCCCGGCAAAAAAGTGTCATTTTTGCAGGAAAAAAGCTATTTAAAATCACTCGCGGCTAATGAATTGATGGCTCCTGTAACACAGAGAACTGTCATTCATTAATAAAAAACAAAAAAAAAAAAGCGTAGGGGTCCCCCCAAATTCAATAACCAGGCCCTTCAGGTCTGGGATGGATATTAAGGGGAACCCCAGCCAAAAAATAAATAAAAAAATGGCGTAGGGTCCCCCTCAAAATCCATACCAGACCCTTGAGGTCTGGTATGGATTTTAAGGGGAACCCTAGCCAAAAAAAATGGCGTGGGGTCCCCCTCAAAATCCATACCAGACCCTTATCCGAGCACGCAACCTGGCAGGCCGCAGGAAAAGAGGGGGGGACGAGAGCGCCACCCCCTCTCGCCTGAACCGTACCAGGCCACATGCCCTCAACATTGGGAGGATGCTTTGGGGGTCCCCTAAAGCACCTTGTCCCCATGTTGATGAGGACAAGGGCCTCTTCCCAACAACCGTGCCCGGTGGTTGTGGGGGTCTGCGGGCGGGGGGCTTATCGGAATCTGGAAGCCCCCTTTAACAAGGGGACCCCCAGATCCCGGCCCCCCCCTGTGTGAAATGGTAAGGGGGTACAAAAGTACCCCTACCATTTCACCAAAAAAAGTGGCAAAAATTGTAAAAATGACAGGAGACGGTCTTTGACAATTCCTTTATTAAAATCTTCTTTCTTCTTTCTTCATCCTTCGGTTTCTTCATCTTCTCCTTCCTTCATCTTCTTCCATCTTCTGCTTCCATTTTCTTCTTCCTCCGATCCGCTTCTTCTTGCGCTGGTCTTCTCGTCCTTCTCGTCCGGCATCTTCTTCCGTCGGCGTCGGTGTCTCTGTCTCTTCTTGGGCCGCTCCGCGCAATGGGAGGCTCCCGCCTCCGGGACGTCATGGGGAATTCCATGATGGCTTTCCCCATGACGTCAGAGGGGGGTGGGGTCACCAGGTGCCCTCCGTTTTAAAAGACCTGTCAGATGGAGCGGAGCCTCACACAGCGGGAGCCTCCCATTGCGCGGAGCGGCCCAAGAAGACACCGACACCGACGCCGACGGAAGAAGATGCCGGACGAGAAGGACGAGAAGACCAGCGCAAGAAGAAGCGGATCGGAGGAAGAAGAAAATGGAAGAAGAAGATGGAAGAAGATGAAGGAAGGAGAAGATGAAGAAACCGAAGGATGAAGAAAGAAGAAAGAAGATTTTAATAAAGGAATTGTCAAAGACCATCTCCTGTCATTTTTACCATTTTTGCCACTTTTTTGGTGAAATGGTAGGGGTACTTTTGTACCCCCTTACCATTTCACACAGGGGGGGGGCGGGATCTGGGGGTCCCCTTGTTAAAGGGGGCTTCCAGATTCCGATAAGCCCCCCGCCCGCAGACCCCCACAACCACCGGGCACGGTTGTGGGGATAAGGCCCTTGTCCTCATCAACATGGGGACAAGGTGCTTTAGGGGTCTTAGACCCCCAAAGCATCCTCCCAATGTTGAGGGCATGTGGCCTGGTACGGTTCAGGCGAGAGGGGGGGCCGCTCTCATCCCCCCCTCTTTTCCTGCGGCCTCCCAGGTTGCGTGCTCGGATAAGGGTCTGGTACGGATTTTGAGGGGGACCCCACGCCAAATTGTTTTGGCTAGGGTTCCCCTTAAAATCCATACCAGACCTCAAGGGTCTGGTATGGATTTTGAGGGGGACCCTACGCCATTTTTTATTTTTATTTTTGGCTGGGGTTTCCCTTAATATCCATCCCAGACCTGAAGGGCCTGGTTATTGAATTTGGGGGGACCCCTACGCTTTTTTTTTTTTCATTTTTTTTTATTTTTTATCAATGACTTTTTTTTATGAATGAGTTTCAATGAATCACTGTTCTCTGTGTTACGGGAGCCGTGAATTAACATTAGCCGTGAGTGATTTTAAATAGCTTTTTTACTTTCAAAAATGACACTTTGCGCAGAGACAGTTCTAAACACGGGAAACATGCGCCCCTTTACAGGAATACTATAGACACCCCCCAGGTACGAAATTTAAAGGAATATTACACTTTTATTGTTTCAATTTAAGCATTATTAAAATCACTGCTCCTGAAAAAAACGGCCGTTTTTAAAAAAAATGTTTGCATTGATACATGTCCCCTGGGGCAGGACCCAGGTCCCCAAACACTTTTTATGACATTAACATGCATGTTAGCCTTTAAAATGAGCACTTTTAATTTCGAACGTTCGCATCCATTATAACTAATAGGGTTCTAAAGCTCGCACGGACTTTAGGTCCGTTCGCGGGTTCTGGTGCGAGCCGAACGGGGGGGGTGTTCGGCTCATCCCTATTCTTCAACATATTTTTGGTAAAAAAATCGCAATCGTTATAGCGTTTACAAAATAGGGGATAGTTTTATAGCATTGTTATTAATATTTTTTTTTTACTAGTAATGGTGGCGATCAGCGATTTTTATTGTGACTGCGACATTATGGCGGACACATCGGACATTTTTGACACATTTTTGGGACCATTGTCATTTATACAGCAATCAGTGCTATTTAAATGCACTGATTCCTGTATAAATGACACTGGCAGTGATAGGGTTAACCACTAGGTGGCAGTGTAGGGGTTAAGTGTTCCTAGGGGCATGTTACTAACTCTGGGGGGGCGTGGCTGTGATTTAGTGAACACTGATCTCTGCTCCAATCACAGGGAGCAGAGATCGGTGTCACTAGTTGCTAGGCAGAACGGGGAGATGCTGTTTACTTCCGCATCTCCCCGTTCAGCCATCCCGTGAGAAGACCGCGCGAGATGGCACAGCAGCAATCTTAAAGGGGAAATACATGTACGCCATTTTGCCTGTCCGTGCCATTCTGTCGACGTACATCGTCGTGCGCCGGTCAGGAAGTGGTTAAGAAGGCTCAATAATGTCTTGGAACTTGTGGCCCCTAGGAAGTTCTTCTGAGGCAGGATTGTACATTCAGAGTTTCTTTCCTGGAGAGGCTCAGACAACATCCTTGATAAGGTACCTGCCTTGCCATTCCTTGACCCAGGTCGATATGAGATAGTAAAATTGACCCTGGAAAAGAATAGAGACCAACGTACTTGTCTACAAGACAACCACACAAAGGGCATTCCTTTCTTTGTCAGCTGCATAATCGGTGCTATCATCTTAGAGAAGTTTCTTATTGATTTTATGTAGAAGTTTGCAAATCCAACAAATCTTTGTATTTCCTTAACATTTCTAGGGGCAGGCCAATCCACCACTGCTTTGATCTTCTCAGGATCCATGCTTACTTCTTCTGGAGAAATAATATATCCCATGAACTGCATCTGGGTTTGTTCAAACTCACATTTCTCCAGGTTAGAAGAAAAGATGAGAATATCATCCCTACATGCAATCACAAACTGGTCCAACAGATCTAGAAAAACGTCATCAATTAAGTGTTGAAAAGTTGCAGGAGTGTTGCAAAGGCCAAAAAGCATAACCAAGAAGTCAAAATCCCCATATCTGGTTCTAAAGGCAGTTTCCCATTGTCTCCTTGACGAATGCGGACAAGGTTATATGTCCCTGTAAGTCTAGTTTTGTAAAGACTTTGGCAGAAGGGAGCCTTTCCAACGTTTCAGAGATTAGGGGAAGTAGATAACATTTTGTAAAAGTGATATGCTAGCAAACTGAGCTAAGTGCCACAATCCGAAATAAAAATGGTAATGCAAACAGCAGCACTGCAATTTGTGAACAAAGCAAATAAAAATACTGTATTCAATTGTTAGTGACAAACACTCAAATTACAAATAATCTTCCCAACTATATAATGCTTGTGAAAAAAGTATCCACTGTGGATTGTTCTTATGACAGCCTTCTCCAGCTCCAGTGGTCAAACCACCTCCCAGCAAATCGGCTTACCAGAAAATCTGACTTTAGCAACCAACAGCACTCCTTTACGGATCCCACCACGATAGATGACCTTCTCCTTAGTATAGAATGATGGTAATCACATACAATATAACCAAATCTCATGCACAGGGAAAAAAAGCAGAAGGGACTACATAGTGTAGCAATTTTCAACAATTTATCAAGAAAAAAATGGGTATATATCCCTCAGAAGATATTTTGTAGGATAAAATGCATAAGGGCGGAGGAAAGCAGTGATGTCATCACGCTGGCTCCGACCGGTGGCATTTGACTGTGTACTGTGTACTGTTTACTTGCTTTTGTCGCTTGTGAGTATATGAACATTTTTTTCTTAATACATTGTCTGGAATTGCAATCGAGTGGGACTGAGAGCTGCTCAACCATTCACAGGAAGCTTTGTATTTTTTGAATGAATACAGTGCTTCCTCTGATTGGCTGAGGTGGCGAGACAGACAATGCCTTACCAATCTCCACCTCAACCAATTAGAAAAAACGTATTCATTCATAAAATACAAAGCTTCCTGTGAATGGCTGAGCAGCTCTCAGTTTGACTTGATTTTGTTCCGGGATGGAAAATCCCTATCCCACTATCAGAACACAGCACTATATACTGTATTTAGCTGATACAGTTTATACAGTGCTGACCAGCAGGCACATCTGTGACGGGAGTCACTTTGGGTGGGGGCTTGTGAAACCCAGCTTACCTTGGAGAGGTGTAAATCACCCTGTGTCCAGGGCACAGGGGGACCGAGAGCCCCAGTCTGATCTGTGCTAGTCGGACTCGCTGTACAGCCACACTTGAATGTTGTATACTGTATATGTATATATTGTGTGTTGTCTCATGCTGTTTGCTGGGATCGTTTGAGGTGTGGACAATTCCATTGTTCTATTGTGTCTGTCTGCCTTGGGAGAAAAGTATATTATGGGATTTATGTCTATGTGGAGGGGCAGAATTCCTCCAGCAGCCCCTCCCTGCTGATAAGACTGTTTACTGATGAGAAGCTTGAATACCCCTGACCTGTGTGTCTATTGTTATTAGACAGTTTACCCCACCCTGAATGCAAAGGGAGGGGTTGTCCCTGAGTGTTACCTCTCTGTACATGTGTTTCAATAAACAGTTTATGTTCCAGCTTGCAGCCAAACGAGTCCTGCCTTGTTCCTGGTTGTAATATGTGGGTAATATCTAATATCTATATTCAGAATGGAGAAAGCTGTATATGACAAAAGCACTTAAGTGGAGTGTGGGACTTTTTTGTACAACATCTGTTACTGAAGGGCATAGCTCATTTGGACCGGCTTGGAACAAACTAATTTAAACTGACAGAAAGCTTTAACACAACACAGTAGTGTGCTTTAGTGCGTTGCATCTTTATATAAATTGCATCACAACACACTAAAGCCCCATACACACTATTAGATTTTCTGCAGATTTTTGTCTTCAGATCTACCAAAACCATGTAGTGCGAGAGCCTGCCTGATTGCATACAAATTGAAACTCTAATGCTGCGTACAGACGATCGGAATTTCCGACAAAAAATGTTCCATGTGAGCGTGTGTAGGCTCCATCAGACATTTTTTGAGTGCTGCAAAAAAGTAAGTATTTTATTGTGTGTTTCTATTATTATTATTAAGTTTGTGCTGCTCCATGTGCTTTTCTTAACTGTTGTACAGTTTAAAAATGGCAAGTTTCAGGTTCATGGGCACAGTTATCGCTTGTAGTAACCATTGTTCGTTCGCCCACTAATACAATGTTTTTGACAGATGCATGTTAACTACATTTGTTCATGCCTATTTGTATTAAAATAAGTTTATTACATTGTTGTCTAGATGGGTTTGTAACTAGAATGAAATGCAAACTTCATTCAGTGTAAGGAGAGGACACTCAGCAGCTGTTTACACATCTAATTTGTGTGCATCTTCAAAATGTGGCTTTCACAGGAGTGACATCACCCCATCTGATGAAGGCAATATCAACACACTTTGGACATACTAATGTCTGTATTGCCTTCACTTTGTCAAAGTTGAACTTTGTAAGTCCCTGAGTTGTGTATATTTATGGTTTTAAACATCCCTGTTTAACCCAAAAAAGGCTATTTGTACTGTCAAACCTAAAAATGTTATACAACAAATATGTTGGTTTGTTCAAAAAACCTTTTCTAACACACATGTGAATGTGCTTTGAATAAAATGTTTTCTACTCAACAAAGTGTGGCTTCTTCTTTCAATACTCAATACCAGTTTTTGGAGCAATTTGTTTTTTTGCAGTGACAATGACAATCCACTTTGCACTACAAGTGAACTTTCAGTGCTGTTTCAGTGCACTTGTAGTGCAAAGTGGATTTGCCTTTAGTAAATAACTCCCACAGTGCTCTAAAATTTTTGTTTGGAGACTAAAACAATCACTTCATGGTGCTGAAAAGGATGTATTTTTATTATCATTAATGCATTACATACATTAACAACAAAAACATTGTGTGTGTGTGTAGCAAACCCACAACATAATAGCTGAAGAAGAGATTGTCACCCCATGTATCAACTAAATTATGTTTGCACTATTGAAGAAAATGGCTAAAAAGAAAAGCCCATTGGAGAACCTAGGAGACAGCTAAAAGAAACACAAGCAGTAAATCTAATTAAATATTCTTTAATTTTAACCAAAAATTATATTTTAAAAAGGTTTATCAAACATTTGCTGGCATATCAATGGCTCCCCTACCCGCACAGTATTCCATATATTTTTGACATACCTCGCGCGCACTTTGGAGGGGCAAGCCAGGACGGCCAGCTTTAAGCGCCGTCAGGGTTGTTGTTTGTTCTGGAAATCTGGCCTCAGGCCCAACTGAGGCCACATAGTTTGTAGCATTTCTCCTGAGAAAGTTGTGTAGAATGCAGCATGCAAGTATTATATGGCTTTGTTTATATTCCGCCATGTTGATTAGCGTCAGGAACAGGCGGAACTGGCTGGACATTATACAAAAAGCATTCTCCACCACTCTTTTGGCTCTGGCCAGCCGGTAGTTAAAAACCCTCTGGTCCAGGGTGAGGGTCCTCCTCAGGAGCGGCCACATCAGGTGATCACCCAGCCCAAATGCCTTATCAGCGACAAAGGCGAACGGAAGACCAGCCACGTTGTCTTCTGCAGGTGGCAAGCCCAAGCCACCACTCTGGAGCATCCGTAGAACTCGGTCTGGGTGATGACTCCACCATCCGACATCTGGACATTCTTCCCCACGTCCAAATAGAGAAACTCATATGTCGCCGACACCACCACCAACATCACAATACTATTAAACCCCTTGTAATTATAATAGTATGACCCAGAGTTGGGGGGTGGCACGATGTGGATGTGTTTCCCATCAATTGCACCTCCGCAGTTGGGAAAGTCCCACCACTGGGCAAATTGGGAAGCCACAGTCTGCCATTCCTGTGGCGTTGAAGGAAACCGTGGAGTGAAACGAGAAAAAAAAATAGTACTTTGGCACATAACATTGCAAGCAGATTAGACACAAACATTCTTGGCCAACATAAGTATAAAACATTTATTTTAAGGAGTATTTAAATACAAAAATATAAGGTCCACTTACCAGATTCCTCACCCCCTCTGATGGCCCATTTAAAATTTTTAGGGGGGGGATGTTTTGGACAAGTAACCCGCTCCACTTCATTGAGAGCTGAATGCATAAATAATGTGTGTTACTTTGGCCAGCCCCTCCTTACTTACACTATTGGCAGCCCACTGGACAGGTAAGAAGTGTTATAATGCAAAAATATAAATACACACTGTACAAATTGAAGCACATTTTTACATTCTGCAATTACCTATCAAGATAATAGGAGAACACAACTTTAAACAGTACCATTTGAAAGTATTCAGGCAGGACCTTTCACTACATGCTTTGGTGAATTCATCTATAAATCTGATCATAAAAGAGGTAGGCATAGTGTGTATGGGTTTAGCAAAGTCAGCATATAGAGGATTGGTATCGGCTGACTTAGCGGTGGGGGGGAGGGAGGGTTCCAAATGAGTTTGGGCCCCAAAAAAAGCCTCTTGCACTCTGCTTGAATTTAAGGAGAACAATAACATTTGTACACATTTTAGGGGGTGTTTAGGGTAAAACACTACTATGGAGCTGACAAAATACATTGTTAAGTGACTAGGCTAGGTGTGCATGGGCCCAGGATAGCATGCTGGGGAGGTTAATGAACGCAAATATGCATGAAGGACAAAAAAGTACTATAAAAATATTCAAGCATGCATAAGGATAAAGAGGACATTCACAGCATATTACAATCATGGTAATTATGGAATGTTGAAATAAGTACAATACATTAGCAAACATTAAATACATAGAATGTTATGTTAAAGGAGAAAACTTACCCTAATATAGTCCTTCTGCAGGACCTGAATGATGGCAGAACAGGTCTCTGGAATAATGATTCCCAGAGCCTGTGGGGAGATGCCTGTCGAGAACTTGCTGTCTTGCAGACTTCTCCCCGTCGCCAAGTACTGCAAGGTGGCGACTAGCCTTTCTTCTGGAGTGATGGCTTTCCGCATGCAGGTGTCCTGCTTGGTAATATACGGGGACAGCAAAGCCAACAAACGGTGAAAAACGGGGTCCGTCATCCAGAGATAACTCCTGAAATCATCAGGATTATTCTCACGGATCTCCCGCAACAAAGGCATGTGCGAAAATTGGTCATGCTGGAGCAACCAATTCTTCGTCCATGAACTCCTCCTCCCCCTGTTCATGCTTGGGTCAAAGTAAGAACCCCAACAGCAAGCCTCCACATAGCACGAACTCTATGACGAGTACGTAACCGCAACATGGCTTCAAAACGGTTGGCTGGTCAGAACGAACTAACAGAACACACTGAAAATCAGAAAGAACCTGAGAAAAACTAGCTGAAAATCTGAAACGAGTGGACAAAAACGCACTGAAAATCAGATACGTACTAGAAATAGCACGCACTGAAAACCAGATGCAAACTGAATACACGCACTGAAAACCAGATACAAACCCACAAGCACAAACTGAAGAGCAGTAACGATCGGAAAAGCAGGAGGCTGAAAAGCGTGAATCGTCTCTCACCAAACTTCTACTAACATGAGATTAGCAGAAGGAGCCCAAAGGGTGGCGCACTGGCTATTGAACTTCCTTTTTCTAGTCCCATCGTACATGTTGTACATCACCGTGTTCTAGCCGATTTTCCTCAAACATTTGTGCGACCGTGTGTACAAGACAAGTTTCAGCCAACAGCCGTCGGAAATAAATCCACGGTTTGGTTGTTGGAAATTCCGATCGTCTGTAGACGGCATTAAGGTTTGACCTCATATTACATGGTATTGGTAAATCTGAAGACAAAAATCTGCAAAAAATCTAATAGTGTGTATGGGGTCTAAAGCCCCATACACACGGTCGGATTTTCCGATGGATTCTGTCCTATCGGACAATGTTGTCGTAAATTCCGACCGTGTGTAGGCACCATCGGACAGTTTCCATCGAATTGTCCGACGGACAAAGTTCTATCTCCTGCTGGATAGATTTTTCGACAACAAAGTCTGATCACACCAATTCCGATCGTGTGTAGCATAGTCCGACGGACAAAGTGCTACGCATGCTCAGAAGAAATTCTGTGACGGAAGCGCTCGGTCAGGTAAAACTACCGTTCCTAATCGACACAGCACATTCGTCACGCTGCAATGTTAAAATGTCTTTAATGCAGCGCATTCTCTTTTTCTTTACAATGCAAGAAGAATGACGTGTTTTAGCTGCTCCTATTCACCCTCACTTCTCACAAACTTATTCCTTTATTAGTTTTCAGGATTTCTAGACTAGATGTTTATTTTTCCTCAGATCCTAAAAGAATCTTTGTTATATTTTTGGGATGATTTGTCATTTTTTTTTTTTTTTTTTTGGAATACATATTTTAAGGATAATTTCTTTAGATTTTTGAGGGGGGTTGTGTGTCTCAACTTAGCAAAACAACATTATTAACATTTGTATTTGTTGCTTAAATTTACTAGGAGTTTGTTTGTTGTTGGTGCCCCTTGTTAATTGGACTTTATTATTTGTGAAATGTACCTGCCTACTCACAAATAAACTGTCATTGTAGAAAAGTAAAACACATAGGCAAGGATTTTTTCAAATCAAAAATACCTTTATTTAGGTCTCAGCAACAAACCAAAGAGGAACGCAGCGATGGAGAAACTTGGGGAATTTGCAAAGCCTTGGACACCCACGGCAAACATCATTTTTGAAGCTTCTAAAATTGGGTGCCTGAGGAGTACGTATCTTAAGGGGAGTGCTATCTGGTCCTGAAGTCCAAAACATCCGGAACTGCAGCAGATGCCATCTAGGTCCCCAGGCTCTGGTCCTACGAGAGGCTCCATCTTCTCTCAGACCAGACTGAATCCAGGTCGTCACTCTCTTGCAGGGGCGGATCCAGGGGGGGGGCAACGGGGCAATTGCCCCCTCCGAGAATGCAGGTGAGTGATTGGGCGGGCAGGCGGCTCCACGGCTGAGAGCCCGGGTGGCTCCGTTTGTGAGAGAGCGGGCCGCTCCGCGGGCGGGCCGGGCGCCTTGGTTGGTGTCGGTGAGCAGCTGTGCGGGCCGCGGCTAGGTGACAGTGTGTGCGCCGGGCTGCTGGCCAATCAGGGAGCCAGCTGGCGGGGGAGCAGAGAGATGACATCATCTCTACCGCCCGGTATCCCTGCAGTTCCGCCCTCACTCACTCACTCACTGTTCAGTGTGCAGGCAGCCGCGGCAGCAGAGAGATTACATCATCTCTCTGCTGCTTGACTGGTAATCTGCTGCCTGACTCTGGGACACAGAAAGGCAATTATAGCAGGCAAGTGACAATCCGCAACGTGTGGCATGGGACGTGGCAAGTGACAATCTGCAATGCGTGGCATGGGACGTGGCAAGTGACAATCTGCATCTGGTGACAGGCGACGTGGCAAGTGAAAATCCGCAACATGTGGCATGGGATATGGCAAGTGACAATCTGCAATGCGTGGCATGGGAAGTGGCAAGTGACAATCTGCATCTGGTGACAGGCGACGTGGCAAGTGACAATCTGCATCTGGTGACAGGCGATGTGGCAAGTGACGTGGCAAGTGACAATCTGCAACATGTGACATGGGAAGTGACAAGTGACAGGCGACGTGGCAAGTGACAATCTGCATCTGGTGACAGGCAACGTGGCAAGTGACAATCCGTAACGTGTGGCAGGTGACAGTGGCAAGTGACACGCTCGGGGCTCCTACTGATTCTGCATTATGGTGAGTTGAACCATTCCATTTTTTAATACAATGTAATGATAGTAATAATGCGCTTCAATCATCCTGACACCATAACAACCATGGTGCCGGGATGATTGAAGCGCCAACACCAGCCATTTCCTCAATAAATTTACCCCAAAAAAAGTATTTTCTGGCAGTGCCCCTCCCGACACTAGGCTCTGGATCCGCCCCTGCTCTCTTGTCTTCCTTCCACGCTTCCTTGCACGCTGTGGCTGTGGTGCTGGTGGGGTGGCAGAAGGAGGAGGAGGCGGAGCAAGGTCACTATCGCAAACATGTGTGAGTGGGGTCATCCCCCCAGCCATCCCCTTATTTAGGACCTTGAGGATGACATCCTCACACATGTTGCGTTGCCCCACCTCCATACCCATCATTTTCGTGGCAACCATGGAGCCAAAGGCCTCCTCGTAGGTGGGTGTGGCATGTAGGGAGGCTGAAGCATCTCTGATCAGCCGGAGCGCTGACTCTCCCGCCTCACCCCCCCTTCTCGCCCTTTTGTAGGGAAGGCGGAGGGGAGGGACTTGGGAGACAGTCAGGCTCCTACGCCTACCCCCCTCTTGGCTGCCACTACCCACCTCTTGGCTGCCACTAACCCCTTCCTCCTCCTGACTGCCACATTCCACAGCCACCTCCTGGCTGAGGCCTTCCTGTGTATGAAAAAGGGACATAGTTTGAGTTATTTGTTCATCAAACACACACAATCTAGTGACTGTTGCAAAATATGTACAAATAGAAAACCATACAATTCTCAGCCCAGCAGGTTAGATTCTGGCCCCAAATGTCTCCAACACTACTGTCTGTTGATATGTCAAACACGTTAGGAACTAAGCAATTGTGGATCCTGAATTAACTGAACATCATTTATTTTTCACATAATTTGTTCCAAAACTACTATACCTGGCTCAAGCTGGGCTCCTCCACATCTTCCAGACTGGAAGGCCCAGGTTGCTCCTCGGAAGCCTCATCAGGGGTGGCCTGCGCGCAAGGAAGCGTGGAAGGAGGAGTCGAGAGTGACTCCGTGACATCAGCCTGGTCTTTGAGAAAATGGAGCCTGTCATAGTACCAGAGCTTGGGGACATAGACCTGATCTGCTGCAGCTCCAGATGCTTGGGACTTCAGGACCTTCTTGTGCTCCCTGATATACGCACTCCTCAGGCTGCCAATTTTGAGTCTTAACCTACGAACGGTTGCCGTGGGCATCCTTGGCTTTACAAATTGCACAAGTTTCAGCATGGCTGCGTACCTCTTTGGTTTGCTGCCGTAATCGGGGTGTTTGGGCTGCCATAATAGGGTCATTTCCCTATATTTATCAATGAAGAGGGGGAGAAAACTCACGTCGTTGAATCCCTCCATATTCTCTGCAAGACACAACACCACACAAAACACTATAAATAATGTCAGGCTAAACTCTCCTAATCTTCTCCATAAAGAAGCCTCAAGGTCTAATCAGTCTAGGCTAGTTATGTACCAAGTTCAAATTGTACCTTCGTTCTAGCGATCGTCTCGTGCGTGAGCTTTCTCTACCCTCGTCTCACAGATCGTGGCTACGACACAGGCGTGTGACGTTTTATATACAGTGCGCATGCGTCAAACTCCGCCCGCCCCTGACGATCTTTCTCGTCTATTCCCCACCCCTTCTCTTTACGGCGCAGTGTGGAGAGCACATGGCGGGGACACAGCAGGTGCGCCCCAAATATTGCAGCAACGAGGAGGAGGACGAGGAAAGGCCGGAGGCAGAAACGTCCCGATCCCGGCGGCTGAAATTTAAGGCCTCCAATATGTCTTTTGGAGAAATGTTGGAGATGGTGGACATATTGAAGAGGAGCGACTATGATGGGAAGTATGGGCCTTACCTCAACCCAAATGTCAGAAAGACCAAGATCATGTCTAAAGTTGTGAGGAGGCTGTACAATCATTTTGGGGTACAACGATCGAAGGAGCAACTGAGGAAACGCTGGTCAGACCTGAAACTGAGGGAGCCCGATCAGTACAGAAAGATCAAGCGAGTTCTTCAAAAAGGTACGTAGTTGTGTTTTGTGTTTGATTTTTTGCTTGCATACTGCTCCATGTGTTTGTATTTTTTCAATGTTGTACATTAGAAAATGGCCACTTTCATGTTCGTCTGTGCATTCGATCGTACTCAACCTCGATCTTTCTGCCAGTGTCATGTTCGTGTGTGTCCATTCGATCGTACTCAACCTCGATCGTTCGGCCACTTTTAATACGAGGTTTGGTGAAGTTTTTAGTGAAAGGAAGTTTGTTCTCAATAGAGATGTCATCAAGAATGTCAAGCTAATTTATTCAATGTAAAGGAGAGGTCACTCAGTAGCTGTTTACCCATCTGGACTCTAGAGCACTAGTGCTGAGACACCCAAACCCCCTTTTTATTATGCTTTTCCACACATGTGCTCCAGTGGATACTAGAGGGGTGTCTCCATCAGACAAACTTCTACCAAAAAGCCAGTAAGTTTAGCACCTTTACAAAGTGACTACATTCATGTTGTTGTCATTTGTAACTGGCCAACCAAAAATATTGTCCCTCACTTTCAAGCAATGTTTGACATTTCCTATTTCTGCCCTCAATAGATTGTGGTGCTAAATCTTCCTTTTGTACATTCTCATAGGGGAGCGAAAACTCGGGACGTCTGAGGAAACCAGAAAACCTACACCTCCCAAAGAAGGGGAAAGACCAGAAGCAGAGGATGAGGAGGAGGAAGGAGAGATCATAGAAGTTGGAGAACTTGTCACCACAACAGGTGAGTGTGGGAGAACACAGCTACTGGTAAGCTAATCAATGTATGCCTGCCTCATTTCCAAGAGACATTTTTTTTTTGTTGTTTTTTTTAGGTGACGTGGATGTTGTGGAAGAAGAATCGCACTTTACCACTGAAAGTGCCCACGTACTCATCGGGGAGATAATGGTCTGCAATCGAGATCTAGATGAGATAAAGCAAAACATCAATGATGTTCAACAAAAATTGAAGAACATCATTGATGTTTTAGGGAAAATATGAAAACGCACCAAGTAATTACCACACATTTGTGGCTGTTTGTGACAACATTTGCAAGTTAAGAACTGTGTGAAATTTGGAACATGCACACATTGTGTCCACATGTGCTAGCTCCCATAATGGTGGATGAATGACAACGTTTTTTTGGGGGTGCAACCACTTTACTAACTACTAAAGTGGGTTTGGTGAAGGGGTTGCACCCCCAAAACACGTCCATTGATCCCCATGATGGGAAATGGCACTTTTGAACATTCTAGGCATGTGTTTTACCATCTAATGTCCATTTTCAGACCCAAATTGTGTGCATGTTCTAAATTTCCAGTTTCCAGGGGTGACACCCCATGTGATGAAGGCAAGATCAAACACACTTTGAACATATAGTCATGTCTGATCTTGTCTTCACTTTAGAAAGTGGAACTTTGCAAGTTCCTATGTTCTGTTTTGCTCCATGCCTGGTTTTAACAAATGCGGAATGTTTGTAAACAATGTTGGAAAGAACCAAGATCTTGTCAGTTTTGCCAAGAAGTTTGGAAACGCACTTGTGAATGTGTTGCAAGTAAACTTTTTTAATTTTCTAAATGTGTGGCTTCCTTATTGAAAAACACAAAAGCATTATGTATGTCAAATGTAAAGGATTTGGGGGGCAATGGGTGTTATTTACTAAAGGCAATTCCAGTTTGCACTGCAAGTGTATTTTCCAGGGCACTTTTGCACTGCACTTGTAGCGCATAGTGGATTTGACTTATGTAAATGACACCCACAGTGCTTTGTACGAAAACACGTAGCACACCATTTTTGGGAATACACACATGTCTGACATGGTGATGAAAAGGAGTATTTTGGGTGTCAGTTATGCACTACAAACCTTCTCTAGACAAAAGATTAGGTATCACACACACAACATGAGAAGATTCTTTTTGGGAAGAAGAGACTGTTACCTCCTTTTGCCCAGAAAGTGCATTCCCACTGTTGAAGCTAAAGGGCAAAAATGTATATCTCAAATAAGCTAGAATATGGAAATGACAAGAAATCATAGGTTTGTTTAAAAAATGTATTTATTAAAAAATGCCTCTCACACATCGTCAGGCAGAGCAATGGCCCCCCTACCCACAAAGTAGTCCATATATTGCTTGCGGACCTCGCAGGCATTTAGAGGGGGCAAGCCTGGATGTGCCGCTTGAAGGGCTGTGAGGTCGGCATTGGAAGGGCCCTCCACATCTGGGCCAACGGGCACCACATAGTTGCTGTTGTGTCTTTTCAAAAAGTTGTGCAATATGCAACAGGCAAGAACTATGTGGTTCAGTTTGTATTCCGCCAAGTTAATAGCCGTCAAAAACAGGCGGAAGCGGCTGGCCAGGATCCCGAAGGTGTTCTCCACCACTCTGCGGGCTCTCGACAGCCTGTAATTGAAGACCCTCTGGTCTGGGGTGAGGGTCCTCATCGGGAAGGGCCTCATCAGATGGGGAGTCAACGCAAACGCTTCATCTGCGACAAAGACGAAGGGGAGTCCTTCAGCATTCTCCTCTGGAGGTGGCAAGCACAGACTGCCACTTTGGAGAGGCCAGTAGAACTCCGTGTGCGCAATGGCACCACCATCCAAGATCCGGCCGTTCATCCCCACGTCCACATACAAAAAATCGTATGTCACGACACCACCGCCAACATCACTACACTATTAAACCCCTTGTAATTATAATAGTAGGACCCCGAGTTGGGGGGTGGGACGATGCGGACGTGTTTCCCATCAATTGCACCTCCGCAGTTAGGAAAGTCCCAACGGCTGGCAAAGTGGGAGGCCACAGTCTGCCATTCCTGTGGCGTGGAAGGGAACTGTGGAGTGAAACAAGAAAAAAAAATTTGTCACTTTGCACATAAACATTGCAAGCAGATTAGACACTAAACATCTTGGAACAAGATCAGACTTTTACATTTTAAGATGGAAAGTATTTGTACCGAAAAGTAGAGGGTCCCCCTAGCAGATTACTCACCCCCCATCAATCCCCCCACTTCTGATGGGCCATTGACAATAACTAGGGGTTTGGGGGGGGGGGGGTCTGGACAGGTAACCCTCTGCACTTCATTGATTGCCAAATGGCTCAATAATGTGTGCTAGTTTGGCCAGACCCTCCTTACTTAACACTATTGGCAGCCCACAGGAAAGATAAAAGAACATTCCAAATCCCCCCCCCCCCCCCCCAAAAAAAAAAAAGGAAAGCACATTTTGACATTCTGCAATTACCTAGCAAGCTAATAGGAGGGAAAGAACCCAAAAAAAGAGGAAATGGAAAGTATGGAGCCAGCCCCTTGCACTACATGTTTTGCTGAATTCATCCCTAAAGATGACCACTATAAAGAGGTAGGTATATAGTGTGTATTGACCTTGGGAAAGCCAGCAGATAGAGGATTGGTAGAATCTGACAGAGCAGTTGGGGGAGGAGGTTCCTAATGAGTTTGGCACCCCCCCCCCCCCCAAAAAAAATGGGGAAAAAAAGGGGATCTGCATGAAGTAAAACACACAGCAAACATTTGTGCATGTTTTAGGGGTGTTTGTGGGAAAACAATACTATGCAGCAGACAAAATACATTGCTTAAGTGACTAGGCCATAGGTGTCTATTGGGGCAGAAGAGCATGCTGGGGAGGTAAGTGAAGGCAAAAATGCATGAAGGACAAAAGGGCCACAGCATATTAGAACATATTGCAAGCATGGTAATTAGGGAAGGAGGTCAAAAATACAAGACATTAGCAAACAGAGCATACATAGAAGGGAATAGTAAAGGAGAAATGTTACCTTAATATAGTCCTCCTGCAGGACCTGGATGATGGCAGAACAGGTCTCTGGAATAATGATTCCCAGAGCCTGGGGAGAGATACCTGAGGAGAACTTCAGATCCTGAAGGCTTCTTCCTGTCACCAAGTACCTCAACGTGGCAACAAGCCTCTGCTCCGGAGTGATGGCTTGTCTCATGCAGGTATCCTGCCGGCTGATAAAAGGGGTCAGCAAAGCCAAAAGATGGTGAAAAACGGGGTCCGTCATCCGGAGAAAGTTCCTGAAATCATCAGGATTATTCTCCCGGATCTCACGAAGCAAAGGCATGTGCGAGAACTGATCACGCTGAAGCAACCAATTCTTGGTCCACATACTCCTCGTCACTCTGTTCATGGACGGGTCTTGGCTCAAAGCTAAAAGCCCGACACCAATTCCGCGTACAGCACGAACTCGGCGACGAGTACGTACGAGAAACATCGCTCACAAACGGTCGGCTGGTCAGAACGGACAAACAGAAAGCACCGATAAACAGCAAGGCATGAAAGAACGAAATGAATACCAGAAACGAGCAGACAATAAGCAGTGAAAATCAAAGCGTCCTATATCAAGATATAGGCCGCAATGACCAACAAATGTGAACTGACTACACGCACTAATAAACAGATACGCACGACAAGCACAAACTGAAGAGCAGTAACGATCTGAGTCAGAAAACTGAGAAGCGCGAATCGTAAGTCCCCAAACTTCAACTAACTCGCGATAAACACGGGATCAGCAGAAGGAGCCCAACGGGTGCGGGACGTGGTGCTGAACTTCCCTTTTCTAGTCTCGTGGAAGACGACTTACATCACGACGTTCTTGAAGACCGGAAATTCCGACAACGTTGTCCGACCGGGTGTACGCAACACCAACATCGGACAAAGTACGACGGACATGATCCGACGGAACTGGTCATTGGATAATCCGAGCGTGTGTATGGGGCTTTAGACATGCTAAGTATGTTACTGTGCATAACCCCAATACGCTTGTCTAAAAGGGTCCTTCAAATATTTGGAGGAAAAGATTACAGCACACACATACAAAATGACATTTAAATCCTGCAAGGCTATTTAAAACACCTGAACATACTCAGCAAATAAGCAAGAATATGGGGATTTGGTCACACTATATGACCACATAGTGCTTAACCCCACTACTGCGTCAAAGTACCCCATTTTCAGTGAGTCCTACACTATTCCTAGAATGAAAGATCCTGCTTCTCAACCATGGGAGAAATACACTCCTCTATGTGGGAGAACTAAAGGACTTCTATAAAACAGGTGGACACTAATAAGAGGTAATGGCGGGGGATGGGGTGCTCCCGCCCAAGGGATCTGGTCAGGACCCTTACAATAGACAAACAAAGATAGACTTGGGGGGCACACCCTAAGAATGCATAACATTAGATGGTGCAGCTATAAGACCGACAAAGAGAGGAAAAGATTACAGTGCACACATACAAAATTACTTTTAAATCCTGCAACAGGGGTGGCCCGTGCATTAAGGGCAAGGTAATGGTGGGGGGATGGGGTGCTCCAGCCCAAGGGATCTGGTCAGGACCCTTAAAATATTTGCACATCATTTTTATAAGGCTATATAAGAAAATTGATGCAAATACTATACTTTCAGTGTCCCCACTCTTTAGCCCCCAACCACCAAAAAACAGTGCTGTGCCTGACTAAAATATAAAATGTACCTGTGCACCACAGTCTTCCCCTCATATATCCAAGAAAAAGCAATGAAGCAGCAGATAATGCTATACACTTTGCATCCCTGAGAGCCCAACTATAGCCTCCTTCATGATTGCTGGCTACCTATGAGCAGGCTCACGGGTTTAAATAAGCCGCTCGCGCTGTGCAAATTCCAGAAAACTGGCCAGTGGCAGGTCAGTTTGGCAGCAGTAACAGTGCTGTGTTTATACCCCACTAATAGGGTACAAATTGTGAAAAGCAAAAACATTTTTTTTATATGGTGTGGCGCTTAACAGTATTATAGTACACCTCCCCCTTTTTACCTACAGTGTGTTTTTACACAATACTAACTTTCATGCAGGTGTTTAAGCTCCTATATACACATATCTAACCCTAATAAAAGTGCATAAATCAATAAAGTGCAAGATAATTAATGTGACACAGGCAGTACTACAAAACACCCCCCTTTTCTTTTTTACACAGCTTCCACCTTAGTAAAGTGCATACTTCAATAAAAATACAATTATTACATTAATAAACCAATACAAAGTCTCTATACACCCTGCAGACACAATATAATATACTGAGAACTACATTCAGCATACAGAATAAGATAAGTGGCACCATGCAGACACAATATCATATACTGAGGACTACATTCAGCATACAGAATAAGATAAGTGGCACCATGCAGACATGATATCATATACTGAGAACTATATTCAGCATACAGAAATGGTATTATGCAGCATCTATACATGCAGAATAAGAACAGATATTGAGATTTACATTCGGCATACAGAAGATGTAAAACCGTACTTATATAGGGAGTATAACAAAAGAAGTAGTACTATGCTATGTCTGTATGTAAATGTTGTCCGCCTTTAAGAAACCATAACCAACACAGCATCATGTACATACTACATTTTACACATATACACAGTGGGGGAGACATACTAAAACTGGTGCACTCAGAATCCGGTGCAGCTGTGCAAGGCAGTCAATCAGCTTCTAACTTCAGCTTGTTCAATTAAGCCTTAAGTCCCCTTTCACACTTGTGCGACTTTAAAGTTGCGCGATTTTTTTGCGGCCGCGATTTTTGCTGTGATTTTGCCGCGATTTCAAGGAATGCCTGTGTAAGTGGCATCAAAATTGGACCAAAGTAGTACAGGGAGTACTTTGAAGTTGGAACGACTTGAAGTCGAATTAATATGAATGGCTGTCATTGAAAATCATAGGGAACGACTTGTCATGCTACTTTGCAGTCCCAAATCGTGGGACAAGTCGTATAAGTGTGAAAAGGGGGCTTAAGCCCCATACACACGGTCGGATTTTCCCATGGATTCTGTCCTATCGGACAATGTTGTTGGAAAATCTGACCGTGTGTAGGCACCGTCGGACAGTGTACGTCGGATTGTCCGACGGACAAAGTCCTATCTCCTGCTGGATAGATTTTTCGACAACAAAGTCCGATCACACCAAATCCGATCGTGTGTATCGAATTCCTGACGGACAAAGTGCCACGCATGCTCAGATCACATTACAAGACCAAAGCTATTGGCTACTAGCCTCTACGTAGTCCCGTCGTACGCAACAAACGTCACCACGTTCAGAATGATCGGATTTTCCGACAACTTTGTCCGACCGTGTGTATGCAACACCAACATCGGACAAAGTACGACGGACATGATCCGACGGACCTGGTCCTCTTAAAATAAAGGGTCAACTGCCAACTATGCAGAGAGGAGGGATGAGTCAGGTCTATGGTAAACTGCAGGAATCATGGAAGATCTGCACATCATGTAGAGTGATATGGTGAAAGGGGACAGGGCGACTCCATGGATTTTAGTCTGTTTAGATTTATGTCTGTTTGCCCATTGTGGAGATTTTCTCTAATTTCCAAGACAGCGGGCCCTAGAACAAGTGAGAAGAAGTCATTTAAAAGGGAATACATACATCAGAAGAATTGTGGCAACACTTCATAATTCTATATAAAAAAGTTTTTGGAGCTGCCCTTTAATTATATCCTATATAGAACATTTGTCTTTTGTCATTAAACTACCAAAATATCCCACAAAATGTTATAAATACTTTGGAGAGAATGAGCTAATGTGATCAGGACCGTCCTTTATACTGTTCGTCCATTCTTATGTTGACCTTTACATAAATAGCTTACTTCTTTCAAATAGACATCATTAGCTGTGCGTATTAACCCAAACACATGGTAACTATGGGACAACTTTCAGCTTAGTAGAAAATGACTGCAGGTGCCAGACCCCAAGGCAACAATTTCCTTGTTTTATGGCTTCATTACACACAAATAAGTATGGAATTGAACATGAATCATGTTACATTTAGCTATACAGTAATCCCCTTTTCTGACAGTTTGTTCCTTCCTATGTCAGTGGTAGACATAGCCTGCAAATGGACTCCTGTATAGAAAAAACATATGCATCTCCCCGTTAAATCCTATTCATTTCAGACTTTATACAAATCCTCATGCAAAACGATACCCTTTTGTTTCTCTGATAGAGCTCACCACTGTGTGTAACCATACCTGGTCAAGGCCAAGTTTACGAGAGGGCTTCCCATACCTTTCCATTTTAATACCCCCTGGAAGTAGTAGCAGGGTGTTCCATTACAAGAAGTGGCATGCCCAGATAGCAAGGATAACTTGCCAGAAATTTGTGACTATTGAATTGTAAGTCTTGTTAACTTCCTTTTCACTGGCAAGTTGTACACTTGTAGAGCATTTAAAGCACAAGTTCTAGTTGACACTTTTCCAATTTGTAGCAAATTTGCGTGGCAAGTCTCTAGCAAGAGCAAAGTTGCAGTGGTGAGTCTACAGCAAGGGCTCTGCAAGTCCCAGTGACCCTTGTGGTGGGATAACTATTGCACAACATACCTGAACCTGAAATTGCAGCAGACTTGCTGAAAGTTTTCAAATAAAGTTGATCTGGATTCATGCAATACGGACTTGTTGCAATTGTGCAACAAACTTGTGAAGCCTGGCAAGTCTAGCAATAGCTTAGCAAGTCATTTTTAAACTTGCAGCTCAAATGCTTCTAGGTGAGTGCCTGCAGTGGATTTAGTTACAGCGGTTGGACAGAAGGCAGTTTAAGGTTTGTTGAAATGCTGAAGACACTCAGACTGGATCTAGCATAGAAAGCTGAAATGCAGGTCAAACACTGGAAACCACTAGTGCAGAAGCAGAGGCATAGTCAGGATGAGCAGAGGTCAGAAACAGCCACGCAGCCCCGTGCATTATTTCTGGCTTTGCATTGTGTGTCATCAATCCCAGGAGGCAATAGGCATCGTCGACTCCTAGCATTGCGTTATTTGCAATAGCCATTGCTATAAAAACCCCACCTCTACTGCTTGCGATGTGCTGCGCATGCGTGAGATCGGCAGGTGCATGCTGGGTAGCCAGCATGCACAGAATACAGGAAGAGATACTATCCAGCTTCAGATGCCCTCACATGAGATGGCCGTGGTCTGCTTGGAATTTATAAAATAAGAAAACACTGCTGCAAAAATGCTAAACGGACATTTATATACAGAATAACTTTAATAGAATACAAGAAGAATGAGAAGTAAAGTGGTATTTTTATCAAAAATTTTAAATTTCTGCCCGAACACCGCTTTAAGCACTAAATAGCAGAATGCAGGTCAGGTAACATGAGCCTACAACCACTCAGCAACTTCTCCTCAGTGCGCTGTGCTTTAAATAGGGTGACTGGTGCCAAAGCCGTTGTCTCTTTCACACTAAAGCCCATTAGTGTAAGCACACACACACTAGTGCACATTGCTGTACACCTGCCTATTGGGCCAAGGGCTGTATAATGCAAACACACACAAGTCATGGCCATGCTCTTAATTTTCCTGACACTTTCTTTCTGCTACCGGTCAAATGCCATCAAACATATGAGCTATTCTCTCATTGGTCTTTTAATTACTTCCAAACCAACAGACAAATTAATTTTCTCCTTTACTGATGGTAACCCTAATAATCCGACTTTTCTTTTGGGGCCTCTGTCCACAGGCTGCTCATTTTTGAATGATGCCCAGTATAACAATACCAAAAACAAGTGCTGCCTTGAAAAAAAAGCTATTGAAAACATTGGAGCTATACCATATATTCTTTTTTTTTTTTACACATTTTTACAATTAAACATGTGAGTGTGGTTGAGCTGTTACAGCTCTTGGATAAACACTTATTAGCAACGACTAGCAATAAAGCTAGCCTATTAGGCAATAGATGGAGATAGAAAGTTATGAGGATGGCTCAGTTGTTTTTCTTTGAACCCACATTTTAACAATAATTTATTAATCTGTGCAAAACATGCACCAATGAAAGAAACCAAGAAGCTAACGGATGCCTGATAATTATGTTGATCCACTTTAACTAGTTTGCAGGTGAGTAATTCTCTTTAATTTTTCTGATCTGCTTACCAGTTCCATTCAAGTCAATTTAAAAGCCGGTGGGTCTGCATTGCTGCAGGCAACTAGCATTGTTTGTCAGAACAGCTTGGCGTTTGGGCATAATGGTGGGAAGATCAGACTGAGCCTGCTGAAGGTATGTGCACCTCTAGATACCTACACTTTGTATGTGACAAAAGTTTCTTTATTTTGGTATAGCGACAGAGTACACCTTCTAAATTTTCTTTCTAATTTAAAAAATAACACTAGTATAACAAAGAATGAGTATTGACACTTGGAAATGAAAGAAACGCATATGACCAACTTCCAATACCTTGGAATATGACCTTAATGAAAACCTGGCGAACAATGTTGATGTCAGAGCTGGAATTGCTAAAGCGCAACAAAGTTTTTGGAGACATAAAGAGCTGATGAGGAACAATCGCTCTCTAAACACAAAGAAACGGCTGCTACAAAAGAAAGTCTGATCCATTCTCGGGTATGCAACAGAAATGTTTTTCCATACAATGTCTCTGAAAAAAGGTCACAAGTTTTCGCCTGTGGTGCTACAGGAGGATCTTGAAAATAAGCTGGACAGTCATGGTCACGAATAATGATGGCCTACAAAGAAGCAATGAAGAAAAAAAAACATCTGTTGGAAGAAATATGAAGAGAAAGTGCCAATTTCTGACTGTATTGCAAGGTATTCGAAAAGACAAAAAGACAAGATCAAATGTAGAATCAATGTTCCAAGTCTAGGGTTCAACAAAGACTGCAAGTGGTAATAGCAACAGGAGACGAAGTAAGGTCGCCTTCAAATGTCAGTCAAATATTTTTGTTTTCTTACTTACTCCAAAACCTGATAGAAATATATTGCACAGCTTTTGTAGTGGTATATATATAGCATTTAGTTATATTTACTGACACACTGACCATTCCAATATTGTGGTACTGCTAAAGAAGGAAGGTAGAGTCTGCAGCTTCAATATCTGATCCAGATAAAACATTGAAGCAATGGGGGGCTTTGAAATGTTACGACTGATACAAAACAAAGTAATTGCCAAAGGGACATAATGCAGTTTGATAGATATGAATGTGCTAAAACTAAACACAGAGCAAGACGTATAGCTAGCCACTAACAGACAGGGAATGTCCTTGTCCATAAATACCAACAACAGTGAGGGAGCTCCTTAGCTGGAATGAAAATGCCCTACATACCGTGCATGCATGACATACTTTGAGTCAATTTGGATGGCTGTAACCTTTTACTTGTACATTCAAACTTGCATACACCACAACACGATATCAAGAGCCTGAATGATATAGCACAACACAGAGCCTGTGTTGTGTTATATGTGTGTCCAAAGCAATAAGTCTCACCAAAGAGAAGTCTAAAAAAAAAAAAAAAAAGCCTGTTGTTTTCTATTGGGCACAGTTATCAAGCTGTGGTGGGCTCTGCCAGATTATTTTTGCTGAGTGCAAGAGTTCACTGGCCATTTTTGTCCATTATTTTTAAAGGTGTGGATAAAGGTGATTGTCAGATTGCATCTTTCACAGACCCACCACTGAGGCAAGCAATGGCTCTTTTGTGGTGGTTAAAGTATATCTGTTATCAGCAATCTGTGAAATTAAGCATTGTATAGAATGCCTAGAGAATCTATAGAACGCTTTTAGGCAAAGCATGAAATGTCTGTTTTAGGCACTGTTTATAATACCTAGGCATTATACAGAATGAAAAGTACTATTTAGGCAGAATGCCTGGGAAATGCACGAAATATTAAGCATTTAATACTTTGACGGCTCATTTTCGGCATTCTATAGATTGGGAAGGCATTCTATACATTGCCTAATTTCACACATTGACGGTAACATATGTAAACATAAAACATTCTTCTTTATGTTGAATAGAGTAGGGAAGAGTTAAAACCAATGTCAGTTATTTTAATTTTGCTAAGATTTTCCTTTACTTCCTTCTGTAGATTCAACAGAAAACAGCCCCTCTTATGCCTGGTACACACTGAGATTATCGGACGAATGATCATCCATTTTTTTTAAGCATGCTAGTCTCATATCGAAAATAAAAGAGGTTACTAAAGTTATGAAAATTCTCGTATGATAGAATAAAAATTCGGAAGTGATGTAATGTAATGTATTGTATTTTCAGATGACAACTGTACTGATTGAATGAACATCGTACGAGAAAAAATGTCATGCTTGTCCCATCGGATACATTTGCATGAATCTTTGTGATTGGCTCTTGAAAGCTGCGTACTAACGATCAGATTTTGTACGATCACTTCCAAAGCGGTATTTTTCGTTTTTGATTTTCAAGAAAGATTAATCTGGATCCAAACATATCTAACAGTTTATATATAGTTATTTTTAGGTGATCTGACTCTATGACAAATGTAATTGACTGCTAAGACTGCTAAGAAAGATTAATCTGGATCCAAACATATCTAACAGTTTATATAGTTATTTTTAGGTGATCTGACTCTATGACAAATGTAATTGACTGCTAAGAGCTACTGATCTTTGCACATAATCATTGGACTTTGCAGCACCTTATTGAATAAGACAATTTCGTACACATTACAAATGATAGATTTGCATTTGGTAAGGGACCTATTTATGATACAGTGAATGTGACATTCCTAAAAAATTTACTGCAGGTAAATTATTTTGTGTTATTCAAAACAAATCTATATGGAAGATTCACCTGCATTGATTGTGCAGTGAATGTCACATTCTCTGCTTTATAAATATTCATCCAGGAGTTTAATAGGTACTATAAAATGAAAACACTATTTGATTCAAAACATTGTATCACAGTTCACTGGGATTACACTCTGTATACTGACTCCAATTATGAACATTCATTGGAATTCTTTGGAACAGTCTTGCTCTCAACAGTTCAGTTAATGTGTAAAACATCCTGCACATATGTTAAACTTGCAGGAAACAGAAAGTTCATAATAGCCCCTGCTATGAAAAGCAACCTGTGGTGGATCGCTTTTCAGGGTGCAGTTAAATGGCTATTGTCAGGAGTTCAGGAGGCGATCCTGCCAGCTCCTGAATGTTTGTGTTTTGTTTTGGTTTTTTTTCCGAACAGCAATTTACAATAGGACTAATGCCCTGCAACTGCAAACCAAGCATTCAAGTCAAAAGGGGCACACTGCAACCCTGAGCCAAACACTTGGTTTGCAACACTCAACATGCAGCATTATATTTGACTCCTTTAGCTGTATTTTAGACTTTAGATGGGCAGTCTGGGTCAGTAAAACCATGTCTCGACCAGCTGTTTTTACCATCTATCTATGTAGAATAGGCCTTATACATCCAAAGTTCAAGTATTGTAAATATGTAATTCAGAGTGCATTGAACCCAACAGGTTCAGGGCAGGAGGCGAGACTGTTAATAGGACGGCTTCTCTGAGACTTTTTCTAAATTAGGTAATGAAGAATTCTGACACCAATGAGGGAAGATGTTTCTCTTCAGGGAAAGACCTAATAATTACTTGCATTATGAACAATGGATTTAATGTCCTTGTATTAGTTAAGTGTATTAAAGAAGGTTTTAACTTCAGGATTTCTGCCAACTTGCCTTAAAATGAACATTTTACAAAGAGTTTCTTTCTCATGCTAATATTAATTTCATAGTGACACAAATCAGTTTTTAATTTTAGCAAGGTGACCCAGCTGCAAAAGTTTTGCATGGCATTCATCCAGTTCCATAAACTCTTCTTTTTAATTATTTGTCATGACTTAACTGAACCTGTAGCCACAAAATTAAAGAAACATACTGTTGGCACCCCTAAACTTCAGGGAAGCGGGTTGTTTTGACAATGAAACGGCAAAGAGCTTGAGTGTTTGTTGGCTCTGGCCACCTCTCACCTTGCTGTTGGTTGTTGTAGTGATAAGCCAATGGGTAGCACAGGAGGGCAGGCCAAAGACAGGTCCCTGTTGAATTGGCCAAAGTTTGATCTTTTTATTGACATCTTTAGGCTGCTTTCACACTGAGGCGCTTTGCAGGCGCTAAAGTGCTAAAAATAGCGCCTGTAAAGCGCCCTGAAAGAGCCGCTCAATGCACTCCAATGTGAAACCCCTGAGGGCTTTCACATTGGAGTGGTGCGCTTGCAGGACGGTCAAAAAAGTCCTGCAAGCCGCATCTTTGGAGCGCTGTAGGAGCGGTTTATTTACCGCTCCTAAAGCGCCCCTTCGCATAGAAAACAATGGGGCAGCGCTGCAATCCCGCCTGCAAAGCGCCTGATGCAGCGGTGCTTTGCGGGCGGTTTTAACTCTTTTTCCGGTCGCTAGCGGAGGTTAAAACTGCCCCGCTAGCGGCCAAAAAGTGCTGCTAAAATGACGGTAAAGCGCCGCTAAATATAGCGCCGCTTTACCGCCAGCGCGGGCCGTCTTTAAGGCAGGGCAAAAGGGGCAGCTGCCCTGGGCCCTGTCATTGTTGTGGGGCCCAAAGCAGCTGCCTCATACTTGCCAACTATCCCAGTTTAAATTCCCTTGTTCCTTGAAGTTTTAGTCCCTTGCTGTGTCCTAATATCTCAGTGTGAAGTGCTGCTACTAATGCTGCCCAGCTCTGCCCTATTGTTGTGTACAGATGACTCACCTGCAGACCCTGTGTTTACATGTAAATAACCGGCATTCATATGTAAATAGCTGCATCCGGCAGCATAGATATGTAAATAAAGGTGGCATTCATATGTATATCATGCCCCCTGCAGTGAGGAGATGATGCGCTGTAACCTCTAGCAACCAATCAGTGAACAGTATTACTGTACAGTTATCTCTAGCAACCAATCAACAAGCAGAAATCATGTGCTGTAACATCTAGCAACTAATCAATGAGCTGTAATGTGTGCTGTAACCTCTAGCAACCAGTCAGTAAGCGGTAATGATACACTGTAACCACTGGCAACCAATCGCAATCGCTGCCTGATCTGATACAGTAAATTGATTTTAAGTCTAGCTGCTATTTATTGTCTGCCTCAGAGCAGGCGGAGAGTGAAATTGTAGGGGGGCCCAAGAAAACGTTTGCCCAGGGTCCAATCAATATTAAAGCGGTTGTATACCCGTTTTTTTTTGTACACTACCTGCAAGACAAAGTCATAATGAGCTAGTATGACTAGCATACTAGCTCATTATGCATCACTTACCTTAGATCGGGGCCCCCGACGCCATCCTCTTCTCCCCCTCCGGCCGCATCCATCTCTCCACAGATACCCTTCCGGGTATCGCCGCTCCGGCCAATCACAGCGCCGATGCGGCGCTGTGATTGGCCAGAGCGGCGAGGACGTCGCTCCGCGCACGCGCGCTGGACACTTCAACTGCGGTGAGCTGCAGTTGTGAATGGGGATTAACCCTGTAAATGCACCGTTGTCTACGGCGCGCATGCGCCGTAGACAACGTTGTAAAACGTTCTTTTCAAATATCTCCTAAACCGTGCAGGTTTAGGAGATATTTCTTGTACCTACAGGTAAGCCTTAATCTAGGCTTACCTGTAGGTGCAAGTTGAATTTAAGGGTATACAACCACTTTAAAGATGGCCCTGTGTAGGCTACACCAGTGATTGTCAACATACAAGGTTTAGGGTATTGCTTTGTCCTTCTATTTTTCTTCCATAGAAATACAAACTCCTTCTGTTAACTAAATGTGGGTGTAGCACACCCCCTAAGGAGTCACAAATTAATTTGGATCCCCCACTTCTACACAGGCAGGCACACCAAATCTTCACAAGCACCCCAGAGTCAGAGAATAGTCCTGTTGTGCTTTTTTAAGGAAAGTGTCCCGCACATTTTTATTAACCACTTGCCGACCGCCCCCCGGCCGGCGGGGACGGTCGGGATCGCTTCAGGAGCGATCCGGATGAGGGGACGGCCAGTGGTTTCTGGCCACCCCCTCGCGATCGCTCCTGGCGAATCAGATGCTTCCTCTGTCTGTGTCAATCAAAACACAGGCAGAGGAAGTGATGTCACGCTCGGTGCGCCGGTCTATGTGACCGGAACGCCGAGCTGTGAACATCTAAAGGTTAGTGCACAAACAGTACACTGACACCAGTACACATAGGCACACAAAACACCCCCCTGTCACCCCCTGATCACCCCCCAGATCACCCCCTCCCCCCCCAGTCACAGTGTCACTAATTGCAGTGATCATTTTTTTACTGATCACTGCATTTAGTGTCAGTGTGACTGTAATAACTGTCAGGGCAGTTAGTTTTAGGTCCAAGGTAGCCCCCCACCCCCCCCTAATAAAGGTTTAACCCCTTGATTGCCCCCCAGGTAACCCTTTCACCCCCTTTTGCCAGTGTCACTAAGCGATCGTTTTTCTGATCGCTGTATTAGTGTCACTGCTGTCGCTAGGTAACCATTTTTTTTTTTTAGGTAACCGCCATGTTTATATAGGTTCATAAATAGGTTTATAGGTCAGGTACCCCCATATTACAACCTAAATAAAGGTTTTAAACCCCCTGATTGCCCCTAGAGTTAACCCTTTCACCAGTGATCACAGTATAACTGTCACTGGTGACGCTGGTTAGCCAGTTAGTTATTTCGTTATTTAGGTTCCCCGTCAGGTTTTTATATAGCGTCAGGTACCCCCATATATTACCTAATAAAGGTTTTAACCCCCTGATTGCCCCTAGTTAACCCTTTCACCCCCTTTTGCCAGTGTCACTAAGCGATCGTTTTTCTGATCGCTGCATTAGTGTCGCTAGGTAACCATTTTTTTTTTTTTAGGTAACCGCCATGTTTATATAGGTTCATAAATAGGTTTATAGGTCAGGTACCCCCATATTACAACCTAAATAAAGGTTTTAACCCCCTGATTGCCCCTAGAGTTAACCCTTTCACCAGTGATCACTGTATAACTGTCACTGGTGACGCTGGTTAGCCAGTTAGTTATTTCGTTATTTAGGTTCCCCGTCAGGTTTTTATATAGCGTCAGGTACCCCCATATATTACCTAATAAAGGTTTAACCCCCTGATTGCCCCTAGTTAACCCTTTCACCCCCTTTTGCCAGTGTCACTAAGCGATCGTTTTTCTGATCGCTGCATTAGTGTCGCTAGGTAACCAGTTTTTTTTTGTATTACTGTTACGGGTGACGCTGGTTAGTTAGCTTGTTTTTTATACTGTCAGGGCACCCGCCATTTATTACCCAATAACGGTTTAAACCCCCTGATCGCCCGGCGGGTGATATCAATTAGGTTTTAGGGTCAAATAAGGTCTGCGTCGCCCCAGGTTAGTGCCAGTACCGCAAACACCCACGCACAAAGCATACACCTCCCTTAGTGGCACAGTATCTGAACAGATCAATATCTGATCTGATCAGATCTATACTAGCGTCCCAGCAGTTTAGGGTTCCAAAAAAAAAACGCATTGTTAGCGGGATCAGCCCAGATACCTGCTAGCACCTGCGTTTTCCCCCTCCGCCCAGCCCAGCCCACCCAAGTGCAGTATCGATCGATCACTGTCACTTACAAAACACTAAGCACACATAACTGCAGCGTTCGCAGAGTCAGGCCTGATCCCTGCGATCGCTAACATTTTTTTTTGTGGTAGCGTTTTGATTCAGTCGCTTCAGTCAGGAGCTTTTTTACCTGTGAATCTCAAAAAAATAAAAAAAAATAAAATAGTTGTCGTTTTATTGTTCTCTCTCTCACTCTATTCTCTCTCTATTGTTGCTCTTTTTTTACTCCATTCTATTCTGCAATGTTTTATTATGTTTTATTATGTTTTATCATGCTTGCTTTTCAGGTATGTAATTTTGTTTACTGTGTGTTTTAGTGTTGAGCATTTTTTTGTTTTCAGGTGCGCCATTCAGTTGCAACGCGGATTTATTTATCTTGACAGCAACAGCGTTTGCTCCCACGATACATAAAGCCGCGACTCCAACGCTGTAGGAGGTGATTTCACCACCACAGTTAAAAAAAAGAGCATATATGCCGAAGCATGGGGGCAGCAGGGGGGGGGAGCGATTGGCTCCTAATGCCACGTACATACGGTCGAAATTCCGACCGTGTGTACACGGCATAACTTTTGCGGGAGGATGCCCCCATGCATCGGCATATATAAATGGTGCATGTATGCCCATCATTAGAAGTGGGTGGATGAAGGGAGGTATTCTAATGGTGGGCATACCCACCAATCAATCTCTTTTTTTCGTTCAGCCAAGAGGCTGCATGAAAAAAAAAAGATTACAATATATGTCCAGTATGTTGCTGGACTTTGAATGGTTATACCAGAATGATGCCTGCAGGTTTAGGTATCATCTTGGTATCATTCTTTTCAGCCAGTGATCGGCTTTCATGTAAAAGCAATTCTAGCGGGTAATTAGCCTCTAGACTGCTTTTACAAGCAGTGGGAGGGAATGTCCCCCCTCCCGGATATAAACCGCGCCATTGGGAAATTGGGAAAGCATTTTATCACACCAATCTTGGTGTGGTCAGATGCTTTGAGGGCAGAGGAAAGATCTAGGGTCTAATAGACCCCAATTTTTTCAAAAAAAGAGTACCTGTCACTGCCTATTGCTATCATAGGGGATATTTACATTCCCTGAGATAACAATAAAAATCATAACAAAGAAAAAAAATGGAAGGAACAGTTTAAAAATAAAATAAAAAAGCTAAATAAATAAAAAAAAAAACAAAAAAAAAAAAAAAAAAAACCCCTGCCCCCCCTTCTCTTGCGCAAAGGCGTACACAAGCGTTGGTCTGGCGTCATATTTAAACAGCAATTGCACCATGCATGTGAGGTATCACCGCGAAGGTCAGATCGAGGGCAGTAATTTTAGCAGTAGACCTCCTCCGTGAATCTAATGTGGTATCATGTAAAGGCTTTTAAAGGCTTTTAAAAATGTATGTAGTTTGTCGCCACTGCGTGTTTGTGCGCAATTTTAAAGCATGTCGTGTTTGGTATCCATGTACTCGGCCTAAGATCATATTTTTTATTTCATCAAAAATTTGAGCAATATAGTGTGTTTTAGTGCATTAAAATAAAAAAAAAAGTGTATTTTTTCCACAAAAAATGCGTTTGAAAAATCGCTGCGCAAATACTGTGTGGAAAAAAAAAATGCAACACCCACCATTTTAATCTGTAGGGCCTTTGCTTTAACAATATATATAGTGTTTGGGGGTTCAACGTAATTTTCTTGCAAAAAAAAAATATGTTTTCATGTAAACAAAAAGTGTCAGAAAGGGCTTTGTCTACAAGTGGTTAGAAGAGTGGGTGACGTGTGACATAGGCTTCTAAATGTTGTGCATAAAATGCCAGGACAGTTCAAACCCCCCCCAAATGACCCCATTTTGGAAAGTAGACACCCCAAGCTATTTGCTGAGAGCAATGTTGAGCCCATTAAATATTTTTTTTTTTTTGTCCCAAGAGATTGAATAATGAAAAAAAAAAAATATATATATTTTTTTTACAAAAAGTTGTCACTAAATGATATATTGCTCAAACATGTCATGGGCATATGTGGAAATACACCCCAAAATACATTCTGTTGCTTCTCCTGAGTACGGGGATACCACATGTGTGGGACTTTTTGGGAGCCTAGCTGCGTACGGAACCCCAAAAACCAATCACCGCCTTCAGGCTTTCTAAGGGTGTAATTTTTTTATTTCACTTCTCACTGCCAATCACAGTTTCGGAGGCCATGGAATGCCCAGATGGCATAAAACCCCCCAAAATGACCCCATTTTGGAAAGTAGACACCCCAAGCTATTTGCTGAGAGGTATTGTGAGTATTTTGCAGATCTCGCTTTTTGTCACAAAGTTTTGAAAATTGAAAAAAAGAAAAAAATTTTTTTTTTTTTCTTTACTTTCTTCATTTTCAAAAACAAATGAGAGCTGTAAAATACTCACCATGCCTCTCAACAAATAGCTTGGGGTGTCTACTTTCCAAAATGGGGTCATTTGGGGGGGTTTTGTGCTATTTTGGCATTTTATGGCCTTCGAAACGGTGATAGGTAGTGAGGAGTGAAATCAAAAATTTGCACCCTTAGAAATCCTGAAGGCGGTGCTTGGGTTTCGGGGCCCCGTACGCGGCTAGGCTCCCAAAAAGTCCCACACATGTGGTATCCCCATACTCAGGAGAAGCAGCAAAATGTATTTTGGGGTGCAATTCCACATATAACTATGGCATGTGTGAGCAATATATCATTTAGTGACAACTTTTTGAAAAAAAAAAAAAGTAATTTTTAACGAAGATATTTTTAAGATACAATCTATACGACACAGTATATATATGCGAAACTTGTTCACGGAGACGAGTGATCATACTTAATAGTCACATTTATTGGTTGACAGAAAACAAATATTTACATGAAATTAAAATACAGATTGCATTATTTGAACATTTGACAATTAATGGAAATACCCTCAAAATGGGCGTAGTACCTTCGACACAATATCACCATGATAACTTCTTCAGTAGAATCAATAACCTTATACTTGACAATTTAACATAATGTCTGTATTTCACACACCCAGCCGTTACTATGCTGCAGGTAAGTAACGTTGAACAATGCGAAACAAATTAGACATTTGTTTGTCAATAAAAAGCAACTATGCAAAAAGTAATATATAATAAAAATTGAATATTAGAGAAAAATCTATGAAAAGGCGATTATTGATTCTGGAGAATGATTATCAATACTAGAATATTCAATACATCAATGGTTAAGAGATCATACCAGATAAAATCAACATGTTATATTTACCCATTCCAAAATGGCTATTAGTCTGGATTTATAATGGCTACCGGGTTCAGGAATCTCCTTGGAGGTTTAAAGTATATTTCCAGGCATGGCTGTCAGTCTATCTGGGAAGATGTTTCTCTCCCAGTGTCCCTTCCCCAGGGTGGGTCCCTGAGCTCTCAGGTTCCCCTGAGCTGTCCTCCTTCACTATCTCTCTCGCTTCTTAAATACCCTTTCACACAATAAGATTATAAAACTTGTAATATGTTCAGCCCAAAAGGTATGTGTCTCTTTCCTATTGGCCTAAATGTTTTTAATGTAATTGCGCCTTCAACCACCAGGGGTCTCACATGTGTTTTGGGGCTGCTCTGTAAAGTAATATATTTTATTTTATACTGTATATTTTACTTTAGTGGAAATATCTATATCTTTAATATTTGGGAATTCTACTAACCCCATACTATCAAATATGCTTAGCATAATTATTGATCAATCACTTTGCATAAAATGGTGATATATATGCATATCATTGTATATCTGTAAACATTTAGTCCATTTAAAAAGGACACAAGTTATATGTATATATATATATATATATATATATATATTAATCAACATCACATACAGTTTTTATCTATCTGGATACCTGTATAATTTGGGTATCCAATCAATATTTGTTTATCTAAACATGATTCAATTCTCATATATTCATATCATAATCATATATTTGTCTTAATACTAATTTGTTCCTAAAACAATTCTATTAATAATCACCCTTTATTTATTATGTTTTCTTTATAACCGATTTCATCAATTCATCGGATACTAAAATTATATTTTCTTTTGTAACCTACACATCTCACATATACTTTGAATTAAGTTGTAACATCATGTTTTGAGATGAACTTCAGGCAGTCCAATACATGTTTTGATAGCTTAGCTGTGTACACAATTTCCTAGGACTTCACATAATAGGCTTTGTCGGGAAATGTCTTGGCTTTAGAATTTTTGTATTGATGGTTGTAAATTGTCCAAACAGACTTTCCTTCAGCACAAAGGATTCTTCCCAGTCACGGACCACCTCCAAGTGATGACACACTAATAAATTTGGCCTTCTCAAACTAATCAACAAAAATAAGTACACACCTTTTGTTTGGTGACAAAGGCTACCATTGTTCCTGTCTCCTTTCTGGTTCAATACAGGCTTGTAAACTTTATATATTTGAGACTTGTAAATTAGGCAACCAGTTCATCTGCTTTTCAGGAGCAAAAGTTAATTTCTATTTTTTTTTTGTTAGGCCTACTGAATCTCCCATCTCTGCCAGCGAATATTAGATATATTTCTTCATAAATTCACAACAAAGCCCCCCTTGGAAAGTTGTCGGTTGCCGGAAGTCATCTGACAGACTTTCCCAATGCAACTTGTTGAAGAAATATGGCTTCGTTTGGGCCTTGTAAGTCGAGTTGTGAAAATGGATCCGGATTGTGGATATATTTAAAAGGTATAGACACCTGCAGATGGGTGTAATTCTTTGGAAAAAAAAAAATGGGTTTGTGATCGATGTGTGCATCTCAGGGCCGTCATCCGTTCTTTGACGGGAAATGGATCACTCCGGGCATCTTTTGGTTCTTGGCTGTCCTGGTGGGTTGTGTCCCTGTAGACTGGCCATCAATGATGTCCCTGGATTCCACATACGGTTCCTTCTCTGGATGTTTCACACATGTTGGACTCTCGGTTCTGTTGACCGGCTCATGGACATATTGGTTCTGTAAAGGAAAATAGATTCCATGAGAAAAACATATATGTCCTTTTTCTTTTTATATGATTTATGTTTGAGATATCCCTGTCAAGCAGGTATCCTGGGCTTCCTCTGAGCCCCCCTCTTTCCCATTGTGTTATCAGTCCTTTAACTAAACACTTTGGATATAAAGACAATGTATGACACATTTGCTATGGGAGACCAAGCTCCAGGGCTCATTATCATGAGGACATTTATTAATAGCTGTGGCTACCAGACATTTATGACTGACTTATGTTCTTCAGAACCATTTTTTTTTTTTTTAGCTTAATTGTAGCGGTTCTGGAGTAACAATAAAAGCATTTCAGTTTGACATGTAAGTGACAACTCACTGTCAGTAATAAGATATTTGGCATTATAGTCAACCTTCTACTTGTGAGGAATAAAACAAATAAATTCTCCCCCCTTTGGGGTGTCAATATAACTCATTTGAGGCAATCAAACTACCTTATGCGGGTGACTCCTCATCTTTTACCAAAATATCAAACCATTTAGGCCTCCTGATATTAATGTCTTTAGGACTCGGTCTTCCTCTGGAATTACCGTCCTCGTCAACTTCTTGAAATTAGGCTGTTTGGAGCAACCTGTTTATGTCAGAGGAATGAAGTGACCACTGAAAAATAGGAGAATAATTAATATCTAACAACCACAATCCCCCGGAAGGGATTTCAGGATCCTCATTACTGTGACCTGGGAGAAACATGGCGTTAGAACCTCTGCTCCCTATATCTTTATTCAGTGCATTCCTCTGATTTATTTTAACATAGGCGCTTAAAAGGCTCTGTGGCCCTTGGCTGGCCACATGATTTGCCCCTTGAAGAATTTCTATTCATGTTCATTTTAGCAATGAAACCATTGATACACTCGTGGGTTTTAATCTATTCAATTAATTAAGTCAATCTATTTATTTATTTCACAAATTGGCACAACACACTGAACTAAAGTAACCAACTGGTCCACACCATTTGCCGGTGTACTATAGACAGTTCAACATTTTAGATCCTATATATCTGTTCCTAATTTTACCAAGCTTTGGTTTGCACGGATTATCAAACCATATATTGTATGAGGTTTATGCGCACTGCAGCCATCTATACCTCAGCAAATTCACCTTTTGAAGGAAGTTTTAATACACGTAACACTGTTTTATTTATTTTATCACGTATTCATATATCACATATTATTCACGTTTTGCGCAGAGGTCTCCTAAATAACTTATTTTAAACAATCTATTGAGTTTTTAAGGTTGATTTAAGCGCACCTATTACACAAAAATGTGTACTTGTCTTTAACTTATTTTACGTGTGGGAACACTATTATATGGGTTGCAGCTACATCATTTGGTTATCTTAAATATCGGTTGCATCTCTGATTTTAAATTCATAGTAACGCTTGAGTACATGCATTCAGTACTTATTCAAACCGTGTAACATATCCGTAATTTTGTCTATTTTGGTTTCTGTATTGCTTATAAACTGATCAGAATTGGGTTGTGGGACCCGGTTTCTGTACTTTCTGGGGATTACTGGCTCAGTTTGATCAGACATATCACCATCAGAAACATTGTCTTGATTCTGGGATAGTTGTCTGGGCCTTAGTTGTTCCCTATTGTTCTGGGGATTTTGTGGTGTCCTACCCTGTAGTTTCTCCCTATTTACCCATGTAGGCCCCCGAAGCCAATTACACCGGTAAAGGTGAGGGTGTCTACCCTTAGGTTTAAATCTGACCCGTTGGAGATATACCCTATAGTTTCTCCTAAACCTCGGGTCTGGATCCTTTGGATGAGACTCCTGAGGTGGTCTTTGGACTCCCCCTCTAAAGGGTACTCTCTGCTCCCCCCTTCTGATGGGTGGGGACATTGGTCTCCCGCTGGGGAAACTCGGTAGCATCTCTCCTCTGACGATATCAGCGTATCTCTTTTTCTTGGTTTTGGACTGTAATGATTGAGGAGATACATAAAATTCATCCACAAATTTCATCATAGGGCCTTCAGGCCTTCCATTGTTTTCACCAGTCTGTTGGATAGAGTACAAATTGTTACTCTCTTTTACCAAAGACTCCAGTGAACACCCCCCTTTGTAATCTTTTGCTAAATTCACTTTTATGTAAGTAGGTGGGGCCTCGAAGAACATGGGTTTGAACCCAGGTTTATCATAACCTGGCTCCTTTTCTGCTAAGTGGACAACACTTTTGAGCACATCCATAAATTCGGTGGGGCTTTTATTATTGGTACATGTGATATTGTGTATATCCGCGCTAGCCACATTAACATTTTTGTGCGGGACAAATCCTAGATGACAGCCGTTTTTAATTTCTTGCCAGGCAGTACCCAACAGACTTTTTAAATCTTCGCAAAATGGACGGTGTTTGGTTTCAAATACCCACGGTAAGAAATTAATCCTAGATTGGTCATCATTTACGCCTAAAGCTGATAAAGCATTTTCATAGGCCTCAATGTGGTCAATAATGCACACAGATCCCTCTTCCTTAAACACTGGGACAGCATCTTTTAAAAATTGTATTATTTCTGAGGCGTCCTGTTTAGGGGTGCCTGTAGTTTTCTCTGATCCCAAAGAAAACTGATTAGACCTACTTTTATGTGGTGGTTCAATTTTTACCCCCCTTTGCTCTACAGATGGCTTGGGGTAGAACATGGTTACTTTTTCTAATTCCTCTTCATTATGTAACTCCCAAACTTTAGGTTGAGAGTCAAATTTTGGAGTATTATCAGATTCTATACTTTCAGGGTTAAGTATCTGAGCATTATTCTGGGGCATAAACTTCCCTTGTTCTTTTAATTCTTCTTGTTGCTTAATTAGGGATTCCTGTCCTGACCTAAGCTGATTTGTTTCTTCTTTTAAATTTCCACTGCATATTACTCTGCAACTTTTTAAATTTCCACTGCCTATTACTCGGCAACTTTATAATTTTCCACTGCCTATTACTCTGCAACTTTCGTCAGGAGACTCGTTTTCCTGCAGAAGACTCTCCTTCTCTCTTAATTGTTTACACTCTTTATTTAATTGGTGACATTCTTCCAGCATTGTTATTGCATTATTTTGCATCTGTTTTATTTCATATTTCATCATTGTCACTATAGACTCATCATGATATTCTGCCTTGTCATTAATCTCCCTTAGCTTTTTAGTGGGCTCATATTCCCCTTCTATTAAATGGGACTGGGGTTCTAAGATATCACTCTCCTGTTGGGTATATTGATTTTTAAACTCACTATAAAGATACATCAGGTTATCGCTTAATTCAAAATGCATGGGATCAGGCCTTTCTATTTCCTTTGTCTCAGAGGAGCTGTCTGTGAGTTCATCGATTTGACCTTCCACTAGACATGGGAACTGTCAAAAAATTCGTTTCGTTTCGTTTCGTCCCGTTTCGTATATAAAAAAATTCGTAATTCGTAATTCGTGTACGAAATTCCGTTCGAATTCGTACGAAATACGAAATTCGGACGAATCGTAATTTTTTTTACGAATCGTTAGTAAAGTTACGAATCGTTACGAATCGTTACGAATCGTTAACGCGGCTAATGAATTGTTGGTTCTCATAACACAGAGAACAATTCGAATCCAACTACAAATATCGAATTTCAATTTCAAGTTACGAATCGTTACGAATCGTTATGAATAGTTACGAATCGTTATGAATAGTTACGAATCGTTAGTAAATCCAACTACCAATATCGAATTTCAACTAATTTGAACGAAATTATTATAGCAGATATAACGAATGAATTCGAATGACAAAGTGTCATTTTTGCAGAAAAAAAAAAGCGTAGGGGTCCCCCCAAATTCAATAACCAGGCCCTTCAGGTCTGGTATGGATATTAAGGGGACCCCAGCCAAAAAAAAAAAAAAAAAAAAATGGCGTGGGGTCCCCCCCAAATATCCATACCAGACCCTTCAGGTCTGGGATGGATTTTAAGGGGAACCCCGGCCAAAAAAAAAAAAAAAAATGGCGTGGGGTCCCCCTCAAAATCCATACCAGACCCTTTATCCGAGCACGCAACCTGGCAGGCCGCAGGAAAGGAGGGGGGACGAGAGCGCCCCCCCCCTCCCGCCTGAACCGTACCAGGCCACATGCCCTCAACATTGGGAGGGTGCTTTGGGGTCCCCCCCAAAGCACCTTGTCCCCATGTTGATGAGGACAAGGGCCTCATCCCCACAACCCTGGCCGGTGGTTGTGGGGGTCTGCGGGCGGGGGGCTTATCGGAATCTGGAAGCCCCCTTTAACAAGGGGACCCCCAGATCCCGGCCCCCCCCCTGTGTGAAATGGTAAGGGGGTACAAAAGTACCCCTACCATTTCACCAAAAAAGTGGCAAAAATGGTAAAAATTACAGGAGACGGTCTTTGACAATTCCTTTATTAAAATCTTCTTTCTTCTTTCTTCTGGTCTTCTTTTCTTCATCTTCTCCTTCCGTCATCTTCTCCTTCCGTCATCTTCTTCCATCGTCTTCTTCCTTCGATTCGCTTCTTCTTCCTCCGGTCTTCTCGTCCTTCTCGTCCGGCGTCGTCCTTCTCGTCCGGCATCGGCGTCTCTTCTCGCAGGCCGCTCCTCGCAATGGGAGGCTCCCGCTCTGTGAGGCTTCGCTCCGGGTGACAGGTCTTGTATAACGAAGGCACCTGGTGACCCCGCCCCCCCTCTGACGTCATGGGGAAAGCCATAGGGAATTCCACATGACGTCCCCGTGCGTCAGAGGGGGGCGGGGTCACCAGGTGCCTTCGTTATAAAAGACCTGTCAGCGGAGCGAAGCCTCACAGAGCGGGAGCCTCCCATTGCGAGGAGCGGCCTGCGAGAAGAGACGACGATGCCGGACGAGAAGGACGACGCCGGACGAGAAGGACGAGAAGACCGGAGGAAGAAGAAGTGAATCGAAGGAAGAAGATGACGGAAGAAGAAGATGAAGAAAAGAAGACCAGAAGAAAGAAGAAAGAAGATTTTAATAAAGGAATTGTCAAAGACCGTCTCCTGTCATTTTTACCATTTTTGCCACTTTTTTGGTGAAATGGTAGGGGTACTTTTGTACCCCCTTACCATTTCACACAGGGGGGGGGCGGGATCTGGGGGTCCCCTTGTTAAAGGGGGCTTCCAGATTCCGATAAGCCCCCCGCCCGCAGACCCCCACAACCACCAGGCACGGTTGTGGGGATGAGGCCCTTGTCCTCATCAACATGGGGACAAGGTGCTTTGGGGGGGACCCCAAAGCACCCTCCCAATGTTGAGGGCATGTGGCCTGGTACGGTTCAGGCGGGAGGGGGGGCGCTCTCATCCCCCCCTCCTTTCCTGCGGCCTGCCAGGTTGCGTGCTCGGATAAGGGTCTGGTATGGATTTTATGGGGGACCCCACGCCATTTTTTTTGGCTAGGGTTCCCCTTAAAATCCATCCCAGACCTGAAGGGTCTGGTATGGATTTTGAGGGGGACCCTACGCCATTTTTTTTTTTTTTTTTTTTTGGCTGGGGTCCCCCTTAATATCCATCCCAGACCTGAAGGGCCTGGTTATTGAATTTGGGGGGACCCCCACGCATTTTTTTATCAATGACTTCAATGAATGACAGTTCTCTGTATTACGGATCCAACAATTCATTTGCCGGCAAATAGCCGCGAGTGATTTTAAATAGTTTTTTTTCCTGCAAAAATGACACTGCAGGAACAGTTCTCTATATTAGATATACTGAATCTCGAGGCATTCGAAGCATTCGTTATATCCGCTATTATAATTTCTTTCATGTTAGTTGAAATTAGATATTTGTTAGTTACAATACAACATTCGAATTGTTCTCTGTATTACGGGAATCGGCAATTAGCCGCGAGTGATTTTAAATGTCTTTTTTTCCTGCAAAAATGACACATTGTACAGAGAGAGTTATAAACACGGGAAACATGACCCCCTTCATAGACATACTATAGAGTATATAGTATATAGAAGGGGGTCATGTTTCCCGTGTTTAGAACTCTCTCTGTACAATGTGTCATTTTTGCAGGAAAAAAAATCATTTAAAATCACTCGCGGCTAATTGCCGATTCCCGTAATACAGAGAACAATTCGAATACAACAACTAACAAATATGTAATTTCAACTAACATGAAAGAAATTATAATAGCGGATATAACGAATGCTTCGAATGCTTCGAATGATTCGAGATTCAGTATATCTAATATAGAGAACTGTTCCTGCAGTGTCATCTTTGCAGGAAAAAAAAACTATTTAAAATCACGAGTCGCAGCTATTGCCGGCAAATGAATTGTCGGATCCGTAATACAGAGAACTGTCATTCATTGAAGTCATTGATAAAAAAAAGCATAGGGGTCCCCCCAAATTCAATAACCAGGCCCTTCAGGTCTGGGATGGATATTAAGGGGGACCCCAGCCAAAAAAATAAAAAAAAAAAATGGCGTAGGGTCCCCCTCAAAATCCATATCAGACCCTTGAGGTCTGGGATGGATTTTAAGGGGAACCCTAGCCAAAAAAATGGCGTGGGGTCCCCCATAAAATCCATACCAGACCCTTATCCGAGCACGCAACCTGGCAGGCCGCAGGAAAGGAGGGGGGGACGAGAGCGGCCCCCCCTCCCGCCTGAACCGTACCAGGCCACATGCCCTCAACATTGGGAGGATGCTTTGGGGTCCCCCCCAAAGCACCTTGTCCCCATGTTGATGAGGACAAGGGCCTCTTCCCCACAACCGTGCCCGGTGGTTGTGGGGGTCTGCGGGCGGGGGCTTATCGGAATCTGGAAGCCCCCTTTAACAAGGGGACCCCCAGATCCCGCCCCCCCCCCTGTGTGAAATGGTAAGGGGGTACAAAAGTACCCCTACCATTTCACCAAAAAAGTGGCAAAAATGGTAAAAATGACAGGAGACGGTCTTTGACAATTCCTTTATTAAAATCTTCTTTCTTCATCCTTCGGTTTCTTCATCTTCTCCTTCCTTCATCTTCTTCCATCTTCTTCTTCCTTCGATTCGCTTCTTCTTCCTCCGGTCTTCTCGTCCTTCTCGTCCGGCGTCGTCCTTCTCGTCCGGCATCAGCGTCTCTTCTCGCAGGCCGCTCCTCGCAATGGGAGGCTCCCGCTCTGTGAGGCTTCGCTCCGGGTGACAGGTCTTGTATAACGAAGGCACCTGGTGACCCCGCCCCCCCTCTGACGTCATGGGGAAAGCCATAGGGAATTCCACATGACGTCCCCGTGCGTCAGAGGGGGCGGGGTCACCAGGTGCCTTCGTTATAAAAGACCTGTCAGCGGAGCGGAGCCTCACAGAGCGGGAGCCTCCCATTGCGAGGAGCGGCCTGCGAGAAGAGACGCCGATGCCGGACGAGAAGGACGACGCCGGACGAGAAGGACGAGAAGACCGGAGGAAGAAGAAGCGAATCGAAGGAAGAAGATGACGGAAGGAGAAGATGAAGAAGGAAGACCAGAAGAAAGAAGAAAGAAGATTTTAATAAAGGAATTGTCAAAGACCGTCTCCTGTCATTTTTTACCATTTTTGTCACCTTTTTTGGTGAAATGGTAGGGGTACTTTTGTACCCCGTTCCCATTTCACACCGGGGGGGGGGGGGGGAGCGGGGGGTCCCCTTGTTAAAGGGTGCTTCCAGATTCCGATAAGCCCCCCGCCCGCAGACCCCCACAACCACCGGCCAGGGTTGTGGGGATGAGGCCCTTGTCCTCATCAACATGGGGACAAGGTGCTTTGGGGGGGACCCCAAAGCATCCTCCCAATGTTGAGGGCATGTGGCCTGGTACGGTTCAGGCGGGAGGGGGGGCCGCTCTCGTCCCCCCCTCCTTTCCTGCGGCCTGCCAGGTTGCGTGCTCGGATAAGGGTCTGGTATGGATTTTATGGGGGACCCCACGCCATTTTTTTTGGCTAGGGTTCCCCTTAAAATCCATCCCAGACCTCAAGGGTCTGGTATGGATTTTGAGGGGGACCCTACGCCATTTTTTTTTTTTTTTTTGGCTGGGGTCCCCCTTAATATCCATCCCAGACCTGAAGGGCCTGGTTATTGAATTTGGGGGGACCCCCACGCATTTTTTTATCAATGACTTCAATGAATGACTGTTCTCTGTATTACGGATCCAACAATTCATTTGCCGGCAATAGCTGCGACTCGTGATTTTAAATAGTTTTTTTTTCCTGCAAAAATGACACTGCAGGAACAGTTCTCTATATTAGATATACTGAATCTCGAATCATTCGAAGCATTCGTTATATCCGCTATTATAATTTCTTTCATATTAGTTGAAATTAGATATTTGTTAGTTACAATACAACATTCGAATTGTTCTCTGTATTACGGGAATCGGCAATTAGCCGCGAGTGATTTTAAATGTCTTTTTTTCCTGCAAAAATGAAACATTGTACAGAGAGAGTTCTAAACACGGGAAACCTGTGCCCTTCTATATACTATATACTCTATAGTATGCCTATGAAGGGGGTCATGTTTCCTGTGCTTACAACTCTCTCTGTACAATGTGTCATTTTTGCAGGAAAAAAAGACATTTAAAATCACTCGCGGCTAATTGCCGATTCCCGTAATACAGAGAACAATTCGAATGTTGTATTGTAACTAACAAATATCTAATTTCAACTAATATGAAAGAAATTATAATAGCGGATATAACGAATGCTTCGAATGATTCGAGATTCAGTATATCTAATATAGAGAACTGTTCCTGCAGTGTCATTTTTGCAGGAAAAAAAAACTATTTAAAATCACGAGTCGCAGCTATTGCCGGCAAATGAATTGTTGGATCCGTAATACAGAGAACTGTCATTCATTGAAGTCATTGATAAAAAAAAAAGCGTAGGGGTCCCCCCTAATTCAATAACCAGGCCCTTCAGGTCTGGGATGGATATTAAGGGGGACCCCAGCCAAAAAAAAAAAAAATGGCGTAGGGTCCCCCTCAAAATCCATACCAGACCCTTGAGGTCTGGGATGGATTTTAAGGGGAACCCTAGCCAAAAAAAAATGGCGTGGGGTCCCCCATAAAATCCATACCAGACCCTTATCCGAGCACGCAACCTGGCAGGCCGCAGGAAAGGAGGGGGGGACGAGAGCGGCCCCCCCTCCCGCCTGAACCGTACCAGGCCACATGCCCTCAACATTGGGAGGATGCTTTGGGGTCCCCCCCAAAGCACCTTGTCCCCATGTTGATGAGGACAAGGGCCTCATCCCCACAACCCTGGCCGGTGGTTGTGGGGGTCTGCGGGCGGGGGGCTTATCGGAATCTGGAAGCACCCTTTAACAAGGGGACCCCCAGATCCCGGCCCCCCCCTGTGTGAAATGGTAAGGGGGTACAAAAGTACCCCTACCATTTCACCAAAAAAGGTGACAAAAATGGTAAAAATGACAGGAGACGGTCTTTGACAATTCCTTTATTAAAATCTTCTTTCTTCTTTCTTCTGGTCTTCCTTTCTTCATCTTCTCCCTCCGTCATCTTCTCCTTCCGTCATCTTCTTCCTTCGATTCGCTTCTTCTTCCTCCGGTCTTCTCGTCCTTCTCGTCCGGCGTCGTCCTTCTCGTCCGGCATCAGCGTCTCTTCTCGCAGGCCGCTCCTCGCAATGGGAGGCTCCCGCTCTGTGAGGCTTCGCTCCGGGTGACAGGTCTTGTATAACGAAGGCACCTGGTGACCCCGCCCCCCCTCTGACGTCATGGGGAAAGCCATAGGGAATTCCACATGACGTCCCCGTGCGTCAGAGGGGGTGGGGTCACCAGGTGCCTTCGTTATAAAAGACCTGTCAGCGGAGCGGAGCCTCACAGAGCTGGAGCCTCCCATTGCGAGGAGCGGCCTGCGAGAAGAGACGACGATGCCGGACGAGAAGGACGACGCCGGACGAGAAGGACGAGAAGACCGGAGGAAGAAGAAGCGAATCGAAGGAAGAAGATGACGGAAGGAGAAGATGAAGAAGGAAGACCAGAAGAAAGAAGAAAGAAGATTTTAATAAAGGAATTGTCAAAGACCGTCTCCTGTCATTTTTACCATTTTTGTCACCTTTTTTGGTGAAATGGTAGGGGTACTTTTGTACCCCCTTACCATTTCACACAGGGGGGGGGGCGGGATCTGGGGGTCCCCTTGTTAAAGGGGGCTTCCAGATTCCGATAAGCCCCCCGCCCGCAGACCCCCACAACCACCGGCCAGGGTTGTGGGGATGAGGCCCTTGTCCTCATCAACATGGGGACAAGGTGCTTTGGGGGGACCCCAAAGCACCCTCCCAATGTTGAGGGCATGTGGCCTGGTACGGTTCAGGCGGGAGGGGGGGCCGCTCTCGTCCCCCCCTCCTTTCCTGCGGCCTGCCAGGTTGCGTGCTCGGATAAAGGGTCTGGTATGGATTTTGAGGGGGACCCCCACGCCATTTTTTTTTTTTTTTTTTTTGCCGGGGTTCCCCTTAAAATCCATCCCAGACCTGAAGGGTCTGGTATGGATATTTGGGGGGGACCCCACGCCATTTTTTTTTTTTTTTTTTGGCTGGGGTCCCCCTTAATATCCATACCAGACCTGAAGGGCCTGGTTATTGAATTTGGGGGGACCCCTACGCTTTTTTTTTTTTTATATCAATGAATGACTGTTTTTTAAATAGCTTTTTTTTCTGCAAAAATGACACTTTGTCATTCGAATTCATTCGAATGCATTCGAATTCATTTGTTATATCTGCTATAATAATTTCGTTTGAATTAGTTGAAATTTGATATTGGTAGTTGGATTCGAATAATTTGGAGCTGAAATTCGTAAACAGAATTTTTCCTGCAAAAATGACACTTTGTCATTCGAATTCATTCGAATCCATTCGAATTCATTCGAATTCATTCGAATTCATTCGAATCATTCGGCGACGAAATTCGTAAACGGAATTTCGTATTCCGTACGGAATTCGTAAAAAAAAAAAAAATTCGTACTACAGATTCGTAAATTCGTACGAATTTCGAAAAATTCGTACGAATTTCGAAAAATTCGTACGAATTTCGAAAAATTCGTACGAATTACGAATTCGTACGAAACGAATCGCACATGTCTACCTTCCACGTTCCACACGTCTTTTATTAACTGACGGGCGTGGTTTATAAGGCTTTCAATACCTGCTTCTAGACTAGTCTCGTTAAACAAACTTTTTTCGGCATGATTTGTCATGTTAATTTTTGAAAACATATCCAACATTTCCTGTACTTGTATCAAATTTGTCTGAGTACTCATATTACCACTAAGGACTGACTCTTGATAATCCCCATCAACATAAAATTCACTTTGACCAGACATTTTTCTTGGCAAAAATATTTTTTTTAAAAAATGAATAATTAATAATTTCATGTAAAATATTATTTCTGTCACCACCGTAACTATGACTGATCCTGTACAAAATATCGACGTTATCTCACGCAGTGCCTCCATTTAATATGTTGTGCTTTTTTAAGGAAAGTTTCCCGCACATTTTTATTAAGTAATTTTTAACGAACATATTTTTAAGATACAAGATCAATCTATACGACACAGTATATATATGCGAAACTTGTTCACGGAGACGAGTGATCATACTTAATAGTCACATTTATTGGTTGACAGAAAACAAATATTTACATGAAATTAAAATACAGATTGCATTATTTGAACATTTGACAATTAATGGAAATACCCTCAAAATGGGCGTAGTACCTTCGACACAATATCACCATGATAATTTCTTCAGTAGAATCAATAACCTTATACTTGACAATTTAACATAATGTCTGTATTTCACACACCCAGCCGTTACTATGCTGCAGGTAAGTAACGTTGAACAATGCGAAACGAATTAGACATTTGTTTGTCAATAAAAAGCAACTATGCAAAAAGTAATATATAATAAAAATTGAATATTAGAGAAAAATCTATGAAAAGGCGATTATTGATTCTGGAGAATGATTATCAATACTAGAATATTCAATACATCAATGGTTAAGAGATCATACCAGATAAAATCAACATGTTATATTTACCCATTCCAAAATGGCTATTAGTCTGGATTTATAATGGCTACCGGGTTCAGGAATCTCCTTGGAGGTTTAAAGTATATTTCCAGGCATGGCTGTCAGTCTATCTGGGAAGATGTTTCTCTCCCAGTGTCCCTTCCCCAGGGTGGGTCCCTGAGCTCTCAGGTTCCCCTGAGCTGTCCTCCTTCACTATCTCTCTCGCTTCTTAAATACCCTTTCACACAATAAGATTATAAAACTTGTAATATGTTCAGCCCAAAAGGTATGTGTCTCTTTCCTATTGGCCTAAATGTTTTTAATGTAATTGCGCCTTCAACCACCAGGGGTCTCACATGTGTTTTGGGGCTGCTCTGTAAAGTAATATATTTTATTTTATACTGTATATTTTACTTTAGTGGAAATATCTATATCTTTAATATTTGGGAATTCTACTAACCCCATACTATCAAATACGCTTAGCATAATTATTGATCAATCACTTTGCATAAAATGGTGATATATATGCATATCATTGTATATCTGTAAACATTTAGTCCATTTAAAAAGCACACAAGTTATATGTATATATATATATATATATATATATATATATTTTAATCAACATCACATACAGTTTTTATCTATCTGGATACCTGTATAATTTGGGTATCCAATCAATATTTGTTTATCTAAACATGATTCAATTCTCATATATTCATATCATAATCATATATTTGTCTTAATACTAATTTGTTCCTAAAACAATTCTATTAATAATCACCCTTTATTTATTATGTTTTCTTTATAACCGATTTCATCAATTCATCGGATACTAAAATTATATTTTCTTTTGTAACCTACACATCTCACATATACTTTGAATTAAGTTGTAACATCATGTTTTGAGATGAACTTCGGGCAGTCCAATACATGTTTTGATAGCTTAGCTGTATACACAATTTCCTAGGACTTCACATAATAGGCTTTGTCGGGAAATGTCTTGGCTTTAGAATTTTTGTATTGATGGTTGTAAATTGTCCAAACAGACTTTCCTTCAGCACAAAGGATTCTTCCCAGTCACGGACCACCTCCAAGTGATGACACACTAATAAATTTGGCCTTCTCAAACTAATCAACAAAAATAAGTACACACCTTTTTGTTTGGTGACAAAGGCTACCATTGTTCCTGTCTCCTTTCTGGTTCAATACAGGCTTGTAAACTTTATATATTTGAGACTTGTAAATTAGGCAACCAGTTCATCTGCTTTTCAGGAGCAAAAGTTCATTTCTATTTTTTTTTTGTTAGGCCTACTGAATCTCCCATCTCTGCCAGCGAATATTAGATATATTTCTTCATAAATTCACAACAGTCCGTGACTTTGTTTTTGTTATTTATTGAGGGTTAATAACTTGGATAGATTGACTTCTGCAAAACTTCAACAGCTTCAGGGACATTTTCCTGTATACAGTTTTTATAGAGTCTCCTTCTCTTGCCTCCTGTACACACTTGCTTGCTTGCACCAGCTGAATCACGATATAATGATATGACAATCTGACAGGCTCCCAGTCAGACTGTAGTAGCAGGCCTTTACAGGCAGGAACTCACAGCCCCCTGTTGTGTGGCAAAAATGTAGTGAAACAGCTTGTAATTTCTCCTCTGTGGCCACTGCTCCCAGCACCACCTCTTCAGGCACTGCCAACCCACCTGGCTGCAGCTGCCCCTTTCACTAGCTCTTCAGGCTAACTCTCCACACCAGACTGACTCTTCACCAGCCCACCCGGCTGACTCTCTTCAGCCCACCTGGCTGACTCTCAGATCTCCCAGGGTAGGATGAAGACTTAAGCACACCGCTGTCTTCAGGGTGACTGGCTACATGTGGAAGTCTCCCCCCTTGTTAGTCCCCAGCAGTGCTGATCTACTCATGCTGTCCACACTTGCTCCTGTGCATCTAGGAAGGACTTCCCCCATGGAATGGCAGGATCTTTCCAGCACCCGAGCCCTTTCCCAAGGCAGGACACCCCCCCCCCCCCCCAGACTAGGGAGCACCCCTGAAGGTCAGCGACAGTCTCCTCAGCACTGTATCTCCTTCATCCAACCAACGGCCAATGCTGTCATGGCCCATGTCTATTTATGGAGTGGTCTCAGCTACTTTTCCAGCCAGCCCTGGGGATTGGCTGCGGCTTCATAAATATTCAAGACAACTCCTCCTACATTCCCCCCCACTAGCTCTAGAACATTCTCCAATGTCCCAGAAACATGGGGAAGGTGTCAGAGGAGATGTCAGGATGAGTCATCCAGCCCTCACTCACTGAACCCTGACCCAGATTCGCAGCTCAGGCTTAGCCCTGAGCTAAACTAAATTTACTTACACTAAACATAACCTACACTAATTCTAGCACCAGTGGGTGAGAGGAGCTGGGTGAGAGGAGAGGACAGCCCGAACAGCTAGCATAACATTACCCACTGCATGCCTGGCTACCCCTCCCCCTACCTGCCACACATTTAACACTAGCAGCCCCAGACAGATGTACTGTCCCGGGAATGCGCTAAAAGCTTTTCAATCCTTCATTGCCTCTGCACTCCCTCCTCCTCCTCCCCAGATCCACTACACAGACAGCTGCTGTGATCACACTGCAGGTCTGAGAGCACAACACAAGTGTGCTCTGCTTAATCTTACCTCCTAGCAGCTTCTTCAGTGATATGCCCCGATCACCGGCTGACTCCTCTGCTCATGTCTCATGTTCCATCAGACCAGCCAGGATGAGTCACTCAAAAAAACGGAAGTGATTGGCAGGTCCGATAAAAGCACCACCCTACGTCCTATGGACCCGCCAATCACTGACCACCACAGGACACATAATCCCCTGTGCCCCCTATGGACAGGCCGCCACTGTAAGCACACACTATAGGATGCTACATGGGCATATGTCTATGTAAGGGCAATAACATCACCAGCACCCTGTCCCTTTATTTACATGTGCTTCAGGGAGAGAAATTACCCTACATGCAGCTGATTGGACTAGAAAATAGCACAAAGTGGAAGTTTGGATAGAGATGAGTTCAGAGATGCCTGAGTTCATCTCCATTCCTGGTTATTGAGTTGCCCAACGTGGGTTGTACAGGCTCCATTCCTGAAGGAGCAGTCTTTCCCTTTATACAAGAGAGAGTCCCATTCTCTTCTCATCAGACGGCGGTCTGGTAAACTACTTGAACTTCAGGCAATTTTTTAATGCTTCACACATATTAAAATCAGCTTTTTTAGACTCCAGGGACCAGTTGACTTCGACGGCGCGCAAATATCGGTATACCCGGATGTATCCCGTGCCACGCTCATCAGAAGAGCCATGCTGAAGCCCCTACTGGAGCGCCTGAGTGGAGCGGAGCTGCCGTATCGATGGGGATTCCCCCTCCAACTTACCATTCGGAGAGGCAACACGTCCTTGACGCTCCGGCGACATGCTGATCTGCCTGATCTTTTTCAGTTCCTGGGGATGGAGCCGTTCCCGTTACGAGACTGGCTGAGCCCTCTTTCCTACAGGGATCCGCGTCCGGCATTTCAGGGGAACGCTAGAGGCCTTCCAAGGAGATCAGCGAGACGGCGACAGCGGGAACCCACTCCAATCGGGAGGGGGGAACCGGAGCCGTGAGGCATCATATGAAGGCACGTGAGTGATGGGCTCGGGACACAGCTTAATGGCGAGACTGGACAGGTTATTTTTCTTTTTCTCGTTCTTCTTTTTAAAGTTTAGCTGATAAGTTTTTGCCCAGGCCATTTGGAGTTTTTACCCCTGTGGATCTCCCATGCTGCCATCCCCCCTTGGCGGAGGGTAGTGCTTCCCCCGCACCCCCCGCTCCCCATCCTGCCCCTGGAACACAGCGAGCATGCTCCCACGGCCAGTCATTCAGCGGGTACCCAGCCACCCGAATTAACATTCCCACCCCCTGAAGTTTTTGGTTGATTCCTGCTCTGGTCAGAAGAGCTTCCCCAGAGGGGAGGTTTAGGGGGATGGAGTGGCCATTTGGCTGCGGGAACTTCGGACACCCAACAACGGGGGGAGTGGAGTGGACTCCGTGATCTATAACAAACTGACTGGTGGGTACACAGGTTCATCTTAAGTGGTACAGCATGCCAACGGAAATGTGGTTTTTGTTTTACTATCCCGGTCATGCCGGGGGTGCCTTTGGGGGGGGAGGGGGATGCGGGGAATATGAAGTGTTTTAGGTTGCGGAGCCGGACGCCCCGGGACACTGGGGACGGTAAATGGAGGTGAACATCATACAGGCCCCAGCCGTATGTGCAAACCCATGATTAACAATCCAACTGGTTGATGGCCGCCCAGGGGAGGATCCCATGGTGTGTTGGGGGTGTCCGGATACGGCGGGAGCAACAGAGCCTGGGGAGGGGGGGGGGCTTCTTCTTCTGCTAGGGGAGAAGCTGGATAATATGCAAGTCAGCAAGGCTTTCTGTTTTTTTTTAAAAAGTTAGTCAGTCTCAAGAATACAATAACGAATGTGCCCGTGACTGTCATTGATGTGCTATGTGTCTCTGATTCTCTGAAGGGTGCCCGCCCGCTGCTCGCCCCTCATCCACCCTCCAGTACCGATGGGGGAGGATTTGGGAATACCCCCCCAGGTTCAGTAACAAGATACCCAATGGAGGGGGGGGGAGCGGGCGAAAACCCTCAAATCTGATGCGGCTAAAAGTTCTAGAGCTTTAAAATGTTTATGGCTGTTTTGCTGATGCTACACTTTAAGTTGATCTCTTTATGTATGCTGGGTCTGGTCTGGGAGTATTGGGCTCCCGTAGTGTCCAGTCACTCACCCACATAGGAACCCGCCCCGCTGGGGCCCTGTCTTTAGAGGCTCTTAAGGGTGGTTTGAGACTTGGTCTCACAAGCGCAGAGTGCACCTTAGTACTAGGGGCTCCCAAATTTCGGAACACCCCTAATCCCTCCCTCCCTCCCTCCTCTCCTCATACCTACCTCCCCCCCCCCACCCCCAACACCCTCCTCAACTTCCTCCCTTCCATACTAATACTTCCCCCTCGGTCCTTCCCCATCTTGTCCCTTCTCTTTCCCCCCCTTTTTTTTTTCTCTCTCTCTTTCTCTCGCGCTCTCTTCCTCCAGCCCGACGCGGATCATGGGGTCCACAGATCCCCTTAAGCCCCATACACACGGTCGGATTTTCGCATGGATTCTGTCCGATCGGACAATGTTGTCGAAAAATCCGACCGTGTGTATGCACCATCGGACAGTGTACGTCGGATTGTCCGACGGACAAAGTCCTATCTCCTGCTGGATAGATTTTTGGACAACAAGGTCCGATCACACCAAATCCGATCGTGTGTATGGTAGTCCGACAGACAAAGTGCTACGCATGCTCAGATCACATTACAAGACCAAAGCTATTGGCTACTAGCCTCTACGTAGTCCCGTCGTAGGCAACAAACGTCACCACGTTCAGAATGATCGGATTTTCCGACAACTTTGTCCGACCGTGTGTACGCAAAACCAACATCGGACAAAGTATGACAGACATGATCCGACGGACCTGGTCCTCGGATAATCCGCGCGTGTGTATGGGGCTTTAGAATAATGTCATGGAACATAAAGGGCCTGATCACTCCTGAGAAGCGCTCACTAGTCTTAGCCAACTTGAGACGCTCCAAAGCTCATGTCTGCTTTGTCCAAGAAACCCACTTCAGAGCCGACAAAATACCAAAATTTCACGATCGATCTTTCCCAACTGTATTCCATGGTAGCTCCGATGAGTCCAAATCCAAAGGGAGTTAGTATTTTAATCCGAGCCACAACACCGTGGAAGCTGCGTGACCAGTGGGAGGATGGGAAGGGTAGAGTCCTGTTAGTTAAAGGAACGTTGGGTGAGGGAAGGAAAGGGGGTGAGGGGTGGCTGCAGGGGGTGAAGGGTGGGTGCCGGGGGTGAGGGGTCGGTATAGAGTTCAGGGGGTGAGGGGTGGGTGCAGCGTGCAGGGGGTGAGGGGTGGGTGCAGAGTGCAGGGGGTGAGGGGTGGGTGCAGAGTGCAGGGGGTGAGGGGTGGGGGCAGGGGGTGGGTGTAGAGTGCAGGTGGTGAGGGGTGGGTTCAGAGTGCAGGGGGTGATGGGTGGATGCAGGGGGTGAGGGGTGGGTGCAGAGTGCAGGGGGAGAGGGGTGGGTGCAGGGGGTGAGGGGTGGGTGCAGCGTGCAGGGGGTGAGAGGTGGGTGGAGAGTGCAGGGGGTGAGGGGTGGGTGTAGAGTGCAGGGGGTGAGGGGGGGGGGGGGGGGTGAGGGGTGGATGCAGAGTGCAGGGGGTGAGGGGTGGGTGCAGAGTGCAGGGGGTTAGGGGTGGGTGTAGAGTGCAGGGGGTTAGGGGTTGGTGCAGAGTGCAGGGGGTTAGGGGTGGGTGCAGAGTGCAGGGGGTGAGGGGTGGGTGCAGAGTGCAGGGGTGGCTGCAGGGGGTGAGGGTGGGTGCAGGGGGTGAGGGGTGGGTGCAGGGGGTGAGGGGTGGGTGCAGGTGGTGAGGGGTGGGTGCAGAGTGCAGGGGGTGAGGGGTGGGTGCAGAGTGCAGGGGGTGAGGGGTGGGTGCAGAGTGCAGGGGGTGAGGGATGGGTGCAGAGTGCAGGTGGTGAGGTAGGTGCAGGGGGTGAGGGGTGGGTGCAGAGTGCAGGGGGTGAGGGGTGGGTGCAGGGGGTGAGGGGTGGGTGCAGCGTGCAGGGGGTGAGAGGTGGGTGTAGAGTGCAGGGGGTGAGGGGTGGGTGTAGAGTGCAGGGGGTGAGGGGTGTGTGCAGGGGGTGAGGGGTGGTTGCAGAGTGCAGGGGTGGCTGCAGGGGGTGAGGGGTAGGTGCAGGGGGTGAGGGGTGGGTGCAGAGTGCAGGGGGTGAGGGGTGGGTGCAGAGTGCATGGGGTTAGGGGTGGGTGTAGAGTGCAGGGGGTTAGGGGTAGGTGCAGAGTGCAGGGGGTTAGGGGTGGGTGCAGAGTGCAGGGGGTGAGGGGTGGGTGCAGGGGGTGAGGGGTGGGTGCAGGGGGTGAGGGGTGGGTGCAGAGTGCAGGGGTGGCTGCAGGGGGTGAGGGTGGGTGTAGGTGGTGAGGGGTGGGTGCAGGGGGTGAGGGGTGGGTGTAGAGTGCAGGGGGTGAGAGGTGGCTGCAGAGTACAGGGGGTGAGGGGTGGGTGCAAGCCCGTGCTGAGAAAGGAGGAGAGGAGCTTTGGAGAGGGAGAAGGGCCCAAGTAGTTAGGGGGAGCAATTGGGAAAGTTCAGTGACACTGAGGTGATGATCCATCTCGGTGAGGTTCAGTGTCACTGCGGCAATGAAGACCTCTCTGAGCGCGGTTGGTTCTGAGAGCAATGGCCCAGACCCCATTCCATAACACTTGGAAGATGCTCATTGCGGTAATAGAGTTGGTCCAAAGGTTGCGCGTGAAGGTTGTGTGCAAGCATGCGTAATGTGCAGGGGAACTCTGTGCTACCCTTCCGAAACTGGAAGACTGCTTACCAGTGCTCTTGAATTTTTTTTAACTCTGCCATGGCCGGTCCCAAGCCCATGCTGCGAAAAGAGGAGGGTTGGGTGCTGGGACAAGCAAACCACCCCTGTAAAAACTATTTGCTACTGGGCCCAGGCACGTCAGTGAAAACGCCACTAGAGATGCGTCAGGATCTCAGCCAAATAGGCCTAAGAATGATCGCACCAAGCATACTATTACATAAAGTGCCACATTTGGGTGTGTTTTAAGACTTTGTGGAGCCTTGACTACTCTGTTTCTCCTACAATGGGACCTGGATCTTGTTTCGTTGCCACTATAAGTCAAGTCGTTGCGGTGACTAATTTGGGAAAAGTGTTGAATTTTTTTTTAACTCTGCCATGGCCGGTCCCAAGCCCGTGCTGAGAAAGGAGGGGGGGGGTGGAGAGGGTGAAGGGCCCAAGAAGTTAGGGGGAGCGATTGCTCCCGTACCACACTGTTGGTAACTCCGCCCTGGCCGGTCCCAAGCCCGCGCTGAGAAAGGAGGAGGGGAGCTTTGGAGAGGGTGAAGGGCCCAAGTAGTTAGGGGGAGCGATTGCTCCCCGTACCACACTACTGGTGACTCCGCCCTGGCCGGTCCCAAGCCCGCGCTGAGATAGGAGGAGGGGAGCTTTGGAGAGGGTGAAGGGCCCAAGTAGTTAGGGGGAGCTATTGCTCCCCGTACCACACTGTTGGTAACTCCGCCCTGGCCGGTCCCAAGCCCGCGCTGAGAAAGGAGGAGGGGAGCTTTGGAGAGGGTGAAGGGCCCAAGTAGTTAGGGGGAGCGATTGCGCCCTGTACCAAACTGTTGGTAACTCCGCCGTGGCCGGTCCCAAGCCCGCGCTGAGAAAGGAGGAGGGGAGCTTTGGAGAGGGTGAAGGGCCCAAGTAGTTAGGTGGAGCGATTGCTCCAGGTACCACACTGTTGGTGTGAAGGGAGGGGGTGATGGGTGGGTGCAGAGTGCAGGTGGTAAGGGGTGGGTGCAGAGTGCAGGGGGTGAGGGGTGGGTGCAGAGTGCAGGGGGTGAGGGGTGGGTGCAGAGTGCAGGGGGTGAGGGGTGGCTGCAGGGGGTGAAGGGTGGGTGCCGGGGGTGAGGGGTGGGTATAGAGTTCAGGGGGTGAGGGGTGGGTGCAGCGTGCAGGGGGTGAGGGGTGGGTGCAGAGTGCAGGGGGTGAGGGGTGGGTGCAGAGTGCAGGGGGTGAGGGGTGGGGGCAGGGGGTGGGTGTAGTGTGCAGGGGGTGAGAGGTGGGTGTAGAGTGCAGGGGGTGAGGGGTGGGTGCAGGGGGTGAGGGGTGGGTGGAGAGTGCAGGGGGTGAGGGGTGGGTGCAGGGGGTGAGGGGTGGGTGCAGCGTGCAGGGGGTGAGAGGTGGGTGTAGAGTGCAGGGGGTGAGGGGAGGGTGTAGAGTGAGAGGTGGGTGAGAGGTGGGTGTAGAGTGCAGGGGGTGAGGGGTGGGTGTAGAGTGCAGGGGGTGAGGGGTGGGTGCAGGGGGTGAGGGGGGGTGAGAGGTGGGTGTAGAGTGCAGGGGGTGAGGGGTGGGTGTAGAGTGCAGGGGGTGAGGGGTGGGTGCAGGGGGTGAGGGGTGGCTGCAGAGTGCAGGGGTGGCTGCAGTGGGTGAGGGGTGGGTGCAGGGGGTGAGGGGTGGGTGCAGAGTGCAGGGGATGAGGGGTGGGTGCAGAGTGCAGGGGGTTAGGGGTGGGTGTAGAGTGCAGGGGGTTAGGGGTGGGTGCAGAGTGCAGGGGGTGAGGGGTGGGTGCAGAGTGCAGGGGTGGCTGCAGGGGGTGAGGGTGGGTGCAGGGGGTGATGGGTGGCTGCAGGGGGTGAGGGGTGGGTGTAGATAGCAGGGGGTGAGGGGTGGCTGCAGAGTGCAGGGGGTGAGGGGTGGCTGCAGAGTGCAGGGGGTGAGGGGTGGGTGCAAGCCCGTGCTGAGAAAGGAGGAGAGGAGCTTTGGAGAGGGTGAAGGGCCCAAGTAGTTAGGGGGAGCAATTGGGAAAGTTCAGTGACACTGAGGTGATGATCCATCTCGGTGAGGTTCAGTGTCACTGCGGCAATGAAGACCTCTCTGAGCGCGGTTGGTTCTGAGAGCAATGGCCCAGACCCCATTCCATAACACTTGGAAGATGCTCATTGCGGTAATAGAGCTGGTCCAAAGGTTGCGCGTGAAGGTTGTGTGCAAGCATGCGTAATGTGCAGGGGAACTCTGTGCTACCCTTCGGAAACTGGAAGACTGCTTACCAGTGCTCTTGAATTTTTTTTAACTCTGCCATGGCCGGTCCCAAGCCCGTGCTGCGAAAAGAGGAGGGTTGGGTGCTGGGACAAGCAAACCACCCCTGTAAAAACGATTTGCTACTGGGCCCAGGCACGTCAGTGAAAACGCCACTGGAGATGCGTCAGGATCTCAGCCAAATAGACCTAAAAATGATCGCACCAAGCATACTATTACATAAAGCGCCACATTTGGGTGTGTTTTTAGACTTTGTGGAGCCTTGACTACTCTGTTTCTCCTACAATGGGACCTGGATTTTGTTTCGTTGCCACTATATGTCAAGTCGTTGCGGTGACTAATTTGGGAAAAGTGTTGAGAGGGTGAGAGGGTGAAGCTTTTGAGAGGGTGAAGGGCCCAAGTAGTTAGGGGGAGCAATTGGGAAAGTTCAGTGACACTGAGGTGATGATCCATCTCGGTGAGGTTCAGTGTCACTGCGGCAATGAAGACCTGAATGAAGGTCTGAGGGGTGGCTGCAGAGTGCAGGGGGTGAGGGGTGGGTGCAGAGTGCAGGTGGTGAGGGGTGGCTGCAGGGGGTGAGGGGTGGCTGCAGGGGGTGAGGGGTGGGTGTAGAGTACAGGGGGTGAGGGGTGGGTGCAAGCCCGCGCTGAGAAAGGAGGAGGGGAGCTTTGGAGAGGGTGAAGGGCCCAAGTAGTTAGGGGGAGCGATTGCTCCCCATACCACACTGTTGGTAACTCCGCCCTGGCCGGTCCGAAGCCCGTGACGAGAAAGGAGGAGGGGAGCTTTGGAGAGGGTGAAGGGCCCAAGTAGTTAGGGGGAGCGATTGCTCCCCGTACCACACTGTTGGTAACTCCGCCCTGGCCGGTCCCAAGCCCGCGCTGAGAAAGGAGGAGGGGAGGTTTGGAGAGGGTGAAGGGTCCAAGTAGTTAGGGGGAGCGATTGCTCCCCGTACCACACTGTTGGTAACTCCGCCGTGGCCGGTCCCAAGCCCGCGCTGAGAAAGGAGGAGGGGAGCTTTGGAGAGGGTGAAGGGCCCAAGTAGTTAGGGGGAGCAATTGCGCCCTGTACCAAACTGTTGGTAACTCCGCCGTGGCCGGTCCCAAGCCCGCGCTGAGAAAGGAGGAGGGGAGCTTTGGAGAGGGTGAAGGGCCCAAGAAGTTAGGTGGAGCGATTGCTCCCTTTACCACACTGTTGGTGTGAAGGGTGAGGGGTGGGTGCAGAGTGCAGGTGGTGAGGGGTGGGTGCAGAGTGCAGGGGGTGAGGGGTGGGTGCAGAGTGCAGGGGGTGAGGGATGGGTGCAGAGTGCAGGGGGTGAGGTAGGTGCAGGGGGTGAGGGGTGGGTGCAGAGTGCAGGGGGTGAGGGGTGGCTGCAGGTGGTGAAGGGGGGGTGCAGAGTGCAGGGGGTGAGGGGTGGGTGCAGAGTGCAGGTGGTGAGGGGTGGCTGCAGGGGGTGAGGGGTGGGTGCCGGGGGGGAAGGGTGGGTGTAGAGTGCAGGGGACGAGGGGTGGGTGCAGCGTGCAGGGGGTGAGGGGTGGGTGCAGAGTGCAGGGGATGAGGGGTGAGGCAGGGGGTGAGGGGTGGGTGCAGCGTGCAGGGGGTGATAGGTGGGTGTAGAGTGCAGGGGGTGAGGGGTGGGTGCAGGGGGTGAGGGGTGGGTGCAGAGTGCAGGGGGTGAGGGGTGGGTGCAGGGGGTGAGGGGTGGGTGCAGCGTGCAGGGGGTGAGAGGTGGGTGTAGAGTGCAGGGGGTGAGGGGTGGGTGTAGAGTGCAGGGGGTGAGGGGTGGGTGCAGGGGTGAGTGGTGGGTGCAGAGTGCAGGGGGTGAGGGGGTGGGTGCAGAGTGCAGGGGGTGAGGGGTGGGTGCAGAGTGCAGGGGGTTAGGGGTGGGTGTAGAGTGCAGGGGGTTAGGGGTTGGTGCAGAGTGCAGGGGGTTAGGGGTAGGTGCAGAGTGCAGGGGGTGATGGGTGGGTGCAGGGGGTGAGGGGTGGGTGCAGAGTGCAGGAGTGGCTGCAGGGGGTGAGGGGTGGGTGCAGGGTGTGAGGGTGGGTGTAGAGTGCAGGGGGTGAGGGGTGGGTGCAGAGGGCAGGTGGTGAGGGGTGGGTGCAGAGTGCAGGGGGTGAGGGGTGGGTGCAGAGTGCATGGGGTGAGGGGTGGGTGCAGAGTGCAGGGGGTGAGGGATGGGTGCAGAGTGCAGGTGGTGAGGTAGGTGCAAGGGGTGAGGGGTGGGTGCAGAGTGCAGGGGGTGAGGGGTGGGTGCAGAGTGAAGGGGGTGAGGGGTGGCTGCAGGGGGTGAAGGGTGGGTGCAGAGTTCAGGGGGTGAGGGGTGGGTGCAGAGTGCAGGGGGTGAGGGGTGGCTGCAGGGGGTGAGGGGTGGGTGCCGGGGGTGAGGGGTGAGTGTAGAGTGCAGGGGGTGAGGGGTGGCTGCAGGGGGTGAAGGGTGGGTGCAGAGTGCAGGGGGTGAGGGGTGGGTGCAGAGTGCAGGGGGTGAGGGGTGGCTGCAAGGGGTGAGGGGTGGGTGCTGGGGTGAGTGTAGAGTGCAGGGGGTGAGGGGTGGGTGCAGCGTGCAGGGGGTGAGGGGTGGGGGCAGGGGGTGGGTGTAGAGTGCAGGGAGTGAGGAGTGGGTTCAGAGTGCAGGGGGTGAGGGGTGGGTGCAGGGGGTGAGGGGTGGGTGCGGAGTGCAGGGGGTGAGGGGTGGGTGCAGCGTGCAGGGGGTGAGAGGTGGGTGTAGAGTGCAGGGGGTGAGGGGTGGGTGTAGAGTGCAGGGGGTGAGGGGTGGGTGCAGGGGGTGAGGGGTGGTTGCAGAGTGCAGGGGTGGCTGTAGGGGGTGAGGGTAGGTGCAGGGGGTGAGGGGTGGGTGCAGAGTGCAGGGGGTGAGGGGTGGGTGCAGAGTGCAGGGGGTTAGGGGTGGGTGTAGAGTGCAGGGGGTTAAGGGTGGGTGCAGAGTGCAGGGGGTTAGGGGTGGGTGCAGAGTGCAGGGGGTGAGGGGTGGGTGCAGGGGGTTAGGGGTGGGTGCAGAGTGCCGGGGGTTAGGGGTGGGTGCAGAGTGCAGGGGGTGAGGGGTGGGTGCAGGGGGTGAGGGGTGGGTGCAGAGTGCAGGGGTGGCTGCAGGGGGTGAGGGGTGGGTGCTGGGGGTTAGGGGTGGGTGCAGAGTGCAGGGGGTGAGGGGTGGCTGCAGAGTGCAGGGGGTGAGGGGTTGGTGCAAGCCCGTGCTGAGAAAGGAGGAGAGGAGATTTGGAGAGGGAGAAGGGCCCAAGTAGTTAGGGGGAGCAATTGGGAAAGTTCAGTGACACTGAAGTGATGATCCATCTCGGTGAGGTTCAGTGTCACTGCGGCAATGAAGACCTCTCTGAGCGCGGTTGGTTCTGAGAGCAATGGCCCAGACCCCATTCCATAACACTTGGAAGATGCTCATTGCGGTAATAGAGCTGGTCCAAAGGTTGCGTGTGAAGGTTGTGTGCAAGCATGCGTAATGTGCAGGGGAACTCTGTGCTACCCTTCCGAAACTGGAAGACTGCTTACCAGTGCTCTTGAATTTTTTTTAACTCTGCCATGGCCGGTCCCAAGCCCGTGCTGCGAAAAGAGGAGGGTTGGGTGCTGGGACAAGCAAACCACCCCTGTAAAAACTATTTGCTACTGGGGCCAGGCCCGTCAGTGAAAACGCCACTGGAGATTCGTCAGGATCTCAGCCAAATAGGCCTAAGAATGATCGCACCAAGCATACTATTACATAAAGCGCCACATTTGGGTGTGTTTTAAGACTTTGTGGAGCCTTGACTATTCTGTTTCTCCTACAATGGGACCTGGATCTTGTTTCGTTGCCACTATATGTCAAGTCGTTGCGGTGACTAATTAGGTAAAAGTGTTGAATTTTTTTTTAACTCTGCCATGGCCGGTCCCAAGCCCGGGCTGAGAAAGGGGGGGGGTGGAGAGGGGGGTGAAAGGCCCAAGTAGTTAGGGGGAGCTATTGCTCCCCGTACCACACTGCTGGTAACTCCGCCCTGGCCGGTCCCAAGCCCGTGCTGAGAAAGGAGGAGGGGAGCTTTGGAGAGGGTGAAGGGCCCAAGTAGTTAGGGGGAGCGATTGCTCCCCGTACCACACTGTTGGTAATTCCGCCCTGGCCGGTCCCAAGCCCGCGCTGAGAAAGGAGGAGGGGAGCTTTGGAGAGGGTGAAGGGCCCAAGTAGTTAGGGGGAGCGATTCCTCCCCGTACCACACTGTTGGTAACTCCGCCCTGGCCGGTCCGAAGCCCGTGACGAGAAAGGAGGAGGGGAGCTTTGGAGAGGGTGAAGGGCCCAAGTAGTTAGGGGGAGCGATTGCTCCCCGTACCACACTGTTGGTAACTCCGCCCTGGCCGGTCCCAAGCCCGCGCTGAGAAAGGAGGAGGGGAGGTTTGGAGAGGGTGAAGGGCCCAAGTAGTTAGGGGGAGCGATTGCTCCCCGTACCACACTGTTGGAAACTCCGCCGTGGCCGGTCCCAAGCCCGCGCTGAGAAAGGAGGAGGGGAGCTTTGGAGAGGGTGAAGGGCCCAAGTAGTTAGGGGGAGCAATTGCGCCCTGTACCAAACTGTTGGTAACTCCGCCGTGGCCGGTCCCATGCCCGCGCTGAGAAAGGAGGAGGGGAGCTTTGGAGAGGGTGAAGGGCCCAAGAAGTTAGGTGGAGCGATTGCTCCCTTTACCACACTGTTGGTGTGAAGGGTGAGGGGTGGGTGCAGAGTGCAGGTGGTGAGGGGTGGGTGCAGAGTGCAGGGGGTGAGGGATGGGTGCAGAGTGCAGGGGGTGAGGTAGGTGCAGGGGGTGAGGGGTGGGTGCAGAGTGCAGGGGGTGAGGGGTGGCTGCAGGTGGTGAAGGGGGGGTGCAGAGTGCAGGAGGTGAGGGGTGGGTGCAGAGTGCAGGTGGTGAGGGGTGGCTGCAGGGGGTGAGGGGTGGGTGCCGGGGGTGAAGGGTGGGTGTAGAGTGCAGGGGACGAGGGGTGGGTGCAGCGTGCAGGGGGTGAGGGGTGGGTGCAGAGTGCAGGGGATGAGGGGTGGGGCAGGGGGTGAGGGGTGGGTGCAGCGTGCAGGGGGTGATAGGTGGGTGTAGAGTGCAGGGGGTGAGGGGTGGGTGCAGGGGGTGAGGGGTGGGTGCAGAGTGCAGGGGGTGAGGGGTGGGTGCAGGGGGTGAGGGGTGGGTGCAGCGTGCAGGGGGTGAGAGGTGGGTGTAGAGTGCAGGGGGTGAGGGGTGGGTGTAGAGTGCAGGGGGTGAGGGGTGGGTGCAGGGGTGAGTGGTGGGTGCAGAGTGCAGGGGGTGAGGGGTGGGTGCAGAGTGCAGGGGGTAAAGGGTGGGTGTAGAGTGCAGGGGGTTAGGGGTTGGTGCAGAGTGCAGGGGGTTAGGGGTAGGTGCAGAGTGCAGGGGGTGAGGGGTGGGTGCAGGGGGTGAGGGGTGGGTGCAGAGTGCAGGAGTGGCTGCAGGGGGTGAGGGGTGGGTGCAGGGGGTGAGGGGTGGGTGCAGAGTGCAGGTGGTGAGGGGTGGGTGCAGAGTGCAGGGGGTGAGGGGTGGGTGCAGAGTGCAGGGGGTGAGGGATGGGTGCAGAGTGCAGGTGGTGAGGTAGGTGCAAGGGGTGAGGGGTGGGTGCAGAGTGCAGGGGTGAGGGGTGGGTGCAGAGTGAAGGGGGTGAAGGGTGGCTGCAGGGGGTGAAGGGTGGGTGCAGAGTGCAGGGGGTGAGGGGTGGGTGCAGAGTGCAGGGGGTGAGGGGTGGCTGCAGGGGGTGAGGGGTGGGTGCCGGGGGTGAGGGGTGAGTGTAGAGTGCAGGCGGTGAGGGGTGGCTGCAGGGGGTGAAGGGTGGGTGCAGAGTGCAGGGGGTGAGGGGTGGGTGCAGCGTGCAGGGGGTGAATGGTGGCTGCAAGGGGTGAGGGGTGGGTGCTGGGGTGAGGGGTGAGTGTAGAGTGCAGGGGGTGAGGGGTGGGTGCAGCGTGCAGGGGGTGAGGGGTGGGTGCAGAGTGCAGGGGGTGAGGGGTGGGTGCAGGGGGTGAGGGGTGGGTGTAGAGTGCAGGGGGTGAGGGGTGGCTGCAGAGTACAGGGGGTGAGGGATGGGTGCAAGCCCGTGCTGAGAACGGAGGAGAGGAGCTTTGGAGAGGGTGAAGGGCCCAAGTAGTTAGGGGGAGCAATTGGGAAAGTTCAGTGACACTGAGGTGATGATCCATCTCGGTGAGGTTCAGTGTCACTGCGGCAATGAAGACCTCTCTGAGCGCGGTTGGTTCTGAGAGCAATGGCCCAGACCCCATTCCATAACACTTGGAAGATGCTCATTGCGGTAATAGAGCTGGTCCAAAGGTTGCGCGTGAAGGTTGTGTGCAAGCAATGCGTAATTTGCAGGGGAACTCTGTGCTACCCTTCCGAAACTGGAAGACAGAACAGCCCGCAGCAGAGAACAAAGTGTAGGCGCAGGGCTGGCATGAGTAAAGGAAACATGCCATTTGGGGTATGGCCCTTTAAGAGTAGGGGAGGAGTTGGCAACAGGATGAGGAGGGGTGACCGCCCCAGAAGGAATCATTGAGGGAGAGAAAGAAGTTGAAGCAGGTCGCAATGGAGGCGCTCATCACCAACATTAAAGCAGCAGCAGCGGCCAACGGAGCAGATTGGCTCAGGGCGCAGATTAATCTGGCGCTGGAGGGTGAGAACGGAGGGTCCGTGGGGGGGACGGAGCAAATTGACCGGCCGCGGCGATCCCGCCCGCCGGTCAGATATTCGCCAGAGAGCCACAAGACCTGGGAGAGACAAGTAACTAATATGGCAAAAAACAGCGCCGAACCGCCGGCAAAGCGGTCGGCGAGGGGGAACATAACTTCCACAGCAGGCACCTATGGTGCAGAGGGGGGGGGGGGGGGGCGGGGGGCCCAGCATTAGGCGGCGTGGAGCGGCCACCATGCGGTCAGGACACCAGGCCTCAGGCCTTGCAACGCACGCGGCGGAGGGGGGGTTGGGGGCCCATCTTAGAACAAGAGTAGGGGACAATAGATTGGTAGTGGGGGGGCCAGAGGGGGGGATGCTTGCAGGACAAAAACCACAGACTTGGCATAAGGGTGGAAGGGGACAGAAGGTCTCCCAAGTTACCAATACACCAGTTGGGGGAGGGGGTAGGGAGGCCAGGAAACGGACAAGCAACTACTCTGGGAGCAATACAGCGATGGAGGGCACTGAGGCACAAGTAGGTGTTCCGCCCATGGAAAAAAATAGACTTTCACAGGCGGGAGGCGTTCGGCCCAGCTTGCGATCCGCGGCACGGGGGGGGGCACAATCGAGGCTCTCAGCGGTATGGGGGCGATCCGCCTGCCCGGGGACAGATTGAGGGGCGAAGATCTGCTGTTAACAACCAGGGAGGGCAGTCGGGAGGGGCTGGGGGCAGGCTGCCCAGGCCCGGGACATCATCTCAAAAGCACGGAGATGAGGGTTCTACTCCCTGGAGGGAAGAAGTGGAGGCGTCCGTGTACACGGCTCTGACCCCACGAAAGTGTGCCAGCAAGTCGGCGGCGGGGACAAGGAGGAGCCAGAGGGAGCGCAGCTCGTCTGCATCTGGGGCTGAGGACCCTGGAGGGCAGGCTGTAACGATTACAGAAGAGGTGTCTGAGCGGTCGGAGGGCGAGCTCTCTGGATCGGAGGATGATGTCGCAAGAGGACGGCCATCAACGAGGGACGGAGGATTTTCGGCTGGTGGGAGCTTTTCCAAGCAGCCCGGTAAGTTGAATTTTGTTTCGGGGTCTTGCGGCAGGGAAATGTATTTGGGGGGGGGGGTGTGGGGGACGGGGTAGCAGGCACGGTGACAGGGACCAAATGGGGTGTTTTTTCCAGGAAAAATCAGTCCCCGAACCCACTCTTTTGGAGGGGGGACTACAGGGGTTTCTAGCGGGCCTAAGGGATCTGGTGGGCAGGTTTGAGCCTACACCGGCGGCAATCCCGGGGCCGGCCAGAGCATGGGTTTCATCAGGGAGGGTAATGTCAGGGGGGGGGGGGGCAGGGGTAGGGGGGGAGGGAATGCTAACGCTGGCAGAGGGAACGGTGTTGGCTAATCCGCCCACGTTGCCCCTTGGGGGGAGTGAGGTAGGTACTGGGGAAGTGGCGGGAACATCTCAGCACGCGACAGGGGGGGGGGGGAAATGTGGGGTGACAAATCAAAGAAACAAGATTTAGTGCGGTTGGCGGATTCCGCCCGCTGTGAGGTTTACGTTTGTTTCGAGGGGCCATTAGGGGCCCATTTGAGACAGGAGGTTAGGGAAAAAATTTGGAGGGGGGAGTATGTGGAGATTTTTTCTTTACTTCCCCTTGAGAAGTTCAACTTAGATAGGGTAAAACCCGAGGATAGTAAGAAAGAGGAGGAGGAGAAGAGGAGGTACAGACTAATACCGCGGACGTTTCAGAATTGGCTGCAAGCGTTTGCGGTATTAGCAAGCGTGATAGGCGAAAAGGAGCCGGAGCATTGCTCCGCCCTTTTCTGTTATTTGGATGCTATTGGCGAGGCTCATAGGACCTATGGGGGGCTATCATGGCTCCGTTACGACGAGCAGTTTCGTCAGAGAAGGGCGGTGAGACCGGCTTTAAGATGGGATCACAAAGACATTAGTCTTTGGATGCGCCTGATGTCGTCGGCCAAGCCAGCAAGTCAGTTTTTTCAGGGGGGGGCCAGGGGATCAGGGACTTCAGGTCAATCGGCCACAAGGAAAAAAGGAGTCTGCTGGCAATACAACCAAGGGAGTTGTAAATTCGGACATGCATGTAAGTATAAACACGAGTGTTCAGGGTGCGGTGGATCGCACCCTGGATCACGGTGTTTTAAGCAGGGTAAGGGAAAGGCCAGCGATTTTGCGGGAAAGGGGGAGGACGCCAGTGAAGGTGGAAAGCATGCGCCCTTTTCTAGATAGATATCCGGATAAGGTGGGGGCTCATCTGCTTAGGTCGGGTTTTTCGGAAGGTTTCACGATTCCTGCGGTTTTGAACTCAGCTCCTCCCATTCCAGATAACTTACGGTCAGCTTTAAAACATCATGAGGTGGTGTCCGAAAAATTAAACAAGGAGGTAGCTCTGGGTAGGATGGCGGGACCTTTCTCCGAAAAACCCATGCAGGACCTGGTGGTTTCTCCGTTGGGGGTGGTACCCAAGAAGGAGCCGAACAAATTTCGCCTCATTCATCACTTGTCTTACCCAAAAGGGGAGTCGGTGAACGACGCTATTGATCCTGAAATTTGCGCGGTCTCATACACATCCTTTGATGCCGCAGTATGTTGGGTACGTAAGTATGGTAGAGGGGCCCTGATGGCAAAGACAGACATTGAAGCGGCGTTTCGTTTGCTGCCTGTTCACCCCGATAGCTTTTACTTATTGGGTTGCAGGTGGCAGGAGGAATATTACGTGGACATGTGTTTGCCAATGGGGTGTTCTATATCGTGCGCATTCTTCGAGTGTTTCAGCACATTCGTGGAATGGGTGGTGAGAGACGTTGCAGGTTTGAACTCGGTGATCCATTATCTGGACGATTTCCTATGTATAGGGCCGCCCGCATCTAACGTTTGCGCGGTGCTCTTAACAACGGTGGAAAGGATTGCAGGGAAATTCGGCATTCCGCTTGCGCCAGACAAAACGGAAAGGCCCACAACAGTAATTAGTTTTCTCGGGATTGTAATCGATTCCATGGCCATGGAATGCAGGTTGCCTGAAGCTAAATTGGTTGCATTGCAGGCGGAGGTGAAGGGGATGGTTGGCCGGCGCAAAGTTCAGCTGAGAGCGTTGCAATCAATGCTGGGCAAGCTCAACTTTGCGTGCAGGATCATTCCGATGGGCAGGGTTTTTGGCAGAAGATTAGCGGCAAGTACGGGTGGTATTGAGTCGCCCAGACATTATGTGACACTTTCCCGGGAACATAAAGATGACCTGAGAATGTGGCATATGTTTCTGGACAACTTTAATGGTAGAGCGCTGTGGATGATTGGGCCGGTGAATAATTTCGATCTTGACTTGTTTACAGATGCAGCGGGGTCAGCGGGTTATGGGGCCTTTTTCCAGGGGCATTGGAGTGCCGCCCCTTGGCCGGACAGCTGGGAAGATGCTGGGATGCTCAAGAACATGTTGTTGCTTGAGTTGTTTCCGGTGGTACTGGCGGTGGAATTGTGGGGCGAATTCTTCCGGGATCGGAAGGTGCGCTTCCACATCGACAATTTGGGGGTGGTACAGGTTATCAACAAGGTATCGGCGGCCTCACCGCCGGTGATACGTTTGTTGAGACACTTGGTGCTTCGGTGTATGCAGAATAACATTTTCATTCATGCAGTACACTTACCAGGACTGGACAATGTGATTGCTGACGCTCTTTCTCGGTTTCAGTGGGAGAAATTTCGGGAGCTGGTACCGGGGGCAGAGCGTCACGGCGTCCCGTGTCCTTTGGAACTGTGGAAGATTGCCCTGGAAGGATAGGTGAGTGGATTAGGCGGTCATTGAGCGAGGGAACATGGAAAGCATACAGGAAAGTATGGGACGAATGGTTTGCTTTCCATGGACAGGCCACGGGGGCGGATAATGGAGAGACTAGATTGCGATTTATCTATTTTGTCGCCAGGCACATGGAACACGGAGTTTCAGTGTCGAGGCTGGGGAAGGTTATGGCGGCCATGGCTTTTTTGTTCAAGCTCAGAGGGGGGAGAGATTGGACAAAAGAGTTTTGGGCACGTCAGGCATTGAAGGGTTTTCGCAAAGGGAAGAGGGTCCGGGATGAGAGGCGACCAGTTACGTTTGCACTGTTGGGTAGAATGGTTGATACTTTGCCTGGGGTTTGTAGATCCGGTTATGAGGTGGGGCTTTTCCGCACAGCTTTTGTGTTGGCCTTTTTTGGTGCTTTTCGGATAGGGGAGCTGGTGAGTTCCTCCAAGAAAACAGGGGATGGATTAGCCGTGGGGGAGGTTCGGTGCCTGGTTGATAGACTGGTGATGCGTTTGCGTAGATCTAAAACGGACCAGGAGGGTCGAGGCAAGGATGTGGTGGTTTTCGCTATTCCTGGCGCCAAACTCTGCCCCGTTTTAGTCACAAAGGTTTATTTGACACAGAGGCCAGAGGGGGAGGGCCCTCTTTTAGTACATCAGGATGGGGTGGCGCTGTCGCGTTTCCAATTTATTTCTATATTTCGGAGATCTTTAGTCGTCCTGGGTCTGGGGGATCAGAAATTTTCCTCGCATTCGTTTAGAATTGGTGCAGCGACGGAAGCAGTCAGGTGGGGCCTAACGGAAGAAGCGGTTAAACGGATTGGGAGATGGGAATCTAGGCGATTTCGGTCATATGTCAGGCTGGATTTAGTTCATTGAAGTTTTACTGAGTGGTGTGCGTTTTAGGTGCCGGCATGGTTTCGTGTGGTACATTGTGATGAGTTTCACCGGAATTTTCTTATTATTTTCTTTTCAGATCCTTCGCCGAGTCTCGTGTGGATCATGGGACATTCATATGTTTGCTGGGGTGCTAGGAGGGGGGATGCCAGGCCAGACGGGAGACAGCTAGGTTTTTCCAGGGGGGAGGCGTACATTAAATGTCTGGGTTTCCCGGGGATGCTTTGGAGCCGTCTGGTCCCGGAGGCGCACAAATTTGCACAATGGGACAGGCCCCCGAGGTTTTAGTGATTCACGTGGGGGGGAATGATTTAGTTTTGAGGACAAAATTAGACATTACCAGGGATATCAAACATGATTTTTGCCTACTACAGGCGGCGTTCCCAAAAACGGTCCTGGTATGGTCGGACATGATAGCTAGGTCTTCGTGGCGTTTAGCGAGGTCAGTAGAACTGATCAACAAGGCCAGAAAAAAGATTAATCAGGAGGCGAGCAGGTTTTTTATTAAAAACGGAGGCCTAGCTATCAGACACAGAGAGCTGGAGATCGATACCTGGCGATATTTGAGGCCTGACGGGGTTCATCTGAACCCAGTGGGCATTGATATGTGGAACATGGGAATACAGGATGGAATTGAAAGAGCGCTTAGGGTGTGGAGGTGCGCTCAAGGTTAAGGTTTTAACCTTGTTTGCTGTGGCGGATGTTGGCTGACGTAGGTATAGAGAAGAAACCCCCTCCCCACAGAGAATTTGATGCGGGACCCATTGGAGATATGGGCCCGTTTGTTAATATTCCTTATAAGTGATGTAGGGAATATGGTGGATGACTGCACTGCGGGAATAGTTTTGTCTCTGAGCTAGCATGTCAGCTTGAGGCCTAGTTACAGTTTATATGACCGCAGTGCACGAGTTTTGATTACGGTAAAACGGGTGGGGGGGGGGGGGTAAGGTCCTCCTGCAGTCCTACGTCACGGTTTTCTTCATTGTTATGCTGTTATTGGTTATTTATTTGTTTATAAGAGTTAATTTATATTTTGATATTTAATAAAGGGGCTGCTACGGCCTATTTTACACTCCAGTTCAGTGTGGTCTCCGTTAATGGGAAAGGTAAGGGTGGGAGTGTATAAATGGGTAGCACTAATGAGTTATGTTGTACTTAGTCATGCTTACCAGTGCTCTTGAATTTTTTTTAACTCTGCCATGGCCGGTCCCAAGCCCGTGCTGCGAAAAGAGGAGGGTTGGGTGCTGGGACAAGCAAACAACCCCTGTAAAAACTATTTGCTACTGGGGCCAGGCACGTCAGTGAAAACGCCACTGGAGATGCATCAGGATCTCAGCCAAATAGGCCTAAGAATGATCGCACCAAGCATACTATTACATAAAGCGCGACATTTGGGTGTGTTTTAAGACTTTGTGGAGCCTTGACTACTCTGTTTCTCCTACAATGGGACCTGGATCTTGTTTCGTTGCCACTATATGTCAAGTCGTTGCGGTGACTAATTTGGGAAAAGTGTTGAATTTTTTTTAACTCTGCCATGGCCGGTCCCAAGCCCGTGCTGAGAAAGGAGGGGGGGGGTGGAGAGGGTGAAGGGCCCAAGAAGTTAGGGGGAGCGATTGCTCCCCGTACCACACTGTTGGTAACTCCGCCCTGGCCGGTCCCAAGCCCGTGCTGAGATAGGAGGAGGGGAGCTTTGGAGAGGGTGAAGAGCCCAAGTAGTTAGGGGGAGCGATTGCTCCCCGTACCACACTGTTGGTAACTCCGCCCTGGCCGGTCCCAAGCCTGCGCTGAGAAAGGAGGAGGGGAGCTTTGGAGAGGGTGAAGGGCCCAAGTAGTTAGGGGGAGCGATTCCTCACCGTACCACACTGTTGGTAACTCCACCGTGGCCGGTCCCAAGCCCGCGCTGAGAAAGGAGGAGGGGAGCTTTGGAGAGGGTGAAGGGCCCAAGTAGTTAGGGGGAGCGATTGCTCCCCGTACCACACTGCTGGTAACTCTGCCCTGGCCGGTCCCAAGCCCGCGCTGAGATAGGAGGAGGGGAGCATTGGAGAGGGTGAAGGGCCCAAGTAGTTAGGGGGAGCGATTGCTCCCCGTACCACACTGTTGGTAACTCCGCCCTGGCCGGTCCCAAGCCCGCGCTGAGAAAGGAGGAGGGGAGCTTTGGAGAGGGTGAAGGGCCCAAGTAGTTAGGGGGAGCGATTGCGCCCTGTACCAAACTGTTGGTAACTCCGCCGTGGCCGGTCCCAAGCCCGCGCTGAGAAAGGAGGAGGGGAGCTTTGGAGAGGGTGAAGGGCCCAAGTAGTTAGGGGGAGCGATTGCTCCCTGTACCACACTGTTGGTGTGAAGGGAGGGGGTGAGGGGTGGGTGCAGAGTGCAGGTGGTGAGGGGTGGGTGCAGAGTGCAGGGGGTGAGGGGTGGGTGCAGAGTGCAAGGGGTGAGGGTTGGGTGCAGAGTGCAGGGGGTGAGGGATGGGTGCAGAGTGCAGGTGGTGAGGTAGGTGCAGGGGGTGAGGGGTGGGTGCAGAGTGCAGGGGGTGAGGGGTGGCTGCAGGGGGTGAAGGGTGGGTGCCGGGGGGGGTGAGGGGTCGGTATAGAGTTCAGGGGGTGAGGGGTGGGTGCAGCGTGCAGGGGGTGAGGGGTGGGTGCAGAGTGCAGGGGGTGAGGGGTGGGTGCAGAGTGCAGGGGGTGAGGGGTGGGGGCAGGGGGTGGGTGTAGAGTGCAGGTGGTGAGGGGTGGGTTCAGAGTGCAGGGGGTGATGGGTGGATGCAGGGGGTGAGGGGTGGGTGCAGAGTGCAGGGGGTGAGGGTTGTGTGCAGGGGGGGAGGGGTGGGTGCAGCGTGCAGGGGGTGAGAGGTGGGTGTAGAGTGCAGGGGGTGAGGGGTGGGTGTAGAGTGCAGGGGGTGAGGGGGGTGGGTGCAGGGGGTGAGGGGTGGGTGCAGAGTGCAGGGGTGGCTGCAGGGGGTGAGGGGTGGGTGCAGGGGGTGAGGGGTGGGTGCAGAGTGCAGGGGGTGAGGGGTGGGTGCAGAGTGCAGGGGGTGAGGGATGGGTGCAGAGTGCAGGTGGTGAGGTAGGTGCAGGGGCTGAGGGGTGGGTGCAGAGTGCAGAGTGCAGGGGGTGAGGGGTGGCTGCAGGGGGTGAAGGGTGGCTGCAGGGGGTGAAGGGTGGGTATAGAGTTCAGGGGGTGAGGGGTGGGTGCAGAGTGCAGGGGGTGAGGGGTGGGTGCAGAGTGCAGGGGGTGAGGGGTGGGGGCAGGGGTTGGGTATAGAGTTCAGGGTGTGAGGGGTGGGTGCAGAGTGCAGAGGGTGAGGGGAGGTTGCAGAGTGCAGGGGGTGAGGGGTGGGGGGGGGGTGCAGAGTGCAGGGGGTGAGGGGTGGGTGCAGGGGTTGAGGGGTGGGTGCAGAGTGCAGGGGTGGCTGCAGGGGGTGAGGGGTGGGTGCAGGGGGTGAGGGGTGGGTGCAGAGTGCAGGGGGTGAGGGGTGGGTGCAGAGTGCAGGGGGTTAGGGGTGGGTGTAGAGTGCAGGGGGTTAGGGGTGGGTGCAGAGTGCAGGGGGTTAGGGGTGGGTGCAGAGTGCAGGGGGTGAGGGGTGGGTGCAGGGGGTGAGGGGTGGGTGCAGAGTGCAGGGGTGGCTTCAGGGGGTGAGGGTGGGTGAAGGGGGTGAGGGGTGTTTGCAGGGGGTGAGGGGTGGGTGTAGAGTGCAGGGGGTGAGGGGTGGCTGCAGAGTGCAGGGGGTGAGGGGTGGGTGCAAGCCCGTGCTGAGAAAGGAGGAGAGGAGCTTTGGAGAGGGTGAAGGGCCCAAGTAGTTAGGGGGAGCAATTGGGAAAGTTCAGTGACACTGAGGTGATGATCCATCTCGGTGAGGTTCAGTGTCACTGCGGCAATGAAGACCTCTCTGAGCGCGGTTGGTTCTGAGAGCAATGGCCCAGACCCCATTCCAAAACACATGGAAAATGCTCATTGCGGTAATAGAGCTGGTCCAAAGGTTGCGCGTGAAGGTTGTGTGCAAGCATGCGTAATGTGCAGGGGAACTCTGTGCTACCCTTCCGAAACTGGAAGACTGCTTACCAGTGCTCTTGAATTTTTTTTAACTCTGCCATGGCCGGTCCCAAGCCCGTGCTGCGAAAAGAGGAGGGTTGGGTGCTGGGACAAGCAAACCACCCCTGTAAAAACTATTTGCTACTGGGCCAGGCACGTCAGTGAAAACGCCACTGGAGATTCGTCAGGATCTCAGCCAAATAGGCCTAAGAATGATCGCACCAAGCATACTATTACATAAAGCGCCACATTTGGGTGTGTTTTAAGACTTTGTGGAGCCTTGACTACTCTGTTTCTCCTACAATGGGACCTGGATCTTGTTTCGTTGCCACTTGACATATGTCAAGTCGTTGCGGTGACTAATTTGGGAAAAGTGTTGAATTTTTTTTTAACTCTGCCATGGCCGGTCCCAAGCCCGTGCTGAGAAAGGAGGGGGGGGGGTGGAGAAGGTGAAGGGCCCAAGAAGTTAGGGGGAGAGGTTGCTCCCCGTACTACACTGTTGGTAACTCCGCCATGGCCGGTCCAAAGTCCGCGCTGATAAAGGAGGAGGGGAGATTTGGAGAGGGTGAAGGGCCCAAGTAGATAGGGGGAGCGATTGCTCCCCGTACCACACTGTTGGTAACTCCGCCGTGGCCGTTCCCAAGCCCGCGCTGAGAAAGGAGGAGGGGAGCTTTGGAGAGGGTGAAGGGCCCAAGTAGTTAGGGGGAGCGATTGCTCCCCGTACCACACTGTTGGTAACTCCGCCCTGTCCGGTCCCAAGCCCGTGCTGAGAAAGGAGGAGGGGAGCTTTGGAGAGGGTGAAGGGCCCAAGTAGTTAGGGGGAGCGATTGCTCCCCGTACCACACTGTTGGTAACTCCGCCCTGGCCGGTCCCAAGCCCGCGCTGAGAAAGGAGGAGGGGAGGTTTGGAGAGGGTGAAGGGCCCAAGTAGTTAGGGGGAGCGATTGCTCCCCGTACCACCACACTGTTGGTAACTCCGCCGTGGCCGGTCCCAAGCCCGCGCAGAGAAAAGAGGAGGGGAGCTTTGGAGAGGGTGAAGGGCCCAAGTAGTTAGGGGGAGCAATTGCGCCCTGTACCAAACTGTTGGTAACTCCGCCGTGGCCGGTCCCAAGCCCGCGCTGAGAAAGGAGGAGGGGAGCTTTGGAGAGGGTGAAGGGCCCAAGTAGTTAGGTGGAGCGATTGCTCCCTTTACCACACTGTTGGTGTGAAGGGTGGGGGTGAGGGGTGGGTGCAGAGTGCAGGTGGTGAGGGGTGGGTGCAGAGTGCAGGGGGTGAGGGGTGGGTGCAGAGTGCAGGGGGTGAGGGATGGATGCTGAGTGCAGGTGGTGAGATAGGTGCAGGGGGTGAGGGGTGGGGTGCAGAGTGCAGGGGGTGAGGGGTGGGTGCAGAGTACAGGGGGTGAGGGGTGGCTGCAGGGGGTGAAGGGTGGGTGCAGAGTGCAGGGGGTGAGGGGTGGGTGCAGAGTGCAGGTGGTGAGGGGTGGCTGCAGGGGGAGAGGGGTGGGTGCCGGGGGTGAGGGGTGGGTGTAGAGTGCAGGGGATGAGGGGTGGGTGCAGCGTGCAGGGGGTGAGGGGTGGGTGCAGAGTGCAGGGGGTGAGGGGTGGGGGCAGGGGGTGGGGGGTGGGTGCAGCGTGCAGGGGGTGAGAGGTGGGTGTAGAGTGCAGGGGGTGAGGGGTGGGTGCAGGGGGTGAGGGGTGGTTGCAGAGTGCAGGGGGTGAGGGGTGGGTGTAGAGTGCAGGGGGTGAGGGGTGGGTGTAGAGTGCAGGGGGTGAGGGGGGGGTGCAGCGTGCAGGGGGTGAGGGGTGGGTGCAGAGTGCAGGGGGTGAGGGGTGGGGGCAGGGGGTGGGTGTAGAGTGCAGGGAGTGAGGGGTGGGTTCAGAGTGCAGGGGGTGAGGGGTGGGTGCAGGGGGGGAGGGGTGGGTGCAGAGTGCAGGGGGTGAGGGGTGGGTGCAGGGGGGGAGGGGTGGGTGCAGCGTGCAGGGGGTGAAAGGTGGGTGTAGAGTGCAGGGGGTGAGGTGTGGGTGTAGAGTGCAGGGGGGGGGGGGTGCAGTGGGGGGTGTGTGCAGGGGGTGAGGGGTGGTTGCAGAGTGCAGGGGTGGCTGCAGGGGGTGAGGGGTAGGTGCAGGGGGTGAGGGGTGGGTGCAGAGTGCAGGGGGTGAGGAATGGGTGCAGAGTGCAGGGGGTTAGGGGTGGGTGTAGAGTGCAGGGGGTTAGGGGTAGGTGCAGAGTGCAGGGGGTTAGGGGTGGGTGCAGAGTGCAGGGGGTGAGGGGTGGGTGCAGGGGGTGAGGGGTGGGTGCAGAGTGCAGGGGTGGCTGCAGGGGGTGAGGGGTGGGTGCAGGTGGTGAGGGGTGGGTGCAGGGGGGGAGGGGTGGGTGTAGAGTGCAGGGGGTGAGGGGTGGCTGCAGAGTGCAGGGGGTGAGGGGTGGGTGCAAGCCCGTGCTGAGAAAGGAGGAGAGGAGCTTTGGAGAGGGTGAAGGGCCCAAGTAGTTAGGGGGAGCAATTGGGAAAGTTCAGTGACACTGAGGTGATGATCCATCTCGGTGAGGTTCAGTGTCACTGCGGCAATGAAGACCTCTCTGAGCGCGGTTGGTTCTGAGAGCAATGGCCCAGACCCCATTCCATAACACTTGGAAGATGCTCATTGCGGTAATAGAGTTGGTCCAAAGGTTGCGCGTGAAGGTTGTGTGCAAGCATGCGTAATGTGCAGGGGAACTCTGTGCTACCCTTCCGAAACTGGAAGACTGCTTACCAGTGCTCTTGAATTTTTTTTAACTCTGCCATGGCCGGTCCCAAGCCCGTGCTGCGAAAAGAGGAGGGTTGGGTGCTGGGACAAGCAAACCACCCCTGTAAAAACTATTTGCTACTGGGCCCAGGCACGTCAGTGAAAACGCCACTGGAGATGCGTCAGGATCTCAGCCAAATAGGCCTAAGAATGATCGCACCAAGCATACTATTACATAAAGCGCCCCATTTGGGTGTGTTTTAAGACTTTGTGGAGCCTTGACTACTCTGTTTCTTCTACAATGGGACCTGGATTTTGTTTCGTTGCCACTATATGTCAAGTCGTTGCGGTGACTAATTTGGGAAAAGTGTTGAATTTTTTTTAACTCTGCCATGGCCGGTCCCAAGCCCGTGCTGAGAAAGGAGGGGGGGGGGTGGAGAGGGTGAAGGGCCCAAGAAGTTAGGGGGAGCGATTGCTCCCCGTACCACACTGTTGGTAACTCCGCCCTGGCCGGTCCCAAGCCCGCGCTGAGAAAGGAGGAGGGGAGCTTTGGAGAGGGTGAAGGGCCCAAGTAGTTAGGGGGAGCGATTGCTCCCCGTACCACACTACTGGTGACTCCGCCCTGGCCGGTCCCAAGCCCGCGCTGAGATAGGAGGAGGGGAGCTTTGGAGAGGGTGAAGGGCCCAAGTAGTTAGGGGGAGCGATTGCGCCCTGTACCAAACTGTTGGTAACTCCACCGTGGCCGGTCCCAAGCCCGCGCTGAGAAAGGAGGAGGGGAGCTTTGGAGAGGGTGAAGGGCCCAAGTAGTTAGGGGAACGATTGCTCCCCGTACCACACTGTTGGTAACTCCACCCTGGCCGGTCCCAAGCCCGCGCTTAGAAAGGAGGAGGGGAGCTTTGGAGAGGGTGAAGGGCCCAAGTAGTTAGGGGGAGCGATTGCGCCCTGTACCAAACTGTTGGTAACTCCGCCGTGGCCGGTCCCAAGCCCGCGCTGAGAAAGGAGGAGGGGAGCTTTGGAGAGGGTGAAGGGCCCAAGTAGTTAGGTGGAGCGATTGCTCCAGGTACCACACTGTTGGTGTGAAGGGAGGGGGTGATGGGTGGGTGCAGAGTGCAGGTGGTGAGGGGTGGGTGCAGAGTGCAGGGGGTGAGGGGTGGGTGCAGAGTGCAGGGGGTGAGGGGTGGCTGCAGGGGGTGAAGGGTGGGTGCCGGGGGTGAGGGGTGGGTATAGAGTTCAGGGGGTGAGGGGTGGGTGCAGCGTGCAGGGGGTGAGGGGTGGGTGCAGAGTGCAGGGGGTGAGGGGTTGGGGCAGGGGGTGGGGGTGGGTTTTTGTAGCGTGCAGGGGGTGAGAGGTGGGTGTAGAGTGCAGGGGGTGAGGGGTGGGTGCAGGGGGTGAGGGGTGGGTGGTGAGAGTGCAGGGGGTGGGTGTGGGAGGGGTGGGTGCAGGGGTGAGGGGTGGGTGCAGCGTGCAGGGGGTGCAGGTGGGGGGTGAGAGGTGGGGTGTGAGTGGGTGGGTGGGGTAGAGTGCAGGGGGTGAGGGTGGGTGTAGAGTGCAGGGGGTGAGGGGTGGGTGCAGGGGGTGAGGGGTGGGTGCAGAGTGCAGGTGTGGCTGCAGGGGTGTGAGGGGGTGGGGGTGGGGTGCAGGGGGTGAGGGGCAGGGTGCAGAGTGCAGGGGGGTGAGGGGTGGGGTGTAGAGTGCAGGGGGTTAGGGGTGGGGGTGTGTGTGCAGAGTGCAGGGGGTTAGGGGTGGGTGCAGAGTGCAGGGGGTGGGGTGGGTGCAGGGGGTGAGGGGTGGGTGCAGAGTGCAGGGGTGGCTGCAGGGGGTGAGGGTGGGTGCAGGGGGTGAGGGGTGGCTGCAGGGGGTGAGGGGTGGGTGTAGATTGCAGGGGGTGAGGGTGGGTGCAGGGGGTGAGGGGTGGGTGTGGAGTGCAGGGGGTGAGGGGTGGCTGCAGAGTGCAGGGGGTGAGGGGTGGGTGCAAGCCCGTGCTGAGAAAGGAGGAGAGGAGCTTTGGAGAGGGTGAAGGGCCCAAGTAGTTAGGGGGAGCAATTGGGAAAGTTCAGTGACACTGAGGTGATGATCCATCTCGGTGAGGTTCAGTGTCACTGCGGCAATGAAGACCTCTCTGAGCGCGGTTGGTTCTGAGAGCAATGGCCCAGACCCCATTCCATAACACTTGGAAGATGCTCATTGCGGTAATAGAGCTGGTCCAAAGGTTGCGCGTGAAGGTTGTGTGCAAGCATGCGTAATGTGCAGGGGAACTCTGTGCTACCCTTCCGAAACTGGAAGACTGCTTACCAGTGCTCTTGAATTTTTTTTTAACTCTGCCATGGCCGGTCCCAAGCCCGTGCTGCGAAAAGAGGAGGGTTGGGTGCTGGGACAAGCAAACCACCCCTGTAAAAACTATTTGCTACTGGGGCCAGGCACGTCAGTGAAAACGCCACTGGAGATGCGTCAGGATCTCAGCCAAATAGGCCTAAGAATGATCGCACCAAGCATACTATTACATAAAGCGCCACATTTGGGTGTGTTTTAAGACTTTGTGGAGCCTTGACTACTCTGTTTCTCCTACAATGGGACCTGGATCTTGTTTCGTTGCCACTATATGTCAAGTCGTTGCGGTGACTAATTTGGGAAAAGTGTTGAATTTTTTTTAACTCTGCCATGGCCGGTCCCAAGCCCGTGCTGAGAAAGGAGGGGGGGGTGGAGAGGGTGAAGGGCCCAAGTAGTTAGGGGGAGCGATTGCTCCCCGTACCACACTGTTGGTAACTCCGCCCTGGCCGGTCCCAAGCCCGCGCTGAGAAAGGAGGAGGGGAGCTTTGGAGAGGGTGAAGGGCCCAAGTAGTTAGGGGGAGCGATTGCTCCCCGTACCACACTGTTGGTAACTCCGCCCTGGCCGGTCCCAAGCCCGCGCTGAGAAAGGAGGAGGGGAGCTTTGGAGAGGGTGAAGGGCCCAAGTAGTTAGGGGGAGCGATTGCTCCCCGTACCACACTGTTGGTAACTCCATCGTGGCCGGTCCCAAGCCCGCGCTGAGAAAGGAGGAGGGGAGCTTTGGAGAGGGTGAAGGGCCCAAGTAGTTAGGGGGAGCGATTGCTCCCCGTACTACACTGCTGGTAACTCCGCCCTGGCCGGTCCCAAGCCCGCGCTGAGATAGGAGGAGGGGAGCTTTGGAGAGGGTGAAGGGCCCAAGTAGTTAGGGGGAGCTATTGCTCCCCGTACCACACTGTTGGTAACTCCGCCGTGGCCGGTCCCAAGCCCGCGCTGAGAAAGGAGGAGGGGAGCTTTGGAGAGGGTGAAGGGCCCAAGTAGTTAGGGGGAGCGATTGCGCCCTGTACCAAACTGTTGGTAACTCCGCCGTGGCCGGTCCCAAGCCCGCGCTGAGAAAGGAGGAGGGGAGCTTTGGAGAGGGTGAAGGGCCCAAGTCGTTTTTTTTTTTTTCAAAGAATTTTATCAAGTTTTAACAGGTTAACAGGAAATTGTAACATACAAAGCGTTTAGACATAGCAATAACATCAAGTTGTAGATTCGTATAAACAACGTAAGTAACATTTTTATAGTGGATGTATTCGCGGAAGAAATAGTGATGTTATGTAGTATAAAGATCTGCTTCTACATCCCCCAGAAGGGGGAGTCAGTACTGGATGGGACCATGGTGATATGGAGACAAGATTATAGTATAATGTGGTCCGAGAGTATAGTGATCAGTAAGGTGAGTGACAAGAGGCTTTAGTGAGCGTATTGAGTAAAGAGTAAAATTTGAGCCATGGGTACAGCTTCCGTGAGTGGCCTGAATACTATTCACCCCTATAGGGGGCTTTGCTGTGAGTGGTATGTGGCCTGAAAGTTGAGGATGATTATTGTAAATGAGAAGGTGTACCGTGACTTGTAGACATCACTCAAAATGCTGTGAACGTGAGCGGTAGGATGGGGGGGGGGGAGGGGGTTCCAGTGACCAGTTGGGGGAGTATTTGCATCCGATAAAACAAATAGGGAGGTGGAAGAAGCTCAGGTGCTATGCGTGTCAACATATAGGGTTTTGGGACGATAAAGTGGGCATGGTTAGTCTGAGAGGGTAGCGAAGGTGAGATAGAGAAGATATAGGGGATGGCAGGGCCGGAGTGTCGAGACCTGTAGGTTTGAGGGCGAGGAGTAGTGTAATAAGTTTATGGTGGGGGTGGGGTATGTGAGGGCGTGGTGGGCGGAATGATCGATGGAGTGGAATTACGAAAGTGTAGCCAACAGGCCCATGTGTTCGTAAATTTGGTTGGGTTGTCACGTGCCTGACAAATGAGGTTTTCCATGTCAGCTATTCTGTCTACCCGACGGATCCAATCTGCAACTGATGGAGGAGTGGTGGTTCTCCAACGAGCAGGAACGCAAAGATTGGCGGCATTGATCAGTTGTAAAGATAGAGACTTTTTGTATGAGCCAAGATGTTTAGGGGTATGATGTAGTAGGTAGTGTGCAGGGGTAAAGGCTGGTGGATCGGTGGTGATGTGGGATATCAGAGTATGGATTTCTGACCAGAAGGGCTGGATGCTGGGGCAGTCCCACCATATATGAAGGAGAGTGCCCCGGGCGGAGTTGCACCTCCAACAAGTTGGCGGGACAGTCGGGTGAAAATGATGAACTTTGTCAGGAGTCCTGTACCACTTAGAGAAGAGTTTATATCTGTTTTCTTGTGTTGAAACGTTGAGTGAGCCCTTGTGAATGAGAGTGAATATGCGTTCCCAGTCGGCCTGGGTAAGGGTTAGAGCAAGCTCTGACTCCCATTGAACAACCAATTTGTCATCTTTGATCACATGTTGAGAGAAGAGGAGAGCGTAAATGGTAGAAATTAAATGATTTTGCGGTTCTGTACTGGTGCACAGAAGTTCAAAAGGAGTGAGATCCCTGTGCCATGAGGGGGCGGGGGTGGTTGTGTTGAAGAAATGTTGCAGTTGTAAGTACTTAAAAAATGGGATATTGTATTCTGGCAGTGTTGTAGATAGAATAGAGTGGGATAGTAGTGTCCCATTCCTGAAAAAGTTTTGTGCCCTAGCATGTGGGGTGTGGGTATTGCAGATCGTGTCATGTAAGAACAAGCCAGGGGGGAATTCAGGGTTGTTTTCCAGTGGTGTCATGGGACCATGAGAGGGTGTAAAGCCCAATGCTTTGCAGGCCAGTTTAAAAATGGATAGAGTGGCTCCAGTGAGTGGGTTCAATGTGTAGTCTTTGGGGATATATTTGAGGTCTATCCAGGGTGAGTTGGGTAAAGGGAGGGGTACGAAGGAGTCTTCAAGTGTGATCCAGTCTTTGGTATGAGTATGTACATGCCAGTCAACGATTCTAGTGAGATGTACAGCACAGTGATATTTTTGTAAGTCTGGGAGACCGAGACCTCCTAGCAGCTTGGGCAGGACCATCCTATCCCAACTTATGCGCGGGGCCTTGGCGGACCATATAAAGATCCTACACATGCGTTTATAGGCATTAAAAAATGAAGACGGTAACCTAATTGGGATAGCTTGAAAGAGATAGAGGAGTCTGGGCAATACGTTCATTTTAAGTAAGGCGATCCTACCCATCCAAGAGAAGGAGCCAAGATGCCACTTCTGAAGGTCACCTTGTATGGATAGCAATGTCTGTGAGAAATTCTTAGCGAACAGATCACGGAGGTCGGTTGGAATTTTGATTCCGAGGTAGGAAAGTTCACGTGTTTCCCATCCAAATGGGAAGTTAAGTTTGCTCTGTTGGACTAAAGCGGGTGGCAGAGTTATGTTCAATGCTTTCGATTTGTCGAAATTGATCCGAAGGTTGGATATGGACTGGAACAGAGAGAAGTCAGCCAGAAGGTTGGGGATAGTTGTGATGGGGTCAGTAAGAAAAAGCAGGATGTCGTCCGCATAGGCGGCTATTTTATACTGTTTGTGACCTATCGTAATGCCTTTGATGGTGGGATTGTCTCTTAGTTTTCGAATCATGGGTTCCATGGTTAGAATAAAAATGAGTGGAGAGAAGGGGCAACCTTGACGGGTTCCATTGGACACAGAGAAGGCATCCGACAAGCAGCCGTTGACCCTAATTTTAGCCGTTGGGGATGAGTAAAGAGCCAGGATCATGTGTAGTAAACGTGGTGGGATACCTAGAGCCCGTAGTGTGGCCTCCATGTAGTCCCATGCTACCCTGTCAAAGGCCTTCTCTGCGTCCAAGGAAAGAAAGAAACCAGGCGTGGCAGTCTTGGATAGCCAATGGTGGATGTGAAGGGCTTTGGTGGTGTTGTCCCTGGCTTCTCTGCCAGGAACAAAACCAACCTGCTCCATGGAGACGAGAGTAGGGATGAAGGGGAGAATGCGGTTTGCTAATGCTTTTGCATAAAGTTTTAAGTCCACATTGAGTAAGGAGATTGGGCGGTAATTAGACACCAAAGTGTGGTCTTTGCCGGGTTTGGGGAGGAGTGTGATGTGGGCTTCAAGCATATCCCTGTGAGCCGCGGATACAGGTGATAGGTCGTTGAGGGCTTTAGTAAGGTGTGGGATGAGCGTGGTCGGGAAGGCGTTATAGTAGCCGACGGACAAACCATCTGGGCCTGGGCTTTTGCCGGTTTTCATTTACTTTAGGGCCGTAAGTATTTCGTCCTGTGAGAGTGGTAGGTCTAGTGCCAGGGAATCCTCAGCGGAGAGGGGAGTAGGACCATATTGCACCAAAAATTCAGAGATGGCTGTCTGGCGGTCAATGTCAGAGTCAATTTGTCGTGTGGGTGGGAGATTGTATAATTTAGAGAAGTAGTGGACGAAGTGTTCAGAAATGTCTTCAGTGGAGACCAGGGATTTGCCCGAGGGGGTGTTTGATTGTATGGATCGTGTGAGCTGTTCGTTTGGACTGGATTGCTCTCGCTAGGAGTTTGCTCGCCTTATTGCCAAATTCATAGTAAATTTTTTGCGTCAGTGCAAATTTGCGTTTCAGTTCACTGTGCAGGATGTCTCGGAGGTCTTCACGGACTTGAGAATATTTGTTGTGTGGGTGGGAGAAGTAGGTAAAGTCTTTCACGGTGGGATGTAATGTGCGCCAAGCATCATGAAGCTGTAGGTTGTGAAGTTGAAGTCGAATTGCCCGAAGGGCCCTATAGGTCAGAGAGTATGTCCCATTCAAGGTGTCTATAGAGGGTGTCAAGGCTACGTTAAAATCTCCCCCAACTATAAGGGTACCCGATTGGAAGCTGGCAAGCAGTTGTAGAGTAGAACGAAAAAAGGAGACTTGCTTTGAGTTGGGGGCGTATATGTTGGCGATAGTAAGTGGTCTTTGAAATAGAGTACCTTTGATAAAAAGGAATCTCCCGTGTGGGTCCCTTTGGACATCGGTGATCAGAATGGGGCAGTGTTTGGATATGAGAATGGTTACCCCTTTAGATTTAGCTTCGATGTTGGAGGAGTGAAAGGCTGTGGGGAAGTGTCCATTTTGGAGTTTAGGAATGGAGTTGGTACGGAAGTGTGTCTCCTGTATGAGTGCAATTTGGGTCTTCGATTGGTGTAGGGAATGTAAGAGTTGAGATCTTTTTTCAGGGGTGTTGAGCCCCCTAATGTTTATGGAGCAAAGTTTGAGTTTATGAAATGAAGGCTGTTTGTTGCCCTGTGGAGTGTGTGTAGGGGATATGTCCGCCATGAGGATAGGGAGGGGAATGATGTGTAGTGGTGACGAATGCTTTCCGCGTGACAGGAGGGTCACTGGAGAATAACCGGTGAGGCGTGGAGAGGTGTATCCACAGGCCTCTTGTAAGGAATCGTATCGGTAAGGTACAGAATGGGTGTGGTGTGAGGTCTCCTAACGGAGAGACAGCACACCAGCACGTATCTGTGTGGGGGGTCGACCAAGATCGTGGCAATAAAGAGAGGATATAAGTGAGGGATAGTCCGTCGCCACGGGATGTATGTATGAGGTCAATGGTGGAGGTACATGGAAGATATGTAGTCACAGCATGGGGGGGCATGGGGGGACATGAGGTCACAGAGCATTAGACAATAGAACATTGAAACAGCGTATAACAAGCCACATGTGTAGAACTTATGTAATAAGCCGGTAATATCGGTGAATATCCGCAGACAGTACCTGAGAGAGAAAACTGCAGGAGGCGGCAGTGGATAAACCTGGTAACAAACCTGTGAGTATACACCTGTGTGGGGGCCGATCGTCATGAAGGGTATCATACATAGGTCTGCAGCGAAATAAATATTAGTGGTCTTAGTTGGCAACAACAAATAACAATGGCAATCAAATAATATTGCAAAAGCGACAATGTAGTAGGAAGACTTAACCAGGCAGGGAGACGTTAAGCATGTGTATAAGTAACAAGATTAACATTGCAAGTGTTAGTGGGGGATTTGTCCCACAATTTTAACATTAGTGCCCTTATATCTATAGTTACATTTACCCATCGGATGAGGGGTACAAAACAGAAAAAAATAAAAAAAAAAACATGTTGGATCAGAGGGGTCCGCGGAAGAGAACTCCTGAGAGAATAAAAAATCAGAGTAGTGACATTCTGGGTAAGGGTGCGATCAGTCACCTGTATTCTGGCGGTTGTACCGCTGGAGTAATGGCATGGGGGATGTTGAAATTCTTACCAGCTGGCGTCTGGTATAGGTGGGTGATGCAGTGTCCCGGAGGATATCTTGTGTCAAGGATCGGATCGGCAGGTGGTGTAGATTCGTCGGCGGTGGTATCCGGTTGTACGTGCGGGATCGTTCAGCAGTCTGAGGCGGAGCAAAAGAGGATGCGGGTATAGTGGATCGGCCAGCGATGGGTTACGTGGAGCACCTCCAAGGAAGCCGTGAGGCGGAAGTCGGGATAGGAGAGTTCTGAAGGTAATTCCTGAGGTGAAGGCAAGGTGCAGTACATCATACATCCGGCTGAAGGTGGAGAATCGCGCCCCATAGCATTATGGAACTTGTAGTTTTAGTTGTCAAAACTAGTTGGCGGGCAGAATTCAGTAAGCTGAGAGAGGGAGGTGTCTTGAGTCGCCGAGTAGCCAATGGGTGAGGAGACTGGTAATGTGCAGGCTGAATTCCGTTGTGAGGAGAAAAGTTTTCAGCTTAAATGCGGCAGAGTGGAGCCGTACAAGTGAAAAAATATGTCGGGCATCAGTTCCCGGCAGAGGCAGGTTGTGATACATGAAAAAACACAGAAAGGAAAATAAAAATAAAAATTAAGGCAGGTTTCAGGGTAAAGGTGGAATATAGCATTAGGGCAGGCATGTAAGCCTTGTGCGCTAATGGTCTCTGCGGTTCCTCCAGGCTCTAGGCGATGTAGACGGGCTCAGTTCTCTGTATCCCGTTTGATGTCTTGTGGTGCGTCTCGGGGTGGAAGGGGATCTACGCCTGCGGTATCTGGTGTTCTGAGCATCCATAGGTTCTTCCAATGCCTCGTTTTTTCTGGAGGATGAATGGCGGAACTCAGCATACCAGTTAGGTACAGGCATCAAGGGAATGCCGAGTGTGTTGCAAAAATGTGGTAGGTCTTCAGGCACTTTGAGAAGGGCTGTGCGGCCGTGGGAAGAGGCTGACAGGCAGAACGGGAACTTCCATTTGTAGGGGATATTCTTCTCCCGGAGAACATCTAGTAGAGGTTTTAGGTCCCTTCTGTGCCGCAGTGTTATGCCGGAGAGGTCCTGGTAAATTTGGATGGGGTACCCCTCATGGAGGATTTGCTGCCTGCTCCGTGCTTGCTGCACAATGTCCTCCTTCAGCCTGTAATCCACAATACAGCATACAATGTCCCGAGGGGGATCGCCATCCTTCCCTTTGGGGCGCAGTGCGCGGTGAATCCGCTCCATGGCTATAGGCGTTTGTGGCGGGCGATTGATGAGGCCATTAAAGAGGCCTACGATAGCATGGGGGATTTGGTCGCCTTCAATAGACTCTGGCATTCCGCAGACCCTGAGGTTGTGGCGGCGTCCCCTGTTATCCAAATCTTCCAGATGGCGTTGCATGTCACGCATCTGCAGGGTTTGGGAGTCAATGTGGGTGGTTGTTAGGTGCAGGAGCCTGTCATGGTGGTCGGTTATCTGTTCCACGGTTTGGACCCTGTCATTCAGGGCATGTAGGTCGAGCCGTAACTCGGCAATGGCGGCCGCCAGGGTGCCTTTTATGTCATCTGCCACGGAGCGCAGGTCATTGATAGTCAGCTGTGGCATTAGATCTACACCTCCGCTATTCCTGAGTGAGCGGGTGTGCGGGGAAGTGGGGAGCGGATGTTCAGTCAGCGGTGGTTGTGAAGTGGAATGGCGGGAAGGCGCCATATTCCCTCTGCCGGCCCAAAACATTTCTGGGATGTGTTGGTTTTGGGTCCCGTTCAGTTCCCGGGGGGATCGAGAACGGGAGGCAGAGGAGGTACGGGAAGCGGTCCCCATTCCCTGGGTACGATTGAGCATACGGTACCTCCGTTTATGAGAAGTTTCTCTCCCGTGGCGGCCGGAGCTCAGGGATTATGCGACCTTCTTCATGCCAGGTCAGGCCACGCCCCCCCAGAGGTCCAACCATAATCATCTTGGTCTCCACACTTCGAAGGGTGAGCGGGGGTGGATGCATTGTTTCTCCCTTTTGCTCCATGTCTTTTTGTCCAGACACTAAACTCCTCAAAGCCTCCCATAATGTTCAAGGCCTCAACTCCCCTATTAAGAGGAGAAAAATTATTGACTATTATAAATCTTTCAAAATTGACATACTGATGCTACAAGAAACACATTTTCCTGTGCGATATAACCCCAAATTACTCCACTCACACTTCCCACACTTTTTTCTGGCCAGTGCCGAAAACAAAACCCGAGGAGTGGCTATCATACTCTCTAAATAGTGCAAATTTGAGAACATTTCTGACTATATTGATCCGGAAGGTAGATTTATCCTGGTTAAAGGTATCCTAGGGGACCAACTCTACTCTCTAGTATCATACTACACACCCAACAGAGGACAAGAAAAACATTTTTAGCACCCTAATGAGCACACTCTCCCCAAAACTGGAGGGAAAGATAATCATAGGAGGGGGGATTTCAATGTGGCCTTTGATCTAGGCCTGGACAAAACCAAACCTCCTAAGTCCCGCCTGATTCGTCCCACAAAAGTCAGTCTCAAAATCACAAATATTTTACATGCTTACGGTCTAACCGATACATGGAAAGAACTCAACCCATCCAAGAGGGATTTTACCCACTACTCCCATCCTCACAACACATATGCTCGGATCGACCATATACTCACTCCCTCTACCCTTCTCCCAATAGTCCTTTCAGCCCGAATCAGGGACACAGCTCTTTCGGATCACTCACTAGTGATCTTAACTACTCTTGCAGGGGCTCCAGGAGGAATATGGGGTCAATGGAGATTGAATGAGTCCTTGCTCTCTGATCCTGTCAGAGTAACTGAATTAAGAAAAGCTCTAGATGAGTACTTTAATATTAATAGCACCACAGATACTTCCGCAGAAATGCTCTGGGCAGCACATAAAGCCTTTATTAGAGGCAGGCTCATTCAAATCTCTACCCAAGTCAAAAAAGAAAGAAGATCCAACATAGAACGCCTCAAGCAAGTATACACTTCTTTAAAAGCCATACACAAAACTGACCCGTCCAGAATACCCATAATTCACCTGGATAAAGCAAGACTTGATTTAAATCTAGCACTCACGGCTTCAGCTGAAAAATCGATCAGATGGAGTGGAAACAAATTCTATACCCAAGCGGACAAATTAGGCCCCTTCTTGGCAACTAAACTCTCTCCTCGCCTCAAACTTCACAATATGCCCAAAATCAGGATAGAGGGTCAACCTCCCACTTCCAATCCAGCTAGGATTCTCAAAACCTTCCAAGGATTCCATTCTAAGCTATACAGCACTATCACTCAGACTCACCCGAACTCATTATCACGGTTCTTTGAGGGTCTGCCCATCCCCTTTCTGAAAGATATTTACAAAGCCATAACGGACTCTCCTATCACAGGGGACGAAGTGAAGGAGGTTATCAAGAACCTCAAAAAGGGTTCTGCACAGAGGGGCGTGGCTTCCGACGAGCAGTATGGACGCTTGAATAGATAGCTCCCGCACCGAGCAAAGCAACGAGCGACAGTACCGCTGATCCACACCATCTACATAGCTGCTCTTGTCCCCCAGACCCTCAGCTACCCCTCAGGCACATCCCGCAAAACGGAAAGACTACCGCCCGCCGAAGAGACTCACTGACTTCTTCACTATGCCGTCCGGCGGGAAGAATCAAGATGGCGTGCACGGAGCCTCTCCACACACCACCGCGGCTTACACAGACCTCCATGCCGACGGAGAATCATCTCCCTGCCCAGCTGACAATACAGCGGCCTCTCCTCCTTCACCTCCCCAGCACGTCTCAGCATCCAACAGCCCTGCTAAGACACGGATGCGCCTGGATTCCTCCCCACAGGCTCCTGAGGTAAGATCTGCCTTAGACGCCATTTTAGCTCAGCAGACCCAACCATCCCCTATTGCAGCCTTTCCTACGGCTAATATGCCGGTTATGGACACAATCCTGAAGGATATGCTGATGTCTCTCCACAGCTCACTACATGCTGACATATCTACTATGTTTAAATCATTTAAAGAAGAAATGACATTTATTGACCAAAAAATCAATCGAGTGGAACGTAAAATGACTAACATTGCTGAAACGGTGAATGACCTTGTTGACGCACATGACCATTCCAGGGATGAACATCACTGGGTCAGGGCCAAAATGGCGGACCTCGAAGACAGGTCCAGACGTAATAACGTCAAAATTTGTGGCATTCCTGAATCTATCCCGCCACCTGACCTAAACCCCTACGCCAGAAAATTGCTTTACACTCTCCTACCTGACCTATCTCCGATGGAAACCATCATTGACCGCATTCACCGCCTCCCTAAACCCTCACATCTGCCCGCCAGTTTCCCTTGAGACGTCCTCATGCGCGTCCACTTCTATCACGCCAAGGATATGCTCCTTAGCAAATCAAGACATCTCGGTCAACTTCCAGACCCCTATTCAAAATTACAATTGTTTACTGACATCTCAGCCTTTACCCGCCAACAAAGACGACAGCTGAACACGATAACCAAACCTCTCAACAACCACAAAATACCATACCAATGGGGATTCCCGACTAAATTAATAGTCACCAAAAATGGCCAGAAACACCACATCACCTCTGTGGGAGAAGGAATCCATTTGCTCCCTTTGATATCAGCAATGGCACTCGCCAAGGCTGCCCACTTTCACCATTGATTTTTAATCTTCTTATGGAACCATTAGCAGAACATGTCAGAACCAACCCTTCTATTACTGGTATCACCGTAGGATCCCATGATCATAAAATAAATCTCTTTGCAGACGACGTAGTTATAATACTCACCAACCCCCTTTCCTCCCTGGCTTCGGTTCAACAACTGCTTCAAAGATTTAGCTCTGTATCTTATTATAAAGTGAATGATCACAAATCTTATATACTAGATTTAGGCCTTGACGCTATCACCAGCAACTTACTCAGACACCAGTTCCCTTTTCAATGGTCAGAAAAAGGAATATCTTACCTCGGTATCACTCTCACTAAATCATCTAAAGGTCTCTTTGCAGCCAACTACACCAAGCTCAAACAACTACTACTGAAAGAAACCTCAGATCTTTCAAAATATGAATTCACATGGACAGGTAGACTTGCAGCATTTAAAATGCTAATACTCCCTAAACTTTTATACACCTTTAGGACTATGCCCCTTCCATTGCCTAAATCTTATATCCGCTCACTTCTATCGATAATCTCCCGCTTTATCTGGCAAGGGAAAAAAACCTAGAAGTAACCACTATTTGCTCATTAAACATAAAACAAAAGGTGGTATGGGATATATTGACCTGCACGACTACTATCTAGCTTCCATCCTTACTCAGCTGAAAGACTGATTAGCTGACACACCCTCAACACTTTGGGGCAACATAGAAAACACTCTCACACCCGGAGGAAACCTCAAAGACTGGCTATTCGCCTCCATTGCCAACCATACACACTACAATCACCACTCTCCTACCATCAGAGCTTCCATTAAAGCTTGGAAGTCCTTATGCAGTTTCTCATGGCCACACCTTCCGACCAAAATAGTACACATACCTTTGACTACACTCTCACATCTCTCACCTGAACTCCAGGTGCCCGCCTGGCTAGCGTCCCAAACACCTCACGTTTCAGCTCTTCGCTCCTTAACTGATAACAAATCCTTCTCACAAATTTGAGAAGAACTTAATGCACCCGCCTCAGACTTTCTCACTTAACTCCGACTAAAGTCCTGCTTGTCAGCAAATCCTCACCTAGAAATGACCCTACCCATTAAAATATGTCTCTTCCTATTCTCTGATGATACTCGCTTTAAAGGTACCTCTTTAATTTACTCCTCTCTCCAAGACAAATCTGTCTTCCTCAAATCCAAACCACTAACCGACTGGGAACTAGATCTCCAAGAACAATTCACCAACATTCAATGGCAAAATGCTATTAATGCTACCTACAAGGCTACCACCTGTACTTCATTATGGGAAGTGGAATATAAAACCACCATGCAATGGTACTTAACACCCCTTAAATTAGCAAAATACCACACATCCACATCACCACTATGCTGGAGAGGCTGTAACCATACGGGTTCTTTAATACATATCATGTGGTCTTGCCCACTAATTAGACAATTGTGGACCCAAGTTGAACTTCTTCTACAAAAAGTGCTACTTATACCCATCTTGCTGACTCCCCAACTTAGTTTGTTGAACTTGACAATAGAAACACTCCCTCCCAAACTCAGACTCATAACTTCTCACATACTCCTATCTACCAAACTACTCATAGCCAGAACATGGAAATCCCAGGAAATACCGATCATCTCCGAAGTCACCTCCTTGACACACAGTCATTGCCTTTATGAACTCACCCTCTCTAGAAGCAAACCCTCCTTCCCCAAATTACAATTGCTCTGGTTACCCTGGATCCAATGGTATAATAAACCTCCTCCGCGAATCCCTTCATGAATATTGACACCTTCTCCTGTATTCTCATATGTTCACATACTTCTTGCCTCTGATCCCCTTATCTGCTCCTTTTTACCATCCTTTCCTACCCCTACCCCCTCCTCCCCCTCCCCCCCCTTTTTTTCTTTCTCATTTCCTCCCCTATCCCATCCCCTACCCTCCCACACCTTGAACGTCCTGAGTTATGGATAATATACTTATTCTACAGTTATTCTCTTGGTTAAGTTCCATGTTTGACCTCCAGTTGTATGCTGTAACTTGTTCATTAAGTCCTTTATTTCTCAGAATACTTCTCCATATACCTTCCTACCAACCTATTACAGTATTGTATTATCCTATGTATGCATATTTACGCTGTTATTGTAAAACCTTAATAAAAACCACTTTGAAAGAAAAAGGGTTCTGCACCAGGTCCAGATGGCCTATCCATACCGTACTACAAAACTTTCTGGGACTCTTTGACGCCTCACCTGACAAACTTTTTCAACCATAAGTCCAAAGGCAACCCCCTAGATGTTCACCTTAATACAGCGTATATTAAGGTCATACCAAAACCAGACAAAAATCACAAATACATCAGAACTATCGTCCAATCTCCCTCATCAATAATGATTTAAAAATACTCACCAAAATATTAGCGAACCGACTAGCTTCCTTTATCCCCAAATATAGTGATAAGGATCAGGTAGGCTTCATTCCCGGGAGACAGGGACCCGACCAAATACGAAGGGCAATCGACTTGATCTCGATCATGCAAACTAATTGGGCGGGTGGGACTAAACAACAAGGATTTATCCTATCCTTGGACCTACAGAAGGCCTTTGATACAGTCTCCTGGCCCTACATCTTTTCTTTATTAGAACGTTGGGGATTCGGGATCGATTTATGGTCTTTCTTAGGGCCCTATATTCACGCCCAAAGGCTCTCATAAGGCTACAGGGGCACTATTCCGAACCCATAAATATCACCAGAGGCACCAGGTAGGGATGTCCACTTTCCCCATTGATTTTTGCAATAGCAAAAGAAACCCTGCCAATCGTGATACGTCTGAATCCTGACATTAAGGGTGTCACCTGTGGAGATCAGGTGTTGTTGTTTCTAACCTCCCCTCTCACCTCTCTTCCCAACCTCTGCCGTACACTAGAAGATTTTGCTAGAATATCTGGACTTACAGTTAACTA